>OU015751.1:22101187-22136818 GCA_907169655.1 Acomys percivali | reverse complement strand
CACACACACACACACACACACACACACACACACACACACACACACACACACCACCAGGTTAGCAGCGAACTTACTGGGCAGCTCAGGATGACTAGGGTGGCATAGCCAGGAAAGAAGGATGTGGAGGCTAGGGAGGAGTCCCTACTTCATTGCCCCGAGGTTCCCCATCCCTGCCTCGCCAGCAGTTCTCATAGCCAGACATCAAGACGCTACCATGCAAATGACAGCGTCCTCCTCAGATCACAGCTGTAGCAGGGAACCTTCTAAATTTGGCTTCGCTTACAACTTGTTGCAGAAGATCCTGGGTGTGGTGTTGTGAGGGGAATTTGCACGGGGTGAATTTCGGGAACTCTATGTAAACAGAGACGAACTTATCCATCTTTCAAAACTCCAAGCCTTCCCTTTCCCGAGTCGGCTTCGTCCTAATGACCTTGAGTTCTGGGGGCCAAAGGGAGGAAACTCCTGTTCTAGTGGGGTAAGGGCCACAGGAGGGAGGCAGCATGTAGCTTGGCCGCACGTGGCCAGACTTACAATAGTTCTGGCTGCATTTTTAGCAGTAGAGACAGGAGGAAAGCTAGTGCGGTTTGTGAACCCGAGAGATGCAGCTGAACAGGAAGTATAGGCCAGCTGAATTCTTGCTGTTCAGGAGGAAGCTGCCAGGTGCCTCAGAACTAGACTGCTTTCTGTCCAGAGTTTGTGCACAGGGCTGCCAGACCCTCCAGCAGGGACAAGATGGCAGATGTGTGCACGCACTTGTGCATATGGGCATGCAAACAGCACGTGCATACAGAGACACTCAGAATCCATAAGGATGGTTTCCCTCCTTGGTTCCTGGTCCTCATGGGGACTGTTTATAACCCTTAAAGCATAAATTATAGCCTGCAGGGCAAAGTTGGAGTCCTTAAAGTGCTATCAGAATGGTCCTCAGCTTTTCTGAGTCTCTTAGGACCATCAAATCTTCATGCCAGGGGACAGTACCTGAATTCTTAAAACTACACTTTGGGAGATGAGACTGCAGCTCTTTGTCAGGGCTCTGGGGAGCTTTCTTGGGCACTGTGGTACAGAGATAGTGGAATGTAGATGTAAGAGAATAGTCTAGGCCACCTGTCTGTGGGTAAAGCCTGGTTCTACCCATATCACCATGGGACCCTAACCAAGTTGGTTAATTCCTTTTTGCCTCAGTCTCCTCATCTGTAGAATGGGTATGATACAGGGTCTACCTCAAAGCCGGATCAGTTTCTTATTCTTCAAGGTCTTGTGGGCAGGAGCATATAAAGGGGCCCGTGGCTGTGGTTGGGGTGCCTCACCCCTGTAGTAGTACACAGTCTACCTTTGATCTGTTTTTACACCTTGGGACATTGCAAAGAATTTGGTTTAGCAACAAGGTTAGTGGCAAAAAAAAAAAAAAAAAAAAAAAAAACACCGAAAAAACAAAAACAAAACAAAACAAAAAAAAACGGCAAGGTAGCAGCCACAATGATCAGGCACCAGGAGGAGGGCTCTCGAGGAAGAGGTGGGTGGGGGAGGGGAGGTGAGAAGACACAGAGAGGGGTGTGATTAGGAAGCCTGAGGTCCAGGGGTCCCACCTGAGCCTTTTGTGACCTGAAGTGAGCCCAGGAAGGGAAGACACTGCCATGGATGTTCTCACTAGCATGTAAACAAGAGCACGTTGTTCAGAGAGGCACTACTACTTCCTGGTACGCACTCAGGAAACCATGTCTGTGTCAGTCTTGTCAGTCAACACGCTCTATAAAGATCCAAGGGACCTGATCCCTCTGCTGTGTCCACTCGGACAGGTATTCATTCACTCTTTAAGGCTTGGGGTGGTGGTGGCAGGGATAGCATGTGGGAGCCACCTTTCTCCCCAACCTCCTCCAAGGTGAGAGCAGGAACTGCCAACCCAGACTTGACCCCCACTCTGCCAGATCTGCATGGGACCCAGATTCTGGTGGGAGATATCCATCAGTCATTAGCATGCGGGAAAGTGTCCCTGAGTGACTGAAGTGATAGCAGGGATACATCCTGCTCGGTGTTTCCAGTCCCAGGAAACAGCAGGTGCGATGGGCCGATAAGTTCAGTTGATTCATCCGCACTCTGCCTGGGCCTATGTCCCTGTCTGCTCCTATCCCTACCTCTCTCCTACTCGTGATAGAGAGTTCTGAGCTATGACTCACTTCCTATGGCTTTAGGGGAAGGGGGCCTACAGGGCTGCTACGTGTGTATCTCCCAGGGTAGGGAAGAGTGTGCATAAACAGCACAGGCAGGAGGCAGATCTGTGTGTGTGTGTGTGTATGTGTCCATTACAGAAGGTCCCTTGGCCTCAGCTGCCTAGTGAGGGTGGGTGCAGAGATGCATTTGATAGGGCAGCTGGGAATGAGATGGGAGTATTTTAGGAACCATTCAAAGGGGGCTGGAGAGATGGCTCAGTGGTTAAGAGCACTGCCTGCTCTTCCAGAGGTCCTGAGTTCAATCCCAGTAACCACATGGTGGCTCACAACCATCTATAATGTGATCTAACACCCTCTTCTGCAGATAAAGCACTCATATGCAATAAATAAAATAAATAAATCTTCAAGAGAAACAGCATTGGACCTGGACCCAAAATATATACTCTTGAGTCCTGTTTCTGCCTTTAGACACTTCTTTGTAACTCTTCTTTCCTCATTTGCAAAATAATGTTGGTATCTTCTCCTCCAAGCTTATGCTTATGAGGTTTCCTCAATGCACTGTGGAGAGCTGGATGGACATAGGGATAGATTGGTGGGGAAACTAAGGCACAGGGCAAAAGGACAAATCCAAGATCCCTGGCTGGGCCAGGCCTATGGTCTCCTCATCAAATTCCTTGCCCTGGATGATAGTCAGTACCAAACCCTGCCCTCCCCACCCCCACTCCCTGGTCCCAATTTGATTTGTGTTCTCACTCTGACAGAGCTCCGCATGGGTCCTAGGTCATGGTTGTAGGCCTCCACCATCAGCACATGGGAGGAATTCCGCTCTCTGTCCAGGGGCCGAGGGCCTCGCATCAGGAGCCCACTGCTGACGTGGATCCGGAAGTTGTTGCCATGGTTACCTGTGGAAGGGCACATGAGATGCAGATGCGTAGGCTGAACTGGGAGGAGGATGACTATGGGATGGAAGGAGGTGAGTTCTAGGCCCTATGGCATGTTGGTCCTGCCCATTGGACTTGGGAACTTGATTAAAGTCCACAATGGCCTAACAAAGGGAGACGTGGAACTGAGGCTCACCCATCTCTTCCGTATATGAAGTCTAGGGCCTTAACCCTTGTCTCCACACCTCCACTTCCACTGAGGGTATGGAAGCTCCAGGAGATTTCAGAGGGGTATTAGCCCCAAACCCTATTGTCTGTGGGTGAGCGAATCCAGGATGTAGTGGAACCAACTGGGTTGGATTGGTACCCCATGATCTTAGTTTCTCTACAGGGACACACTTATCCACACTCAGTCCTTGGAGTTCATGCAGGGTGGACAAAAAGAAGTGTTATCTTTGCAGGGTGGTGGCCATCTTGTCCTGCAGCAGCCCACTTACCATGGAGGATGCGGTACCAGACACGCCCAAACTCGCCCTCGTCTGCATCTGTGGCTTTCAGCTGAAGGAGAAGAGGCAATAGAGTTATTCCTAACCCCAAGGCGGGGAGGGAAGCTGTCCTTGCAGTCCTCCATACCTGGCCCCAGGCATGTGTGTGCATCTTTTTTATTGTCCATGAGGACACCCTGCTATCTATGGTCTATGTTGCCCCATCCAGGACCACCCACTCCTATCCCTTTTTTCATGAGGGACAGGAAGCATGTGAGATATTTCATCATCACTTTCTGGCCCAGGCTGGAAGAGGCCTTTCCATATCTCTATGATCCCCTACCAGGGAGGCTCTTGACATCTTAGGACCATCACTCTTAGGCAGTGGCTGCGTCACTGAAAAGCCTACCCTAGCATGGGTGAAGATATTTAAAAGCTCTGTCCCTGGAGCTCCCTGACTCACTTGCAGGCATTTCCACTGTAGGGCTTCCCATGGTGTGTGAGTAATCTATGCTCCTGTAGACTTAATGGCTCACCAAGGTAGCATGGGATGGGATCATTTGTTTTTGTCATCAGTGCCCTACCTGCGGTGAAGTGGTTAGTATACATCACTCTGGGGAAAGCCTTGCAACAGAATTGGTACCTAGCCAGGTGTGGTGGCATACCCCTTTAATCCCAGCACTCGGGAGGCGGAGGCAGAGGCAGACGGATTGCTGTGAGTTCGAGGCCAGCCTAATCTACAAAGTGAGTCTAGGATAGCCAAGGCAACACAGAGAAACCCTGTCTCAAAAAACAAACACAAAACAAAACAAAACAAAACAAAACAAAAAAAAGAATTGGTTCCTACTGTGACTGGAATGTGAAATGCTCCCCCTCCAGGCCCTGTACACCTACCCGCACAGGCTCTTGTGTTTGAGTCTCCAGATGGCGGCACTGTTTGGGAAGGTTGTGGAACCTTCAGGAGGTGGTGCCTCACCCTGGAAGAAGTGGGTCACTGGGGACTGGACTTGAGGCCTTTTGTGGTCTGGCTCGACTTCTCCCCATTCATTCTCTGCTTCCCCAGTGTAGACACAGTGTGACCAGGCAGCCTCCTGCTTTGGTCACCATGCCTTCCCTGCCAGCTGCCATGATGGATTGGCATCCCTCTGAAACTGTAAACCAAAATACGCCCTTTCCCCCTCCAGATGCTTTTATCAGGGCATTTTATTACAGCAATAGGAAAATAACTAAGACACCACCCGAACAGGGACCAACAGAGCAAGCACTTTTGCCATTGGTGATGAGATGTACATCTGAGGCTGATCCCTCTGAGGGGGCCACTGGACACAGTCACAGCAGCAAGTTGCATGGCCTTTGCCATCTGTAATGGCATGCAACTGCAGCTCAGCTGTCTGGCCAGAAAGAACTTGCTGTGCAAGAAAGGAATTACAATAGGAAAGCGACACATGGATGCATCCTTCATGAGAGCCTTTGATTTGGCAGGAAAAAAATGCTGACAAGGGAGAAAGGAGGTGTTAGCTTACTGCAGCATATGAGGGAGAGAGAATCCAAGTTAGACCTATAATAAATAGGTTTCGCCGGGAGACAAAGACTTGGAACCCATGGGAAGAACGGGAAAGTAAGGAGGAGTGGTGTAGAAGTGAGAGGAAACACTCCTTATCTCAATCATTGATGCAGAGAAAAGGGGGAAATCTATGATTCAGCATGCAGGCAGAGACCTTAATTACGGCTCAGTGCGGTAACCTGTGGCAAGGAGGGATTACTCAGACTCGGAACTGATGGAATTAGGACATGTATGCAGGTATGCCATGAGTGTGTGGGCATCTGTAGGGGCTAGAAGAAGAGGGTGCTGGCTGCCTGGGAGTGACCAGATGTGGATTCTAGGAAGCAAATGTAGGATGTCTGAAAGAACAGCAAGAGCTTTTAACCACCAGGCAATCTTCTAAGGCTCAGGGGAAAGACTTTTAGTCAAGGAATGAAAGAGCCTTTCTCAGCCTGGTGTGTAAGGCCGTGGGACACAGTGATGGGGACAGTCTGAGCTGTGTGGACGTAAGAAACTAAGTGACATAACCATCCACCCCTCCTTGAGATGAAGATGGCATTAGCTGAGACTATGGGAGAGAAACAAGTCCCTGATGGACTGGCTCCTATAAAGCCAATAGGGACACTTGGGTACGTCTGACTAAGGTCTTCTTCGTGGCTAGCAGGGACTGGAGGACAAAGAGGAAGGAGGGGACTCACTAAGGGAACTGGGTGTGTGGGAGGTGGTGACTAATGGCCAGTTTGTGGCTTTGAGAATTGTGTTTAACAGAGAGTCACAAAAGACGTTGATTTACTTGGGGAAGCTGCTGGGGCTTCAGTTGTTTGCTGAGCTCCCTGGTGGGCCGTGACCTTTACAAAGTAGGAAAGGCTCTGGTAAATCTGGATGATTTAGACCAGTGGTTCTCAACCTTCCTAATGCTGTGACCCTTTAAGACAGTTCCTCATGTGGTGGTGACTCCCCTAACCATAAAATTATTTTTGTTGCTATATCATAACTGTAATTTTGGCCCCATTATGAATATCATACTGTAAATATCTGTGTTTTCTGATACTTGTAGGCAAACTCTATGGAAGGGTCCTTAGGCCCCGTGCCCCAAAAGGGGTCATGAGCTATGGATTGAGAACCCCTGATTTAGACCAACATGTAAACTGGCTTTGTGAGGTGTTAAAGGAAAAGTGAGGGGATGAGAGAGGGGCAGAGCAAAAGGATGTGTCCAGGCTACTCCAAAGTAAATGTGGTTAAGATCTGTGTTGAGCCAAATGTACTAGAGAAAATATCAACAGAGTGATAGATGATATGCCAGAGACGATATGCTAAAAGGCTTTATGGGAGAGGAAAAAGAAAGAGCAAATGACAGAGTGGAATAGGAGGAAAAATAAGACAGTACAATGGGTGGGCAGCTATCTTTTCACAATAAGCTGTATACATTTCCCCCCTTCAAGAAAGGACACTGGGCTGGTGGGCTGGAGTGGTGGCATAGGCCTGCAATCCCAGTATAGCATGCAAGACCAGGAAGACTGTCACAATTTTAAAGCTAGGATGGTCTACATAGCAAGTTCTAAGACAGCCTGGCCTACAGAATGAGACTCTGTATCCAAAACCTCACCCAGATTGGGGCCCTTTCAGTAACCAGGTGTGGCCAACGGACAGTGACCATGGAACTAGTACAGAACCAGAGTCGGACCTTTAGCAGATGACAACATGATGCCACTCACCCTTTACTGCCAGTTAAGAGTCACAAGCTAGCCTCATCCAGCCCATCATGATCAGGGAAATAGATGGCAACGTCATGGCAGCGCCTCAGGATGATGACATGGAGAGAAAATGGAGAATAACCTGCATTCTGGAGGGCCAGGTGTGGTACAGCCCCCATCCATGATGCGGTACACAACATTGCTTTTTATTTTTTATTTTTTTGAGGAAACAATTGACACAGTAACAAGATCTTCCCATGATGCATTGGACCTTGCTAGATTATTTTTTGGTGTCCCCTTTGCTGCCGAACCACATGGCCGCTGGCACTTGTTTGCAGAGATGATCAAGGGCTTTCAGAAACCATGCATATCCTCTATAAAAATGTTTCATTGTATAATGTCAATCCTGAGTATCTTACAGATTTGGGGAAACATCTGATTTGGGGAAACAACAGTAAAAATAGCAGCTAAAGAGTCTGAATAAAGGCATACTATGTAGATGGAAAAAGGCGTGCCCAGAAGCCATGAGATTATTGACTAATTATATCAGTGACTGATGAGTTGTTATTGATCAGGGAAGTCCCCGAGGACCCCTGCATCAAATGGGCTATTGTAACTGCTGTTGGCCTCATGCCAACACTAGATGGCAAGTCCTTATAGTTGGAGACACTACATAATTGAAGAAAGCAAGCTAGAGCTGAGCTGGGAGCTCTTGCCTTATTGCCTGGTTTTTGTAGTACTAGAAGGTGCTATGCAGGTTATTAAGAGAGAAGAGTCACAGTCTTGATCTGTTATGGACTCTGTATGGACTACATACCAAGCAAACATGTGCCCTCTGGTACAACAGTGGCATGGCTGTTATAGGTGCTTTAAGGCCCATGTCACAGGACAGAACTCACATTTGGTACTGTGAATCAGAGCAAAACCTTGTGGCTGGGGGAGATCATAGGCCCCAGTAGCAAGGCCACCGATGTTGTTCTGTTCAGTGGATGTGATACATCTGTCAAATTGCCTCCCATGGTTATTGCTGCTGTCAGCATTAGGGAGAGAAACGTTTTTTTTTTTTTTTTTTTTTTTTTTTTTTTTTTGCAGTGGACAGTAATTACTGAAGAGATTCTTGGGTGGAGCTGCTTGAAAACTGGGCAGGAAACTATATCTTTTGTAGTCATCATCCATGCTGGGGTGAGCTTTTTGATGATGCAACTGTTTTTGAGTTATTTATGTTTGAATCCTGCAACCCACTCTAATAAAGTTATTGGTTCACCACGATAGCCTTGGGTAAATAATTTCTTTGGTTTGTCACCAGTATTCTACCTTGAGTGAATATGTTTGTTCTTGTCTTTCCTCTACACTGTCCCCACAAAAGAGGAAGGGCTTTGAGCACTGCCATGTTACTAGTCTCTGGCACATAGTAGAGTTGTTTGCTGCTGTGTGGTTGTTTTGACTAGTTAGTGGTTGTTCAACTAGTTAGTCCAGGCTGGACTTGAACTCTTGAACTTCCTGCCTCTGCTTCCCAAGTGCTGTATATTTCAGTGGTGCATTGCCATATCCAGCTTTTTATACATTTGCTGAATGGAGATATAAATGACTTAGTGGCAAGTCTCTAGTGAGACACACCAAGCTGACCCTCAGCGAGCACAGATGAAAGACACGTGCAACACACAGCACTGAAACGTTTAGTTCCCTGGTCCCCAATACTCTGCAAGCCCAGCTGCACCTGTGTCCCCATTTGGTTTCCCCCTTGATCCTGTGAGTCATTCCAGGATTGCTCTAGCACATGTCTCTCTTTGCCATGGTGACCAAATCAGGTTTTTGTGTCTTGGCACTCAAAGCTTCACTACAGCCTTTCCCATCTCCACTCATTGGATATACTTCAAGGGAAGGTTAGAAGAGGGATCCTGCTTACAAAGAGCAAGTCAGAAGAGAGACTGGGGAGCCCCACTTGTCTGAGGCAAGGGATCTCATTCTTTAATTTGGGAAACGCTGGGTTCCTACCTGGCACTAACTTGTGGGGTAACTCTGGGCAGGCTTTGTCTGCCTGGACCACAGCCTTGTTACCTGTTGGGAGGGGCAGTGCCAGATTACCAAGGCTCTCTCCATGTTTAGCAGTACGTGGGAAGGCTTTGTCCATTCAGGGTGGGGAGGCGAGGCTTTGCTTTGTGGTGAAGGGCTGTAGGCCTCAGATATAGTTGTGACTACTACCATGCTGCATTCTGAGACCTTGGAGGCCCTTCATGGGCAAGCCTCTAAGCAGGCAGCTGGTTGCCAAGGAGGTTTGGGATTCTTAGAAGAGAGGAGGGCTGTGGAGGAGGGCTGGAGAGATCCTGGTACCCATCTCAAACTGTCCTTGGCTGTCCCTTGGTTCTAAGCATTTGGAAATTTGAAAAATGTTCCTTGCTAGCAGGCTACCAAGAAGAGGCTTGATACCCTATGAGCATATACAGGGGGAGGAGGTCCCCCTCAGTCACAGTCATAGGGGAGGGGAGCAAGGGGGAAATGGGAGGGAGGGAGAAATGGGAGGAGACAAGGGATATCAATTGAGATGTAATATGAATAAATTAATAAAATGTATTAAAAAATAAAATTAAAAAAAGAAAGAAAAGTGTTCCTTGCACTCACTTCTGCAGCCAGACACCTTAAAAAAGGACACTTTTCTGAGAATCCAGAAAAGACAGGGTCTAGGGACCCTGCAGGAGGGGGGCCTTGGGAATTCCAGGGTCCATCACCCTCTCGTCCTCATCCTGTCCTCTGTCTGCTTATAGACCCTCTCCCTGGTAACCTGAGGACTAGCAGGCACTGAATAGTTGGCCATACCATTCAAATTTCCAAGGGTGGGGGTGGTGGTGGGAGCCCCAGGCCCCTGAGGCAGCTAAACCAGCCTCCTGCTCTCACCAGTGTTTTCATAAATGAGAGGGCTCCAAGGAGACAAGCTGGAGTGAGCCAGGCAGAGGACTCCCCTCTCTTTCTTCCCAGCTAGGTTGCCATCCCTACGGCTCCCAGTTGTCCCCTCCCCCAGGCAGGCCAGGACTCTACCCAACAAAGCCAGGCCCAGCAGGCAGAGCAGGGAGAAAGCTACTCTGCTGCAGGCTCTGTGGCAAAATATAGGGTCACAGTCTGCTGCTACCACTAGGACCTCCTGGGACAGCAGAGAGACCTTGACACTGAGAATACAGACCTCCAACGGTAGGCTATGAGGTCAATGCTGAGGGACTGTAGTGAAAGCCAGTGAAGGAAGTGGGGGGGCAGGGGAGACCCTTTCGGGGAACTTGGGAGGACATGAAGGTGTGCTACGATTTGGGGACTCCTTCTACAGTTCTGAGAAAAGAAATAAGGCCCAATAAAGGGGAAAGGCTAAGCCAAGGCCACAATTTCCCTGTGGGACTCTAAGGAAGTAAGAAAGTTCTAGAGAGAGCTTATAGAGAGATGCACTCAGAGGATGGCTCCGGTAGGAAGGAGGCGCCCTATCCTGGGGGCTTCAGGAACACTGACTCCAGAACCAGCTGTTCTTGTTGGCTGGCAGCTGGGAATCCAGCCAGCAGCTGCTGAGCCCATTCCCAAGCACTCCAGAGTCATAGACTGCCAGCAGAGTGGCTCAGGTGCCCATGAAGAAGTGGCCCTGGGGCCTGTAGCCTCACAGCTTCTCTAGGTTCTGAGCTAATAGAACGGAAGGCTATCTTAGCAAGGACTGCCCTCTTCCTACTGGGGCCAAGTGTTGAGACCCAAGGGACAGCTACTTTCTCCCCATGGGGGATGGGCAGTGGCTATGCCCCATCCCTGTTCTAGCTCAGACTGCAGGAAGGGCTGATCCGGTGGATGCCATCCACTCAGAGAGCTTTCCAGGCCCAAGGCCTGAAGGGTGGAGGCCATGAGCCATTAGATGAGCATCAGAATTTCCAGCCCCAAGCAGCTGGGAGGACTGGGAGGGGTTGGGGCAAGGGATGGGTGGCAGGTGGGTGGAGAGCACGGGATGCCCTCAGTCAGCTGTGCCCAGGAGCCAGGAGTTAGGTCCCCGGAGTTGCTGGTAAGTGCCCAGGGGGACAAGAGCTTTAGCAGCTAAGGGGGGGGGGGGGCGCTATGATTTCCCATCGCTGCCCACAGGGCCTTGGCACTGCAGAGGCTTCTCCCCTGTGGCCTGGCTTTGGTGGTAGAGAGGGCTATAAAGTAAAGTAAACTGGGAAGGAGGAAGTTGTGTTCCTTCTGCCTCGTGTGAGGCTCTAAGGCCAGTGTGAGGACAAAGTTCTATTTGGATCTTTGGATTTTGTGTACGGGTTTGTGCAATTGAAAAATCATAGATGCTGGGTGTGGTGGTGCACGCCTTTAATCCCAGCACTTGGGGGACAGAGGCAGGTGGATCACTGTGAGTTCGAGGCTAGCCTGGTCTACAAAGTAGTCCAGGACAGCCAAGGCTACACAGAGAAACCCTGTCGTGTGTGTGTGGGGGGGGGCAGGGGAAACGTAGACACTGGTCTGTTGGCTGGACAGAAGCCATTTGCGTGTTTTTATTGGCCCGTGCAGCATACCCAATATTTGAAAATTTACTTCAAAATTTTTGGGAAACAAGTTTATCTGGCATTTTGTAATACCTGTTTCTCCTTTGGCTCAAACAACTTTGAGTTAGTTGCTAATAATTAAATAGCAGGAACGCTTGTCTTAACAAAGAAAAGAAAAAAAAAAAAAAGAAGAAGAAGCTTGAAGAGGCTGGCAAAAACATGCTAGGCTGTGGGGGCCAGCCAGGGCCCCTCTCGGAGTTGTCTACCATGCCCTACCTGCACCAGGGCTCAGATCCCAGCTGTCAGCACAGACTGATCCTCTGTCTACGAGGGCCAGCCACCACATTCCCTATACTGGATGTGTCCTCTGAAGGGATAGTAGAAATGACCAGCAGGTGAGTGAGTGTACAGGGCAGGCTTCTAGCGTCACTCTGTCAGCTCTTTATGGTTTCTATTTCCCAGATGTGTCTGAGTGACTTGCTGGTCTCAGAGAAGGTTGGAGGGAAGGAGGCAGACATGTGACCAGCAGTCAGGACAGCCGATCCTGTCCTTTGTTTGCCTGTGTGGCCTTGGGTTTAGCCTCTTGTGCTTGGCTTGGGGGCAGGCTAGACTGAATCAGGAAGTAGCAACAGAAGTATCATTGGATCTAGGCAGGTGAAATAGGCATGTGGTGGGTCCGGGGGAGTGTGGGCAGTTGGGGCCAGTGCCCAGTGTAAAGGGGACACCAGAGAAGCTAATAGTGAAATTCTGACATGTCAAGAGAAGTCACCTCTCTCTCTCTCTCTCTCTCTCTCTCTCTCTCTCTCTCTCTCTCTCTCTCTCTCTGTCTCTCTCTCTCTCTCTCTCTCTCTATCTATCTATCCATCCACCCACCCACACATTCATCCATCCATCTACCCATCCATCCATCCATCCATCCGTAGCTCAGGCTGGTCTCAAATGCAACCAAAGCTAGCCTTGAACTCCTATTTCTCGTCTTTCCACTTCCAGAGTGCTGGGATTACAGGCATGTACCACCACACCTGGTCTGGAAAAATAGTTTTAAAAATAGTCACGACTAAACTAAAAACACACCAAGAAACCATCAAGGCCTGTGTATGGGTCCCTGGCCTACAGCCTCTATCTTAGGCTATTGCTGGGGTCCGCACCAGCCCACCACAGTGTTTCACTTGGAATTGTTCCTGATCCATTAAATGACTTACTAACTCTTAGATTTGGGACTCTGTATGGCAATTGCTGAGAACTGATTAATGCCAGATAGCTTTCAATGCCCTGTGTTCTTCATGGCAGATGGGCAGGGTACATCAGAAGGAAGCCCCAGGTACAGACCCATCCCTATCAGCTGTATATGATGCCTCTCTGGGCCTCGCTGTGCTAACCTTGACAAGCCATCATGAGAGCATGACTAACTGCTCATCCCCCTGCTCTGTTCCCGGTAAGCCTCACCTGTTCCTGTCTGGGATACAGTTGCTCTGCTCTGACTCTCTACCCTGCCCTTGCAGGCATCATGAGCACAGGGGGCTCCAGCCTCCCCAGCCCTCCAGCCTTCCTAACGGCTCCCACCACTTCTGGGACTTACACCCGGGCTGCCGACCCTGTACCGGTTCTCATCGCCCTGGCCTGCATTTTTCTGCTGCTGGCCTCTTGCCTGCTGTTCATGATGCTATGTAAGCCAACCGCCTTGGACCCTGGCCGCCAAGGGGCCCGGGAGTGCATGCCACATCACCCGGTGAGCCCCAGTGAGCCGAGGCTCCGGCTCTGGAAGCGTCTGGGTTCACTGCGTCACTCTCTGCACAGCTTCCAGCGAGGCAGACCTGCTGTCCAGCGGGGTCTTGATGACCACCGAGGTGACTATGACTGCACTGAAGCCATCAAGATGTGATACACACAGGCTCACTCAAGACCACCCTGCCTCTGATGGAGCCTGGCATCGCAGGCTGTAGGATACTCTGGACCCCTATGTCACCCCAGTATTTCCCTGTGTGTCTAGCCTGTGTCATTTCCCAGAAGACCCTGAAGGCCCCTGATTCTGCATGTTAACAGACCCCTTGGATAAAAAGATGACTGCCCACAGGCCTCTAGACCTTTATTTTGTGGTCCTGAAGAATAACTTAGGGTACCACAGCACCCCTTTTCAGAAGCTAGGTATCTACTGATCCTCCTTGCCCCTCCAGAGCCTTGCTTATCTTCTGATGGTCCGACTTAGATACCTCAACTAAGTGGAATGTTTGCCTACCCCGGGTCTATACTGTCCTGCATCTGTGCTAAACTAGTACCCCAGGGAAAGGGACCCCTTTCTTGACATTCCTGATCCTTCTGGTCAAGTCTGGTTGGTTGTCAGCCAGGGGACTGGCAACTATCAAATCATGAGCCTAGGAGGCCCCTTAGTGGTCACCTGTCAAGACGGATTGGGAGGACCTGCAGATGAGTTAAGACATTTCCTGTATCCTGAGTGTGGAAATTCACACTTGTAATGCCAGCAACTCAACATGCTGACTGATGTAAGAGGATTGTCTAAGGTAGCTTGGGCTACAAGATGAAATCCTGAATTGAATAAAATCAAAACAAATCATACAAACAAACAAACAAAAAAATAGGCTTGTTGCCCAAGGCTAGGTGGAGGCTGTATCACTGTGGTAGGAGGCTGGCCACTTCCAGCACCTGAGAGGATGTTACCTGTGCTCTGAGGACGCATGACAGTGGTACCATGTCTCACTGGGAAAGGGGTGGGTGGCCTCCTCTCAGATAGCATGGACCAGACCTCTGTGGCTATAAGATCAAGGCCAGGTGGCACTAGCTGTACTCTGTGTTGTGGCAACAACCTCATCAAGGGACATGTCAAAGCAGGGCCACTCCAGTGTGATGTGGGGTGCTGGGAATCGCAACCTTCTGTCTCACCTTCCACAGCTCCTGTCCCAGAGTCAAGTGATGTGGGAGCCCATCACATGGCTGCCGGCTATGACCTGTAGTAAAGCCATTCAAGTCTCCCTAGCCCAGAGCCTTCGAACGTCTCCCCTGTGCCCACTGGATGTACGTACTCTATGGTGTGCGGCAGGATCTGGGGATTAACTGCAGTTTATCCTTTTAGCCTCAATGTTGACTAGACACTCCAGGCAATTGAAAGATCTGTCCTCCTGGTCTATGGTTTATGGTTGAAGGCTTTGTGAAGCCTTCTTTGTTCTCCAGCAGAACTACGCTCCCGCCTGGAGCTCCTCCAGTCTCTCATCTGTCTCAGGCAGGCCAGCAGCATGCATGGACTTGTCTGTCGTCTTTCCTACAATGCCTGGGAGCTGCAGGGAGCCAGATCTCGTCCCAGCACTCACTGCATCCCCACTTACCAAGGCAGCAGGCATCTGGTGTGAGCTTGACCCCACACTGATGTCCCCTGTCCCCATGTCCCCAATGTCCTCTGTGACGGCCCTAAAGAAAGGTGACTTTCCAAGCATTCTATGGGGGTAAGGTGACTGTGCCTACCTCCTGTGTCCTTGTGACCTCAAAGAGAAAGAGAGAGAGAGAGGGGGGGGGGGTGGCCATCTTTGCAGGGAACTTCTTGGGCCTGGAAAAAAGTTCCTGAGACTCTGAATGTCTGAGAACTGAAGACAGCAGGGGACCCCTGTGTCACTCAGGGACTCTAGGCTATGGACTCAAGTCTTACACACATAGGAACCAGCATTTCAGGGCCAGGAAGCAAGTCAGCTTCCTCCCCAAACCTTCTCCACCCACCCTGTTTCTTCACCTCTCTGAAGCACCTTGGATTAAAACTGTAGGCATGAGGTTCCCCCATGACCTGCGATGCCCTTATTTTGGGTTCACTACAGTGTCTGGGTGTCTATCAGTGAGCTGGGGATGGCAGGTACTAAGTTAGGGTGGGGCTCCACTGCTTCAAGGTGGGGGGTGGGGGGGGGGGGGGCATGTGGCTCTGATTCTTTCTTAGCTGAAGCCAGAGGAAGGGACCCATTTCCTCCTTCCCTCTGGAGCCAGCTGCTGGATACATCTCTGGCCTTCTAGTACTCTATTCTGTCCCTCTCCTGGCCATTCACAGTGCCCACCCGGGGACATAGGCACCCTCCCACCTTCTACTCCTTCTTCCCTCCTGAACTAGGAAAGAGGCCATAGTGCCAGGCCCATCTTTGTTGAGTTTGGCTCGCCTTGGATTGAGTCAAGAACACTGAGGCTGGTGAAATGGGCCATTCATTCCCTTCCTTCCCTCCCAGCAACTGAGGCCCTGCCCTCCTGTGTGTGTGTGTGTGTGTGTGTGTGTGTGTGTGTGTGTGTATGGGGGGCACATGCAGGCAGGCAGGCCTGCTTGCTTCATGCTTCATTTTCAGGGTCCTCCTCCCTCTGGGACTCTCAGCCGTGGCTCCTACGCTGGGCCAAGGAGCCCTTTCTTCTGCTTGTTTTCTTCCAAGAGGGGAGCCTGGCCAAGAAGCTGTGAAAGCCGCTCTGTTCTGGCCTCCCTGAACCCTGGCTCTCTTTCCTTGATTCTTTTCCAGGAAAGAGTTACTCCCCCCCCCCACCCGCCAACTCCCCACTGCTCTGAAAGGCTCTGGGGGAGGCTGAGGTGAGCCAGGGCCCTGTCCTCAGCTAACATAGACTGAACTAGGTCTTCTCCATGGTGGGAAGACCATGACTCCTTTTTCTTTTCTTTTTTCTTTCTTTCTTCCTTTTTTTAAAAAAAAGATTTATTTATTACACATACAGTACTCTGCTTGCCTGTACACCTGCACATGCACACCAGAAGAGGGCACCAGATTTCATTATAGGTGGTTGTGAGCCACCATGTAGTTGCTGGGAATTGAACTCAGACCTCTGGAAGAGCAGCGAGTGCTCTTAACTGCTGAGCCATCTCTCCAGCCCCTGGCTCCCTTTTCTTGAAGTGCAAGCCATTTCCAGCCAGCCCTGGACTCCATGCTGTTCCCACCCCTAATGGTGTGAGCGTAGCCCTTGCTGGCCCTAGCCTGCCACATACCTGCACAATGCTGTGGCCCTCTGGGATATCTTCCGGGACACTGGCCTCATAGCTGCTTTGCAGAAAGATGGGCCGGTTATCATTCACATCCAGAACTGTGACAAACACAGTGGCCGTACCTGTGCGCCGTTTGCCTACAGGGCCATTGTCTGGTGGGGTGGGGTGGGGTGGAGTGGTAAAGGAGAAGAGGCATTAGAAGCTTTGTACTCCAGGCCATCAGCCAGAGTTATACTGTCCTACACCAGCCTCAAGGGATGGCGGCTCATTGCCCTACCAGAACATCAACAACACTAACAATACCCAGGGCTGACATCATGCCACGTCCCAGACAGAGACTTGTCTGGCTCACACAGTCCTTACATCAACCCAGGGAAGCAGGCAGGATTCTGGTTCCCAACCCACAGCTGAGCTAACTGAGGCACTGAAGAAGGACAGACGAATGGCTGAGCCTTCAGGAACCTATGCACATTATTCGTTTCATAAAAGGGGCCTTTGGAGACATACTTAGGTTAAAGATCTCGAAGGCAGGCCTGTCCCACTATCCGTTTACCTAGTGATTGAGTGTTCTTAGAAGACACTGGACCCTGATACAGTGGCTGCCTGCAGTCCCTCATGGGAAGCCAAGGCAGGAGGACTATTGGAGAAAGACCAATTATTTGAGCGCTGCCTGTCTCAGAAAGCAACCACTAACAAAGAGAAGGTTGGGTGAAGACAGGACCACACATCAAGGAGCCCTGTGGCTACCAGACATGGAGGATCGAGGAAGGAGTCTGACCAGCAGTTATAGAGGGACTGTGGTTCAGCCAACACCTTGATTTTGAACTTCTAGATCTGGAGACACCACATCAGTGCTCTTTTAAGGCACCAAAGTTGCTTTAATTTGTCTCAGCAATCCTGGGACCCACACGGGTGATGAGAGAGGATGTGGCCTGCTGTCAGAGCCAAGATGCTTTGAGGGGTGAGGCGCATGTGTAAGATACCTGTGTCAGCCACCTCAAGGGCAGGTGTTTGCTGCTCCTGTCACAGATGATGGGCAAAATGTGGGCCCAGGGACACCTGGCTTCTGGTTTCTCTGAACTTTGGAATAAAGGCTTTAAAAAGATGTTTCCCACAACGTACTATTGTTCCTTATTAAGCATCTGGCTGGCCGGATCAGCATGCCTACAGGAGGAGTTTGGCCTTCAAACCTAAGGCATGCGGGAGCTCTACAGGAGCCAGGCAGGGTGGAGAGCTGTGACGTAGCAGCCATGGCACCTTCTGGGAAAGCTGCTGAAGGTCTTCCTCAGAGGATGATATTCCTGCCCAGTGTTGTGTGTCCCAGTCAGGACACTCAATCCAATCAGTTGGGTTGGCTGGGAACTGATGGTGACATGCTTTTTCTTCCCGGTTGAGCATATGCTGGGGTGCAGGTCTTTCACCCCAGGGCAGCCCCCTGTCTAGGCTTCTTCCTCTCATCCAAAGGGCCTTGCCTCAGTTGAGGATGCTGAGCTGGGAGACCTTCATGAAGGATGGGACCAGAGCTCTCTCCTCCTGCCAGCTGAAGCCAAGCCTGGCTCTAGTTGGGTGATGGCTCTTGAGAAGGCAGTGTCTTCCCAGGCTGCACTCAGGATGGACAGAGAGCAGAGCTGGCCAGAGCAAGCTGGACATGGCTGAGCTGGGAGGGGCCTTTGGTTGGGAGAGGACAGCAAAGCTCATTCCTGCTCACCCAGCATTCTCCATGAACACTGTAGAGAGGGCTCCTGGGAGGACCAGCAGCCACTTGGGGAGGGGAGGGAACACTGGGCTCCCCACATTCTCCAGAGATGCACCTTCAGGGGCTTCCCACTGCTTAGAGCGCAAAGGCCAAGGTTTTAGCGCAAGATTCAGATCTTCATATTCTTTCCTGTCTGATCATAGCCTTTGATTCTAGAGCATCCCAGGCCACTAGCACAGGCCAGATGGAACTACCCACGCCTGGTCTAGAAGCTGCCACCAGCGGGTCTGGGGAAAAGGCCAGTGCTGCCCTCTCTACTGTTACGCTTGAACCTGGGAGGGTGTTGAACTGGGGTGGCTGTTGTGAATGGCCTCCATGGTCCAGAGAATGACACAATCAACACACAGAGGCAGAACAGCCAAAGCAGGGGTACCAAGGTCCGATGGTGACCCCTGAGCCATGACTGTCACTGCCCATTTACTTTAAATTTTTTTTGAGAAAGGGTCTCATGTGGCCCAAGCCAGCCTCCAACTCATTGTGAGCACGGGAGTGGTCATGAACTCTTGAGCCTTCTGTTCACACCTCCCCAGTGTTAGGATCACAGGTGTGTGCCATCACACATGGATGCATGGTGCTCCCATGTCACCTTTCTTCCCTTCCCGCTTTGCTTTCTGGCATTGCAGAAATGAGTCTACTTATTGGCCTGCCTGTGGCCTTACCCTTCTTAGCACCTGGGAGCATGGGACAGTGGCCACCCACCCCACAGTGCCCAAGAGTTTTGGCTCCAAGCCTGGTTTCCCCAGTGTGAATTCTGCCTGGAATAACTGTGCAGGCAGTGTGCAGGGCATGCTTACCTATGGCCTCCAGCACCAGTGTGTACGCGGCTGTGGTCTCACGGTCCAGGCCCACCACTGTTCTCACCACAGCATCACGGTAGCCCACACTGAACTTCCCGTCCACGTTTCCCCCTGCAGACAGAAGCGAGGGAAGGTTCAGGTTAGGAGGCACCGTGATCCTCCTCCTAAGCAGGGACCTACCTGCACAGGATCCCTCCAAGGATGCTTTTACAGGCGCGGGGTGCAGCTTGCATGGGTTGGATGACTAGAAGCATCTACTGAGCACGTACTGTGTACCAGGCATCCCAGTTATGGACCAGTTCATCTAACTTCCTTTTGATCTGAGGTTCTATGCGCTGTCCTGGGCTCCTCCTGTATGTTGACTTTGGAGCGTGGGTTCTGCCCATGTTACCTTGGCAGCTCTTTCAGCGGAGACTGAGCAGATGACTTGGATAAGGGCTTTTTACACGTGGCCAAAGACTGACTTTGGGGTGGGCGTGGGAGTAGTGGGAATTCCCAGGACCCTTGTCTTTGGGGATAGTGAGAGGCTAAGGACTAAGGCTTTCTGGAATGGAACTCATGGAGGACCAGAATGGAGTGAACGCCAAGTGGCCTTGGTGTCCCTGGATGGTGGTCCCCTTGTGGAGGTGGGGCTAGGGTAGGTGGTTTCTGAGACCTGTCAGGGAGAGAAGCCACCCTTGTGAGCTGGTTGCAGTACAGCACTCTAGACAGCAGAGGGTGCCATTGCACTGTGTGTGGAACAACTGAGGCGGCTCAACGGGTTACAGAGGTTGAAGATCTAGAGGGGCTCAAAGACTGGTCAGCAGGAACCAGTCACTTTGCAGGTTCTGGCAAGTCTTCTCTTTCTTTACATGGTTTGCATCGGAGGGGAAATCCTGGAAATCAACTTCCAGGCTCCTCACAGACTAAGGTGTTTTCTGCAAGGGACAGAACTCAGCCCCACACGGGACAGGGAGGAAATAAACTGTAACTAGAGCTAGTGGCAGAACCTCTACACTGATGTCCTGGGGGTTGCTAAGAGAGAGGTACCTCCACTCATGTCTTCCTGGAATGGCCTTTGAGGTAGGAGGTGAGCAGGAAGAGCAAAGGAGGTGAGAGCCTGGGATGGACCGTCTGAGGGCTGTAAAGTCACTGTGACTGCAGGAAGTCACAGATGATGCATGAGTCTAGGATCCCTTGCTGTTGGGGAGAGGTGTCAGGGAGGGTAGTGTGTACACTACATATGTGTACAGGTCTGCATGTACAGATGTGGTATATATGTGACAGGGCTCCAGATGGCTCATAAACAGAAAGAAGGTGGTTATGGGAGGGCTGAGGGATGTGGGAGGGTCATCCCACCTCCCCTGTGGTTTAGTGCCTGTCAGGTGGGCCAGGCGTTGAAGAAAGCAGGAACCCATTTACAGCACATAGGATGACAACCGCAGAGCATGTTTTCCATTTCCCACAGGTTCTGCTATGAGGCAGGTTCACTTTCTCCAGAGAGCCAGGACAAGGCCCCATCAGCTTTAGCTACAACTCTTTATGGTAGCTACTGAACATGTTTCTGGCAGAACTAATGCATTTAGGGGATTTGCAACCATCTGCCTCTCAACAAACAGGCATTCCCATGAGTCCCCGGGGAAGGATGAAGCCATGTTCCTGCAATGACTGCTTTCTCACCCTAAGTGGGGTGAAGGGTCACCCCAGTCAACACCTTTGTCCCCTCTGCCTACCCCCCCCCCCCCCCCCCCCGCCAGGACACCTGCAGTCTCGAAGCTCCCCGGGCACCAGGAACAAGCAAGCCTCTGGGGAGGCATGGAGGTAGAGGGTGACGCCCCTTTTCCACCCTTCTGCTCCCACCTGGCTAGGTCCCTGTCAGGCAGCAGGGGCAGTACCTGTGATGAAGTAGCTAAGCTCTGCATTGAGGCCCACATCATTGTCTGTGCAGTTCAGCCAGACCACACGGAACTCCCGGGGGACGTCCTCCGACACAGACACGTTGTACACGGCAGGGAAGAAGGTGGGTGTCTCATCGTTCACGTCCAGCACTGCAGACGGAAGGGGCACGCTGGCCTAGGCTGGGCTGCTACTGCGGATGCCCAGGACCGCGCAGCCAAGGCTTTCCCAACAGGGTAGTAGGCTCCAGGTGGCATTTGTGACAATGCTGTCTGGTTATGAATCCAGGGGTCTGTATGGTGGCTGAGTTGTAGAGGTTCAAGCTGACCAGAGCTAGCACAATCAAACCCCCCCCCCCACTGCCTCCATCACCATCCCTGACTGTCAAATGCGAGAGAAGCCCAGTGCGCCGCCCCCCCTACCCCCACCCCCAGTATGTTGCTAACAAAAACAACAGCAGTATAATAATGATAACGATGCTGAGGGTTTCTCACACAGCCTGCAGCCACCCCTCATGGCATCATCTGAGGTGGGTATCACCAGCCGCACTGCACATGGGAGGACAGACACTCTGAGCAGTTGAATAACTTGTCTGCCGCCACACAGCGCTACGGTGGAGGGGCTGTGTTCTCGGGGAGATCAACCCTAGTTTGTGAAGGGGAGCCCAGGGAAGGAAGCTGGCTCTGAAGTCTTCCTAAAACTTTAATTTCCTTTAAATATTAGTGTGTCCAGCTTTTTACAGCAGGCCCCTCTTCTTTGGGCACATGGGGCTTAGGGTGACCCTTATGACTGAGATGACCCTTCCTGGTCTCTGTGGTGTAACTGGGAGACGTGATGGACTACTGTTACTACCTATGCTTTTTGCTGAGCTTAGAAGAGGGGACCCATTTCCCTATTGATTATTTGGTGATATAGTGGGTCACCAAACTGGCTCCTGGCATCTACAAGGAAGTCTTTGTACCCACAGGAGAGAGGACGGCTAGCTGCGAGACCCTCACTATCCCAGGTCTCCGGGAGGTGGCCCAGGTTGTGTGTCTGTGTCGGGATAACCACCTGCCCACTTCCCTGTACCCGATGGAGAGCCAGAAGGGCCTGTGCGTACTTCCTTAGGGTCACCCCCTGCCTCCAGGCACACTCTGTCAGTGTCTCCATCTTTCTCAGGGCTAAAGGCCTTGGAGATGGGAGATTATATTCCATCATACAGGGTGGGCAAAATGGTACTTAGCCACTGGGGGTGAAGGCCCCTAGCTACCCTCTTCCCATCACAGCCATACCTTTCCATGAGAGACTCTATGGTTCCCTACCCACAGGATGGAGGGCATCTTCTTTTTATCTGAGAAAGCACTGGCTTTCTTAAGATGACAGTCCTGCTTAGAACCCTGAGGTCCCAGCGTCTGGGCTTTGAAGCGGTGGTTAGGTGGGGACAAAATTCAGTGAGCATTTGGAACATAGTAGAGACAGGATTGGGCTGCTGGGCTTCCTACTGGAGAGGAAGCCCAATGGCTAGTGCGTGGCTGGCAAGCACCACCTCACACCCAGCACCTAGTAGGAGGTACCCCTCACCCCGGATGGTGAGCGTGCTCGTGGAGCTCTTGGTAGGTGTGCCTGCATCGCTGGCCACCACCCGCAGCTGGTACTCGGCGATGCGCTCACGGTCCAACTCGGCTGTGGTCGTGACCACGCCACTGGTGCCGTTGATGACAAAGTCCATGCGGGGCATGCCCACCTGCATGCGATACGACACCAGCCCGTTCAGGCCCTCGTCTAAATCGATGGCCACCACCTGGGGGAGGAGGGGGGGGGAGGAGAGGCTGCATGAGAGGGGAGGATGTCGGAAAAGACACTTCTTTCCTGGGAGTGACCTCTCTTTCCTACCAACCAGAGCTTTAGTGCATCAGGCACACCTGCTCCCTGTGAACCTCAGGCCTGGCCGCTTGGCCACCGTCTCCAAGGAAGCCTCCACTGGGCAGGGTGTCAGAGATGAAAGCTCTCCAATCCGAACCCACTGAGTGAGAAGGGCTTGCCAGGACCAGATCCAGGCCTCTAAAGTCTCACCCTTTAAGCCTCGCTATCCTTTTAGGAAGCTCTTCCAGCCTCCGGCAGGCCCGCGGTCCTATGCTTCGCTATGGTCCTATGCTACCCTCATTCTCCAGCCCTTACGATGCTGGCTGGCAGTCTCGATGATCAGCCTATATGGATCCTTTCATTTCCTGAACCTTAGCTTCGCAGCCTCTAGAACCACGCCCCCCCCCAACCCCCGCCCTCTGCTTTATGAGCTAAGAGAGAGACACGTGTAAAAAGACATCAGGCCAGCCAGGTGGTGGTGGCGCACGCCTTTAATCCCAGCACTCGGGAGGCAGAGGCAGGTGGATCGTTGTGAGTTCGAGGCCAGCCTGGTCTACAAAGTGAATCCAGGACAGCCAAGGCTACAACAGAGAGACCCTGCCTCGAAAAACCAAAACCAAAACAACAACAACAACAACAACAAAAAACCAAGAAGATGACATCAGGCCTATTCTTTAACGCCATGCCACAGCTGGGGAAAAAGTCAGGTAAAGCTCCTCCCCAGGTGGGTCCCACGTTGTTCCCACTGGCAATTCCAACCCTGGCCAGAGAGCTCCCGAGCACAGGACCCCGCTACGCTGAGACTTTCCCAGGCTCACAACACCCAAGAACTCGGAGGAAGGAGAATAACCACAGCGAAGAAGAGAGCTTTGCCATTTAAGTAAGACTCTTGCCATCGGAGGACAATGACCTCACTTAGTGCAGAGACCGCACACGCTTTCTCCAGGCTTCTCGGATGCCTTCCAGGATAGAGGCTCCGTGCTTCTACTTAATTTGCACTCTAATCTCTGAAGAAAGTCCTTATACTGTTCAGCAAGGATCTTTCTTGGTTGAGGTCCCACGTGGGGCCTGTCACACAATTCCCAGTTCCCGTAGCCTTCCCCGTGGCTCTGAACAAGGGTAAAACCTGGCCTGAAGAGTCTTTCCCTCCAGTCTCAGAGGCCCCCAGCTTGCTCTTGCCTCCTTTGGGAATTTCTCTTTGGGGACTGGCCTGCAGTAGAGGTGGAGGCTCCTCCTGCTGGGGGCTTGGGAGAATGCGTTCAATTTACAGGGATCAAATACATCATTCACCTCCTCTTACAGGAAAAGAAACAGGCAACAGTGAGCCAGAGGGCACAGCCAAGGTCAGGTACTCCTGGCCTCCTGAGAAACAGCCCTGTCTTCTTAGAGGAGAGACAAGTCGATGCCACTGCCTCATGTATAAACCACGCCGCACAACAAACTCCACAGCTGTGGTGTGTTCCCTGCCATCATCTGTCTGCATATCCTTGGCACAGCCAGGCAGGCACTACTGCGACTTCTGGTTCTCAAGTGGGAGAAAAAAACTGAGGCTCAGAAGGGTTGAGGAGTGTACTCGGGGTCACACAGCAATAGTGGTGAAATTGGGATGTACACGCCTATCGGTTGGACTCCAATGCTTTTCTTTTGAGGTGCTGGGAATGGCACTTGGGGTCTCACTCATGCTAGGGACACACTCCTGTGCTCTTTCCACTGGTCTCACCGGGGCTGCACCCCGGCTTGAACGCCCACGGTCTCAACCTTGAAGGTCTCCCAGAGTTCTTAAGACCATCCTGGTAGGACATCACATTTTCTGAATTAGCACCTTTAGGGCCTCCCAGTCTAGAAGAGTGATGGGCAGAGGGAGAGAGGCCCTACCTCTTCTGGGCCATGGGGAATTTGGAGGTTTCTTCCTTCCTAATGGGGTGAGTCTTGTTTCTGTGCAGAGCTGTTTGAGGGCTCACGGGTGGTACGGAGGTTCTTACACAAGGTTGCTGAGCCAGACATGTCTGACATTTTGTTCTAGAGCCATCTACAGCTTGTGGAGTTGGAGGCTTAGGCCAGACCTCCACAGGCTGGGGAACTTCCCGAATCAGCTTCTCAGATTTCTGTCTACCCTCCTGGCTTCTGTTTCTGCCTAATCCTTGCCTGTGGCACTGTGTCTCCGTCTCTCCAAATCTGCCGGTTCTTCCAGACTCAGCCCAAGGCTCAGTTCCTAGGGCGCCCCCTGCCCCCCTCACCCCCACCGAGGATACCTCAGCCACTGTAAGTCCTCAGCACCAGCACCAGTTGTCCCATTTGACTTGGCTTACATACTGCAAGGGGTCTTGATTGGCATCCCATGCCTGGTGAGGATGCTTAGCATGGAACACACAGGGAGCCCTTGGCCCATGGGAGCAAGGTGAATGAAAGACACTTACTTGGTACACAGAGACGCCTGCAGGGGTGCCCTCAAGCACCTCAGCCACAAAAGGTAGGTTCTGGAAAGTGGGGTCATTATCATTGAGATCCAAGAGGTTCACAAAGACCGTGGCACTGCTGGTGGCCTTCAGAGGGGGTCTGCCACCTGAAAGGACAAGGAAGAAGTGGGCAGGGATGGGAAGACTGTGTGAGAGAGAGACGGTGGGGAGAGGGAGGCATTTACAGACCCCTATCCCAATCCCCAGGTGTCCCTGTGAGGAGGGGCTTGAGCCACATGTCTTTTCCCAGTCCCTCCCTACTGCAGGGTACCCTGGGGGGGTGGTCACATCTGGGATGTAGACACTATTCTAAGTGATCAGATAGCTCTCCTGAGTGGGTGGGTCCCAGGACCCCTAAGGACCACCCATGGGGGCATCCCCAAAAGTTCAAGAGCCTCTGCCTATGTGGGAACTTGGGGGGGGGGGTGTAGGAGCCCGTACAGTCCGTGACAGAGACAATGATCTTGCGCATGAGCTCTGCCTCCACAGGGTCCGGGTTCTCTCGGTCCAGCATGACGTGGGTGGTGCGGATCTTGCCTGTGGTGCTGTTCAGACTATAGAACTTATTGGGGGGATAAATGCTGTACACCAAGGTGCCGTTCTCTCCCAGATCTGGGTCCACAGCCACCACCTGCCCAGGAAGGAATAGACCTCTTAGTTACGTTGCAGTCCCTGGCCTAGGTGCAGGCGCAACAGGCTGCAGGCTCTCTTGGGAACAGGGAGTGGGAGGGTCACAAAAATATATCAGTATTGAAGTCTGGATCCTCTGGCATCTTCTCTCATCAGCTGGCTACAGGGAAGTCCCTTTTTTTTCTTTTCTTTAAAAAAAATTTTTTTTATTTTATTAATTTATTCAGATTACAATTCAATTGTTATCCCATCACTTGTATCCTCCCATTCCTCCCTCCCTCCCGCTTTCACCCTATTCCCCTCCCCTAGGTCTATGACTGAGAGGGACCTCTTCCCCCACTATATGGTCACAGCCTATCAAGTCTCATCTTGGTAGCCTGATTATTCTTTCTTTCAGTGCCACCAGGCCTCCCCACCAAGGGAAGGTGGTCAAATATGGAGCACCAGAGCTCATGTCAGAGTCAGACCCCGTTCTCCACATAACTGTGGAGAATGTCCTGTCCATTGGGTAGATCAGAGTAAGGGTTCGATGTTTACTATTGTATTGCCCTTGGTTAGTGCAATAGTTTGAGCAGAACCCCCTGGGCCCCAATCCACCTATCACGATGTTCTTCTTGTAGGTTTCTAGGACCCTTTGGGTCCTTCTATTTCCCCATCTCCTATATTTCTCTTACCTAGAGTCTCAGTAGGAAGTCCCTTTCTTATTCAAGCTTGGCTGCCCCATGTATAAAAGTGGGGTGGGGCCAGGTAAGGAGGGTGACTAAGGATGCAGTTCAGTTGGTAGAGTGCCTGCCTAGCATGCATGCAGGCCAGGGCTCCATCCTCAGCACCACATAAACTGATGGTGGTGGTATACGCTGACTTCCTAGGACTCAGGAGTGGGGAGTAGGAGAATCAGAAGTCCGGGCAGTGGTGGCACGCACCTTTAATCCCAGCCCTTGGGAGGCAGAGGCAGGCAGATCACTGTGAGTTCGAGGCCAGCCTGGTCTACAAAGCAAGTCTAGGACAGCCAAGGCTACACAGAGAAACCCTGTCTCAAATAAACCAAAAAAAAAAAAAAAAAAAAAAGAAAGAAAGAAATTGTTTGGGGGGGCTGGGAAGCCTGCGGATCCTGCCCTTCTAACTGAGCTTTAGGGGAGGATCTGAGCCTTGGGCTGTAAAATTTGGGTCCCTTTCACAAGCCCTTTCTTTCTTCCTCTGGCATCTCTGATGGTGGAGGATTTGCAAAGCCTTGGGGCTCTGTGACATCAAGGCCTGGGTCCCAGTTTGGAGGGAAAAAAAAATCAGAGCTCAGAGATGTATGGGCCAGACTCAAGGTCACACAGTACCAGCCTCGGTGGCGGGGTGATGGGGTGACGGGGTGGGGGGTGGGGGTGGGAGGTGGGGAGGGGGGAGATCCTGCTCCCTTTCTCGCAGCCTCCCAGAGCCCCGAGACCACGGTGGCTCTCACCCTTCAATCCACTCTCCTTCTGTACTGCAGAACTATGATGGCCGTAGGAGGTGGACAGGATCATGGTGGGGGGGGGAGGTGGTGGGGGCAGGATTGCTACAGCCCCAGGGGCTGCATCAGGACAGTGTCATTAACTTCACGACACAGGGCCATGACAGTCAGGGCTGGTCAGCTTCTTCGTCTCACTTGGTGTGAGCTTTTGTGCTCTAGCAGCAGAATTTGTCCCTGTTCTGGCTTAATTCCCTAGCTGAGGTGTCTCTGGGGTCACTGGACCAGAACAGATAGATATCTGGCCAGGGTCTCCCGCTTGTCACCATCTCTGGGCTCTGGGGCGGGGGTGGGGGTGGAGGTAGGGGTGGGGGGGGTGGGCAGGGAGAAAGGCTTACAGGGCAAGTCCCTTGTCAGTGAGGCCCTCTTCAGCCAGATTCACTTTATCCCACGCTCTCCCAAGACTTGCCGTAGCAGAGAGGTAAAGAGGGCTCCCCACCTTCCTGACCTTGATTCCTTCACTGTATTGAGATCATACTGCCTCGCGTCTCCATGATGGGCCCCCACCACCCTATTTCATGACAGGAGACGATTCACTCCAGGCATAATTCAAGCCACGTCGTGTCGCTAAGGACAGAGGAAGCAAGCGGCCCTTGTGTTTCTGTGTCTCTACATCACTGGAGGGACAGCGCTCTTCACACCCACCCGTTCTTCTGGATGGGGAAACCAAGACTTGGAGCCGAACCAACCTCTCCCAGGTCAGCTCCATAGTGAGAAAGACACTCTTCCTGCAGAGGACAGCCAGAGAGCTGCCCCATACTCTAGTTGGGGGTGGGCACTGGCCTTGGCCTCTCAAGCCCCTCTCTGGTCATGGGGTGGGTGGGAAGGGGGCCAGGGAGAGGGCAGAGGCTGAGACCCTGCCTAAGAGCTCTCCCTGGACAGGTCTGTGGACTCTCACCATATCCCCTCATTTATTTCCCATTTCACACTCATCATTTCTCTCCCACCTGACGGGGAATAATTCTCTCCCTCTTCTTTATTTTGCTGGAGGGCGTCGAAAGGCTCTAAATCAATGCCTATCTGCAGGTCCTTGAAGGAGGCCATGGCAGCAGCAGGGAGAGTTGGGCCCAAGCCCATTGCAGGAAGAGAGAGAAAGGTGAGAGAGGCAGCCAGCCTGTAGTGCGTGCCCATCAGGAAGACACCTTCGGAGCCCACATGTCCAGCACACCGAGGCCCAGAGATGCATGTACTCTGTCAGCTCAGAGGGCACTGAATGAAGAGACAACATGGACACAGGCTCATCTGCTACCAGCCCTGGGAAATCTCCATTTCCATCGCTTCGGGATTCTGGAGTCATGGGTGTTGTTTACTCTAAAGTAGCCCTTGGGAGGCCACCAATGGATTTTCTCCAGTGGAGGAAGAGCCAGCCCAGCCACAGAGCTGGAGGCTGGGTTGGGATGAGAGCAAGCTTACCAAACCCAGCAGCTGAACACAGCCTGAAACAGCAAGCATTTGAGGTATATTGCTTAGCTATGGCCTGCCTGACAGGCGCCACAGAGGCCGACAAAGAGACCGCTAATAGTGGCCTCTGCCAGGCCCTAGTGTTTCCAGCATTTTGACTAATCAAAATCTGATATAAGGGTCATGGGATGATGGCCCAGTGGGCAAAGCAGTTGCCACTCAAGCCCAGTGACTCAAGTTTAAGTCCTCAGAACATGCATAAACGTCAGAAGCAAAAGGGCATGGTATGAGATGCCAGACTCTTAGGGCAAGATGGAGGCAGAGACGAAAGAATCCCTGGACTCTCTAGGGCCTGATAAGCCTGGGGAATGCAGTGGTGAATCAGAGGAGACCCTGATTCACACAAGGTGGAGTGCAAAAGTTTGGCACCCGAGGTGGTCATATATCACACACATACACAACACAACACACGCATGTACCCCACAAGATCTGACCACAGTAAGTTCAGGTGGACACTCTTATTAGCCCCATTTTCTAAGTAGTGGGGATGAACACAGAGATGGTGAGTAACTTGCTTGAGGTCACAGAGTTGACAACTGATGTCCCTAGGATTAGAACCCAGGTCCTTTGGTAGCCACTAAGTCTGGACTATGAAACTTCTCAGAAGGAAACAGTTTGGAAGGGGTGGGGCATAGTGAGCCTCTCTCAGAGGTGGCATTTTAAGTTGGGACAAATAGAGGGAGCAGGTGTGACAGAGGTCAGGAAACAGAGAGCCTTGAGGTGGGACTGTGCCAGTGCTCAGCCAGAAAGAGGCGAATATGCCGGAAATGGAAAGGTCAATGCGTGTGTGTGTGTGTGTGTGTGTGTGTGTGTGTGTGTGTGTGAGAACATATGCATATGTGCATATGTATATACATATGTACATTGTGTGTTGATATATGTCCATGCACATGCATGAGGATGTAGGATGCATGTGTACACATATGTGTAGATGTGTTTTTTATTTTTGTTTTGTTTTGTTTTTTATTTTGAGACAGGGTTTCTCTGTGTAGCTTTGGCTATCCTGGAACTCACTCTGTAGACCAGGCTGGCCTCGAACTCAGAGATCCTCCTGCCTTTGCCTCCTGAGTCCTGGGATTAAAGGCATGAGCCACCACTGCCTGGTGTTTTTGTTAATACATGTGTGTGCACACGTATGTCGATGCATGTGGTGGGTGTGGGAAGGTAGGTTGAGAGGAGGTTGGGTCCCACCCAATGTCACCTTGTCCTTACTGTTATTGGCTTCTTTGTTCACTCTTCTTTCCTGTAGGCACTGTTCCTGTGCCTAGCCACAGCCTACCTCACCTGGGCTGCAGGGAGACCCAAGGCCCTGAGGCCTTCTTAAAGGCACTACAGTGCACTCACAAGAAGTGCTTTAGGGGTTGTGAAACTTAAGGAAATTCTGTGGTGATTCCTCTTCAAGTGGCTTCCCTATAAGCCACTTGACTTCTGGTTTCTCCACAGTCATCATATACAACTTGGAGTTCTACCAAGTTCTGGAACTTCCTTAAGTCTAGAGAGCCTAACCTAGAATTTGTCTTTCCATGTAATTAAATTCCGACAAACTCTACATTCCCTAATCACAAAAGCTGCATATTCTGTTTGGTAGCTATTTGATATAGCAAGTTTTTACATTTTGATTTTGCTCTCTTCTTCCTGAGAAGCTTGGGGTGATAACCCTGTATCTGTCATACTGTCTGGGACATACATGTCTGTCTGTTATCTGCTCAAGGTAACCATGGACAGGACCTGCAGGCTATAGGGACATGAGTATGTGTGTGCCTGTGTGCCTGTGTGCATGTGTGTGTGTGTGTGTGTGTGTGTGTGTGTGTGTGCGCGCGCGCATGCGTATGTTTGTTCTGCTCTATAACTATCTGTCACAATGCCCTAGGACAGGGTTTTTCATTGAAGCTGGAGCTAGGCTAGTGGCCAGCAAGCTCCAGCAATCCGTCATGGTTCTGGGGTTAAAGGTACATGGGTAAAAAGCCACACCCAGGTTTTTATGAATATCGGGATCTGAACTTGGGTCCTCACACACACGAAGTGGACACTCTAATCACTGATCCATCTTTCCAGCTTGACCCTGGCTTTCATACTGTATCATGTGGGAGCCAGTGGTGAGTTTGAGCAAAGAGTGACAAGAAGTCCCTCATCTCACTGAGTGAGTATGGGCCTCGCACACAGCCCATGCTCACTGAAGGCTTCTACAGTCTAGCCCCCCCGACTAAAGCTACCTCCCTCACTTGCCTCTCAATTTCCTTTGGGAGGAATTCCCCAGAAACACAAGGAGAGGCAGGTGTTCAGAGGTGGGCATTCCACAACAACTCTCAGGCATCCCAAGTTGGGAACACAGTGGAGGTGGTTTTGAGCCAGGACCAGGGTGCCCACAAGGTGGCAGCAGAGAGTAACAGTGGGACCCAGAGCACTAAAGGCCTGTGCAAGAACTTCAAATAGAGGTTTCTTCTCTTCTTTTTTCTTCGTAAAGATTTATTTGTTTATTATTTATACTGTATTTCACCTGTATGTGTGTCTGCAGGCTAGAAGAGGGCACCATATCTCATTATAGATAGTTATGAGCCACCAGGTAGTTGCTGGGAATTGAACTCAGGACAAGACCAGGGCTGGAGTGATGGCTCAGAGGTTAAGAGCACTGACTGCTCTTCCAAGCTTCTCAGGAAGAAGAGAGCAAAATCAAAATGTAAAAACTTGCTATATCAAACAGCCACCAAACAGAATATGCAGCTTTTGCGATTAGGGAATGTAGAGTTTGTAGGGATTTAATTACATGGAAAGACAAATTCTAGATTAGGCTCTCTAGACTTAAGAAAGTTCCAGAACTTGGTAGAACTCCAAGTTGTATATGGTGAATTAACCTTTGAGCCATCTCTAACTGTAGCCCCAGCAGGGCTTTGAAAACCCATCCGTCATAGATCGCCTGCTCTGCCTTGCTGCTTGGGAGTCTCTGGAAGGGGACATATGCATCAGCTGAGGGCCACGCAGATCTTGAACATGGGGTACCACTAGGTGGGTGATGGCCACACTCCCTTCCCATCGTTGTCCTTCCTTCCAGGTTTCCATTCTCTTCCTCTGGTCCAGACAGAGCCTATCACTTTCAGGATCTCACTGGTGAGGCACAAGAACCCTACGGTCAGGACCCCAGTTGTGGGCGGGGCAGGTTCTCAAAGCCCAATGTAAAAGCTACTGACTCAGCCCCGGTCTACCCGATTCTCCAGCTCTTCAGGACCTGGGTCTCTGCCAGGTATCCTGTGAGTCCACAGAGGGACAAGGGCTGGACCAAATGGTTTCTAAGTCCTTATTTAAAAACCAGCAGTCCTGAGTTCAAGTCCTGGCACCACCTCTCACTGGCTCCGGGGCCTTGAGCTCTGAGTCCTGCTGCCCTGGGAAAGTATCATGAGGATGAGAGAGAATTCATGAGATGCTCTTGGGGTAGTGGAGGACAGGACAGGTGTTCAATCAGCAGAGCTACTGAGAGCTGTCAGAATGCAGGTCCATTACAGGCCTGGCTGGGTGGCCATTCGTTCGACATTTGGGGACCAGTCTTTTCAGGTGACACTAAATGGAGTTCAAAGGTGGCAGTGCTTACCGTGGTCACGTCAGAGTCCGGAGGTGTCATCTCTACCAGGTTGATGTAGTAGGGAGCGTCCTTCCAGGTAGGGTGGTTGTCATTGATGTCCAGGAGGGTGACATTCACCTGTGGGCCACAAGGGGGTGCTGTGGTCCACGAAGGCCAACAAGGTAAGGGCAGGGTCAGGACACTGGGGGAGGGGGGGGGCGTGTCTTGGTTCCAACACTTCTGCCATTCTGCTGGTTTCAAGGAGACCCTAGGTTGTCAGGGACAAGGTGGGGCCAGGTCCCTACCAAAGGAGGGGGGCCTAGGTGCCGTCCCATGAGGAGCAGAGAATAAACGAGGTGTTTGAAACCCTCGTTGTGACTCAGGCTTCTCTCACCCACTTGGTCTCAGGGAAGGTGACCCGTGCCCCCCCCCCCCCCCCCCCGCCCCAGAGTCGGGGATTTGAGAGGGTCCTTTGAGTTTCCTAGCTTCGAACACAAGCCAAATGGTTTCTTCGTTCATCTGCCCCAGGTAAGTTGGTTACAGGGCCGGGCTGTGATTCCTATTAGCAGGGCCAGCCTCTACAGGGGAGGTGCACAGGGTGGGAAGGGGGTGGGGAGTGAGGGGGTGGCAAGTAGTGGGAGGGCAGCTTCCCAGGGTACGTGAAGACCCTGGAGCAAGGTGAAGAAAGAGGCCCGCAGGGTAAGCCCAAGGCAGGCATGAGGAAAGGGGACGGGATGTGGCTAGCACAACGGGTCACCACAGTGGTTCTTCCTATCTCAGGGTCCCTTTGCGCTCCTCCTCAGTGTCCCCACTCCCCCTTCTGCTACCAGGAGCTCACTTAGGGACCCTAAGCTATTCCCTCCTGGAGGCTCCTTGGTAGTGAGGCAGCCTTCCCTGGGGGGGCAGGAGGCAGGGAGACTGACTGAGCATCATTTCTCAGCACTATAGGCATTTATAGATGGGGTAATGGCCAGTCCCCAGGGGACCCTGCAGGGCCCCAGTGTTTGTGCTGCTTGGCTCTTATAGGAACTGTGGCTTCCTCTTAGACGCCCTGGAGAGCGGGAGAGAGGAGGATTCTGGAGGCCCATGCCCTCTGCTGCATACCTCGCTGGGCCTTTGGAGTAGAACGGGAGTATTATCATCATTCTATTGTGCCCTCCTGGGTGTCCTGTGTCCTGGTGGCAAGGCCTTTCTTTCCCAATGGCAGCTCTCTGAAGATAGTGTCTCACCCTGACTCAGGACATGGTACCCAGAGGCCTGATGAGGCAAACCGAAGGTGAGCGGGGAGGAGGGACCTGGCCTGCAGGATAGAAAGGTACTCACGGTGGCAATGCCAGTTTTCTGGTTGTGGCCCACGCCCCCATCCACAGCACGCACAATGAGGATGTATTCGGATTTGGTCTCTCGGTCCAGCAGAGAGGTGGTGGTGATTTCTCCTATTGGGCAGAGGGATAGATGAGTGAGGTGGGGTGGGGGAGGACGCGGGGCAGGGGGAAGGAAGTAGACATAGAGATATACTTGGGAGCTGTACTTGGCCACAGTCATGGCAGCCAGGGCCTCTGCAATTGCAGTGGGCCTCTCTGTGTGCTTGAGAGGACAAGGCACCTGTGTTTTGAAGGGGACCCAAGAGCTGGGCAATGAGGTTGGGAATGAGGCAGCTTTGCAGATGTGGGGCAAGAGCTGACAGAGTAGGAGGGTCCTCTTTATCCCCAGACTCATTCACAGAACACCTCTGGCTTAGACTTGACATTATTTTTCTGGCTTTACCAACTCAATATAGTTACTTCAGTCTCCTGTGCCTCAGTTTCCACACCTTCCCAGAGGGGAAATATGACAGGAAAATTTCCCAGTAGGGCTATTTTGGGGGTCACTTAGTTAAGGCCATGAAAAAAAAAACCCTTCAGAATAGCCCCAGACTATCTATGTAGGCAGACAGTCACCCAGAGTACAGTCACAGTGGCAGGAGGGAGACGCCCAGGCTGGAGTTCACACATGTGTTAGCTTGTGGCTCAGGCCTGGGCACGAAAGCCCAGTGTGACCCTACACTGTGTGAGCCTACAGTATGTGAGCTTACAGTGTGGGAGCCTACAGAGTTCTGAGTTAACAGTCATAAAATACTTTCCCAGGCACTCCATCACTGGTCTAATAACATCACCTGAATTTTTTATTTTAGCGCTCAAACAAGTTATTACCAGACATGTTTAAAATAAACTATACTTTTCGTCAGCTGTTTTTGGCCCCTCTTTCTTCTTGGGCATCACTGGAACACTGATGAGAGAGTCCTTTGATGTTGGTGTGGATGTGCACATCCACGTGTTTTCACATGTGTGGATGCCAGACGACAACTTTGAGTGTTGCATCTCAGGAACAGTTGATGCTATTAGGGGCAGGGACTCTCTCTGGGACATGGGACTAACTGCTTAGATGAGGCAGGGTGGCTAGTGATACCTCAAGGATCCATCTGTCTGTCTCCTCAGCACCGGGATGACAAGCACGTGCCACTGTGCCTGGCAGGTTGTAGGGTTTGAACTCAGGTCCTCACGCTGTGAGCCATCTATCATCTGCCAGCCCACTTGGTAGTTTTATGCTAGTGTTTGACAAACAGCTCCCCAAAGAGAACAAAAGCCAGTTGTTGATTTCAATGGTATAAGTATTCCCACTGGGATCAAATCAAACCACTAACCCCATGGCCCTGACCATGGCATTCCCAGTGAGCAGCCATGAGCCAGCAGGGCTGAGCACCTCACTATGTCTAGGCCAGGCCCCAGCCCACAGTGCTGCGGGGGATGGCTTCTATTTGGAGAACAAAGACCTTGATTTGAATTCTGCCTATAGCTTTCCTGGGATGGCTGTCCCTGGGAAGGAGACCGAACCTATTTGAGACTCAGTTTTCTTATCTGTCAGAAGAAGCTGGTCAGAGCTGGTCAGGGCTAGGGGATGGCTCCATTTGTAAAGGATCTGCCATGCAAGTATGAGGACCGGAGTTCAATACCCAGGACCCATGTTAAAGCCTGGTATGGCTTTAACATCTGGGGCCCCAAAGCTGTGGGGAAGGCAGAGTCAGGAGGATCTCTGGAACTCATTGGTCAAGCAGGGGAGCTGAATCAGTGAACTCCAGGTCCCCCAGGCTCAGTGAAAGACTCTGTCAAAAAATAATATGGAGGGCTGGAGAGAAGGCTCAGTGGTTAAGAGCACCAACTGCTCTTCCAGAGGTCCTGAGTTCAATTCCAAGCAACCACATGGTGGCTCATAACCACCTATAATGTGATCTTATACTCTCTAATGGCCTGCAGGAGTACATGCAGGCAGAGCACTGTATACATAATAATAGATAAATACATCTTTTAAAAATAATAGGGAGAGTGATTGAGGAAGACTCCTGATAGCCTCTGGCCTTCGTGTACTGGAACACAGACACAGACACAGACAGAGACACAGACACACAGACACACAGAAACAGACACAGACACACAGACAGACAGACAGACACACACACACACACACACACACACACACACACACACACACACACA
>OU015751.1:22056173-22099551 GCA_907169655.1 Acomys percivali | reverse complement strand
TGTGTGTGTGTGTGTGTGTGTGTGTGTGTGTGTGTGTGTGTGTGTGTAGTTGTGCTTGTCCCACAGCAAACTTGTGGAGGAGAGAGAACAACTTTGGGTGTCAGTCCTGACATGCCACCTTATTGCTATGTAGTCCAGGCTGGCTCATCTTTAAGCTAAATTCTCTGCTTCCCATCTCAATGCAGGAGAACTAGCCTTACAGGCACACGTTCCAGCATCTGGCTTTATGTGGGTTCTGGCATGTGAACTTACATTCTCACATTGCCCAGCAAGCGCTCTGCACTGCGCCATCTCCCCATCCTGTGCTAGCTTTTTTACACAGAGTGTACATCACACATAGCGTTCTTAGTGATTGGGAAATGACTTAAGGCTGCTGGAGGATATGTTGGGGTTAAATACAAACACTGTACCATTTTCCCCCCAGGGATGGCAACGCTTTGCTGTCCCTGGGATTCATGGAACCAACCCTGTGAAGATTCTGAGGTGTGACCGCTGCTTCTTAGAAATGCGGCTTGCTAAGGAGGATGCTCTGAGAGGAGGGGTACGGTCTGAAGTGGAAGGAGAGACTCATGTGACCCCGGGTCTCCTCTTCTGTCCTTGTCCTTATATACAACAATACCAGCCATCTTGTCACAGAGCTTTGAGAGTAAAGGGCAGGAAGGAAAGCTGGAAGGCCAACCTTGACCCAGGAGTCATGGACATCAGGAAAGTCCTGGGCTACTGACTGCTTGTGGCAGGGACAGCAATACCCGCAGAGTTCTTGCTCCCTGCCTAGGGTAAGCTGTTGCTGAGTGGTGACTACTAGGCAGGAACTCTGTTCCCCAGGCTTTCTAGTAGTGAGGTAGCTCCTGTCTGCTTTGGCCAAGGTATCATGTACGAGGGTGACAGATGGCCCTTTCTGGCCTGGCCTTGTACAACGTCCCTTGTATGTTTTTCTCCCTTTTGAGTGAACTTGGAGCCACAATATGGAAGGGACCTGGGTTTAGAATTGTCACAGGAAAGCCCATCCACTGGACATCTGCCCGCATTGCTGTATGTTCCTACTGTTCTGAGTCACTGAGAGGCTGGAATAAACCTGTTGGAATCTAGAGTTCCCTTAAATTTACAGGAATGCTCCCCCCCCAGAAGCTGGTGACTTGCATGCCCATGCAACTGTCTTGGATCCCAAGAGGACCATACTTTATTCTTCCTGCACTCTAGCACTGAGTTAGACACCTTCTAACTGAGCACAAAGGGCCCCAAGTTATCCCTAGGCATGGCTGAACAGCCTGGGCTCTTGTTCTTTCCCTTTGAGCTTCAAGGAGAAGAGAAAGTGGTGTATGGAGAGTCTTAGAAAGACATCCCTGCTAGGGAGGAACACGAGCTGCAGATGGGAGCCCCAGGTGAATACACAAAAGAAAATAACAGCAGTGATTTTGTTCTGTGCTTCCTACAGGCTGATTTTAGGTGTGTTCATCATAGTTACCCATCTAGTGCATGCAACAGCTCAAAGGCGCTGGTGTGTATAAAGAGGAGCCCAGAGCCAGGCGCGGTGGCACACGTCTGTAATCCCAGCACTCCAGGAGGCAGAGGTAGGCAGATCTCTGTGAGTTCGAGTCCAGCCTGGTCTACAAAGCGAGTCCAGGACAGCCAAGGCTACACAGAGAAACCCTCTCTCAAAACAAAACAAACAAAAAATGAGAGAGAGAGAGAGAGAGAGAGAGAGAGAGAGAGAGAGAGAGAGAGAGAGAGAGAGAGAAGCACCCAGATTTAAGACCCAAGAGAGCAGCCAAGACACAGGCAGGATACTTGGGGATGACACAAGTCCCTGAAGAACGGTTTGTGTCAGCTATTTGGAAAATGATCAGCTTTAGACACTCTGTCCCTGAAAGGCACGGCTTGGTGGATGTGTTTGTGGTAAGATTGCTTCTGATAAGATGAGTAATTAACACCGAAGTGACTATTTCAGAAGTAAAAGCAGGTACTCAAATCTGGCTAGCTGTTACATCATGGGAGGAGAGCATGGGCCCTGACTGGCCCAGGAAGGGCAGCCTGATAATGCAGAGCAGCAGGTTTGGGGGCTCACCAGAGCGGGCATTGATGCGGAACAGCGAGGACCCCTCCAATGAGTAGATGATGGACTCCTGCCCGTACTCCCGAGAGCGGTCCAGGTCTGTGGCGTTTAGGAACAGCACTGTGGCTCCTTTGGGAAGACAGAGAGGTGGGATGTTGCTCTTCTGAGCCTCAGCTCCAGGAGTCAGATCCTGGGACTGGTAGTGACCAAGCCTCAAGGGGCTAGAGAGCCTGACCCATGGGATATGGCAGGGTGCCCGGTGGACTCAGGTCTCCACAGAGGTGAGGCTGAGCCTGGGGTAAGGTCCTCTCCTCTTCCTGCCCCCTCTCCAACACCTGGCTCAGCCTCCAACAGCACAAAGTGTCTCCTGATCTTACCTGGTTGTCCCGTGGATCAAACCCACCCAGATCCACACCAGATTTTATTTGAGTCCAAAAAACCTCAAAGCACCCAATTAAATTATTCCACATTTACTACATCCATTTTTTTGGGGGGGGGTGCCATTTTATCTTATTCATAGCAGAATTTATAAAGGACTTTATTTTCTCGTTAATGTCCAGTAAAGACTTTTTGCCTTTCTCTTCGTCCTCATCTACATGGATTCCTACATGGGTTTTGGGGGGTTGGGCATCCCTGCAGCCCTGGGCAATCCCCACAAGTGGTTTGTCCTATGGCTGTGCCCACCCAGGCTTTGGGCTGCAGCACCCTTCTGCTCTTGGGGACAATCAGAGGTTGAGTGTCAGCCCCAGGTTAGAGCACCATGGCCTTCGGAAGAGCACCTCAGCCACTTCCTCTGCAGATGACCCAACACAGGTCTACCTGCGGGGCTTCTGGCAAGGATCCCTGGGAGAGGTGTATAGGCGCCAGGCACGGGTGGCAGCTAGGAGGAATAACAGTCTCCAAGAAGAGCAGAGATCGGGCAGGCCCCCTCCAAGTGGCCAGGGGCTTCAGTGCTCTTTGATTCCAGGAACATGGAGATAGGAAGAGAATTAGGTATCATCCTGAAAGACCTCATCTTTGCAGAGTGCTCAGGAGGGGAGGGAGGATTGAGGGCCTTTGGTAGGGATGCTCTTTAGGGGATGCTAGATGCAAGAATGTGGGCGTGGGCACAGCCTGGCACCCAATTCACTCATCTTCAGACACCGGAAAGGTACTGGAGGCTCTGCTCAGACCCTGATACATGGAAAGGTACCCTCTAGCTCCGGTTGTATTGAAGTCAGCTGTCTCTAAGTTCAGCTATGCTAGATACTCACTGTCCCTTACTCTACACCACGGCTCAGAAGTCTTTGCAATATGCACAACCTCTGAGGCCAGCTTGAAGGTGAAGGTGAAGTTGCCAGCCTGCCCTGAGCACAGGAACCACCCACACATAGAACTTGTGGTGCTGGCTCTCATTCTCAGGCCTATCTAGGAATACCCTTCCAGACCACTCTTCAAAGCTATCCCGCCAGAAGTCATGGCTCCTGGCACCTGCCTCACGGTACCGAGTCTCAGAACTCACCACACACCACGTGCTTCAATCAAGACTGTATAATTAATTATCTCCTATTATTCTTCCCCCACTGGACTGGCTGCAGGTGAACATGACCCAGTATCCAACCGGGGGGGCGGGGGGCGGTTCTGCACACAGTAGTGATCATAGCCAGCTGTCCCTAAAGACCCCTCTGATTTGTCATGGATGTCTAGGAAGCTGACAGAAGGCTGTATGCCCCAAGGCTGCAGTTACCTGTTTGTGTCTATTCTACGGTGCCCCCGCCCCGCCCCAGGTACCTGCCATGATGTTCTCCACCACAGAAACGAAGTAGGCAGGCTTGCTGAAGGTGGGCGGGTTGTCATTCTCATCCTGGAAGGGAGGTACACAGGTCAGTATGCTGGGAAGGGACTCGCCAACTAGCCAAGGCAGGATCTAAGGGGGCACTTTGGGAACAGTGGCCCTGAGGGCTTCTGGCCTCTATGAATCATCAGTGGCTAGGGTATTATGGAAGCCAGGAGTGCCTCTGTCAGGTGGTCAAGTTGAGGGATAGTAGGACAGTCATTGGGGAAATGTGCAAGGGCTGGATAGGAATAATATGAGATCTAAAGACAGACTCTGAATAAGACAGCGGTTGGCTCGTCTACAGCTCCTAGCCCCATGCCCCCACTTCCCCACTCACTTTCCAGCTGCACCCCAGCTTACTCCAGAAGCCTAGGCCCTTAGTTCTTTTGCTCCCGTGCAGTGTCCATTTGACCTTTCCTCCCAGCAAAGTTAAGACACAGTGAAAAGTTCTAGGAGCTCTGGCAAAATGAAGAGAGAGGCATGGAGAGATGGCTTAGTAGTCAAGAGCACTGGCTGTTCTTCCAGAGGACCCAGGTTCAGTTCCCAGCACCCACAACTATCTATAACTTCAGTTCCTGGCAATCTGATGCCCTTTTCTGCCCTCTGTAGGTACTAGGCACACATGTGGTTGCATAGACATCCATGTAGGCTAGACACCCATTCACATAAGATGTTAAAAATTAATTAAAAAGTGAGGAAGAGGGTTAGAGAGATGGCTCAGCGGTTAAGAGCACTGGCTGTGGGGCTAGGGAGATGGCTCAGAGGTTAAGAGCATTCTCTGCTCTTCTAGAGATCCTGAGTTCAATTCCCAGCAACTACTTGATGGCTCATAACCATCTAGAATGAGATCTGGTGCCCTCTTCTGGCATGCAGGGGAATAGGTAGGTAAAAATGCTATATACATAATAAACAAATAAATTAAAAAAAAAAAAAAAGCACTGGCTGCTTTTCCTGAGGACCCAGATTCAATTCCCAGCAAAGATAGAGAAGTGTGTGGAAGCCGGCGGTGGTGGTTAGGAGTCTAGGCTCTAGCCCTGGACTGGCTGGAGATGGGGTTAGCCAGACAGCCTGATCATGCACAAGCACTAGTTTCTCATCCTTTGTGCCACTTGCCCTGCAGCCTGGTACCTGCCAGTTCTAGAGTGTTTCTTCCTCTGGCTCAGCCTGTAGCACTTAAGGATGGGAGTGGGAAGCCCGGCTGAAGGGCTGAACCAGGTAGGGATGAGCCCTGTGTTTGGGGGAACCAGTGCCAGGTGCAGCCCACAGCTCCCTAAACTCTTCCATCAGAGAAGCGAGCCTTCCCTGCCTCTGGGACTCTCACCATGGCCAACTTCTGCAATCACTCACCAAGAATTCCTCCCAGTTGCCCTCTTCACGGAAGACTCTCTGGTTCCCTTGGCTCTCTGCTCCCCTCTCCTCAGCTCAATAGAGCAGAGAGGAGGAGCTCAGAGCTGGCTGAGTGCTCTTCCCATCTTCCTGTATGACAGTGTTCAGTGGGTCCCCACTACTAGCTCCTGGAACGCAGGGAAATGGGGACTCTTCCAGGGGACAGAGCCTGTACTTTCTGAGCTTTTTGCTACAGTTTCTTCAGCATGAGGCAGCAGGAGAGGGATGAGAGAATGCTGCCTGGTCCTTGGAGCTGAAGACAACCCCAGCCTGCTGCAGGGTGAGTTCCCAGAATCAACTGCTCCAATTCTTCCCAAAGATGTTTCCTACCCTGTCTAGTGTACAGGTTCACTCTCTTCCCAAGGAACTGAGAACCTCGGGGCTCTCCCGGAGTCTCACCCAGGCTCCTGGTGGCATGGGCTCAAGTGCTTTGGGTATCCACATTGAGACTTCTGCTTGGCTGCACGAAGCAACACGGAGAATGTCAGCCACAGAGCACGAGGCAGAAACTTATTAGCGGTGATATTTCCCCGGATTCTGGCGCTGCACTCGCTATTAGTTCTAATTCAGTGGCTCCCTCTATAAAAGCTTATTGTCCCCTAATGTGAAATCTACAAACCGAGTTTGACTTCTTTATTAAAAACCAACAAGCGGCGGATGAAAAGGAATCACCTGGCCCCTCTCACCTGCTCCTCTTTGCCCAAGCCCGAAGGTGCTCTATCACCTCTCCTCACGTCAGCCTGCATGGGAAGACCTCTGCCAATTATTCAATGAAAGCTGTTTCTGTTTTTTTTTTCCAGGCAAGAGAAAATCCTTTTGGCCAAGGGAGGAGGCAGCTTAGCAGAGTGACAGCTACTTAAAAATCACCCACGTGCAAAATCAACCCGATGGCGGTGACCTTTTCAAGTGTGGTCCTTAGACAGGAGTGACTATGCTGTCCAAATGCCCTGCTTGCGAGCGGAGCAGGGTGTTCTCTCAGAGCCACAGTGGCACCTGTCTTTGTTGCCGGCTGCTCCTGCTGCCAGATGGCTGGGGTAGGCTCAAGGGAAGTGCAAACCCCCGAGGGCTCTGCTGACGGTGCCAGGGGAATGTGAAAATGGGGGAATCTTCTGTTGGGGAGGGGGGCGCTCACTAGCTTACCTAACTGGAGAGTGATGAAGCCTGAACTCACCCCCCACGTGGAGTGTCTCCACTTTTCCTTTTTCTCCACAGACCTCAGCTTCCTCTGTCAAGGGCTGTGACACAGGAAGCCTCTGGCTTCATGGTGGAGCCCAGTGAATTTTAGTTTTCATACGGCTGAGAGTGCCTGCCTAGGCCAGTTTGGACCACTTCAACCTGCCTCCCTACCTCCCACCCTCAGTCCTAGTGAGTGTCAAAAGTCACCTTGACACAGTCTAGAGTTATATGATGGAGTCTCAGTCAATAGACTGGCCACCCAAGGGACTCTCTTGCTGGATGTTTGCTATAGGGAGGGCCCAGCTCACAGCGGCCAGCATCAGTCCTAGGCAGGTGGGCCTGGCCTGTATAAGAAAGCTGGCTGAGCACGAACCTTAAGTGAGCCAGCGGACAAGCTAGCAAACAGTGCTCCTCCTCTACTTCATGCCCCAGTTTAAGTTCCTGCCCTGACTTCCTCTTGGGGATGACCTGTGATCTGGAAGTATAAGCCAAATAAATCCTCCCCTCCCCAAAGTGGGTTGCTTTTGTTCAGAATGTTCTATCATAGCAGCAGAATGAAACTAGACGGCCCTCCCACCCTTACCCTTCCTAGTTCCCTGTCCCCAAACCTAGAGAGTCCTGCTCAGTCAGCCCCTCCCCCAGCCCCTCAAGAGCTCTCATTGGCATAATGGCAGTGGGTATGTTGTTGTTGGCTGTCCTGTCATCTATGATAATGGGCAACATGCCAGGGGCTGCCTGGGTGGTCTCAAGCCCTTCTCGTGGTAACGCAAGAGCAGGCACTGTGATTGTCCCTGTCTGCAGATGAGAAAACTGAGGTTCAGATTGGCAAGAAGCCAGGAACACACAGCTACTGGGTAATAGAGGAGGCTTCTAAGCCCCATGCTCCCAGGAAGAACCCCAGGAAGAGCCCAGCTCCTCTTTAATCCCACATCACTTTGGGGGTACAGCACCAGCATCACATCTCTTCGTGTGTCTCAAATGCACACAGAGTGTACAGCAGTGGGTAGCGGGTTGGAGGAAGGCCTGGGTGAGTCAAGGCTCTGAGGAGGGCAGGAGTTGTGATCAGGATGGGGAAACAGAGGCTAGGCTGGGAGACGTGGCTAGCATCAGGTCACATGATGAGCACTAGGCAAGGTCATTACTACTGGGGCACCTTCTGGCTCTTTGGTGCTACCCTGATGGGTTTAAAGCAGGAGGAGATGGTGAGTTCAAGATAGGTCAGTGTTTTGGGACTCCCATGGGTCTCCTGTTCCTTTGCCACTCTCTGGAGTAAAGTCCTGACCCTCTGAACATCTCCTGACCTCTCCTACTTCTGCACAGACATCTTTCCCTGCCATCCTAGTGTCCCACTCCTATTGCCTCCTGGGAGCTTCCTGAGGAACCACCCTAGTAGGAGTCTCTTGTCCTGATGAAGACTCGTCTGCTTGGAAGCTGGTCCCAGCCTCAGGCTAATTAGAGGATTGGTGTGGGGCTGCCCCAGAAGACTGCTTGGAGCTGGCTGTGACAGGAAGGCCAGCTGCAAGCCTGCTCTGGGGACTTTCTTGAGCTTGCGTTCCACGCGCCCGAGTACGTCCCAGCTGACAGTGTGATTTAATCCTCCAGAGCCCTGACTGCGCTGACTCCCACTGACATTCATTCACCCTCTGCTGCAAACAGGGAGGGGGCATGCCAGTATGCGCTCAGGTGTGTGTGGAGGTCCCAGGAGAAAAAGACCTGTGGGCTCTGCTGTCAGGCCACGCTCTGTGTCATTCCGACCTGGCCACGCCGTGGCTGGGGGAGCGGCACATGGCAAATGAGCCAGTGTGGAGATGGATTCGAGGGCTGATAATTTCAGACAGGAAAGCACTAAGGTGTGTTTGATATTCATGTCAGACAGGCAGCGGGCTGCGTTCAGGCCCTTTTCTATCTTCCGAGGACCAGAGGGAGGAAGGAAAAAAAGAAGAGAAGACAAAGAGGGACTCCATGGAATGTGGCTCCTGAGGAAGGGGTCCTCTGCCAGCTCCCTCTTTCTCGCCTCAGCCCTGCTTTCCAGAGGGTACCCTAAGGCGTCACACAGAACCAAAGCAGGGTCATTCATCTCTCACTGAGCTCCAGGGCTCTAGGTCTCTCTGGCCATGCAGGCAGGTGGCTTGTCAGCTGAAACAATGGTACAATGCCCTGGGAGGAGGATTTGGGACAGTTTTTGTAGTGGGGGCACAGCCCTTTACCGCGAGGCTGGGGTGAGGCCTCTGGTACTCTCAGAAGCATTCACTACCCATCATCCTGGAAGAGTAAGGCTAGTGACCAGGATACTTACGAACACCTCAATGGTGACGGGGACGGTGCTGTAGAGAGGCGGGTTGCCAGCATCCTTGGCCATGACTGTTAGGTATATCAGCCCATTGGGTATCTGTTCGTAATCCAGCGGGCGGCTCACACTGATCACTGGAACAGCAGGAGCAAGGACGTTAGTAAGCAGAGTCCAGCCACCCAGTTGCAACACTTCCCTTGGGCAGAGGCAGTGTGGTAAGCCTCCCTGGCCTTTCACTCGGTTTAGTGACTGCCAGTGCCTGGCTCTGTGCTGACCCCACCAACTGGCCACTATCGTGGTTAACAAGGTGACTTGGCCATCATTCCTTTGAACTTCACAGAACATGGCTGCTGGGGAAGGGTTTGTCCACCGTTTCTTTAGATGGAGACTATACCCTCAAGAAAAGGCTGTAGCCAGAGAAGGCTGGGGGGGCAGACACACAGACCTGCCCAAAGGACAGTGAGGCTCAGCTAGCCAGCCTCCTCTATGTGCTCTAGTCACCTCAGGCTTCTAGCTGTACCTGCATGGCTGGCTATGGGCCTAAGACCCAGAGAAAGGTTCTGGCTGGTGGGAGATAGCTATTGGCCTTGGGGAGATATGACCTCTGGCCACAGGGATCCCTGCAGCTTCCAGAAAAGGGTAGGGAGTATGGGAGATAGAAGGTACCCTAACCCCAAGAGAGGGCAATGACTGTGAGGGTCTCACCAAACCTCTACCCATATGGGCCCTCCACCCCGGTCCACTCGTACCTCCATAGCCTTCATACACGCTGATGTCGAAGTAGCTGCCGAAGGCGGATGCATTGACGATACTGTAAGTAATCTGGTTGTTGGGAGGGGAGTCTTCATCTGTTGCCTGCAAGGAACAGGACAGACAGGGCCTGGTGAGCCCACCAAAGGCCTGGGGACAAGTGAGGGTGGTGATGAGGCAGCTCAGCTCCTCTCAGCTCTTTGTTGGATGATGTAACTCAGGTCACCTCCTGGCCCAGAACCTCCGGGACCCTCTTGTTCCTCAACAGGAACCCACTCTCTGGTTCTCCCCCCAAAAAACTTCGTTCCCTCCATGTGTGGGCACAGAGGTGGACTGGAAAGTGGAGGTGCCAGGTTGGAGGCCTGGAAAGCGGGGCTGGGCTCCCCCAGATGATACCTGGCACGTCAGTATCCCGTATTCTCTGTCCCAGACCTTGACTCCTCAGGATAGAGATGCCTCCCCAGAGATAAGCCTGCTATGGCTGCGTATCAGTTTGTCCCTGAAGGTCCATGTGCTGATGGCTTGGTCCCCAGGAGTGTGGTAGTAAGATGAAGGAGAACTTTTAAGGGGTGGGGCCTAGTGGGAGGTGGTTTTTGTCACTGGAGGTTCTGCCACCAGCATGGGTTAATGTTGATTTGGAGGGGACCCTGGTCAGTTTCCTTAAGATCAAGTTGCTACAGAAAAAAGCACGTCTGACCTTGTGTCTGCCTTGCTTCCTATCTAGCAGTGTGATACTGTCTACAACACTGTGATGGAGCCAAGGGGCCATAATCAGAGGACAAACTGGTTGGACACTGCCCCCCCACCCCTCTGCTTTGTTTTCATTATAATGTATGCAGCCATAGCCATTACACTCTAGTAACAAAACAGACCAAGACAGGGGCCCTTGCGTATCCTGCTAGTGCCCTCATGAGCACTGTGGTTTCTTCTTAACTGGTGCTGTCGATTAGTCTGTCAGCCACATGTGTGCAGGGTCCTATGGCTTCTGAGTGCCGCAGCATACCTAGCTTGGTGCATAGTAGGTCCCTATTAAATGCATGTAGCACGTAAGCATGGAAGGAAGCAGGCATTTGGGAAGGGGTCAGGGATCCTTCCTCCTTTGACTCTGGAGGATGAATCAGCCTCTTTCCAGAGTGCCTCTGACCCTAAAGAGCCTCCAGTGCTTCCGAGCATGCTGGATGTACCTGGGGCAAAGCCAAAGGGAAGGGGAGGGGTCTTTGGGTGAAACCGTGCCAGGCTCGGTGGCACACAGCCCCACCTTTTGTGCACCCCATGCTTACCCGTCACTCTTGCCTTCATTGCTGTTTATTTCAGAAGCAGGGCCCAGGGAGAGGCCCTGGGTCCTGTCACTTTGGACATGCGGATGAGGAAGAGGAGAGGGGACATGAAGTCTCTTGTTAGAGATCATTGCCGTATAGTAGGGACTGGCTTCAGGAAAACATGGAAAGAACAGAGCCTCCAACTTGGGTGAGCCCCACTCCCTACCCACGGGCTGTCTTCCCTGTCCATCTCTCCCCTGCTTTCCCTTTGGTGGTCTCTGTGGCTACTCCTTATGTGTATGTCCATGCTCAAGTATGTGTACACACATATGTGCACCTGTGTGAGTGTGCATGGAGGCCAGAGGTTGACATCAGGTGTCTTTCTTGTTGTTCTTTGCCTAATATTTTGAGAGAGGGTCTCTCTCATTAAAGTTGGACCTTGTCAATTGGCTACCATGGGTCCTCCTGTTTCCCCTGCCCCAACCCCCCTGCAACACTGGGAATCGAGGTGTGAGTCAGCTTTTACAGGGTGCTCAGGACTGAACTCACATCCTCGTATTTGAATGGCAGGTCCTTTGCTAACAAGCTCACTTAGCAGCCCCTCTGATGCTCTGATGGTGGCCTTGCAAAGGGACTGCTACCCTACTCTCTCTTTGGCCTTGTAAGGGACATGAGGATGTCTTTATACTAAATGGCCTGACATCTGGGTTGAGGTAGATACTCTTATTGTGTCCTTTCTGGGTCTCCAGGGGCAGAAGGTGATGCTTAGAGGAGCCCCGGGCATGTAGATGGGACTTTAGCACCGCCTGAAAGAACTCAGAGAAAGAGATAGCAAGCTCAGGGCTTCCAGGCCTTACCCTGAGCCGCACCAGCTGCGTGACAGACGGCTCGTTCTCCCTCAGAGCTCCTACGTAGGCATCCTTCTGGAAGGTGGGCACATTGTCATTGACATCCAGAACATTGATCCGGACCCGGCCTGTGGTCTCCTCACCGCCTCCATCCCGGGCAATGACAGTCAAGGTGAAACGCTGGATAAGTTCATAGTCCAGCCGGGCTATCAGTATGATGAGCCCTGTGTCCTTGTCCAGCGAGAACCTGTGTCGGGCAGGAAGGAGGGAGAGGACGCCAGGGTCAAAGCTGTGGATGAGCGCCTGCGCAGGGGTATTTGTTTGCACATGGGTATAGAAGTCAGGGCTTAATTAACTTTAGCCAAGGACTACATTGCCACTATGTGCAGGGTAGCACAGGTCACACACAGCGAGGCAAGTCCACCTAGTAACTGCTGCAATGTGGCAGTAAAGGCCACGTACAGAGGCCAGGCCCCATTGTCTACCGGCTGTGTGAAGTTTGTAAGGAATTCAGCTTCTCCAAGTTGGAATTTCCTGTCAGATGGAGGTGATGACAGAGTGTTGGGGACTGAGTTCCCTATCAGTAGCAATGAGTGATCTAGAACCCAAGCTGATACATGGCGAATGTTTGACAAAGAGCCTGGCGCACAGTCAGGCCTCGGATGTTCTCCGTGGACGCTGCTGTCAGAAGTAGCAGTGTTAGAACTTTTGAGCTTCATAGATGCCTGCTTCTCCACTCCCAAATCTATGTCCAGAGAAATCCTGTACCACAGAGCTCAGGGGCTTCTCCCACTTATTCTAGGTGAGAAATAATCTCACACTAGAGCAGTGCTTCTCAACCTGTGGGTCGTGACCCCCTTGGGTGGGTGGGGTCACATACCAGCTATCCTGCATCTCAGATATTTACATTATGACTCATTATAAGGAGCAAAATTACAGTTATGAAGTAGCAACAAAAATAATCTTATGGTTGGGGGCCACCACAACATGAGGAGCTGTATTAAAGGCTCGCAGCTTTAGGAAGGGTGGGAATCACTGCTTCGTAGTTCCAATCTCTGGAGCTTCCCAGGACACAGAGCAGTTTGGCTGGGCTTTGAGTCACAGGCGGTTGCCGCCAAGGGGCATGAGGCAGGAACTCACCTGTCAGGGTCATCACTGAAGAAGTAGTTGACTTCTCCAAAAGTGCCCACGTCATTGTCTGTTGCCTGCAGTGGTAAAAGATGAGAGTGTCACTGCCAGGCCAGGAAAGGGCCTTGGGCAACCTGTGTCACTTCTATATGCCTCCTGTGGCCCAAGCAAATTGCCACACTGTCCAGCAAGCGTGGCCAATGGCCACGGACAGCTGTCAGGGTACACTGGAGAGCACGGTCCTTCTGGAAGGCTTTGGGGGATGGGGCTTATGGCTTCTGTTTCACTCTGGACAGGGCTGCGATTCACAATGCAGGCTAAAGAACGCCGTCAGTACCTTTCTTTCCTTTCTTCTGCCTTGCATATGTGGCAGTCTGCCCACACAGGGCCCTGTCCTAGAACTCTGGGTCCTTCCTAGGCTGAAGCTTTGGGTCTGGATAGCTGTGGCTTGCCCCTAGGTGCCAGCTAGGAAAGGCCTGGGCCGACCTTGGGGCTCACTTTATTCTCAGGCTCCTCTCTAAGATCGCATGTGAATAGAGACTGCGGCTAAAAATACGTTTTAATGCCTTTCTGCTCAATATTTTCTGAGGTTCTTTTTTAAAGCTCCCAGATTCTATAAAATCTATTAAATTCTACGTTCTTTATAATAAACCTGAATTTTCATGAGAAGCTAATGCGTGTTCGGTATATCCAGTTCCGGAAGGCAGATAGATGAATAATATATTTCTATCCCAAATGAATGAAATGAAAAATATGTTTATACCCAGAGAATTAAGACCTTAGTTAACCAGAAAATGTGGCTATTCATAAAGATGCCATTTCTGAGGGCTCCAGGCTGCCTGCTTTTAGGGCACTGCCTCTTGCACCCGGTTTCCACCCAATGTCCCCACAGTGATGGTCCTAGAGCCTGTGTGCAAACAGACTCTTGTCCTCCACCATGACCCCAGCCAGGCTCAGAGCTGGGTTAAGCCTCTCAGTGTGTGCTGGATGAGTGCACTGACTCCCTGGCGGCCTCCTCTGCCTGAGCCATTCCTCACGACAATCACCCATTACCAGTGACTTATTACCTCCCCCACACAGAGGTGCCATCCTTATAACAAACTCAAATGACAGATGGGGAAACTGAGGTACCACAAAGGTCCATAGTTCACCCCAAGGCTCACAGCTCGAAACAGAACAAAGCTCACTTTGTATCACATAGTCCCTGGCTTCTGCATGGCCTCCTCTAACCCAAGGAGGATTGTTCTGGAAGGAAAGGAGCCTAGATACTCCAGGCAAGAAGCAACCACAGCTCCCCTGGTGATGCCTTTGCTCTTCCCTTCAAAGGATGGAAGAGAACGGAGGATTGGGAAGACCTCATTGCTTCTACCCGTGAGTCCCATGGGCAAACCAGCATTCAGGGCATCATTAGGTATCAGCACCATTTCTGTGTCTGAGGAAAAACTGATGCCATGTCATAGAGTCCTTTGGTGGAGGTCAGAGTCAGGTAGAGACCCAAGATCCAGGCTAGTGGTCCCTCATGAGACCAAACAGCAGGCCCTTCTGTTTGAGAAAAGGGCTGGTGATGCTACAGAGCTGGGCCTCCACCTGCTGAGCTCTGGCTGGCATAGTGCCTGACACACAGTAGGGGCAGGTGTTTTCCGGTGCCTAGAAATGAATGGGCAACATCTAATAAGAAAAGGAATGTAGGAAGGGAAACGAAGAGAAAGGAGAGGAAGGAGTGATGATTAATCATGTTTGCCAGCATGAGTGGATTTGTAATCAAAAAGACAGGCTGCTGGGCACACATGTGAGGGATTTTCTTAGCTGATTATTTGAGGTAGGAAGACATGCTAGATGTAAGTACTGTCTCACATAAAAGGAGGAGGAAGAAGGAAACTTCAATTTTGCCTGTATGGCTTCACTCTTGCTGGTAAATTCCTCTACTTTAATGCTGCTTCTGCTGTTGCTGCAGCTGCTGGTGGTGGTGGTGGTGGTGGTTCGTCACTGATATAAGAACCCAGCATCTTTGGGCTTCAAAGTAGCCTGAACATCAGCAACTCTCCAGGAATCCTCTAGACCTTCAGTGCTAGGTTGGGACTGCTGAGGCACCCAGCCTTGTAGACAATGACCATTCACCATGTACAATGGCCATTGTTGGAAAACCTAGACCTTGCCATGTAAGCCAATCTAATAAACTGACCTTCAATACATATTTAGTCTATTGGCTCTGTTCCCCTGACTAATACAGAAGGTTTTGAAAGGCAAGGGAAGGGAGGTGAGCCACCCAGAGAGGAGAAGAGCAAAAGGGATTCAGCAGCCACACGTATGTCCTTGCCTTGGGAGAAGTGTCCATGTAGGTCTGGGGACTGGCCTTTCACTCCTAGGAGCCTTACAGAATTGTATGTGGACTGCTGAGTCAGGAAGAACAGCTGAGCCCCTCTGTTCTAGTCCCTTCACTCTGGAGTTTGGGCCTCGAACAGCTGAGGCCCAGGCGAGTCTACTGGTGAGCCCCCGGGGAGCAGCTGAGACCATCTTAATGTACACACTGACCCTTCCCCCAAGGCCCATCCTCCTTCCCTGGGTAGGCTGGACTCAGTGTAGCTTTCAAAGAGTCTGATTGGTCCCTAGGGTCCTCTCACTGCCTGCTCAGGCCACTGATACTGACAAGGGGACATTCGTGAGCCCTTTGGTGTCACCATCCAATGACTGTGTGAAATATGGAGGCCCAGCACCAAGGCGTGGGCCCGCTTTCATTTTTTGGCTGCACGAAGCCAAGATGAGGTTGAGAACTCTGTGCCCTGTCAGATGGGGAGGGCTAGGGTAGCCCCTGCAGCTTGTGCAGCCACTTCTGGTTCAGGCTGGACCACAACTTGCAGGACAGAGTAGGTTGTGCTGCTCTGTGCCAATCTTAGGGCCCTTGTCTGGCCTGGCCTGGCCTGTCTCACCTGCTCCTGCCTGCCTTGAACCCAGTCTTGCTTAATGCTTTAACTTACAATCCCTTTAGCTTGGGAGCCCCTAACGCAGGATGGAGACAAGTTGACAGATTTACTTGAAGCCTAGCTGGGGTCTGGAGAGGTACTTATGTGTCTCTGGGGTCTGGAGAGGTACTTATGTGTCTCTGGGGTCTGGAGAGGTACTTATGTGTCTGTCTGTAACTACATCTGTGTGTGTGTCTGTGAGTATGTGTATATATGTACATGTGTGTATATATGTGTATATGTGCACATGTTTGTGTTATTGTGTATATGTGTGCACATGTAGGAGTATGGATATATGTGTGTGTACATATGTACATGTATATGCACACATGTGTGTTTGTGTATATTTGTATGTGTGTATATATGTATATGTGTGCAATATATGTGCATATATTGTGTACATATGTGCACATGTAGGGGTATGTGTGTATGTGCATGCATGTGTGCATATGTGCATGTGTATATGTTTGTATGCATATGTGTGTTAATATGTGTGTATGTATATGTTTATATAAGTAAAGATATATTTATGTGTATATGTTTGTGACTTATATGCTCATGCATATCTGTGTCTGTCTGTATAAATGTTTGTCTGTATGTGTATATGTGTGTATTTGTGGAGTATGTGAACATGCATGTCTGTCTGTCTGAATGTATATATGCATTTGTATGTATGTATGTATGTATGTATGCATGTATGTATGTATGTTCTTGGAATATGTGCATATGCACATCTGTGTGTAGAGACCAGAAGTCAGTCTCAGGAATTCTTCCTCAGGAACCATCCACCTTGCTTGAGACAGGGTCTCTCACTGGGACCAAGCGAGGCTGGCTAGCAGTGAGCCCCGGGGATGGATCCTCCTGTCACTGCCTCCCAGCACTGAACCACCACACTCAGCTTTTAAATGGGGGTGCTGGGGATCGAACTCAGATCCCCATGCTTGTGCACAGCACTGGCCGAGTCATCCTCTCAGCCCTATGGGTCTCTGTAATTGTTACCACATCCCTACCATGCACTTATAACCCATCCCCTATTATGGCTTCGATATTAAATGTCCCCACATTGAAGGCTTGGTCCCCAGCGTGGATGGTATTTTGGATGGTACTAGAAACCTTGGGAGCTGTAGCCTAGATGGAGGAGGTAGGACAGTGGGGGCAGTTCCTCAGAGTGCATTGCATCTGGCCCTTTCTTGCCATGTTCTTGTGTGCATTCTTCAAGTACCGAAGGATGGCATCCACCACACATTCCTGTCACCATGATGTTCTGCCAAAGGGCAGGAGACCAAATGACCATGGGGTGAACCCTCAGAAGTGATGACCTGAAACAGCTCCTGCCTCTCTTAACTTGTTCTGCCAGGTATTTTGGTCTCTGTTATGGAAAAGCAACATTTACCAATGAGGAAACACAAGTTCCATAATGCTTGGCTACCTGTCTTCACATCCCCATTTAAACCCATTTGGTGCCTTGAGGGACACAGGACCCCTGAGTGCTACCCTTGGATCTGGATATCCAGTCTAACTGCCCATCTGCTACCCTGTGCAGCTGGGCAGCTGTTGGTCCTGCTCCATCCTGCTCAGCTCCATCTGCTCTGGCACCCAATAAGCCATCTCCTTCGCCAGACTCTCTCACAACAGCTACCTGAAACCCACTGCCATATCAAGTGACACACAGACCACAGCTCACAGAAGGGCGTGGTCTAAGGCCTTTAGATAGAGCATTAACTTCCCCTCCAGACCCAAGCACCCCTTCCCTGCCAGAGTGTAGAAGAAGTGAGTACATGGCTGTCCTGCAGGAGACTCCCAGGGCCTCCAGGTCAGGCAGGTGGCTGCAGGGGTGGTGGGGAGATGGTACAATTGGTCATATAGGTGTCTCAGATTGTACACCCCCCCTTGTGGCTACCCAGGCAACCCTGGGTTCTAGGTGAACCCCTCATCTATTATCCAGATCCCCCTTCTGGTACTAGTGTAGTGGCCACTACACCATCTTGTTTCTCCTCTATTGCTGGGTTGGCACATATGTGCGTAGTACATTTCATTAGTGGGTCAAGATTCTGGATGGGTCCCAGGGGCAAGATACAAAATCTGATGGCCAAAGTGACTATGCTCTACAGAGACGAGAGAGATGGCTCAGGATTTAGGGGCACTAGCAAGTGCTTCAAGAAGCTTGCTGCCGGGCAACGAGCATGGCTCCCCTGGTGACTCACCGTGCACTGCCTTGTGTAGTGATGGAGCAGAAGTCCAATACACTAGCCCTTCGGCACAATGTATGGCCTCACTCCGTTGGCAAAGCCTTTGAGTCCCATGCACAACACAAGGCTCTTCCAAAGGACCTGAGTTTGGTTTCCAGCACCCACATCAGGCAGCTCACAATGGCTTATAACTCCAGTTCCAGGGAGTCTGATGCCAGCTTCTAGCCTCCATAGGCACCTGCACACACAACACAACACACACACACACACACACACACACACACACACTCACACTATATATATATATATACACACACACACATATACAAATAAAGTCATTTTAAAAAATGACTGTTCTTCTCTGTTAAAAAAAAAAAGGACCTTCAATGGCTCCTTGTTACTTGATGAACTAATCTAGAACAGCATCTTGATGTTGAGGCTAGCCACAGCCTTTCGTTCCTCTAGCCACATCTTCCCGGATGCATCCCAAACTCTCCTCTTCTCACATTACTCCATCACTTCCTCCCAAACTCTCACCTACCCATTAGGACCCACCCAAGATGCCCCTTCCCTTAATGAGCTCTCTGAACATTCACTGGCCTTGGCCAGGAGTCCTTTGTCACATCTCTCTCAGAATGCATGGTGCAATCTGGGGTTCTGAAAATTACTCTTGAGGCCCCACTTCCCTCCCGGTGAAGGAGAAGCTCAGTTCCAATTTGTTGCTACCTGCGGCCATGAGCAGATAGATACTCCTGTGGCCAATAAGGAGCCATGCAGATTGATCGGGGCAATCTGGAGTTCATGAAGCACCTCAAACTCTGACTGCTTCTAAAGACCAACTGGTCATAGCCTGGAGGCTGAATGACTCTTTGTGGGAGTGGGGTGGGGTAGGGACTGCAGGCAGGGCCCAGTGGACATGAGGGGCAGATGGAGGATGGCTGTCTTACCTGGAGGTTTGCCCACAGCATCCGCCTGCCTTCCCTTACTACTCAGCCGATTTTTCATAGCTTTTCCAATGTGCCAGGAACCAACGTGTCAAGTCCTCTTTGAAAGGGGACAATTGGAATAGGGAGCTAGATGGTGGAGAAGGAACTAGCTAGGTAGCAGAACACAGACAGTGGCTAGAGCCACAAGGAAATACAATGGAGAATGCGTTCTGGGTGGGAGGGTAGGTTGGTGAGGCTGATTTGAACTGCAGAAGGTTCTGTAGTCAGGTGCCTGGTGTTTGCAGGACAATTACCGGCTGTGCATAGCAGGGGACCCAGGCCTGGGGACTCAGGCCTGGGGACTCAGGACATCTTTACTTCCTCTACCGGGCCCTCCACAGACTAGGAAGAATGAAGGTGGGTCAGAATCACCTGTCTCCATGGCCAGCTCATGGCCCCTTGGTGGGCTTCTGTCCCTATGGTTAGCACCTCGCCCTTGTGGTTAGTGTTTGCCCTGGGTTTAGTGCCTGTCCTGTGGACAGCTCTTGTCCCCATGGTCAGTCAGTTCCTAGTCATGTGGTCGGCACCTGCTGCTGTGGTCAGCCTCTGCCTCACATGCCTCTCCGTATAGAGTCATGCTAGGCTGAGCTGCCGGGGCTCCTGGTTTCTGAGGCATCCCCTTAACCTTGCCCTGCACTGCTTTTCTGGCGGAGCGCATTCCGCATCTGCGCCTCATGATTGTGGCCACGGTGCTTATTTTCGTGATGGACAATGCCAGCACAAGTGTAATTTTATGCTGTGGACGGAAAGGGGAAAAAAAAATAAATACACACGGGAAGAAAATTCCAAAGGTTAAGACAAGGTGAGCGGAGAGCCTGGAGAGGGGGAGGGGATGGTCCCCAGACTAGTCAGAATTACGTCTCTGCTCTGTGCATTGATGGGAGGGGCAGTATGTCTTTTTTTTTTTTTCTTTGAGCATTTCAGTAGAGGCCACAGATTCCACAAAGATTTTCTATGCTTTCATTCCATCTTCTCAATAGCTCTGTGGGACCCCCATTCTACAGATAAAGGGGGGACGACCTTGGGCTCTGTGAAGTCAGTTAGCTTGTCCAAGGTCACACAGCCACAGTGCTGGAATATGAAGGCGGCAGCCATAGCCTGAGTGTCTAACCATGTGCCTTCCTGTTCCTCCTGCAAACAGAGGGAGGGAGTCTGGTGTTTCTCATCTAGAGGAGCCAGGTGGCCCCTACAGGCATGGTTCTCCTCCCGTCTCAGTAGCTCTGCTCCTGCACGGGTGTCCCTCCAGCCTTGACTGAGAGGGGTCAGCTTGTATAGCATGGGTTTTGCTCTTCTGAGACACAGCACCTCAGCCAGGGCCCTATGACCCCTCAAGAGGTCCCTTCCAGCAGGCATGGTGGTGCAGGCCTTTAATCCCAGCACTCGGGAGGCAGAGGCAGGCAGATCGCTGTGAGTTTGAGGCCAGTCTGGTCTACAAAGCGAGTCCAGGAAGGCTAAGATAACAAAGAGAAATCCTGTCTCGAAAACCAAACCACACACACACAAAAAGAGGTGCCTTCCACTGACTTCCAAAGAAGGCCCCCCAGATCTGCCCAAGCTTAAGCATGATCTGTGTGGTGTTTTAGGCCCAATCTGAAGGGAGGGGGTATTGTGTAGTCAACCCTGACATCTCTGCTGAGGGTTGGGGCATCCTGGTGAGAACAGGTACTCTCTGACCTACCCACCCCTCAGTAAACAGGCCTCCTTGTGCCTATGGGTCTAGGACTCAAATTAAGCCCAGTATCCTAGGGGGATTCCGAGGGACTCCCCATACCAACAGGCAGCAGGTCCTCCCATGTGCTCCCGGAAGTACCTTCTTACCCAGCTAGTCTTCGTGAAGAACCTTTTTCACCCGCTTCCGCTAGTCTGCTTTGCAGCAAGTGTCCTAGCCCAGGATATCTGCTTTGCCAGCACCCTCTCCTCGCACACATCCCCACACAGCTGTCCCTGTACCTCCCTATGGGATCTTAATTGGCCTTGTTAATGTTTATCTGCTACTGCTGAGCCATAAACTCCACTGACTCCCACCTGATGTCATCAGGCCTAGATGGCCATGCTCTGGGCCTCTTTCTAAACACAGCCCCACCCTTCCAGGCTGTTGCACTCTGATAGCTGACTCTTGTTTAAAAAAATATTTTATTAATTTATTCATATTACATCTCAATTGTTAGCCCATCCCTTGTATCCTCCCATTCCTCCCTCCCTCCCACTTTCCCCTTACTCCCTTCCCCTATGACTGTGACTGAGGGGGACCTCCTCCCCCTGTATATGCTCATAAGGTATCAAGTCTCTTCTTGGTAACCTGCTATCCTTCCTCTGAGTGCCACCAGGCCTCCCCATCAAGGGGACATGGTCAAAAATGGGGCACCAGAGTTCGCATGAAAGTCAGATCTCACTCTCCACTCAACGGTGGAGAATGTCCTGTCCATCGGCTAGATCTGGGTAGGGGTTCGAAGTTTATTGCCTATATTGTCCTTGGCTGGTGCCATAGTTTGAGCAGGACCCCTAGACCCAGATCCACGCATCATAATGTTCTTCTTGTAGGTTTCTAGGACCCTCTGGATCCTTCTATTTCCCCATTCTCCCATGCTGACTCTTTCACTGATGGGACAAGCCTCTCATCTGCTCAGCCCCTTTTTGTTAGCCTAAAAGCCATCCCTCACTACACCTTCTCCTTTTCTGCATCTCCTTGAGTCTTTATACAGACACCATTTCTCTCTCTCCCTCTCTGTCTCTCTCTGGGTCTCAAACAGACCCTCTTCCCAGTATCCTGTTTTTCCCTTGTATATACTTCTAGAAATCTCTCTCTTTTTTTTCTGTCTGTGTCAGACAGGTTAGTAACATAGCACCACGCAGATTATACACACTCCTCTTTAATCTCAAGTGTTTCCCATTGGCCCCTGTAGTCCCCTCCCTGCCTCTCACAGCCACCTGGACATCTCTCCCAGCATGCCTGTAGGCACATGCACAGTCACTCCTCACCCAACACCTGCACTCTAGTCACGCACACACATCCAGACTCCCTGACCGTGTGCATGGGGGGCCTTCAGCCCTGAAGCCCAGCAGGCCCAGCTGCCAGGCTACCTTGCAGGCGGCACTGGGTCCCAGCAACTTAGCAGGCATCGAGTGCAGTTCTGCTCCCGTGCACAGATCTGCAGAGAAGGGCACCAGGCACAATTTGTTCAGGAAACAATAGCAATGTTTGACATGTCATAAGGATTGATGGAGCAGAAATTTACATGGCAGAATGCATTTTTAAACAGCTCCACTGAGCCCCGGTGTTGCTCGGTAATACTTTTCACATTCATCATCACCCAGGCCCTTGGAGAAGCTCCTCGCTCCTCAAACCAAGTAAGAGTGGTGGGGCCTCTGCTGAGAAATTGGGGGTACGGGGACTAGAAAGGATGGTATAGGTAGGAGGAAGCTCTAGTGGTGGGACCTGAGAGCATAGAGCTTTCTATGCACCTCCCTCCTTCCTACCAAGGATGTAGATAACCATTCTAGGTGGGAGGTTATAGCCAGGAGACATTCATGCTCCTCCTGACTCTGTGGCAATGCATAGCACATTCAGAGAGATGACTTCTTCAACGCAAGTGAAGTAGAACTGAGGTTGGGGCCACAGTGGCCACAGTGGCCATGTGGTGAGCAGGGGTCAAGTGTGGCAGGCTGCTGCTGCTGCTCTAAGTGCCTCCCAAGGGTGGCCATATTTCAAGGGAGAAGAGCTACTGATGGTGGCTCTGGAGAAGTGTTAGGATTCTGAGGGATCAAAGAGCGAGTGGTTCAGAGAGCAGTGGAACCAGAGGGCAACCACAGGTTACAGGGAGTATGACAGACGGACTGTAGATGCAGGGGGAGAGAGACATACACGCTTAAGGAAGCCTCTGGGGCCTAGCCTGGGCTTTCTGAGCCTGTAGAAGGTTTGGAGCAAGGCATGCTACCGAGGAGGCTGCATCTGGAAGCTCAGCATTCCCCTCCCCCCCCCAATCCCCCCACCTCCGTGGAAATCACGCACTGAGGGGAAAACAGGAAGGGAGTGCCTGAGTGGTGGGAACTGCAGCTAAAGGGGAAAAGGCCTTCTCTACCTTATGGCCAAGTGAGGACCTGGGATGAACAACTATTGCACCATCATGCCCACAGCGGACATTATGATCATGGCACTGAATGCTACAAGGCCTTGGCACCCCTCCCATCTAGCCTTCCTAGAGCTCCTCTCAATGGTGCAGGTGGAATCTGTGTTCTAGTATAGTTGCTGCCCCCACTGGGCTCTCTGAGGTTTTGAGGGTGAGGAAAATGTTTGCCCCTGGATAGTTCAGGGCAAGACTGGCACAAAGGTCATTAACAAGGACTTGTGGCTAAACACACCGCTTCAGGGTGGTACAATCTGTGCCCAACTATGGATTTGAACATAACCTGGGCTGGGGTCTGCGTGCTGCCCAGGTACGTGAGCCATCCATCTGCCCACTTCTGTGTTGCCTCCTACCAGGAGTTCATCTTCCATTCAGCCCTCAGGCTCCTCCCAGGCAGGCTTAGTTCTGGGACATTAAGCTGGGACCAGCACCATTCTCTAGTTAGGAGGGCACTTTCCTTGCCTCTTCACCATCTGCTCCCCTTTGTCAGGTTCACGTTGACTGCCTGGCAGAGCACAGGTTCCTGGGGCACAAGGAAGCTGGGAGAGGCTAGTGTGGCCCAGGCTGGGGTGGGTTGAACTCTAGGGAGCAAACCTCATGCTGTGGGAAGGTCATGGTCTGACTTGTGGGTACATGTTCTAAGCCTTCCTAGCTCCCTAGAACCTCCTAGAATGCATGGAGCTCCTGGCCCTTGAGGCCTTGAGAAACTCAGTTGAGAAGAAAGTGATTATAGGTGGCAACTTGGGAGGTCCTTCTTAGCAGATAAGCCTGGAGCCTCAGGTGCCGAGCAACTGGGTTTCTCAGGAGGAAAGGTTGACAGTGGGAGAGGTGACCCAACTGAGGGAGAGGAGACAGGGAGAAGGGTGGGGATATCATAGGAACACGGGAAAAGGGAGGCAAGGAGGTAACCCCATTGTACACCCGCCCTGAGCCTGATTCCTTATCTATGAAATGGGGACAACAGCAGTTGCCATCTTATGAGGCTGCAGTTGGTTGATGAAGGCAACTCATGGAGGCTGTTTTCTGCTGCGTCTGGCACATGGGGACCCCTTTCCAATTGTAGCTGGCATTTCTTTAAAAAAAAAAAAAAAAAAAAAGGCAAGCATAATCTCATGTATCCCAGGCTGGCCTCAAACTATGTGGACAAAGTGACTTTGAACTTCTGATCCTCTTGCCTCTACCTCTGAGCGTTGGCATTACAGGCATGCATAGCCACATCTGGTGTATGTACTGCTGGGGACTGGACCCAGGGCTTTGCACATGCCAGGCAAACGTTCTTCCGGGCTTCATCCCTATGGCTCCCTGTCCCAGGTCTAAGCGCATTTGCACTTCTCTGCATGTGAGCATCATCAGCCCCGATTACCAGGCTGCACAGCTGGGTCAAGGTGAAGGAGACAGGAGGCCTGCCCCGCTGCACTATCAAGATGTCAGTCCCACGCAGGGAGTGGCAGCGCACGCCTTTAATCCTAGCACTCTGGAGGCAGAGGCAGGCGGATGGCTGTGAGTTCGAGGCCAGCCTGGTCTACAAAGCGAGTCTACGACAGCCACAGCTACACAGGGAAACCCTGTCTCAAAAAACCAAAAAAAAAAAAAAAAAAAGTCAGTCCCACAGGCAGGAAGGGTGGCTGGAGTGTCCTTGAGGCATTGGTCTGTCATGTCTGTTACAGGGGCAGTGTTGGCTCCTGGGTAACAGTGTTACTTGCTTTATTCCCCTTTATTCTAAAATCTGGAAATAAAAATTGATGGGGAGCAAATTGCTCTAGCCAACAGCTCTGAGCTTAAAGGAGTTGTCGTGGGGGAAGCAATTACGTCTCGTCAAAGGCTGTCAGGGGGGACAGGAGTAGAGCATGCCAACTGCCTGGCGGTCCCCAGGGACTCTTGTTCGGTGATGGAGGGGGGTTAGTCGACTCAAAGGTAGAGGGAGAGCCAAGTACGTGGGCCTGGTAACCATGTGGGACACTTGTCTGTAACAACTTGACATTGACTTTTATGAGACGCAGTAAAGGTAAGGGGTCCCAGATGAACACCTCTGCTGGTGGCCCCCTGCTGGCAGCTGCCAGAACAGCACTCCTCACCCTGATTCAGGCCTCAGTGTCCCCGCATTGTTTTGAGAAATGCAGATGTGCAGCCACTTTGACTGTACTCCTAACATGGTCCTCACTTTATGAATGAGGGAAGCAAGGCTCAGCAAGCTTAAGCAAGGCATTGAAGTCACATGGTGGTGTTGAGATTCTCTTATGGAGCAAATGAAAGGCATGTGGCTAGTATAAGGAACTGTGTGTGTGTGTTTGTGTGTGTGTGTGTGTGTGTGTGTGTGTGTGTGTGTTTTAAGAAAGGAAATATGTTTGATGAGTACGTTAAGGAGGTAACAGGCTGGGCAATAACAAAGAGATGGCCTGTTTTCTGTGTTGTGTGCACGCATATGCATGCATGAGCACATGTGTGTGCATGTTTGTGCACACATGTGCATGAGTTTGCACGTGAATGCACATGTGTAGAGGAAGGAGGGCAAGCTTGAGTGTTGTTATTCAGTAACATTTTCCACCTTTTCTTTTCTTTGAGACAAGGTTTCTCACTAGGTCTCACCAGATCGGCTCTATCTACCTGCTCACTTCACTAGGGTTACAGGTGTGTGCCACCTACCTGGCTTTTTGTGGGGGGTGCAAGAAATCCCAATTCAGGCTCTCACATTTGCAAGGCAAATACTTGGCATTTTCCAAGCCCATTTATCTTTAAAAACGATCTCAGTGGTTATAGTTTTAAGAGATAGATGGTTGACTGTTTATGCATTAGGTACACTCAACTGAGTCTGTTTTTCATTTTCTCCCGCTATCCTGTCTGTTTTCCAGGTGGGTCTGTTAAAGATTCTGCCTCAAACTGGCCACGTAGTTCAGGGAAGTCACTCCCTGTCCTGTGCCTCAGTTCTCCTCACTGTATCAGGAAGGGGACTTTCCTAGCCCTGTCTGGAATGTCTATGGTTCTGGTCTTGCTTGATTGGTGAGTCAACCTTTCTGGTTTAAGGTCCAACGTGAACCTGCATGGTCACCTGTGTATCACCCACACAGGACAAGCAAGGAAGCTGGGAAGTGCCAGAGGCAGCAAGGACTCTTTACCATGTATCTACTACCAATGGGGTGTGGTCTCCACACAGGCAAGAGAACAGACCCATCATGGCCGGAGGTTAGGAGTGCAAGGATGATATGAGTGAAGAGATGAGGTGCTGCAGGAATCGGTGATCCCTGAAGGGTGGGAAGGCAGTGAGCCCAGCTGAAGAGGCCTTGGTCCTGGGACAGATGGTGCAAGACAGGGTTGGGGTGAGGTGGATGGTGAAGTGGGGGGGGGCATGGAAAGAAGATAGGAAAATCTCACTCTAGAAGAACTATTGGGTCACATGGCCAGCTCCTGTGCCCTTAGTACAATATCTTACCCAATTGTCCCTTCTGTTATCTATAAGTCACATCTGAGAGTGATGGAATATGTCAAGTGGTCGCCCCTCAAGGCATGTCCATGTCATCACCCCAAAGGTATGTGGCCTTGGAAAAATGGCTTTGGCAGGTGTAACCAAGTTGATGATGAGGTCATAGTGGATTATCTGTCTGGCCTTTAAATTCAACGATACGTGTCCTTGCAAGGTACACTTGGAGGGGGCAAGATAGAGCCTGGGCTGTAGGGGCTAGAAGAGTCTCCTCCCAGGAGCCCTCTGGGTGGCTTGTCCTCCTGCCCCTTGTGCTTTGGCAGGAACTAAGGAAGAAGGCCAGCTAGTTCCTGAGACCTGCCTGCTGAGGGCCACAAGTGAGCCTGCAATCACCCTGAGGCACAGTTGGGCTCCAGGGCCACCCAGGTGGAGCCAGTGGCCAGACAGGCCTCCCAGGGACCCAACCCTGAGACAAGACCCAAATTCTTGGGGTGACTCAGGACCTCTCAGTGACTCTCCATGTCCCCAGGCAACAGTCCTGCTAAAGGGCAGTGACAGGACATCTATCTCCCCATCGCATCACTGGTGACAACACTACCACAGTTTCTGAGGAGCATGCTAGTAGCTGGGTCAGGAGTATAGCATCCAGGAAGCATAGCCCTGGGATCTTCCCAGAGGAGGACACTGTGGCCCTTCTCATGTGTCTATGAGGCACCTCCTAAGTGCCCAAATGACATCAAAGCCACAGAGCCACTAATGGCTCTGAGTTCATCTCTGGAGCCCCGGGTACTACTTTACCCGAGGGTCTGTCTACCTCTGCCTGTGGGCTTTTGCCTGGAAGAAGCTGCAAGAATGACAGGGAAGTCACCTCTTTAGAAGATATTCCCACTTTCTATGGAGCAGCACTCAGGTTTCCTGGTCCCTGGGCTGGGATGGAGCTTGGCTTCCATGCCCAAATCTCCCAGCAACTGGATTGTGCTCTTACCCCCAAGGTGGTAGTGGGTGACACTTCCCCAGCAAGCTGCCTACCCTTCACAGTTGTTGCCGGAGGGGCTTCTGTGGGAGGTGCCTCAGGCTGGATGGGGATATGGCAGCATGCTTGCTGCTCTCACAGGTCTCACAGCTACAAGTGACTCAGTGTTCTACAGTCAGCGACCAGGAAGACCAAGAGCTTCACCTTGATTTGTCTGGCTTTCACATATATATGGAAGAGGAGGAGGGGGGAGGGGGAGGAGGGAAGAAAGAGGAGGAGGGGGAAGAGGAGGAGGAGGGGAAAGAGAAGGAGGAGGAGGAGGAGGAGGAGGAGGAGGAGGAGAAAAGCTCCCTCTCAGCCTTTCCACAGATTCTCTACTCTTAATGTCCTTAGGTCTGAAGAAAATGCTATTGAGTGACTTTTTTTTTTTCAATCATATCTGATCACCAAGCAAAGCAAACTGGATGCAGAAAGCCATTTTCCTGGTGACATGGTGCCGGGGGGTGGGGGGTGGGGGCCTGGCTGGGGAGGGTGAGACATCTGCAATCAGAAGGACTTGGGCCTCTCTACAGCTGTTATCAAGCTGGAATTATGGGTACAGGAGAGGTGTGGGGACAGACACGTATCTGAAGCTTAGTTAAGAGGGACTGCATGTGCCCAGGAGATGGGATGGAAGAGAAAAGACAGTCCAATCAACCCCCTGGAGGAGTAGCCTACCCAGTGCTACAGCTAGCTCACCAGGGCCCCCCTCCTGAATCATCTACCCGCTGCCCCCTCCTCTGTGGGCTATACAGGTGACAGGCACCTTTTAGACTAGTGGGAAGGTACAGAGGGGTACCTGGATGGTGAGGAAGGGGACTGATCACCAGGGGCATGCCTTCTCTCAAGGTGATTTGACGCATGGGTGACATGTCCCTGTGCCTGCTGTCATTGGTGGGTGCTGATTGGGCCAACACATGTTGTCACTAATGAACATATCGATTTTATATTCTCTTGTTGGCTCGCTAAATGGCATGCCTCACATCTGATAGATTAAATAGCCACCCGATTGCCTGCCTGACATCTCCATCACTCCACCTGCCAGGCCCTAATGAATTTTACATTCCCACATGACACAAGAAATTAAGGTCAAGGTTCATGGCTGGGAGTGTGTACCACCCCAGGTCTGAGCTTAGCAGAGGGTCTGTAGTCCTGGCCCCTTTACTCCCTTGGGCTTTTAACCCAGGGCTGCATGGGTGTGTGTGTGGCAGATTGTGTCTACTATGGACCAAGAAGCAGTCCTGTCCCAGATGTGTGACCTTTGGGCTTCCCCACTCTCTTCCCCCATTGCCAGCCAGCTGTCAGAATAGCCTAACGGATTGGAAAAGCCCACTATTCTAAACCTAGCCTCAAAGACAGAGATCTCAGTGGCATTCTCATTTTGCAGGTGCTGGGAGAAGGAGACTAGGCCTTACAGAGCAAAATGTCCCTGATCATTCAACCAGTCCAAGACTCCAATCTTCTAGTTCTAGGTTATAAGGACTTATCATTCACAGTGGCAGCCCACAGGGGACTTCTGTCCAGCCTGGGTTCTCTGTTGGTGGCTGGCAGCAGAAGCTGGCAAATAGGTTAAAGAGACATCCACTTTGGAACTGTTATACAAAGTAACAGTCATCTCGTGGCCCCATGAGTGGTAGGGGTGTGTGTGTGTGTGTGTGTGTGTGTGCACACTTGCATGCGTATGCATGTTCATGTGCACATGCATGTATATAGAGGTCAGAGGTCAACCTCAGCTGTCATTTCTAGGTGGGAGTGGGAGGGTTGGGGAGGGAAAGGTTTACCACCTTGGTTTTTGAGACAGTGTCTCCCCACTGGCCTGGAACTCAAGTAGGCTGGGCTGGATGGCCAGTGAGCCTCAGCGATCTGTCAATCTCTGTTTCTCCCGCCCCCCCCCCCCCCGGCTAGGGTTATAACTATGGGTCACTATACTTGGCTTCCCCCGCTCCCCACAGTCCTGGGAATTGAACTTCAGGTCGCTGTACTCCCAAAGGGAGCACAATTGAGGCATTATCCCCAGCCTAGCTCTAGGGTTTGCCAGGTTCACAGAGAGGGGTCCAGCCTCATCTAAGAGTCTATGATGTTCACTAAGGGAAGGCTACCCACACCCTTGAGATATAAGCTCAGACCATCATCCATGCTGGGATCTGGCCATATAACAAGGAGGCTCGTTTTGGCCTCACTAGGCTGTCATAGGTAGGGACATGATGAGATGATGCACACACAGAAATGCGCTTCGTGTGGCACAGGCAACGTCATGCTTGTGCCTGTCACTGGGCGAGTTCTTCCTCTGTACCAGGCACTGTGTTGAACTCTCTGCTTGTACTCTCACAAGTCTATAAGAAAGCATCATTGCCGTTACTCTCCAGGAGAAGAGACTGGCAGAGACTAGACATGCAAGCCCATCCCTCTTCTCAGATTAATACAAACCATGTTTTTTTTTTTTTTTTTTTTTTTTCTTTTTAAGGGATACAATACTAGTGGGAAAGACAATGTTTCCAGCCTCTTTTGCCAGTAAATACTGCCACCAGTTTGGACCAATACAATGAAAAAATAGGGAGAAAGAGGTGGGGGCTACTAAGGTAGCTCTTAACTGCTGAGTTAAGAGCCATTGCTGTTTTTGCAGAGAACCAGAGTCTCAGCACTCATATCTGACAGCACACAACTGCCAGAAACTACAACTCCAGAGGGGCTGACGGCCTCTTCTGTGACCTCTGCAGGCACCAACCCCTACACAGGGGCATATACAGACAGTTAAGTTTTTTTTTTTTCAAGACAGGGTTTCTCTGTATAGCCTTGGCTGTCCTGGACTCGCTCTGTTGACTAGGCTGGCCTCGAACTCACAGAGATCACCCTGCCTCTGCCTCCCTGAGTGCTGGGATTACCTGGCTATGACAGATGTGGTTATTACACCTAAAAAGGTGGAGGAGGGGAAATGCCTTCCTTCCCTTCTTCCTTCCTTGTTCAAAATACGGATGAGGAGGAATACTTGAAGGGACCACCTGAGGCTCCTTACCACTCTACTGTTTTTATATGGGAAACCAAAACACCAGCCTGGTATAAGCAACTGTTGGGAGTTTCTGCTGCTGGCAGCTATACAGGTTGTTGCTGGTACAAAGTCAATGTCATCCAAAGTCACAGCTCAGAAGCAGCGGGTCCAAGATAAAGCTGGTGGCCTAAGACTGGATGAAAACCTGTCACCACCACCACCATCATCAGATAGCAAAGCAGCAGCGGAGCAGTTGGGTCGGTCCCAGTAGTCGCTCTTGAAATCAGTCTAGCATAGGTGTGTCATCCAGCTGGTGGCCCACAGGCTGCACATGGCCTGGGATCTATGAACATGGCCCAACACAAAGTCATAAACTTATTAAAATATGAGATTTGTGTGTGTGTGTGTGTGTGTGTGTGAGAGAGAGAGAGAGGGGGGGGGATTTCCCTCTGTAGTTTAATTGCATGTTTCTCAGGCATGAATTTCACAGGTGAAAATGTCATATCACAATCTCATGCAACATAAGTACACGCATGCTTCTGCAACTCATGGGCTGTAGACTGAACACTCCTGGATTTAATGTGTGTCCCCACACTCACTCTTCCTCATCCAGTGAGGCCCAGAGAAGCGGAAAGGGTGGACACTAGATTCTAGTGGGTCACAAGTACACTAAAGAAAACTATGTGCAGCAGTATAAAATAGAAAATACTGGGGGCATTTGACCATGTAGGCATGTCCTGGGGTCATGAAGTTAAATGGCCCCATGTGGCACATGCTTTTAAACCCAGCCATTGGGAGGCAGAGGCAGACAGATTATAAATTCAAGTCAGCCTGGTCTACATAATGAGTTTTAGACCACTATATATAGTGAGATCCTGTCTCAAAAACAAAACAAAACAACAACAATAACAAAATAAAGTTTGCAAAACACTAGGTAAGTCAGCACCAAAAAGGACTTTGAGCCACCCTGGAGATGCGCTTGTAGGAAGCATGGCTCCCACCGTGCCCACAGCTGCATAGCTGGGTCAGTCTATTCAGAGCCCACAGACCCAGCTCCACTTCTCCCAAACATATCCTGTCTACCCCTTCATCTGTGCCCAGCCATCCTTTTAGCCGATGTCTAGACAGACTCACTTGAGGCCTGGGTGGCTCCTCTTTGACCATCACTCTAGTTAACCTCAGCCCAGATTGGAGATCTTGCCTGCACCTAGCCCAGGCGTCCTTGGCACAGGCCTTTGGTTTGCAGTATTTATGAACCCGCTCCGGTCCCGGCTACTCTTACAGCAACCCTCTGTCCCTCTGCCCAGGGGATCCCTTTTCTTTGCTCCAGTGTTCTTAGTGCAATTGCCTGAGCAGGAACAATCAGTGGCCAGCCTATGGAAGGGTGACTTCTGAGCTGGAAGTCTAGGTGCAGGAGGGGACTGTCTGGGGACAGCTGAATACATGGTGACTGCATGTCAGGGACCTGCTCAAGGTCACCCGTGGGTTGCCCGACTTCTGTAGAACTCAGGCAACTCCAACAGTCCTGATTAGGAATGAGGGAAGTGGGGTGAGGGCTTGGGGGGGGGATCATGCAACTGGGGTTATGGTCTTGGCTTGGCTTCTCTGGAGCTGGTACCCTGGGTGGGTATGACATCCATGGACCTCTATCTTCTGTACGGTAATTAGTAGACGGGATGATGGACATGCCCAAGAGCCACTGAACTCCTGGGACCCAATCACCAGGCTTGAGATGCTACTGGGTATCCTTTAGCTTTGACATCGGGGCACAGACAGGTGGCCATCAGCATCTCCTCACACTGAGGCTGTGGGTTCTGGGGACATCCATGACAGGAGCTGTGCGGCTCTGCAGAGCTTGACAGCAATGGGTCAGTTTGGTAAAAATCAATGCACTGAAAGGCTCATTCCCCGAAAGCCATCAGATCTTACACCAGCCAGGCTGGTGCATTTCAAGGGCAGAGGTGGGGGATCCTGGCTTAGTACCCTAACTTCCTGAAGGCCCTGTGGCAACCCCTTCTCACTCTCTCCTCTCCTGCAAACCCAGCCTCACCCCATCCAGAACTCTCTGGAGCACCTGTCCTACCTTGCACTCCATCCTATTTTGGTTTTAGGTTAATATTTAGATTAAGGAGATAAACACAGGCCCGAAGCACTGAGGCCTGACAGCCAGAGGAACTCCAACTTGTCAATCACTGTCAGCAGCTCAGCCTCCTGGGCTCAGCTCCCCCCACCACGCATGTTCCAACAGAACACGAATCAAGACCCCACCAAAGGGGTCCTAAGGGACAGCCTTGGGCATCCCCCAAGTAGAAGGACCAGTGTGTCTACAAAGGCTTCTGGGCCAGCTTGGGAGTATGGCCAGTGACCTGCTATTTCCTATTTTTCTCCTTCCCTCCTCCTGTCCCCTCCCCTCCCCTGCCTCCCCCTCCCCAGACTGCAGATAAAGAATTCAATTTTCTTTTAAACGGTGGGGAAATTGGAAGAGATTTTGTTCTGTTTAAGCACAGCTGGAGTCTCAGGTCTCTAGGGCTTCCAGAACAAGGAGGTCAATTAAGATGCCAGTGGTAAGAGGTGGCAGGAGGGGTGGGGGTGGGGGAGGGAATCAGAATAGGCCTGTGGGAAGGTGCTCCAAGGAGTGGAGGAGTGCGGGGGGGGGGGGGGGGGGGGGGGGTGTGACGATTCTAGGCTAACATAGCAGGGCTGTCTTCCCAAGGTTGCCCCCTGTCTTTTGGGGGATTTGGTAAGCACTAATAATTCCTGTTGTGATTTCTGCTGGCAGCTTCATGCAACGGCAGAGTCAAATCAAATCGGCGCTTTTAGGAACAGGGAGTTGAACTCTTTGGAAAGCCTGGGATAGCTGGTGGACACCTTGGACAGACACTAGGACAGCGGCCTGGTCTGCGATCCTGAGGAGACCCTCCCCTCCACTACTATTAAGGTATGAACTCTGGTCTGCCATGACACAGAGGATGAGCCCAGAACCCAGGGAGTCAGCAGCCTGCCCTAGGAGCCTGCTGGGAGAAGAGAGGCAAGATTGCTGCCCTGTCCACGGGCCCCATGGGAAGTTTTCTCCAGCTGAGCCTTCTGAAAGTACCTGGTCAATTGGGCGGGGGGGGGGGGGGGGGGCACCAAAGGTGGGCATGAGTGACTGACCTGGAGAGAATGGTGAGGCCCAGATACAAGGTGATCTAGGGTAGGGATTATGTAGTGAGAAAGATGACCCCTCTCCCCATGTAAGCCACAGAAAGGGCACCCTCACTTTCTGTAGTGTTTTCCAGTAGCTGGTAGCTCATCTTCTCCCCTGCCTCTGTCCCCTAACTTTGGTTCCCAGCCTTCACCCTGCCTCTTTGAAGCCTTGCCTGACCTGACAGGAACCACCAGAAGATGCCTAGGTGACTCTCTTTTGGGGCTGAACAGGAAGCCAAGTCCTAGACAGGGGACAAGACTGGTCTAGGGTCACACAGAATGTGTCATGTGACTCCCAGTCTACCCAGCATGGAAAAGGATCCAAACTTTAAAAAAAAAAAAAAAAACAGAAAAAAAATCTGTTGACTGACTGACTAACCTAGGGGACACTATTTACCTTCTCTGTGCCTTGGTTCCCCCACTGCCAGGCCTTTGGTCACCCTTTCTTCTGTCACATGCATCTCCCACCCACTCACATAGGACTCAGACCTACTGTGTGCTGCAGACCCAGGTGAAGACATTAGTCACAGAGCAGGTAAGGGCCTGGGGGAGAGGGAGAAAGCACAGAAGGACAGATGGGTGTGTGCTGGTTACCAGGGAGAGGGGGATTCTTGTTGGAGGTGGGCACAGTGGGCTGCCTCTTCCAGTCAGTCAGATGGAAAAATTGAGGCAAGGCACAGCAGAGAGTAGAGAAGGGAAGGCTGAGGGTATGAGGGAGGATGGAGGGTCTGGGATACAGGAGAGCAGGTGTGAGGGGCATTGAATGATGACCCAGGTCCAGAGTACTCAAACTCAGCTGCCAGTGAGTGTCTAGGGCCGTGGTTCTCAGCCTCCAAATGCTGCACCAAGGCCAGCCTGGGGCAATGACATCGCTTCCCCCTTTCCCTTGTGTACCACTAGTGTCTGGTGGCTGTTGGGAGGAGGCAGAGAAGAGGACAAAGCATTGAGGCTGTGTTGACTGGCAGGGTGGAAAGGCCAGCTGGATGGGGAGAAATCCAGTTAGTTCTGGCTTAGGAAGTCTACATCATCGCTTCTTCCCCCAAGCTTCCAGACAGAGGCTGGAGAGAGAGAGAAGCAGAGTGGGTGAGAGGCTCCAGAGCCAGTAGATGAGATGGGCTTTGGCAGGGTGGGAGACATACCGTGTAGCTGGGAGTGAGGCCAGCCAGCCAGGGTCCTGTCCCTGCCTCTGGGGATGAGGGAAGTCCTCCTTGCATGTCACTGGGGCCCAGAGGCTCAGTGACTACCCAGGTCCTGCATTACTAGGGCAAGACCAGGACTCCAAGGGAGGTACTTGGCAGGGGCCTGGGTTGCAGCAAGACTCTGCTGAGAACGCTGGTATGACCAGGGTTCTTCTGGATAAGCTGAGGGCCCACATGGACCCCTTCATTCACCCTCACAACCATACTCTCCAGTAGGATGGTAGCAAAGCACCCCAGGACTCAGAGGAGGAAACTGAGGTCTCATGGCTTGTGACTACCAAGTCCTTCATGGTAGACCTAGGCTTGCCCTCAGCTCTCAGGGTTGGCAGACTGGCCAATCATAATAGAAGGCATGATATGTATACCCTCTACCATTCACACCCATGTCACCACCCTGGCTGCCACGGTGGCACCACTTTCTCACTGTGTAGGAAAGGGAACTGAGTCCCAGAGAAAGTGGCTAGCCACAGGAAATGCAGGATTCTAGGTCCTACTGGGTGGACTTATGACCTAGACAGAGATCACAGTGGCCTCATCTGAGTGTACTGGGAGATGGGGTGGGACAGGAGCCTGCCCTTGCCTCCTTGAGGTCAGTCTGCCTGTAGCTGGGAGGCGACACTCTACTCTGGACTGAGCTATAGTGACCCTCCCAGTCAGGACCATCTTGTGCTCACTTGCACTGCCTGCTTTCACTTTGTCTGCTTCATTGTCTGCTGCCTCCAACCCCTGTAGCAGGCAGAGGCACCTACACTGTCATCTGGGCCTGGCCCATGGGTGGATTGCCTCCCAGACACTGTTTATCCCCAGCTTCCTTCCCCTCCCCTACCAGGAAACACCACACATAGACAGTTAGTTAAAAAGGCTTGTCTCCAAGCTGCTATAGCCAGGCTGGCTCCTCGAACTGCATCGTTGTTTCCCAAATGCCTCCCATAGAGAAGTGGTGAGGGCGTGGAGGTGGTCTGATATAGAGTGGCCACACTATCAGTCCAATGGGAATACTGGAGTGGATGCCAATTTGCAACAAAGAGAGACATCTGAGGACTCTCACCTCCAAGAACCAGGACCTCAGGCCCCTGCACTCCGCATCTCTCACCATACTCTGGTAACTGGCCCTTTGCACATGCTGCTCTCACTCTCCCCTCTCCCCTTGCTCATCTGCTAATGTCTACTTCAGTGCCACCTTCTCAGAGTATTCCTTGACCCTAACCAAGGTCAAGTACCCTGTATCCATTTCTAATGTTGATCTGACCTCCATCACGGAAAGTCTTACTGAACATAAAGACGCTATTTTTTTTTTTCTTGTGTCAGTTTCTTCCAGGGCAGTGTGAACTCTCTGAGGACTGGACCCCCACACACTGTACTCAGACCATGTGCCTAGAATGTATCAAGCAGTCAACAAAGATCTGTTGAATGGACAGATGGTTGCATTCACCCTCCATCTCTCCTATCATCCTGTGGCACCCCTAAACCCTACCAGGCCCTTCTGATACCCTGCCATACCCTGTCCCAGGAGTCTTTTCTTACATAGACAGTTTTGGGCCATGCTGAGGTTCCTGTTTCCCTGGGCACAGTCCCACGCCTCCCTGACTGTCTCCGCTCTGGCCCTGGGTTGGGGGTAGAAATTCTCCTGATGGTGTCTGAGGTTTGATGGGCCACCTGGGGTGACCCTGCACCCCATTTTCTGGGAACCTGAAGAGTCCTCCCTGGCTCAACTCTGTCTGCAGCTCTGGATGCTGCCAGAAGGACTCAGCGGTCTAGCACAGTCCCTCTGTGGCTAGCCTCTGCTCATGATCTGAGGCTGCCTAGTAGTTTTAGCACCCCGAGCAAGCCACTTAATCCATGCTCAGCCTTAGCTTCCTCATCTGGAGAATGACAATGACAGAAGATGCTTAACAGGTAGGAAATGATGGCTACACTATGCATGGATTACAGTGGGGCCTCAGCTATGCATCTGGTTTATTGCCATGGTGGCAGTAAATGACCAGGGACGTAGGTCTTGGTCCTCAAGAGCCATCCCAGACATCCCTATCACTCCTTGTGCCTAGAACAAGTGTGCCCAGCCACACTCAACCCACCTTCTTTGTTTCACAGGTGATGCGCTGAGCAGGGTAGCATTCCTGAGAGATGACTTGAGCAAGCAACCAGAACTGGGCTCAAGGTCATACTTTGACCTCCGGGTCCTTACTCCCTTTCTCCGCAGTGGAGAGCCCTGGGCTCTATAGACCTCTAAGCCTGGGCTACAAAAACCCAGCCAGCAGAGCAATGGGAGGTCCAGCTCTTCCTATCCAGCGAGGATGCCCAGATTGGTCGTGGCAGCCAGCTTTCCCTGGCCACCGTCACACCATCACTTCCCCAGCGCAGGTGACCAACCACACAGAAACAGGGCCGTGGCAGAGCGGGAGGATTGGTCAAGCCCCTTACAGCAGGCTCCACTCAGCCTGTGGTGCAAATTAAACCATCTTCCTTTTTCTTTATAATTTTTTTTCCTGACACAACTGCCCATGAAACATTTTAATAACACTGTGGAAAAGGTCAGGGAGAAGGAATTTCACAGTCTCTGAGCAGGCAGCTGTACCTGTGGCCCCTTCTGGGGGCAGACAATGCAAAAAAAGGAGTGCCTAGATCTAAAGGGTAGACTGGCCAAGATAGCCAGGTGGCTAGAAGACTATAAGGGTGGGGCATGAATGTGAGGCCTGGAGCTGGGAGGCTAACGAGGGGACAATGTGGGGTGTGGTCAGTGAACCTGCACCTGCCAGGAACTAGGCAGCACCTCAGGTGATACAGAGGTAATGATAGCAGGAGCCACACACGGCTGCATTTCTATCTTCTGTCTCCAACTATGGGCGTCGTGCCCACTTTGCAGATGAAGGGAGACCATGAATGCAAGCTTGGAGGGACAGAGACTGAGATCCACACCTGGTCAGAAAGCCCCACAGCTTCCCAGTTCCACAGACGGTGGGGGTGGGGGCTGAGAGGGAGGTGGAGAGGCTGGAGTGGGAAACAAGAAGGCAGTGGCTGGCCTGTTCTGGCAGCCAATGTGCAGAAGACCCTCAGCGGCCCCAAGAAAGGCAGCGGAGAAGAGTGAGCAGGACTGGGAGATGGGGCTAGGTAGGTCTGCGGCAGGCTCAGGCCTACAGATGCTCTGGATATATCCAGCTTGAAGGGCTTAACTCACTTTCCCCAGAAACTGATATACTGGGCAACTCCTACTGCCAATACTGTCAACCTCAACCCTACTCAGTTCCAAACCCTCCCACAATCTACAGCGGTGGTTCTCAAGCTGTGGGTGGGGGACCCTTTTGGAGGTTGAATGGCCCTTTCATGGGGGTCCAATGTCAGATACCCTGCATGTCAGATGTTTACATTACGATTCATAACAGCAGCAAAGTACAGTTATGAAGTAGCAACAGAATAACTTTATAGTTGGGGGGAGGCCACCAATAATATGAGGAATTGTATTAAAGGGTCACAGCATTAGGAAGGTTGAAAACTGCTCAGCTACAGGAATGTCAAATGCAAACAGAATTCTGCTCCCAACAAGGACTACAGGGACAAGTGCCCTGATACCACCAAGCCTGGGCATCCACACGTGGTCTTTGACCTGTGGACATGGCCACTATCCTCACCTGGTTCCTTTATCACAGACTACTTGGCACCTTTTCCCCCTGACATTCCACGGTGTGTGAGAGACACAGTCCCTTTGAGTCCAGGAGGCTGAAGCCTTTTGTTCATGTTGTTGGGTTGGGGCCTAGGAGGCTGCAGGAGGGTCCATGAGCCTAAGGCAATGGGTGATATATTGCTGAGGCACTGTGGTGAAGGCTGGGGAGCCCTGGGCTGGGAAGCAGTGGATCCAGAGAACAGCCACAGCCGACTCATGGCTTCCATCTGACGGCCTGACTAGCTAAACATCTGTTTGAAATATTAATAACTGTCAGATGGAAAGGCCCGGGGGCTCAGTGTTGCTCCAGACCATCTGTCTGCAGAGTAAACACACTTGAGGGTGGGGGCCTTCGATGGCAGGCAACGTCAGCTTGGAGCCAGAAATGGTAGCAAGGCCTCCGTGGGCCTCTCTTGCACAGGACTAGGGATGTGGTAACTTAACATTTATCGAGTGACTACAATGGGTCAGACCCTGGGCTTATTATATAGTAGCATCTACTATACTCATCTGCTCAGTGGCCAATTCAAATTTATAATAGATGCCTCCTTTGTATTGTCAGCCCATATAATGTGAAGAGAACCAACCCATAAGGCCTAGCTCCTCTAAGGGAAGTGTGACCTATAGCTTCCAAGTCAGAATCCTGACAGTTGGTGCCAGGACAAATGCACTGACATCAGATCTGGGCTACTGGTCGGAGCTACTGAATAAATTACATCCCCTGCCCCCACCCTGCCCCCCACACTACCATTGACAAACTGGTAAGAAGTCTGGAGATGTGTGTCCTCAACCACCGGTGGTGGTGGGATGGTGGGGAGCTGAGCTGGCTGCTCCATAACAGCTATGGTTTATAGGAACAGCTGGATACAGCCACGCCTGAATTCACTTCTGCCATCAAGTTACATGAGCTAATACTTTCTTGCTTGAACCATAAAGATTTCTGCCTCTTGCCGTCAGTTGGCATACCCACAGTAACTGCAGGTGGGGATGGGGGCTTGTTAAAGGGCAAAGGCATCGGCGGCTCCCTGGGCAGCTTCAAGGAGTTTGCTGTACTCAGAAAGGGAGGGTCATTCTTAGAGATGGCCAACATCAAGCACACTGATTAGACGGGGTTGCTAGGGCTCCTGGACCATCTGGGATGCATTCCTTTCAGAGAAAAGAAAGAAAACTGAAGTCTCCATCCACATTAGTGCCCCACAGGCGGGTCCATTTCCCCTGTTTTAAGGAGAGCTGTCATTCACCAGGCAACAGGCTCTAGGCACCTAGGACACCTGAAACCCAGATGCTCAGTGTCCCTGGGACTATCGAAGAGCTTATGGCCCCTGTGGACAAGGGGACTTACCAGGACTGTCAGCACAGAGGTCCCCACGGTGATGTTCTCGTACAGGCTGACGTTGTAGAGCGGCTGGCTGAAGATGGGCCGGTTGTCATTTTCATTGATGAGGGTAATCTTGACCTTGGCATAGCCCACGTGGTCGGGTACACTTTCGTTGGCAAAGAGCTAAGGGAGCAGAGTAGGGCTACATGAGTGTCCACGTGTCTCTGAAGCCTTTGCTGTCTCCCATAAAACCTCTCTATGCTAGAGACAAGGCCCATGCTCGCTGTGTTCTATGAGGCCCTTCACAGGGCCTTCTTCAGGGAGGGAGGGGTACTGGAGGGTGGGATGGCCAGAATGGGCCACAGGGATACCAAAGGTGGGTCTGGTGAACTTCCCCTTATTCCTAGACATATCCTTGTCCTCCTTGAGGATTTAGCCCCTGCCATCTTGGTTACTTCTCTGAGACAGACCCCTAGGGAGATGAGACGAGCTGGGAGGTAGGACTTAGGAGATGATGCTCCTCTACCCTCCCCAACCTCCCCCCCCAGCCTCCCCAGGTGGTCCATGGAGATGCTGAAGGGGGCTTACATCAAAGTCATAGCGTTCCACAGTCTCATAGTCCAGGGGGATTGCCACTCGGATGCGGATGTCTGCTTTTCCTTGGACAGAAGTTGGGGAGATGATGAAGTGATGGGAGTTGTTTCCCACCAGGTACACCTCAAACATGCTGTTCAGACCCTGGGTGAAGAGTGAAGAAGCCAGTTAGGAAGGATGCAGAAGATGGCGGGCTAGAGGCAGGCTGGGCAGTAGAGGATGAGGCCAGCAACACTGCTTTGGAGTGCAGTGGAGGAGGCATGGGCTGGGGAGGGTCTTCCTGCCCACCTCTCTGAGTTCTGCCTTCCCCTTGGATAATGATGACCAGCTCCGTCTCCACCTCTAGGGCCCAGGGAGTCTCCTTTGGTTCTTTCTGTCACCTTGTCACATACTAAGTGTCCTTCTCCATGACTAGTTCATTTCCCACCTCCTGGTCTTTCCTCAACTGAGTTATGCCAAAGGAGCCAAGGAATCTGCCAGCATTAAAACCCAAGGGGAGAAGTAGAGAGATGGCTCAATGCTCAGAGAGTAAGTAGGCTTGCTACCAAGCCCGAAGACATGAGTTCAATCCCCCAGGACCCACATAATAAGACGAGAGAACTGACTCCTGCAAGTTGTTTTCTGACTTCCACATGCATGTTGCGGCACATGCAGGCCTCTCCATCACACTAAATAAATATAATGTAAAATTAAAAAAAAAAAAAAAAAGACCCAGGGGAAGATGATGAAGGGAGAGGGAAAAAGTGGAAAGTAGTGAAAGAAAAAAAAAAAAAAAAAGGTAGCTACAATGGGCCGAGACCAGAGAGGACAGGAAAAACGTGTCAAGGAAAACACTGGGCTGCTATGCACGACACAGAATTCACCCAGCAATCTGGGTGACCAAGAACACTACTGTGTGTCTTGCACCCCAGACATGCACACTGGGACTGCACCAGCGGTTCTAGTCCACTGCTTTGGCGTTCAGCCTTTTCTTCTATTTCAGTGTTTTGTCCTGGTCACCTTTCTTTCCCTTTTGGCCTTATACATTCTAGACAAGAAGGCTCACAGGGGAAGCAGGTGAGGCTCAAAAAAATCACATGATCTCAGCCCAGCTCATGGGCTGGAGCCAAGGCTGAAAGCGGAGGTGGGGTCTGCTGTCTGAGCCTGGCCTTTCCTGCTTCATGGGGAATTCTTCTCCATGGGCTGTACGGTCCCTCAGGAATGTCTCTCTGGTCCTGGCTACAGACGTCCAGTGATTTACAACCTGAGGTAAGCCTCTGGCTCCTATGTAACCCATCCATCTAATGCTCTGCCCAAATGGGCAGGCCTCTTGTGGTTGAACATAGGGGCTGCAGTGTAATCATATACCTGGGATTTGGGGGAGCTCCCTTCTGCAAGCTCTTCATGGCAAGAGGGGACCACCAGGCATCTCTGGCCCCAGGAGTCTTTTAATGCAGAGCTGACCCAGTCCCTCCTGCCAGGGCAGGAATTTGGAGGAAGTGCAGAAGCCAGAGGCTGGGCACCTAAGCCCCTTGGAGCCCAGTAGGTGGGCACCTCACCGGACTAGCAAGGTGAGGCACTTATGTCCATATGATCTTAGACCTAGGGGAAACTGTGCCTGTCCCTGGAATAGGGACTGTGAACAGGATTTTTTTTTTTTTGGGGGGGGTCCCAAGCACTGTCAGCCCCTTTTAGCCTATTCTGGGGTCATGGCAGGTTGTGAGGGCTACCCCAGAGCCCCCAGCCCAGAACAGCTTCCTGGAAATGACTGTATGGACAGTGCTACTCTGGGCATCTTCAGTTGCAGAATTTTAGGGTCTTTCTGGTAGGATCCATTCCACCAGCTGGAGGGGACCAATTAAATGCCCGAAAGGACACTAATAGCCAAAGGCAATGGAGTGTGACAGTTCTAAGCAGGGGACACCAATGCTTCCCTCTCCTGAACCCTGGCCTCTTGACCACAGCACTCACAGGCCTGAGAGAGAAGGTGGCGGTGTCTGGGCTGTGGCCTGCTGGGGCAGAGGAAGGTTCTCTGTGATGCTCCCCACACCCACCTCCACCCCCAGCCCTTTACAAGCCTTGCTTACCAAATTCTGTGAGTGGAAACCGTCAGTCAAAAAGGAGTAGCCAGAAGGAAAGCCACACAGGCGGGAAAGAAGGAAACAGAGAGAGAAGACAGTGAATCGCTGGTCAGGGGAAAGGAGAGGGGCTGGAAAGGATCCCGGGATCTAGCCTGTGGTACAGGGACAGAGCCTTGAGGCCTCAGAGACCACAGCTGAGCTCAGGGTGCTGGAGGACAGAGGAGAGTGGAACACGAGCCTGGGGCAATGCAGGAAAAGTGAGGTCACAGGAGGGCCATGCGTAGCTCTCTGTATTCTCCTCCAAACTAGTGACGCTAGAGTGAGCTGTGAGGTGAGGGGCCATGTCCTCAAGTCCTACTTCTAAAACCCCTACTGCATCATCAGTCACCTCTGTGGTCACTCTGGACTGCTGGGAGCCTCTGACACATATAGCTGTAAGAAAGCAGCAGGCTCAGTAGTTCTCCCTAACATCCTATTCCCCAGGGCAGCAGGGCATGGTGGCAGTGAACACCCCATCATGAGATATTTAGTTCAGGGAGCCTGGGTGAGCTACTCAGGGTGCCTGGAAGGTGAGAGGATAAAGAGTCCAGGCCCAGGTTCCAGGCCAGTACATTCTGCCCCACAGGTCAAAGGATTCTGATACAAGGTTTTCCCCCATCGCAGTGCCTGGGTACAGTAAGGAAGATGCTGGCCCCACAGTCAGCAATATCATTACCAGGGGCGACAGGCTTCATGCTGCTATGACAAAATGCCCGATGGAAACAACTTGAGGGAGGCACACTTTATTATGCCTCACAGTTTTAGAAGCTTTAGTCCATCATAACAGGGAGGGTTTGGGGAGCAGAGTCGCTCACTTCTTGGCAGCCAAAGAACAGAGAGAAAATGTCCAAGACAGACAGGTGTTTCTGTTCTGGTGGTGGTGGTGGTGGTGGTGGTCGTCTTCTTCTTCTTCTTCTTCTTCTTCTTCTTCTTCTTCTTCTTCTTC
>OU015751.1:22035862-22056163 GCA_907169655.1 Acomys percivali | reverse complement strand
TCTTCTTCTTCTTCTTCTTCTTCTTCTTCTTCTTCTTCTTCTTCTTCCTCTTCCTCCTCTTCCTCCTCTTCCTCCTCTTCCTCCTCCTCCTCCCTCCTTCCTCCTTCTTCTTCCTCTTCCTCCTTCTTCTTCTGAGACAGGGTTTCTCTGTGCAGCCTTGGCTGTCCTGGGCTTGCTTTGTAGACCAGGCTAGCCTCGAACTCACAGCGATTCTGCCTGCCTCTGCCTCCCAAGGGCTGGGATTAAAGGCGTGCGCCACCATTCCCAGCTCAGCTGTTTCTGTTCTTTGTCCTGCCCCGCAAACCAGGGTCTTTTGTATCTCAGGCTGGTGTTCAACTTGCTATGTAGTTGAGGATGGCCTGATCCTTCTGTTTCTACCTCCCCAAATCTGGGCTTACAGGCATGTGCCACCATGCCTCGTTTATTCAGTGCTGGGGCTCGAACCCAGGGCTTTGTGCTAGTCAAGCTTGGTACTCTAGCAACTGAGCTACATCCTCAGTTCCCTTTTTGTCCTGTTTTGATTCTGTCTAGGACTCTGAGGTATGGGACTGGGTTGTCCACATCCAGGATCAGTCTCCTCTCCACACCTAAGAGTGGCTTTCGCAGAGTATGGTACCAGTACTCCACAGCGTCCCTAGCACCATCACTTTGGGGCTGGCTAGGAAGGCACATTTGTGGGTCTCTCTACTCCCATGTTGACTAAACCAGAGACTCTGCAGTGGGTCCCAGCACCGTGTCATAACAGGCCTGCAGGTTATCTCAGTGAATGGCAATAAGCGAGAGCCACTGGGAACAGGCAACCAAGAGAGAAGCAAGTTTGAGTACTCTGCAAGATGGGACAGAGGAGCAGAGACGTTGCAGAAAGCCCACGGCGATGGCGACGGGGTGCCCAGCTGCTGAGGCTGATCATGGGAACTGAAGAGCCCCTTAGAAGGACAGCATGAGCTCTGCACGGCACAGCGTTTGGGTAAGGCCTCGGGGGCAGCTCCCTAGCCTGCCCCCTGTTTTAGAGCATGCATGTGCATGTGCAGTTGTGGGTCCATGTGTGTGTGTGCATGCATGTGGAGGTCAAAGTTCCATCTCAGGTCTCACTAGGATCTGGGGCTCACCAGTGTGCCTAGGTTAGTGAGGCTGGCTGGCCGGCGAGCCCTGGGTTACTGTCTCTACTTTTCCAGCATCACAATCATTTTAACCACGGGCTACCAAACCTGGGTTTTATGTGGGAGCAGGGGATCAAATTCCAGTCCTCATGCATTTGTGGCAGGCACTTTACTAACTCGGCCATCTTTCCAGTCCCTTCTCTGGCCTCTTGATAAGACCTCTGCGGGTCTCAGATACTAAGGCTTGTCTACTCCTGGATCTACCCCCCAGGGGCACAGGTCTGACCCCTCAGTTGTCAGGACTCTGTGTACTGTTCCAAAGTTTCCCACCTGCCAATCATCTCTGACCAGCCCTCATATGCTCAGCCTGTTCCTTCCAGAAGGCCAGTTCCTGCCAGGCCCAAGCTGGGAACTCTCATGTGCTGGGATGAGGGTCGGTTAGAGAAAACCCATCTTGTTTGCTGAGTTGGTGCAAAACTCCTTAACCACAGCCCTAGCCTGGGAGCCATTTGGCTCACCAGTTTCCACCTTTTTGCCCCATCATGTGTGACACACACCTGTGTGACATCAGTGTTTGTCCAGCCCCTTTAGCTGGAGAGGACCTGAGCTATTCAATATACGGCCATGAAGGAAGGATTCGAACTCTGGTCTGTCCTGTCGTTTTGCAGTCTAAGTTTCCAACTTCCACCCTCAGAAGTCATGCTCTAAGCTGACATGGGGCGCGGCCCAGCTGTCCCCTTTCCCATGCCACAAGTAGCAAAGAAAGAGTGGCTTGTCCTCCCTCCCTGGCGAGTTGGGCCTCCTCTTGTCACTTGACCCTCTACAGGGCTGCCATCCTGCTGCTGGAGGTGGCAGGAGGCATTTCCAGACCTGTTAAGGGGTGATTTTGTTGGAAAGGGAGATAAAAAGGACATCAAAAGGGAACCCGGTGTGTGCAGAGAGGAGCCTGGGGGGGCAGGGGATTAAATTCTACTCTGCGTGAGATGATCAGGAGGTTGATTGGTGGGGCTGTGGTCTCTAAGAGGCGCTGCAGCTGGCTCCCAAGGCTGGGAAGCCAGGGGCTGCTGGCTGGAGACCTCTCCAAAGCTTGCTTTTACGTATCTTCTAGGAGGGGGCCCTACACACTGAAATCATCCTGGCTCCCTGCTGGCTTCTCCCCCCCCCCCATTGCTTTTGGTGACTAGAGCCTTTCTGCCTCCTGCAGAGGGCAGTTCCTTATCAGCCAGCTGCCAGCCAATCTCACCCCTCTCACCCTCAGCTTCTGGAAGGGGAGGGCCACCAGGGATGGTCAGAGCAGGCCCTGCCCTTGCTCCTTGCCACTAAGCCTGTGGGAGAAACTGGGTCCACGAATCTGTCACAGTGGTCTTCTGGCCAAATGCTAGCTTCAGTTCTTTGTGGGGTGGGGGTAGGGAGGGGGTTCTGATGCATTGGGCCCTCTGCATATGCTGGTTTTTGAGTGTTCCCACAGGAGAGGGACAGAGGACCTGTAGTGGGTAGGGTGAGGTTGGCCTGGTCTTTTGCTTCCTCAGTAAGGCAGGTCTGTTGAGCATCCTCTATCCCAGGCTCCCAGAGTGAGGAAGGTCTCAGTGCACTTCCCTACCCATGCCCTGCCCTCCCTGAGGGCCTGAAGCCTGCAGCCCAGTCCCCCAGCCCAAGCACATGTGCTCTGCTATGGTGACACAGCACATTCTTTGCTCTCTGCTGTTGGTCATTGGCAGTGCCAGGCCAGTGGCCTGGTGGCTTGACGCCAGAAATGAGGCTCAATCTCCCTGGAACCTTGGCTTCTCTGTTACAGGAAAAGGATTTCCCTTTATTGACCGCAACAGGTTCCCAATCCAGACTAGTATAATGCTCCCTATTTTAAAGAAGTAACTCTAAAAATTGGGGGAAAATTTCACCACTTTTACCATAAAGATCTAGAGAGTCAATTCTGAAACTATTAAAAAAAAATTAGTGCCTAAATTCAAAACCCCCTTCTACCATTCCTGGCCTAAACGCCAATACCATGTCTTATTTCTGACAAAGGATGCTAATAAAACTCTTCTTTTTCCTTCCCGGTTTCTACCTCCTGTCCTCACCTTCTCCATTTCGGAAGGCAATGTGGTGGAGCCTGCCCTTTCTGACCTGTGAATTGTGTCTCTTTCCCAGAGACGAGCAACTCCCGGGAGCTCCATGAGATGGTGAGAGCGCTTTAACCTGTGCTGAGACCTGGGATAAGGAATTGGGGTACAGAGAGGGCGCCCAGAGTTGGTGCCATGCTCTTTAGAACTGCTGTCCAGAACTCAGACTTGCTACAGTAGAGTCCTGAGACTACAAATTCAACTGGGAACATCATAGCTTAGTGGCTGGGGAGATGGCTCGGTGAGGAGAGAGCTTGCTTTGTAAGCACAAGGTCCTAAGTTCAATGCCCAGAACCCATGTAAATGCCAGGTGCAGAGGGCACTTGTAATGTCCAAACTGGAATGGCAAAGACAGACAGAGAGATAGACAGAAGGGTTCTGGGGGCTTGCTGGCCAGCCAGCGTAGCAAATAACAAGAGAGTCTGTGTCAACCAATAAGATGGAGAGGAAGTCACCTGAGGTTAACCTCTGGCTTCCATATATGTGCCTCTACACACACACACATACACCATAAACAAAACAAAATCACCCTAAGGAGTCAGACCTGAGCCCAGACCCAGGCATCCCAGGCATCGCCCTCTTCAGTTTTGTAGTTTTACACAAATGGTTTTTCTTCTGTGAGATCTGATTTCCTCACCTGCAAAATGGGGTGTGTGTTGGGGTACTGCCTACCTAACAGACTACTGAGGGCAAACTGTGAGATCCAGGTAGTTGCCCGGACAGCCAGTATCTTGGACAACCATTTCCAATGTTCTAGTTGGCAAGGGGTGGGAAGGGAGGCACGCCTGAGTGAGACTTTGGCCAGGGATGGGAGGGGCAGGCAGAGGAGGACCTGCAGCGGGAGATGTGTATAGGGGGTGGGGGACCACCCCACTCCCACCCTCAGCAGGGACTGCCAGGCTCCACTCTCTTGCATTTTTGTTGAGCCCATCCATGCTATTGAGTGGCAGAAAATCAAAGCTGACAAGATGTGTTCTTTATCACCCCTTTGTCCATCCTTCCACTTAATTAATCCCAATCAGACACGGTGAAGTGGCCTTGGCAGGGAGGAGACCCTCTCACATTTTCCCTTAGAGGCAGCCGCATATCCCTCCCACCCAGTACCTAAAGAACACTAGGCTTCTGTCCCTGCTGCCTCAGGCCACCGCCGTACACCCACTACACCCAGGCTGCCCATCTGGAAGTCAGTAGAGGATCCCGTGGAGGTCACCAGCTCTGTCCCCATCTCCCCTTGGGGACCACAGAGGTAACTGTCTCCCATGGTCAGTAGTTGGATCCCACTACCCTTTCTTGAGTTCTAAGTCTGTCTGGCCCTCAGCAGCTCAGAGGGTTCCTTTCTCTCAGCACAGAACCAAGGCTAGGGCCTTGCTGCTGGCTCTTCTCTCGCCCCAAGACCTGCCTCCTCAGGTTTGAGCTGCCGAGCAGCCAGGCCTGAGGCTGAGAATGTGATTTCTTTAGTGCTACCACCCATTGCAGTATGGATTGGGGAAGATCCCTTCTTTGTGACTCGGTTTCCCAGTCTGTAACATGGTACTCACGTTTGATGGCTTCTCTTATGCACTCACGAACTACTTGATGTCCTCCCACCCTCTGCTTTTCTCCTCCCCATTCTCTGTCCCCCTGTGTCCCTTCCCTTATCCTTCCTTCACATCCTGTCCAAAACTCTAGAAACTTAGGGTTGCCTCCCTGCGCCCCCCCCCCCGCCAGCCCATGCACACATTAAAATCCTAATCTCAAAGGTGGGTGGGCCTTGGGGAGGTGACTTGGGCATGTGAGTGGAATCTTCCTGAATGCGATGCCAGCTCTTGTTGGCACTTATAAGAGAAACCCCAGGGCTACCCTTGCCTTCCCCTTTCTGCCATGTAGGAACACAGAGAGGAGGTGACTATATACAAACCAGAAGTGTCTGGTCTCCACGAGAAGGTGTGTGAGCCCCCTGCTAGTCTAGTCCGGATGGACGGAGACCCTCTCTCTCTACATTTCTCCTCCTCCTCTTCTCCCCCATGAACACCCCACACTTCTCTCCCCGCCGCCCCAGGTTATCCATCGAATTCCACACACGCCTGCACAGATGGGATCAATCCGAGGCTGCCTTGCCTTCAGCTTATCTCTGCTCCAAATGATTGATTTTCCCTCTTTAAGAGTAATTTGCTGGTGAATTCCATGTATTGAAAAAAAGGAAAAAGGAAAAAAAGCCTGTGAAACCTAATTCAATCCGACTGGCAGCTGGCACTTTCAGGGATGATCACTAGAGAGCCATCATTTTCATCCTGGGTGGGTGTAGTGCTGTGGAAGGTGGCAGGTGCTCCTTACCTGTGCAACATACCTCCCTCTGCCTGTCCCAGCTCTTCTGGGAATCATAACATACTCACAGGGAGGCCAATGGAGGTGTGTCTGAATAACAGTTCCCTTTTTTGTAATCCACGACCAAGTGCATTGTGGGAATCTCTCAAAGCCTAGTTATGCCTGATCTTCAGTCTATTGCCTTGAGCCTGCCTGCTTGCCTGTCAGCATGCTTGCCTTCCTTCCTTCCTCCCTCCCTCCCTCCCTCCCTCCCTCCCTCCCTCCCTCCTTCCTAGCGCCTCTGTACCTATGACCATATGTGCAGACCCAACATGAAAGCTGGAGCCAACCCATAGCTCAGGGAACTTGGGTGGGTGAAGGCAGGGTTCAGGAACACTCTCTGACACCAGGGCTTTCAAATGGGTTTATCACTCATCCCTACTTCCACCAGGCAGGGGTCTGTGCAAATCAAATGCTAATTATATCTGCAATGATACTAAGTGAGGAGGTATCTGAGTCACACCAGGCCACCCTCTGGTCCTCAGGGAGGCTGGAGCTTTGCAAGCTGGGAGGAATCACACACGGTGGGATGCAAGGATGCTGCCAAAGCCAGAAAAGTCCCAATAATCCCAAGCGCAGCAAGAAGAGCCTCCGCAAAGGCAACTGGGGAGAAATTAATGGGAAATGCAGATGGGGGCATCCTGGTCCTGCGGCAGCCCTTCTCGAATTGATAGGCTTTGTAAGGATATCCTCCTGGCAGGCCTCAGTCTTGGGGGAGGGACCATGTAAGCAGAAGTCACCACCTTGGTTTCTCCCTCGACCAGAGGCCTTCTTCCTGCTCTTTCTCATAGCTGAAGATGGGGGTGGGGACTGGAGGTGTCAATTCCCACTTCTTTCACATTTTGTGGTAGTTTTCAGCTACATCTTAGTTACTTGCCTAGAACTGTTGCGGGGGTTTGGAGGGGTATAGCCAATGTGTAGCCTTACACTCACAAGGAGTACAGAGACACCTCAGTCCTACCACTGGCAGCCTGGCCTCACATCCCTCTTCTCTGCTCAGAGTTTGGTTTCTTAAAAAGTGTCTCAAGCAATCGAATTCAGGGTAGCTGGGGCTACTTTCCAAAGGGGAAAGGGTATGTCCCTACTGTGTCCACTATAAACAGACTACATGTTGGGGAGACACTATCCTACAGGGCCCAGAGGAACAGGGGTCTGAGTGAGGTATACTCAGTGGAATGTGTGACAGGAACCAAGGGGTTTTGGCTCCACCCAGGTGTGCAGAGGGATGTGGCTTAGGGTACTGACTGGACTCAAACCTGAGAGAGTCTGCCTTGACAAAAGAAACAAAAACCCTGGTAGGAATAGGGGTGGGAGAGCTAGAGGCGGGGAGGCGGGAAGGCTGCAAGTAGTGAAGACAGGAACTCACAATGAATCAGGGCATTGCTTGCCTTTTTTGTTTGTTTGGTTTTTGAGACAGGGGTTCTCTGTATGGCCCTGGCTGTCCTGGAACTCACTCTGTAGAGTATGCTGGCCTCAAATTCACAGAGATCTGCGTGCCTCTGCCTCCCAAGTGCTAAGATTAAAGCTGTCTGCAATCACCTCCTGGCTTGCTTATCTGTTTTTTTTGTTTGTTTGTTTGTTTTGTTTTGTTTTGTTTTTTATGCCTGCTGAAACCTACTGATTTCCTAAGATTTTTTTTTTTTTCTTTGACAGGATCCCAGGCTGGCCCCAAACTCCCTATGTAGTCCCTATGATCTGGAACTTTCTGATCTCCTTGCAGAACTACAGGCCTGCACTACAATGTCACCTGGTCTATGTGGTTTTGAGGGTGGAACCCAGAGCCTCATGCATGCTAGGCAGGTACTCAAGCAATGAAGCCACTGTCCCCACGCTCTCAGAATGCTTTTAATTGCATAAAATAAAACACAGGAGACACCAAGTCAACTGACTGTTTTGAAACAATTATCCAAGTATTTAAAAGTCATATGCAGTCATACATGTGCTTTAGAGTCCATGCGGCAAGGATATTTAGAGTCAGGGCTCCCTGCCATGTGCTGTGATTTCAAAGCAGGGTCAGGTGTAAATAGGATTTTGAGATTCCTGGGACACCAGTCAAATGATATAAAGATATCAGAGGTTTTTCTTGAGGTCAAAGTCACAGATAGCCATTGCATCCAGACCCGTAACTAAAGAGAGGGTAGTGCTCACGTTAGTGAGAATAAACACACAGGCTTCTCCTCACCTTGGGTCTAGGTCCCTTAGAGGGCCAGTGGGCTGCCTGCCCCTATAGCATAGAAACTCTTGCACTGGAAGGCAGCCTCCCAGAGGCGCCAAAGGAATCCCACATACCTTTCACAGTGCTGTGCAGGGAGGTTGTAGAGAGACAAGGCCTCTGCAAACCCATTAACAGGAACAAATGGGCAAGAAATATAAATAAATACAAGATTACACTGTGGTTCTCTGACAGGCCTAGAACACACGTGGAATAGAAAATCATGGTGATGAATAAACATAAGCCTGGGATTAACAGAAGAACCATCTCTGCCCCATTCACACCCTCCCCCCCCCCCCCCATCCCTTACCAGTCCAGCATTCTGGAATATTCTCCTCCCTGCCATCTATTTTCTCTTATTATATGGTGGTGATGTCTTTTCCTTGGGGAGACAGGTAATTTGGCCTCTTTTCCCTCCCACGTATGTTCTTCAAACAAATTAATCGTTATCATTTGCCTGAAATAAGAATACATTCCTGCCAGATGTGTCCCTGGTCACCTGTCTGGCACAGGTCCCTTTTCTTCCCTCAGCCTCTCCTGGCAGCCATGCAGGAGCTGGGAGGACCCACTGCCCTGTGAAGCCAAGTATTTGAACTGGTCACACAGGGTGTTCCAGCCCAGACCCTGTGACTGAGTTTTTATCCCTGTTATTCCCCGGGGTTCCCTACTCTGCCATTGGAGGCCACCTGCTAGAGGACCCATGAGGACAGAGGTTCTCGATTCTCTTTAAAGCCCAGGCCAGGAACACACTTTCCCACTTTCCTCTTCTTTAACTAGGTGTGCCCGCTCACTTCTACTCTGCGGCTTCATCGCATTTCCCTAGCAGAAGCATAGAGGTGGACTGCAGCTGAGTTAGGGGAAGAGGGGCCAGGGAGGATGGACAGCCAAATCTCCAAATGAAGAGCCCCGAGGCCAAGGTAAGAAGAAATCCAGGATTGGGAGTTCAAGGTCAAATTCCATCCAAACTGCAATCCCTTTGCTGTGTGACCTTGGGCAAGTCCCTTAACTTCTCTGAATCTGTCTCTTCTGATCAGGGCAATCAGCACATCCTAGGACTACCCCATGGGTTGGAGGGTTTGTGATGGGGCAGGCCATGTTCTGACTTAGCAGCTCCGTAAGGTACCTAAGGTCACTCTGAGGTCACTCAGAGGCAAAAGGGCTGAGGCAGGGTTAGAAGGACCACTCTGCTTCAGGGACCTTGTTTTGATCTTGAATCTGTTAACTCTCTTAACCTACCTGTGTGAGGTGCTTTGGATGGCACCAAATGTAGAAAGGCAGAGGTTGCCTGGGAGGGGCTTGAGGGGAGCCACAGAGGGCTCTGATCCAGCTAAGATGGGAGGGTATATGATTTGGGGGCATCGGAAGCCTCCACACTGGCTCCTCTCAGTGGAGCCAGTACTTGAGTCCATAGGGTTGGAGTTGGGTGTGATGGGACATGCCTGAGATCTCAAGTTCAGATTCCTAGTAAGACTGCCTCAGGGGAGAAAATAAGACACAAGGATGTACCTGTGCATGTGTGCGTGTGTGCATGTGTGTATGCATGCGTGCGTGTGTGTGCGCGTGCGTGCGTGTGTGTGTGCGCGCGCGCGTGCTGTGTGTATGTGTGTGGCCATGCATACACGTCTTCATTTGCACATGTGTATGGAGGCCATAGGTTGATGCGGGGTTATCTTCTTCAATTGCTGTTTGACTTATTTTTAGTCAGAGTTTCTCACTGACCCTGAAGCACATTGATTTTTCTAGGCTGGACTACAAAGAGCTCAGGATCCTCCTGTCTCTGCCTCTTCAGCACTAGGATAACAAGGGTATGCTTTGGGGTGTGGAATTTTGTTTTCATTTTGTTTCATTTTGTTTCCTAGGAGAGTTTCTCTGTGTAGCACCCTGGCTATCCTGGAACTCTCTTTGTAGACCAGGCTGGCCTTAAACTCACAGAGATCCACCTGTCTCTGTCTCCCTGGGTACTGGAGTGTGCTACTATGCCTGGCGTTTTTGTTTTGTTTTAAAGATTTTTAAATAATTTTTATTTTATGTGTATGAGTATTTTGCCTTCATGTAGATATATGTACCGTGTCTCCTCTGCCTGAGGAGGCCAGAAGAGGGCGCCAAATCCCTTGGAACTGAAGTCACAGATAGCTGTGAGCCACCTTGTGAGTGCTGGGAATTGGAACCCAAGTCTTTATGATTGCCCTGTACACACTTTATCTACTGAGCAATCTCCCCAACCCAACACTTGAGGATAAAGACTGCATGTCCCAACTCATGGGTCCCAGAGGCACAGATGGGATCACACCCCAAGTGAGGAGCAGAGCCAAGGTGCTGCATAGACTGGGCAAGTGTCCTACCTGTGAGTGACATCCCGGCAACTGGTCCCACTTTAAGTCACAGATTTCTGTCTTTGTGGTGGTTAGCACTGTCAACCTGACAGGGTCTAGGACCAACTAGGAGACACGCTTCTGGGCATGTCTGTGAGGACGTTTGTGGTGTGAAGATTCTCACACACACACACACACACACACACACACATACACACACACACATTGTGGGCATCATTATCCTACAAACCTATATCTTGGACTGAATGAAGAGAAGTTGAGCACAGGCCTCCATACCTCTCTGCTTCCTGACTACAAACACAATGTGATCATTCCCTGAGGCTCCCGCCACCATAACTTCCCTGCCCCATGACTGTCCATGACTGTCTCCTCCAATAGTGAGCCACGATAAACCTTCATTAAGCTGTTTTAATCCGGTGTTTTTTTCCGGCAAAGAGTAGCAAATAAGTCAGTGGGACCAAGATGTATGTGACTCAGGGCCTGATGGGTCTGGCAAGGTGCTGAGGGCACTGTCCACAGAATGGCAGAATTGTGTTGTAGGAGCTCTGGTGTGGCTTGGAGGAACACCCACCTACTCCTATAGATCTAGCCCCTGAAAAACAGAGGCAGGAGAATCATTGGTTCTAGGCCAGCTGAGTGACATAGCAAGACTCTGTCTCAAACATAAAAATAAAAACTCATGCAGACCAGAAAAAAAAAAAAGAAAAAGAAAAAGAAAGAAAGAAAAAAAGAGGACTAGAGGGCTAAGGGTCCTTTGGAAAAACTGAAGAAAGTGGCTGGTGTGGGCTGCTGTCACTTTCCACGTGAGTCAACTGGCAAGGCCCAGCAAAAGAGCAAAGCAGGTGAGCCAGCATCCAGATGGACTAGGTGAAGCAGGAAGGTGGGGGTAGCTGACCGTCCGGAGGAGGACGCCCACACAGTCAGCTTCCTGCAGTCTGTGTAGAACAGTGGCTCAGTTAAGCATAATTGCTAGCTTCCAAGGAGCCTTCAGCTGAGGGAGAGGCCGGAGGCTGCAGGTTAGCCCAGGTTAGCCCAGAGAGGCTTGTCCTGGAGAAAGCCTGTGGCTGGAAATGAACAGACACCTCTCTGCTTATCTACCATGGCACTGGGGGTGGAGGGTGGGGGTGGGAGGTGGGGGGTTGTCACTGGAAATTGCAGAGGTGCTGAAAGCAAAGCTGCAGCGGCCTTTCATTTGAATCAGAGATGGGTCTCCACCAAGGCTGACTTCTGTGTTCATTTCCTCCTGGTCTCACCCCTACAACTTCATCCCAACCATCTATTTGCATCTCAACTGTCACACAGGACCAAAAAAAAAAAAAAAAAAAAGTTCTTTCTTCTCTGCTTTCTTTGAGTTTTCTATAGCCTGGCAAAGGTGAAGAAATTACCCAGAGACAAATGCTGGGGAGAGCAAGGGCCTCTTGCTGGCCCCTGGGTTGTGGGGCTGACACACTGGAACCTGCGGCACAGTGGTAGGCACCAAAGAATCTTGGATCTGGGGGGCACTGAAGGTTTATCTAGTCTTTCTGAGATAAGCAGATCCTAACCGCTACCACAGTTTCCACAGAGGTCACCTGCTTCCTGTGGCATCCTTTTCTGTCTTCATCTATGGCCCAATAGCAGGCTGCTGAGGTCAGTCTGCCCAGGCAGCCTCATGGACCTAGCTGGGAAGGAGTCCATCTTCTGTCTATGCTTAGCATCTCTTGAGCATTTTTCTATCTCCAGATAGGACGTGAGGCATTGAAGGCCTGCTGACCAAACACTGGTCTGTGGATCTTGCATCCTATAGACCTTACAGCCTGCAGATCCACCAGTGGGACTAGTCAGGATTCTGGGAGACTGGCACAATCATTACCATATGACCACAGCTCTGGGGACATGCCTGTGGTTCTACAGAACCCGTGACAGGAGGTCTGAGCTCTCTGTATGTTCTCCCCCCTGCATTCAGAGTTTCCCAGTTTGACCGGAAAGATGGCCGGGCCAGTAAACATTGCTGTATATGAGTAAGTCAGAAGAGGGCATTAAATCACATTACAGATGCCTGTGAGCCACCATGTGGTTGCTGGGAATTGAACTCAGGACCCCTGGAAGAGCAGACAATGCTCTTAACCACTGAGGCATCACTCCAGGCCCTCTGAGTTCAGTTCTTGGAACCTCTATCATGGAAGGAGAGAACCAACTCCCCAAAGTTGCCCTCTGACTTACAGATGCAGACCAGTGCACCCCACTCCCTTAAATCAATAAATGTTCAAATAATTTGCTTCATGAAAATGTTTTTCTGCCATAAATCCAAAGTCAACCTTGAACCCAGACACAAATGCTAACACACCCAAGGACACAGCAGGACAGTGGCACAGAGTGCCTCCTCTTCCTGTCCTGTGTGCCTAAGCCCTTAGCCTGGGTCATGATGTTCTTCCTTAGTACCAGGGTCTTGCCTGGCCTTGGATGCTGTTCTGTGGCTAGACCCAAGCCCCTTGGGGTTCTGAAGGTAGCAAAAGAGATGGTGAGGAACAGCTTGTATCCCTCTCTCTGAAGACTAAGCCTGGCTACAAGTAGAATCCAATGGAGACAGGGGGATGGGCCGATGGCCTCAGGTGTTCTCTGGACTGCCTATCCTTGTTAATTGTCTCTGAGTGTCTGGAGCCCCGGAAGAGCAGGAGGCTGAGTGGAGGCAAGTCCTTTACTATCAGAGACAAGGCCTCTGTGGACACCTCTGTGGAGAAAAAATGATTGAGCACAGGGACAGGTGCCTGTTGCTCCAAGTGCCCCTAGCCTCTGGGCCAGTCACTGGCTATGCTAGGTGGGGTAGTCACTAAAGGCAAGTTGAGATTCAAAACCCACCCGCCACGCAATGGTTAATCTTCATTGTAAACCTGATAGGATTTCCTGAATAAGAAAAGCTAGAGTGAGCTGCTTCTTTGCCTCAGAGGCAAGGTGGCTTAGTTGCCTCCCTCTTACAGCCAACAAGGGACCCTCAAACTGTGAGTCAAAACAAAAACCTTCTTCCTCAAGTTTGTTTGTTTGTTTTGGGGTCAGGTATTTTGTCACAGTAACAGACAACTAGCAAATACAACACCCTGGCAGACGCTGCAGGCAGGTGTGCAGCCTGCAGAGAGTGTCAGGATGAGGGTGGCCTTGATGACTCCCAAACATCTGTGTCGAGCCCAGTCAGGGCTGTCTACATTGGGGAGCCGCAACTTGGGGAACAGGGAGAGTGGCTAGGGTCTTCATGGCAGGCTTAGGACCAAGCCCTGTGCAGTTCTTCCTCTGCTGGGGTCACGTCCTCTGGGATGGGCATGGCTTTTGCTCTTTCTCCATGTTCCGCACCCTTCAGGCAGTAAGGTGGGGACCTGAGACTCACTGTGGCTGGCCAGACAGCAGCAAGCAGGCTCAGGGCATTCTGGGATACAGCACAGAGGAGTTGGTCTCTGCTCTACAGCCTTGCCTCCAATCCCTGTACCTGTGTAGGATTTAGTTCTCCAATGCGCACCCAGAGCAGTACTCAGAGCTGGTAAACCTGTCAGAATCAGCTTGCGCCTCGGGGCTAACTGGTTGCCACCGTCGAGTTGGGCAGTTATAGTTTCTTTCTTCCTAAACACATAAGCATGGGGAGGCTCTGAAAGGGTCATCAATGCCCCCAAGGCCACAGAGCTAGCCACCAACAGGGCCTCACCCTCAGATCCCTTGGGCACAGAGCCTGTGCCAAGATCAAGTGCAATTGCCCTGCCTGAGTCCCAGCTCTCTTGTTTCGACCTCAGCCCAACAAAAGCTGCATTGTCAGTGTGGGTCGCAGCCTGCTCTACCGTCTGTTTGCAGGTTCTTGCCTCTGGGTTCTATGGGTCACCAGTCTTCCTGCATGCCCTGGCTCAGTTCAAAACTCTTCTCCCCAGGGGAGCCTTCTTGATCCTCTAGCCCAGGGACTACCCTTCTGTGTAGCTGATCACTCATGGCCTATGATCCCTGGACTTGGATGCTACACTGATATGGGTATTCCTTGTTCCTTAGGTATCACTGTTGCCCAGAAATCTAGAATGGACTTTGCTTTGAAGTTCTCATGCATAATATGTGTATGGGAGAGAGAGAGAGAGAGAGAGAGAGAGAGAGAGAGAGAGAGAGGGAGAGAGAGAATGTATGTGTGGTGTTTGTATTATGCACGTACGTGTATATAAGAGAGGTATATATGTGATACATGTATGTGTGTATACATCATGTGTGTATGTGATGTATGTGTGTATATGGTATGTGTGTGATGCCTGTATGTTGTGTGTGTGTTATACATGTGCTGGAGTGTGTGTGTGTGTGTGTGTGTGTGTGTGTGTGTGTGTGTGTGTCGTGGGAGTACATTGAAGACACTCCACAGGGTACAGGATGAACTGCTTTTAAGCATCTTTAAGCAATAGGAGTTGGTAAGAGGTAAGAAAGGGGTAGCTATTACACCAAAAGCAGGACTCAGCCTGCTTGTTGACATATATTTGAGGGGGCAGTGTCTCATGTATCCCAGGCTGGACTTGAGCTCACTGTATACTTGAGTATGACCTCTGAACTCTTGCTATATTTTCCTCTACTTCCTGACTCCTAGGATTATAGGAATGCACAACCACACCCAGATTGTGTGGTGCTGGACATTGGCCATGGGGCCTTGAGCATGCTAGGCAAGCATTCTTCGAGCTAGCCACATCTCTAACCCATTTCTACTTTTAGAAAGGCTTACTTACACTTTTGTTGCAGCCATGCTATTGGCCCCTTGGACTAGGGACCCTTTATACTTGTCCCCAGTAAACAGTAGGCACTCAGTATGCACTTCACTGATCTCAGACAGACTGGCGTTTATGACTGTGTCTGCTGGAAACAGCCAACAAGAGTTGGTGAGAGGAAGGAGGGAAGAGGTCCTCATGTGGGAAAAGGGTAACTATCACACCAAAATTAGCAACCAGCCTTTATACAGACCCTCTTTAGTAGGTACGCACATCCCAGGAGGACACAAGATGACAGTGTGTGGGGCACACACTCCGGTTTGATTTCTGTTTGGAAAAATAGCTATTTTTATGTATGTGTTAATGTCCATCTTGAAGCAGTCCAGTGGAGAAATATGTAATAGTCACACATCGGAAGTGTGTGCACAGGTGTTTTCCCAGGGTGTAGATGACAGCCTAGAACAGCACGGAGCCTACCACACAGCAGGGGAAGGCACACAGTGATGTTTCTATTTTTCTACCAACTACCAGGACTCCCCAGTGACTCCTGGTACTGCTCCTAGTGCGGCACACACCAGGCGGAGCAGTGAGTGCAGACGGGGCCACGAGCTGCAGCCACTCACCTCATCCTTGTCCACCACCTGGATGAAGAGAGGGAGGGCAAAGCCGACCTGTGCCAGCTCGGTGATGGCCACGCTGTATTCGGAGCTGTTGAACTCCGGGGCGTTATCGTTGATGTCAATAACCAGGATGTTGAAGGTTGTGGTGACGGTGGCATCAGACGGTGTGCGATCATCATTCAGCTCAGTGCCCTGCAGGCAGAGGAAGGCATCCACGGTCACAGAAATACCTATCACCCCTTCAGGGAGCTCTCAGCACAGCAGCATTTGCGTCAGTGTAAATTATCCCCACCACGGTCCCAGGAAGAAGGTTCTACCTTCTGCAATCCATGTTACAAATAAGGATATTGATGCTCAGAGAGGTGAGGTGATTTGTACCAGGACAAATGACGTGAGTTGGTTTCAAACTTAAGCAATGGGATTCTGAAACCATCAAGGAGGAGGGCAGGACAACCAGACAGGCTTCACAGCCACCGAGGGGTTCACGGAGAGTCCACTCAGTTTGGGAGATGATAGAACCAAGGCTTTTGCCATGTGCTACCTACCGGCAGATCAAGCCTTTTTCTTTTTTCTTTTTTCTTTTTGGTTTTTCGAGACAAGGTTTCTCTGTGTAGTCTTGGCTGTCCTGAACTCACTTTGTAGACCAGGCTGGCCCTGAACTCACAAAGATCTGCCTGCCTTTGCTTCCCCGAGGGCTGGGATTAAAAAGGTGCGCCACCATGCCTGGCTAACAGATCAAGTCTTAAATGAACCCCACTGTGGTCCCAACATCACTGGGCCTGGGAAAGATCTGAGTCAGATGCAGGAAGGATCTACATGTCCCAGGTCCCAGAGTCCTCGCTTCCTAGTCCTGACCCCAATTTACTGCTCCAGCTACTCTGAGGGTGTCCTGGGTAGAGCGTCTGCCACCAGGCCCAGAGAGAAATGCCCAGTCCAAAAGGCACATTCACCAAATCTTTTGTATGAAGGTGGGAACACTGACCACAGGGGGCGGCCCCAGGTGAGGTGGGGAGGGGAGGTACTGGGTGGGAGGGCAAAATATGAAGAAGGTCTGGGGCTAGGGGTACAGGTGGGACATGTTGTTTACGTGTCTCCCCGGCAGAGGTCCATAGCTGACTCAGGCCTTTCAAGGCCAAGGGGGTCCAAACAAGGCCTGCTATGCCCCCACCCTCCCATGCAGATCTTTCTCAAGGCCCATTGGCTACTTTTGTCCCCCAGCCCCCACTAATATATGCCTGGGGCTTGGCAGCCCCTGATACCCTCCCTACCTGGATCCATTCCCTAAAGAGCCTTTCCAGGGGATGGCTCAGCAAGCCACGGATTTCCATTAAAACTGGCCATGAGTGGCAGGTAGCTGCAAGGGACAGTGCTGGCACCTCTTCCACACCATGCAGGTAGGGACCCCAGCTCCCATCCCTTCCCTTACAGTTTATACAACTGGGGGAAATATCACCCCTAGAAGGGGAATAGAAGCACCAGCCAGCGCAGGCATTTGTAGTGTGTGTGAAGGTCCGGGCAGACCTGCACTTATAACCACTAGTGCCCTCCCGACTGCCCTCCAGACTGCTGGGCATGGCCTCAGGCTCCACAGTCTAGGAGGTGTGCCATCCACCAGAGGGACTTCACCTTCACTGTCAGGATGAAGCCGTGACTGTACAGGGGGTTCTCCCGGTCCAGCAGGCCGTTCAGGGTAAGAGCTCCGCTGATGTAATCCAGGGCAAAGATGCTGTTGGTGTTCCCTGCAAGACAGAAGCCCAGAGTCAAGGCCTGCACTCTTCCATAAGGGAACAAACTTAGTAGACTTCAGCAAGGGTAGAGAGATTTGAATCTCAAACAGATTACAGTGCCTTCTCCAGGTTCCACCTCACCCTCCCTGAACCAGGGGGAAAGTCTCCTTTTGGTGCTGGCAGTTTTTAATACTGAATACTTATTATTTTTAAGTGTTTTTTTTTTTTTTTTTTTTTTGAGACAGGGTCTCAGGTAGCCTAGGTTGACTTTGAATTCCCTATGTAGGCAAAGATGTCCTTGAATTTCTGATCCCCCTTTTGCCACCTCTGGAGTGCTGAATTACAGGTGTTTTATGCAGTGCTGGGGATCAAAGACAGGGTTCCAGCATGCTAGGCAAACACTCTACCAGCTGGGCCACCTGCCTTCCCTTTAGGATAGAGCCTTCTAAAGGGGGCAGAATCCAGACAAGGCTGTAGATATGCTGGTTTCCTTCGTGCTTAGGGTTTGTTTGTTTGTTTGTTTGTTTGTTTGTTTCATTTAAAATATATACTATTACCACTACCATTGCTGCTATGTATAGTGTGTAAAGGGGCACATGTCAAGGTGTGCATACAGAGGTCAGAGGACAATTTTGTGAAGTCAGTTCTTCAAGCCTTTATTTGGGTTCTAGGAAACAAACTCAGACAGGCTTGTCGGGCGGGCAAGCGCCTTTCTTCACCTGTTGAGCCATCTCATTGGCCTGTTCTTATTTTATGGTTCTAATCTAGTCTAGTCATTTCATCCTGACTTTCTGTGGCAATGGTACAAGGGTTTGCTTTAAAAAAAAAAAAAAGACAAATATGTTAGAACATAATTTAATTTTAAAGAATATTCTAAGTATTTACTAAATTAGAGACACTTATTTAACTACTCACAAAAATTATACATAAGCAACTCTGGCCTCCTGCCAAGGCGCTGTAGCCTCTATGTGTCCCTTGCCAACCAGGCTTCCTGCTTCTGGGCTTCTACACTGTGGCCACGCCTCTTCCCTCGGCTTCCCTGGGCTCCGCACATGCTCCTCCCTGCTCTGGTCTCTCTCCTTCTCTGTTCTCATCTCCCATCCTCCCTACCCAGCCATCCTCTCCTGTCCTTTCTCCAGCGAGTCAGCCAACTCTTCCTGCCCCATAGGCAGTGGTCCCTCTTCTGGCTTCTCTGTGCGACTCCCTTCTGCCTGCCCAGCCTATGAACTCCCAGGAGATGAGGACTTTTCATAATTGTCCTCTATGGGAGCATGTGTTGGCACATTCTAGCAGCAGGTGTTGTATGGTACCTATTGCTTAGGCTACCTGGGCCAGCCCTGGCGGGGGGGTGACTACTGTCCATTCTGTATACCCCTGTAGCCAGGCCGTGGTCCTCACTAACTAGTTGGCTCATTCGTTCACAAGCCTGCTGTATCCATGCACAATTTTGCAGCCCCTAGGACAGGCCATCCTGTGGCCAGGCCTAAGTTTGGCACCGTGGGCTCAGGTGTCTACCAAGCCAGGAATTCAGGCTGAAGGAAAGCTACAGTCTGGAAGGAACCCACACCACCCTTCCTCAGATCAGGCCTCTGATGTCACTCACAGTAGGCGACACTGTTCACATTTGGAAAGGCTAAAGAGGGAAAGCAGCTGGGGAGGGGAACGCTGATGCTTCTATGCGATCCTGGGCCATTTTCCTAACCCCTCTGTGCCTCATGGGTAATATTGGCATCTTCCTCACGTGAGGATAAAACGAGGAGGTATGCTGCCTTGGGACAACTTCTTGGTTGACGCTATTGTGAGCAGGGCTGTCATGAGCAGGGCCTGGGGTACATGCAAGACCAGGTGAGCATGAACCGTCCCTGACTCTGGTTCAAAGAAAGAAATAATACCTAAGGTTTCAATACACATGGAGTCCAAAGTCACCATGGAAGTCGAGGTATTTCCCTGCCCTTCCCTGTCCCCACTCCAAGGGACTGACAATGGATGTCCAGGGGAGATAGCTTCTCCTTCCATCTTTAAGAATGCAGGACAGGGGTTGTCCCCAGCCTGCTCATGCAGCCAGCCAGGAGTCCCCCAGTTCTTTTAGCCACTGCAGGACTGGCATCACGTGGCTTTGGAATTTGGACCTGGCTTCAGCTCTGCAAGCATATTCCTACATGTCCTTGCCTGAGGCTTCTCTCACACAGCCGACTGACGGGTGTGGCTGTGTTTGTGTAAAGAGGACAGGGTATGAGGAGGCACAGAGCATGGCTGTCACTGGGGAGTTTGCTATAGAAAAAAAAAAAAAACTGAGGGACTGTGTACTCTCACTCACTCACTCACTCACTCATTCATTCATTCATTGGCCCTTGTGCTCTCATTCATTCGTAGGAATGTGTGGTCTCATTCATCTATTCATAGGAGTACATGCTCTTATTCATTCATAGCACTGTGTGCCTTCATTCATTCATTCATTCACCCATAGGACTACATGCTCTAATTCATTCATTCATTCACAGCACTGTGTGCTCTCATTTCATTTCTTTCATTTATCCATTCATAGGACAGCATGCGCTCATCCATTCTTTCTTGGACTGCTTCTGCTTTGTATTAGGGGGATATTCCTTGGAGGATCACTCCTTACCATGTCCTCACAGCACAACTGACCAGACAGGACTAGGGTGGGATGAATCCAGGGCTATATGGATCTTGGAGGGCTGGTCCTCCCTGACTCACACAGGCCCTGGCATCCCCAGGGCCCAGGGCCAGCTTCCCATCACTCCAGATTTTCATATCCATTTATTCTTTCCAATAAAGGAGCCTATAAAATGTTTAACTAAATGTGATCCAATTTTGATCTTTGCAAGATTTCGACATAAATCATTCAGAAACCAGAAGACCCCTTGCTGAACGGCATGCGTAAGGTTTAGATTGGGGAAATAGGGCTACTGATCCTGGAATGCTCAAAAGCAGCCCCTGATCTAGCACCTACCTACCTCCATTCATGGTCACACTGTCCTCCCCCCCCATCTCAGCACTTTCTCCAATAAGTCTAAGTGACAAACACTGCTAACTGAGGCATACCCAAGTAAGTCTGGGGACCTTCACCAACACAATGTGCAAATAACACACACACACACACACACACACACACACACACACACACACACACA
>OU015751.1:21992393-22020138 GCA_907169655.1 Acomys percivali | reverse complement strand
CCTAGCACTTGGAGGCTGAGGCAGGAGGACAGATATAAGTGCAAGGCTTATAGGCATCTGCTACCATGCCCAATGCATATAGGATATCTTTAAAGATAGATGGCTGAGCCCGTGGGACAGAGTGGAGCTAAGCTGACTCAGGTATAAGCATGGGCACTTGATAGATGGCATTGGTGGCATCACAAATCAGCAGGGAAAGGGTGACTTGTTTAGTGGCTGGCGTTGGGGAAACTAGTTTCCTAACTGGAAAAAATAAAGCCAGATCCCCAGCATACACCAATGTACCACGGTGGACTCTTGGATGGATTAAAGACCTCAGTGTGAAAGGAAAAAATACAAAACACATAAAAGAAAGTAGGGGAGTATATCTCTATGCCCTTGCAGTAGGAGAGGACTTCTTGGCACCCAAACAGCATAGGCCCCAGAAGAAAAATGGGTGAGCACCTAAGGTAGTCAACTCTGTGGAATGTATGAGCAAAGTTAACAGCGAGTGGCATATGAGGAGATGATTTCAATTAAAACCAACGAGGGACTCGTGGATGGAATACATGATGTATACATGATAAATCCCTGTCAACCAGTGGTTCCCAATCTCCCTAATGCTGTGGCCCTTTAATACCGTTCCTCATGTTGTGGTGACCCCAACCATAAAATTATTTCCATTGCTACTTTATAACTGTAATTTTCCTACTGTTATGAATTGTCATGTAAATATCTGTGTTTTCCAATGGTTTTAGGTGACCCCTGTGAAAGGGCATTTGGGATCCCAAAGGGGTCCTGACCCACAGGTTGAGAACCATTGTCGTAAATCACCAAAGCTAAGTTGGGAAATCCTTAGATAACCAAACAGGCAGGACAGGTGGATCTCTGTGGGTTTGAGACTGCCTGGTTTACAGAGTGAGTTCCAGGATAGCCAGGGCTGTGTAGAGAGACCCTGTCTCATAAAAACCAAAAATAAAAATAAAAAGAAGAAAAAAAACCAGGCAAATGATATTCCTGGGGTGGGAAATCCCCATGACTTGTGGGCAGCTCTCAAGAATCTGAAACGACTGGAAATTAGCAATATGCAAATGGTCACTCTAATGGCCAACCTCAGTTCCACTGTCACACAGAGGTGGAGGTGAGGGACAGGTCCTCCCTCTGTGGGTCTTGCACAGTCTACAGGCCAAGAGGGCACTTTAAAGATGAGAGTCTGTTTGCAGTTGTTCCATAGAGTCACAAAGATGCGGGAGGCCCTCACTTAAGCAAAATGGTTCCCCCGAGCTCCCACATTTCTCCCTCTCCTCAGTGGGCCTGCAGTAGAAGACACTGATCAGCTATTATACTTCAAATTCACGGGATGCTTTTGCATAAATTTCTTCCCTTCCTCGTTAAAGGGGGACGAACATTACATCCTCGGTTTTGCCTCTTGGCCTGTGAAGGCTGAAGGATTTCCCTGTGGCATTTTACAGAGATGGTTTTCCCGAGCCTTGCACTAAGGAATATTCCAGACTAGTGAGGAGCACATGCTATTAGGTGAAAGTGAATATAGTCATTGCTTTTGTAGGTCAGAAGCAGCTGGGTGTCAGCTCTTTCTTATGGTTTAGCGTAATAGGTGTACCTATAACAAAAGAGATAAATATTTAAAACCAAGTGTTGAGTCATAAAATAAATAGGAGAGGATGAGATATTTCATTCCTTTAAGGTAGAAACAGAGAGGAGGCGGGAGGAAATCAGGAGTGACAGCATTTAGTGAGAATGCATGCATGCTCAGAGCTATATAGAGCAAGCTGTTGGAACGGTGCATTTGCTATGGAGAAGGGAGCAGGGGCCATGGGTAAGAAGGAAAACCCACCAGTAATGACTTTTCCTAATATTTGACCTTGTATCCACCCTGCTACAGGCAGCTCACAGGGGCCCACTTACTTTATTCCTCAGCACCTGGAAGAGGAAGATGCTATCACTGTACCCATTTTACAGATGAGATAACCAAGCTCAGGGTGCCTAAGTAACTTGCCCAAGGCCACTCTGCTTGTAAATGTCAGAGCTAGGATTTAGATATGGGTTAATAAGGAGCTGGGGAGGTGGCTCAGCAGCTAAAGTGCTTGCTACACTAGCATGAGGACCACAGCTTAGACCACACCTACCCACCCTAACTAATGCAAATATCAGGTGGGCATGGGATCCCATCTGTAATTCTAGCCTTGGAAGATGAAGACAGGGGATCCCCAGAACAAGCTGCCCCATTGGAATGTCAGACAACCCTGCTTGTTCAGGCCTTGCCTGCGTTAGTCCCATTTTACAGATATGATCCGGATAGCAAAAAAATATAAAACAAAACCAAAACCCTTGGAGTTAGCTGGTAGATGAGGTGGTAGACACTGCACTGGCTTCCAGGCTCTATGTGTTAGTCCCATTTTACAGATATGATCCAGATAACAAATATATATATATATATATATATATATATATATATATATATTTGTTATCTGGATCATATCTGTAAAATGGGACTAACACATAGAGCCTGGAAGCCAGTGCAGTGTCTACCACCTCATCTACCAGCTAACTCCAAGGGTTTTGGTTTTGTTTTATATTTTTTTGCTATCCGGATCATATCTGTAAAATGGGACTAACGCAGGCAAGGCCTGAACAAGCAGGGTTGTCTGACATTCCAATGGGGCAGCTTGTTCTGGGGATCCCCTGTCTTCATCTTCCAAGGCTAGAATTACAGATGGGATCCCATGCCCACCTGATATTTGCATTAGTTAGGGTGGGTAGGTGTGGTCTAAGCTGTGGTCCTCATGCTAGTGTAGCAAGCACTTTAGCTGCTGAGCCACCTCCCCAGCTCCTTATTAACCCATATCTAAATCCTAGCTCTGACATTTACAAGCAGAGTGGCCTTGGGCAAGTTACTTAGGCACCCTGAGCTTGGTTATCTCATCTGTAAAATGGGTACAGTGATAGCATCTTCCTCTTCCAGGTGCTGAGGAATAAAGTAAGTGGGCCCCTGTGAGCTGCCTGTAGCAGGGTGGATACAAGGTCAAATATTAGGAAAAGTCATTACTGGTGGGTTTTCCTTCTTACCCATGGCCCCTGCTCCCTTCTCCATAGCAAATGCACCGTTCCAACAGCTTGCTCTATATAGCTCTGAGCATGCATGCATTCTCACTAAATGCTGTCACTCCTGATTTCCTCCCGCCTCCTCTCTGTTTCTACCTTAAAGGAATGAAATATCTCATCCTCTCCTATTTATTTTATGACTCAACACTTGGTTTTAAATATTTATCTCTTTTGTTATAGGTACACCTATTACGCTAAACCATAAGAAAGAGCTGACACCCAGCTGCTTCTGACCTACAAAAGCAATGACTATATTCACTTTCACCTAATAGCATGTGCTCCTCACTAGTCTGGAATATTCCTTAGTGCAAGGCTCGGGAAAACCATCTCTGTAAAATGCCACAGGGAAATCCTTCAGCCTTCACAGGCCAAGAGGCAAAACCGAGGATGTAATGTTCGTCCCCCTTTAACGAGGAAGGGAAGAAATTTATGCAAAAGCATCCCGTGAATTTGAAGTATAATAGCTGATCAGTGTCTTCTACTGCAGGCCCACTGAGGAGAGGGAGAAATGTGGGAGCTCGGGGGAACCATTTTGCTTAAGTGAGGGCCTCCCGCATCTTTGTGACTCTATGGAACAACTGCAAACAGACTCTCATCTTTAAAGTGCCCTCTTGGCCTGTAGACTGTGCAAGACCCACAGAGGGAGGACCTGTCCCTCACCTCCACCTCTGTGTGACAGTGGAACTGAGGTTGGCCATTAGAGTGACCATTTGCATATTGCTAATTTCCAGTCGTTTCAGATTCTTGAGAGCTGCCCACAAGTCATGGGGATTTCCCACCCCAGGAATATCATTTGCCTGGTTTTTTTTCTTCTTTTTATTTTTATTTTTGGTTTTTATGAGACAGGGTCTCTCTACACAGCCCTGGCTATCCTGGAACTCACTCTGTAAACCAGGCAGTCTCAAACCCACAGAGATCCACCTGTCCTGCCTGTTTGGTTATCTAAGGATTTCCCAACTTAGCTTTGGTGATTTACGACAATGGTTCTCAACCTGTGGGTCAGGACCCCTTTGGGATCCCAAATGCCCTTTCACAGGGGTCACCTAAAACCATTGGAAAACACAGATATTTACATGACAATTCATAACAGTAGGAAAATTACAGTTATAAAGTAGCAATGGAAATAATTTTATGGTTGGGGTCACCACAACATGAGGAACGGTATTAAAGGGCCACAGCATTAGGGAGATTGGGAACCACTGGTTGACAGGGATTTATCATGTATACATCATGTATTCCATCCACGAGTCCCTCGTTGGTTTTAATTGAAATCATCTCCTCATATGCCACTCGCTGTTAACTTTGCTCATACATTCCACAGAGTTGACTACCTTAGGTGCTCACCCATTTTTCTTCTGGGGCCTATGCTGTTTGGGTGCCAAGAAGTCCTCTCCTACTGCAAGGGCATAGAGATATACTCCCCTACTTTCTTTTATGTGTTTTGTATTTTTTCCTTTCACACTGAGGTCTTTAATCCATCCAAGAGTCCACCGTGGTACATTGGTGTATGCTGGGGATCTGGCTTTATTTTTTCCAGTTAGGAAACTAGTTTCCCCAACGCCAGCCACTAAACAAGTCACCCTTTCCCTGCTGATTTGTGATGCCACCAATGCCATCTATCAAGTGCCCATGCTTATACCTGAGTCAGCTTAGCTCCACTCTGTCCCACGGGCTCAGCCATCTATCTTTAAAGATATCCTATATGCATTGGGCATGGTAGCAGATGCCTATAAGCCTAGCACTTGGAGGCTGAGGCAGGAGGACAGATATAAGTGCAAGGCCAGCTTGGGCTCCATAGGGAGACCGTCTGGGAAAATTGCCACCAACAATAATGTGTTGGAGCCCTACTGCCCTCTTCTATGCCAGCCACCAAGGGTGCCATCATGTCGTGCTGCCAGCTCCGTACCCCCAGCCCCACCCCGAACCTCATGAGCACTGTTTGTGGTTCTCAACTGGCCCATCTTTCCTCTCGCTCTGTAAAACTAGGATGCAGAGATGGCTGGTACCCATGGTACAGATGACATCTTGGGATCATTGTGGACAGGGAAACAATGAGGGAGCCAGTAAGAAATGAAGGGAAACGGTGATGGGGTAGGATGCATGGCAGCCACCAAAGGCAGCTCTGTTCTGGTAACTGCTGAATGTCACAGGACATTGCCAGAGGTGGGTTAGAGGAAACCCTCAAGGTGGGAGATTATTGTGGTTTCCTGGTAAGTTCCTGGTGTGATCACAAGGGCCCCTCTAAGAGGGAGTAAAGGGCAATATGGCCCAGGAAAGACGGCTGGGAATGGACAGGAGGAGTTGGATGAGCAGCAAAGGTGGTAGTCACAGCTGGGAGAGACCAGGGGTGGGGAGGTACCCTGAGCCCAGAGAGGAAAATGCTTGACAGAATCTGGATTTCAGCCAGTAAGACCTACCCCACTTCTTGAGAGCCGTGGGAAGATGCCTCTTTGGCTGTTTAAGGAAGCAACAGCAAGTGGATGCAGACACAGAGAGAATGCAAGAGCAGCACACTCCACTAGGGATTAATATCCAGACTGTAGAAAGAACTCAAAAAAAACTCAGCAGCCTAAATCCAACTCACCCAATGGGGCCATGGGCAGATGACATGAAAGACAGTACTCTGAAGACAAAGCACAGGGGGCTGATAGAAAAGTGGAAACATGATGGACATCCTTAGCCACCAGGAAATGCCAATCAAAACTACAGAAAGAGTCCATTTCACCCCAGGCAGAATGGCTACCATTGAAGCCAACAAATAAGATGTGATGGAAAAGATAGGGAAAGAGAACCCTTACCCAGTGCCGGTAGGATACGCTGTTATGGAAGTCAGTGAGGAGGTTCCTCAAAAATCTGAAATGGAACTTCCATATGACCCAGTCTGTCACTCCCGGTGTATGTCTGGTGGAGTCTAAGTCAGCATCCCACAGAGATGCCTGCACACCTGCTGTTTATTGCTGAACAATTCACAACAGTTAAAGAAATGGACCTAGCCTGAGTCCCTGTGGGTGGATGGATGGATGGATACATAGATGGATGGATGGATGGATACATGGATGGATGGATGGATGGATAGATACATGGATGGATGAAATATGGTATGTATACACAGTGGAACATTATTTAGCTGAAAAGAATGATGAACTCTCATATGCAGGAAAATGGATGGACCTGGAGATTATGATGTTAAGTGAATTATGCCAGACTCAGAAAGCTGGATACAGAGACACAAATTTTTTTACAAGTGTATATGTATATAGACACAAAAGTAGAAAGAGAACCACAAAGCAGGAGGAAGTGTCTAAAAGGAGGGGGGTTGGAGGACACAAGAGAGAGTAATAAAATACAGCAGATGAGGGAAGGAGGAGCCTGGCGAGAGCGGGGTGAGGAAGATGGCGGGAAAGAATAAGAACTAAGTTTGATAAGTATGTCTGAAGACATCATAGTGATCCCACTTCTTTATAAGTCAACTTTTTTCTTTTTCTTTTTTTCTTTTTTCTTTTTTCTTTTTCTTTTTTAAGAAAGAAAGTGGGGCCACAGAAACGGCTCTGTTGGTAAAGGGCATGCTGCTCAACCAGGAACCTGAGGCCCCCACACAAGCCTGGTGTGGTGGTGCATGACTGTAACCTCAGCACTGGAGGGGCCGTGACGGGCAGGTTCCTAGAGCTCACTGTCTAGCCAGTTTGGTTCAGTTGGGGAGTTCCAGGGTCAGTGAAAGATCTCAAAATATAAGGTGGAAGCCAGGCATGGGGTGCACACTTTTAATCCCATCTATGAGGAGGCAGAGGCAGGCAGAACTCAGTGAGTTCCAGGGCAACTTGGTCTACATAATGAGTTCCAGGCCAGCAAGGGCTATGCAGTGAGACCCCATACATTTTTTGGTTTGGTTTGATTTTTGTTTTTGTTTTTGTTTTTTTTAACAGTGTTTCTCTATGTAGCCTTGGCTAGCCTGGACTCACTTTTTAGACCAGGCTGGCCTTGAACTCACAGTGATCTGCTTGCCTGAGTGCTGGTATTAAATAAAGGCTTGTACCTCTGTGATAGTCTGAGACACCCATCTTGAGGGGGAAAGGGGATAAGGTAGTGACTGAGGAAGACATCTGATGTCGAGGAAATACTTGATGTCCCCATTCCTGACCCCAGGAGATACAACATGAGCAGAGAGCATGCATTCGGTGCCTCTCTGCAAGTGCCCTGCCAGCTCTCTGAGCACTCCCAGCTTTTTTCGGTCCCAGCTGAAGAAGGAACAATCCCAACTCCTTCTCTGCTTATCGCTTCACCTTGCCTTCTGCTTCCCCCATCTGCTTAGTTGGTCTGTCTTAGTCATCCCTCACTCACCTTGGTCCCATCCTCCTGGGACAGCCTCACCACTTAAGCTTCTGTCCCTCAGACCCATCAGGAGTGCCAATCCTCCACATTCCCATAGTGGCTCCTGGGCAACGATCCTGTCACTTGCTCTGTGCCAGGCACAGTCCTAAGCACTTCACACATAGATGTGGCCCTCAGGAGTTCCCATGAGTCCTTCCTAGTGTCCAGACCATGAAGGGCCTGGGAGACCAAGGCTCTTTTTACATGCTGGTTTCCCAAGCCCCACTTTTTTGCGTGTCATTCCAGCTTCAGCACTGTCTGTGTACAACCTGTATGACTCAGTGTTCCCTCTCACCATTCACTCTAAAAGAGACGACATAAGAAAGTGCCACAAACAGTCAGCTGGTCAGCCCCACTAGAGGCGACCAGAAGACATGGGGCCCATGGTTTGCCTCTGTGGCTGCCTCCAAAGTCCCAACCATGGAGGGATCTTGGCTCTTGAGGGATCTGAACCAAAGCTAAGAGGCGTTACAGACATGAGCGCCCAGCCAGCCCTTCTCCTGAGTGGAACTGACAGGAATAGAAAGTGATGGAAATCAAGGAGAGGATAAGCGGCTCACCACGCAAGTCAGAGTCATTTCACACCCCACGTGTCTGCAAGCCATTAGCTCTTGGGAGTATGTATGTCGCAGTTGGGGAGCCAGCACCAGCGGGGGCCAGAGTCCTTGCTAGGGCCACATCTATCCTGGGCCTCCTCTGGTCCCAGGGCCGTCTTCCCTTGGCCATACTGGAGACCCAGTATGGAGTAGCTCCCTAAGGCCTCTATGCATCACTGAGTCACACCCAGGCAACTCGGTCCCTGATGACGACTTCAAAGACAGAAAGTCCCAAGTCCTCAAACCCTCATTTGCTAGCTGTTCCTGTGATTCTCAACTAAATGGCTCTTGCTGACATTGATGACTCAAACCATCACGGGGGTGGGAGTGGGGTGAGCGGGGGGCGGGGAGGGAGGGAGGGGTGCCAGTCACTAGGCCTTTTAAAACAACCCTCGACCAGCATCATTATTACAAAGGGCACTTCTAGCTCAGGCTTCTGGGCTCCAGAATGTGTCACCAGTCAGGTGCTCCTCAGGGTGATATTTTTATGTCCTCCCAGCAGGAAGGGTGGCAGGACCAGGTAGGTGGCTGGACCACAGAGTCATTGGATTTCATAGGCCCGTTTCTTTGACAAAAGCAGTCTCTTTGGGGGCCCTAGGGTGGTACCCGGCCAGCAGAATGTGGATGTTGGGGGAGAAATTCATTCTGTTCTGGTGTTTGCTCCTTTCAATCAATGTCTTGAAGTATCTGTTTGGGAATCTCTGTTCTCCAGATATTGGTCAAATATTTGAATGGGGAGCAGCTAGTTAATTGCCTTAGGCAGAGCACTTGACAGTGAGGGAGACAGAGAAGTGCAACGGGGCCAGGCAGAAGCCTGGGGGGGGGTGGACCCCAGGTTCCCACAAGGTTGAATAAGGGAAAGGGGTGGGTGGCGCAGGGAAGGTAGGCATATTTGGAGAAGAGCTGTGCAGGGTAGGGAGCTGGGAACAGTGCCCAGAGCCCATCTGCTGGTTTCAAAGCCAGTTCTACTCCTTGTCTTGTGACCTTGTGTGACCCGGACTCAGTGTCTTCCTCTGGAAATGGGAGCAATGATGACAGCACATCCCCCTCCATGGGATCTGGAAGGACTCAAAGGTCAGGCAGGTGACCTTTCACACCCAGGAGGTGTTAGCTGTTATTCCCATGCCATGACCCTTATTTCACTCAAAGGTTTCCCTGTGTGAGTCCTGGTCTGCAAGAGGGTGTGAAGGCTGAAGAGAAAGCCCCACCACCACTACCCCTGGACTGTGTGTCAGTACTCTACCCTCTGGCTGGCAGTGCCTTCCTCTACCAGTGCCTCTTACCAGGGGCATGTCCCAGGACTCCCTTACTTGAAACCCAGAAATGCTCCAGACAGAAGCCATGCTGTGGGCTTCTGTGGTGAGTTGCCTGTGTGATGCATCCTCCTCAGGTCTGCCATGGGTGTGTTCAGTGGGTGGTGACGCTGGGGCTGAAGGAGATGCCTTTTCCTTCCCTCTGTCCCTCTTTCTTTTCTTTTTCTTTTCTTTTTTTGGTTTTTCGAGACAGGGTTTCTCTGTGTAGCCTTGGCTGTCCTGAACTCCTTTGTAGACCAGGCTGGCCTCGAACTCACAGGGATCCACCAGCCTCTGCCCCTCTTTCTTTTCTAATGGCCTTAAAGCACAGGCATGATAGTAAAGACGGGGCAGGGAGAGCGGTGTTGGGGTCTTGTGGTCTTGTCTGGCTCCACAGAGGGGAGGACTTTGGGCTAGAGGTCCATGCGGTCATAGCTCATAGGGCTTTAAATTGGGACTATGTGGGATCAAACTCCAAATGCTAAATGTGGGGAGAAGTCACCTCCATTTCTACTCATGATTCACTATGGCTTCAGGGTCATGGGGAAATAGGAGTCTATTCTACTATCTAGGGGAATGTCCTACAAGGACAATGTCACTGTCCTCAAGCAGGCGTTGATCTCCCAGGGGAGGGCAGGAATGAAAACCCATAGAATACACATAACCCACCCAGAGGCACTTCTAAAACTCTAGATGAGGATTTATAGAGAGCCAGGCCAATTTATACAGGTAGGGAGGGGGCATGAGCCCGTGGAGTTGGTGTTTTTAGGAACCTGAACATTTTTTCCTTTTTCGCCTTTTATCTTTAAAAAACAAAACAAAGCAAAGCAAAACAAAACGGTACGGTGGCTTAAATGAAAATGGCCCCCTTGGCTCATAGGGAGTGGCACTATTAGAGGTGTGGCTTGTAGGAGGAAGTGTGTCACTGAGGAGTGGGCTTTGAGGTTTCAGATGCTCCAGCCAGGCCCAGTGTCACTCTCACTTCCTGATGCCGCCAATCTAGGTGCAGAACTCTCAGCTACCTCTCCAGCACCACATCTGCCCTACATACTACCATGTGTTCTGCCATGGTGACATGGACCAAACCTCTGAAACTGTAAGCCAGCCCCGAGTAAATGTTTTCCTTTGTAAGAGTTGCCATGGCCATGGTGTCTCTTCACAGCAATAAAACCCTAACTGAGACATATTATGTAGACCAGGCTAGCCTTGAACTCACAGAGATCTGTTTGTCTCTGCTTCCTGAGTGCTGGGATTAAAGGCACGAGCCACCACTCCCAGCTGCTACTGCCTCAGTAATCACCTGTATCCCAGGCTGAGATTGACCATGAACATCTGATCCTCCTGCCTCCACAGTGGGGCACGGTTGCAGGGGGTTACCAGCTTGTACCACCATGCCTACTTTATCTGATGCTGGGGAAGGATCTCGGGGCTTCATAAATGCTAGGCATGTACTCCAGCTGAGCCACATTCTCTAGTCCTCCCTTCCCCCCCCCCAGGCTGAGGGAACTGTTCCTTATAGGTAGGCCTTCATCAACTAGATTGCCATTTGCTAATGCTGATGACAGATAACATTTCTTGAATGCCTACTATGTGTCAGACACACAGCATGCATGTTTTGGGAGTTTTACCTGCATTAACTCCTTTAGCCCTGGTAACAGTCTCATCCCACAGCTATAGAGATGAGGCACACTGAGGCGGCACACCTGCTCAAGGTCATGGGGTATTGGAGGCCAGGCTGGCTGTGAGTGGGTCTGTGGTCTGTGGCTGTGGAATTCTCTCTCTCTCTCTCTCTCTCTCTCTCTCTCTCTCTCTCTCTCTCTCCCTCTCTCTCCCTCTCTCTCCCCAGGGATCTGGCCCCAAGGTAGACTCATAATAAATACTGATGACACAAACACACTGGCAGCCACCTAGGTGCAGATGTCAAACCCCTTGGTTCCCCCATAGACGCCAGGAATCACAGATGCACTAGGTGGTAGGAGGTGGCTGACTAGCTGAGGGACTGGAACTCCATCTGGTAGCTCACCCTCATTGCAGGGCACCCCAAGGGGTCCCCTCCTACAGCCCCATTCCCATCCTCTCCCCCTGTTTCAGTTAAGCTGAGCCCAGGGACTCAAGAACGGTGACGGGGGGGGGGGGCTGTGGGGGACTTGGGGCTTAATATCTTTGTAACCATATTGCAAAAGGGCAGGCCTAAGCGGGAGCCTTACGCTTAATCTTTCTCTTTTATTGCTTTTTCTCTTGTATGATTTAGCCTTGCACCAGGTATCAAGCTAGATAAATAAAAACTTTTATTTCAGATTAGCCCCAGCTGGGGGCTGCCTTGAAGGCTGAGCAGTCATCCAAGGCATCTATCTGATGAGAAGGGAGCTGAGAGCTGGGCTGCCTAGTGAGGCTCATCCCAAGTTCAAAGGCCCCTGGGGACATGGGATAGAGACCTTTTCTGAGGTGGGTGCATCAAGGCTCTTGATTCATGCCTGTAGCCCACGGGGAAGAGGGGCAGGTTGTCGGGACACAGCTTTCCTGCACGTCTGCCACCTGTTAACTGCTCTTCACAGTGCTGTTTTATTCAGAGTGCTCATCTAGCTGGGCCACACTGCCTCTGCTGTGACGTTATTTACTAAATGATGAGCTTACAAGGACAGTGACCTCAGCTCTCCATTCTGTGTTGGCCTCTGGGGCTGAGCATGCGGCCCTGCTGTATGGCAGCCACTTAGCTAACATATAGTGGTTAACTGAATGATGGAATCGTAACTTCCAGCCCTGCACAGAGACCACAGGTAGGGTTTTGGAAGAAAAAGCCTCTTGGTTTGACTCCTGAGTTCCTGGCGCGTGTACTTAAGTGGGATTCATACGCTCTGTGCATTTTAATGTCTTTTTCTCTAGAAGGGCTCTAGATAGCAGCATTATGGCTGGATGAGAGATGATGCCATGGCCAAAGCAAAGTATCCCTCACGCGCATGGACAAGTGGGCAAAATGGTCAAAGCAGTGTCACAAGTCTGTGCAGATGGAATAATATACAGCAAGGAGGATGAATGAGCAACTGATAACACCCCAGCAAATGTGACCAAAGTGGAAGATGCCCGTCTCCAAACACAAGACTTTAAAACATAAAGTTCAAAGACAACTAAATCCAAATAGTGTGTCATGTACACAGATGTGACATTTTCCCAAAGCAAGGGGTTGACAAAGGGGAGCATTGGAAGGTGTGGCCCAGCTGACCCGGAAAGTGGTAGCTGAGGGAGGATCACACAGGCAGGCGTGAGGTGGGAATAGTGGGCTTGCTCTCACAGAGCTGGTGGGCTCTTGGGTGTCCACGGTATCACTAAAGTCAAGAATGAACCGGGCATGGTGGTATACACCTTCAATCCCAGCGCTCCGGGGCCAGAGGTGGCTGAATCGCTGGGAGTTTGAAGCCAGCCTGGTCTATAAAGTGAGTTACAGGACAGTCAGAGATATATAACAGAAAGACCTTGTCTCAAAAATAAAAATAAATAAAGTCAAGAGTGAAATACAGCAGCCATAAGCGAACTATTATTGACAATGAGCAAAGAGTTCGGTTTAAATCAATTCTAAGGTGCGTCAAGTTAAGGGAGAGAGAGAGAGAGAAAGGACATGTGGCTGGTTTATAATCCTCCCAGGATGCAAGAGGCCTTGGAAGTTCTTTCAAGATGAGGACAAAAGCCAGATAAGCCAAAGGAGAGAAAAAAAAAAAGTCAAACAAACTGCTGAGGGTGTGGGTGGAGTCTAGGATCCCGGTGACCCACTGCTGCCGCCACCTCAGTCAGGGCCAGGTAGAGGAGAAATGGCTCCCACCCTGAGCTGTCAACTGAAAGGGTCCATGACTTCAGCCCTTCCAGTGGGGCAAACAGACTCATGCGCCTGTACCGGGGAGGTCTAAGGATGCATCCACAGGACAATAGGCACCTGGGAGGTCACGGTCCCCCAAATAAAGGGCATTCCTGCCTGAGATGAGAGATGCAAGGAAGATGGGGTTCAGAAAGGAGAGTCTCAGACTGTCTTTGCCATGAAATCTCTGTTAAAGCCCCCCTGACTTATGTGATTCACAGGAAGAAAGCAAGCAAATGGCAGGCTGCGGTTTCCTGGCCAGGGGCTTCTGGGCCCTGTGTAACGGCAAAGAGGAGCTTGCCTATGCAGGGGGAGTAAAGTGGTACCCTAGAGGTGGTGTACAGAGCATCACTAGAAGAAAAGTGGTCCTGAGAGGGGAAGGGGACAAGTTCACGGGAAGCAGCCTGCTGACTTTTGCGGTTCACCTGAAGGAATGGAGTACAGTGTAGCATACTGTCATCATTTTGGTATAAGGGAGGCAGAAAACTGTGAATAACACTCAGCGTGCTTAGATAATTCAATTCACCATTCCCAACCCAGAGGCTGAGTCCCTAAATACTGCCTAGGAAAGAGAGCCAGAGAATGCTGATATGCTGAGCCTTGGACTGCGCAAGGCAGCACATTCCCCGCAGCTGTGGCTAAAGAGACAGAGAGCTTAGCAGAAGATAGCAGCTGGCAGAGGGCAAAGCAAAAAAGCCCCAGAGGCCTATCATTGCACTGGGCTCAGCTGGTGATGTCTGCCTGGTGAGGGATGAGGTGCTCTGGTGCAGGTGCTGATGTGGGTCTAGGGTGTGCACTCACAGATGTAAACAGATCTGCTTATATCTTAAGGCTTTCAGCCTAGGACTCCACCAGGACTCACAAACCTGGCTTGATGGTTAGAAGTGGGGGGTGGGGGGCTCTATTCATGTCTTCCTGTTCTGATCCCTATGACAAACCATGCTGTAAGCCCCTCATCTCACCAGCCAGCCATGCCCAGGAATCTATTGTTTTTCCTTCATGCCCTCATCCAACAGGCCTGTTATCTCTCTCTGATCTGCCCTCCATGTCTCCTTGGCCAAGCCCCTATAGGCCAGCTATAGGCTAGGCCCAAAGTCTGGGGCTTCCAGGGACCAACTGTTTACCATAAGCCAGCGGCTGGGCGCGCCATACAGATTTCCAAAGTCATTCTACTTCTGAGCTTTCTCTTCCTGAGGGGAGGAAGATGCACAGCAACTTAATCACAAGGCCTTTGATGCGTGTTGCTGGATGGTCTCCCATGATGGCTGACCCAGAAGGCGTGGCCAAGGGCCTGCTGTAGTTGCTGTTGTATGCGTGTGTGGGTTCACACAAGTCTGACTATAAGTAATTATTCCCTTCTGTGTAGGCATACACACTGGCACATGTGCACCAGCTTTCCCTCTTAAACAATATATTAAAAATAAAAATCTCATCTGACAGCAAATCCGGGCCAGATCGAAGTACCTCATTGCCCTCCGCCATTGTGGCTGCCATGTTCCCTATGTGACCCTGCATACGTGGCTGATGCGTTGTAAGGTGAAGGGCGGGGGGGGGGGGGTTGGAGTCAGCACACTTCTCATTTAGTCTTTATTCTAGACTAGCATTTCTTAACCAACCTTCTTCTCTCTACATCCTCCTCCCAGCCCTGCTCTACCTAATGAGTCCCTATAGACTCTTGTTCCTAATTACCTCCCTTCTGTGCAACTTCAATGCCACACACGCCCACACGCTCACGCACACACACACACACACACACATATACACACACACACACACACACATATACACATACACACACACACACACACACACACACACATGCGCGTGATTCACACATAAAAAGAGCTAAGATGCTTTTCACCCTCCCACGTAGGAAATTTCACGCCCTCGGTGGGAGCTGTCACCTGTGCAGAAAGCATGCAGAGTGTCACATGGTGAGGTCCAGCAGTATCAGTCTTGCCTGCTCCTCCCCCAGTTTCTAACTCTGCAGGTTTAGAGTAGGGTCCTGGATTTTGCATCTCCAGCAGTTTCTTGGGTGATGTCAATGACGATGGTCTGGGGGACCTCATTTGTCACAGAAATTGGGTGTTCTCTGGAAGTCAAGAGGCTGGGGTTCAATGCGTGCTCTGCCACTTGGTAGCTGTGACCCTTGGCCAAGGTAGGCTTGCTTCTTGTCTTCTCCTGTCTAGAAATTGGTAACTGTCTCTCCTTCATCGGCTCTTATGAAGGAAAACTCATGGACAAGCTAGTCCAGGCCTGGTATATGCAGATATCTAGCAAATCTTTGGGGGATGTGTGCATAGACCACAGATGGGGAAAAAGATGTAGACTGCTAAAAGAGATTCACCCTCTTCCTAAAGAGGACCAAGGACAAACCTTGACTGAGGGTGAAGCTGGACGTGGAAAGCTCTAGGATGGGCTTGCTAACCAAATCTATATACCCTATGTAGTCACAGGCCTGTTGCTGCAGGGAGAGGCTCCAGGAAGGACTGCCTCAGTCAGATACTTATCAGCAATGGATGCTCTGCCCAAGGAGCCCAAAGGAGCCACACAGCCTCATTCTCAGAGATCCAGGAAGTTGGGTCCTACTCCTGTAGTACTTGGAGCATGAGGCACAGAGTGTGGGGTCTGGAAGGTTCTGTGCCTACAGGGTTCCCAGATGATGCTGGTCCAAGGACCTCAGTATAAAAGACAACACTTTGCAGCATCCCCAAAAGACACCCTATCTGGGGAGTGATTGAAAGGAGGGTGGAAATCTGGTAGAGGATGTCAGGACAGTGGTGGACTGTCCTGCTTAGGGTTACTATTGCTGCGACGAGACACCATGACCAAAAGTAAGATAGGGAGGAAAGGATTATTTGGCTTACACCTCCACATCACTGCGCATCATTAGAGGAAGTCAGGACAGGAACTCAACCCCACCATTGAAGAGAGAGGGGTGGGGGGGCAGACACAAAACGATACAGAGCAGTCCCAGACTCCTCCCTGGCGATGCCACCTGGCTATCAGTCATTGGGTCCTGGCCTTCCTTTTATTCTCTGTTCTGTCCTTGCCCTGTGGCAGCCAGCTAGGACTGTCACCACCTCTTGGTGGGACATAGCATCCTTCCTGTTGGTCTGTTTGCATCAGCCTCTTCTTCCCTAACCCACTAACCCCACTCTTGCCATACTGAGCACCCCAAGCCCACGCCCAGCTTCATCCTTCTCCCATTGAAGCTCCCCGCCACACACATGCCACACAGCTGGTCCTGGTACCTTCAGTAATTTGCCTCCTGACGACCTCAGGAGCTCTGTGCTCAGCCACAGACTCACTGTAACAGATGTATCAGGCTCCCCTCACTCTGCCCACCATGCTAATCCCCATTCACGATCCCCGTTCATGATCCATGATGCATGCCAGCTTTGATGGCCAAGCCTTGGCAAGGTTCCCACTCCCAGTGGTTGGGTGTACAGTATCTCATGGAATCTTATTTCTTACATAGGGAATTTGGGGACCCCCTGGGGAGCCCCAGCCCATGCTGACATATAGTTCCACCTCTAAGGATGCAGCTCAGCCTCTTCCCTCTCCCTCACTGCCACTCCCTTATCCTGGACATCTCCACAGTCCCTATGCAGCTACAGGCCCACCTTCCTGGCAAAACCGCAGGTTTCTGAAACTAAGATGGTGCCTGGTCCTTATCCTTTCAGGACATCTTCACTATTTCTGGCCTAGACAGCTCTTGGCCATCTGTGGTGGGTGAAGAGAGAGTGCTTCCTGTCTCTGTGAGCACCTGCTGTGGAATCCACGCTCCATTGACTGACTGACTGCTGGTTTGCTTGGCTTGCTTGGTCCTTGTGGTGCCCTGCCAGGCATGGTGAGTATCTGGAGCTAGGTTCAGGGAAGAAGGCTCCCACCAGAGCAGGGTCTTCTGTAGCAATCTGAATACAGTTGCAACTTAGAAGGAAAACTGAGTTTGATACTGGATTGTGAGTGACCCAGGAGATCTGAAATGTTACCGTCTTAACACACTGCCAGTAGGACACATTGACAGTGTTTCTTGTCTGGGCCGAGCTGAAACCCCACATGCTAAGCCTGTGGACTCTTGCTGAGCCACACATGAGCCCCATATGTCACAAGGACTGTACTTCTCAACTGAGAACAGCCATGGGCCATGTGCTCAGTAGCTTTGGGGTGCTGTTCTGGTCAGTCTGCCTGGAGGTGCACCAAGGATGGTGGCTCTTGCTCAGTGCTTCTCTGTACTTTGAGGAAATGAGATGAGCCACAGTCAAGGATCCTTCCCTGACAATTGCTAATCTGAAATGTTAGTCTCAGTGTTTTATGGCTCTCCCAGAGCCATTAGGTTCTCAATTTTTTTTAATAAACTTTATTTTATTTTTACTTTCCTCCCTCCTTCCCTTAAAAAAATTATTTTATTTTGTTTTTGCACCAGGGTCTCACGTGGTCCAAGCTAGCCTCAAACTCACCCACTTGCTATGCAGCCAAGGATAACCTCGACCTTCCTGATCCTTCCGCCTCCACCAACCGAGTGCTGGTATTGCTGGTATGCACCACCACAGCCAGTTTTATGTAGCCCTGGAACATTTGACCAACTGAGCCACAGCCACAGCCCTAGGATTTTTAACCTCAACTTACAGGTAAGCACCATCAAGCCTGCAGCAACCAAATGCCTTTCTGAAATAGCCCTGGCGGGGAGTAGAGCATGTCCTCCACCGCACGGTGCTCTGCATCGGGTAGGCAGAGTGTCTGAGTTAGAGGATGGATGAGGCTAGGAAGTGTCCACTCAGACTTCAGGCAGGGACTCCTGTAGCCTGGTGTGGAGAGGATGGTGCTCCCAGTGCCCGGGATGGCAGGCCCAGGAAGAGAAGGGCCCCATGCCAAGTCCTCTGTAGGAAAGAACCTTGTCATTCATCAGGCTCAGTGCGGCTACGAGGGGGCTGAGAACAAATGGATGGAGATGGGGCCATAACTTACCACTGAAGGCCTCTTTGCTCTTGGCAAAACAGAGGGATCATTAGTAGTGGTGGGGGGGGAGCACTTGTGGGCAGATATAAATCCCCTTGCTTGTGGCTGATAAACAGCCCAGAGGGAACAGGGCCTTAGATCTGGACAGGTTAACTGCATACACTGGGTGTTAGCTTGGGCCTCTATGCACTTGGTTGGAGCAGGTGGGCCTTGCCACGTAAAGACAGAGCCCCTACCAGCAGCCCAGGCTGCTGAGGTGCCTGAGGCTCAGGTCATCACACCAGTGGCCCCCAGGAATGACAACCATTGTATGAGTGTACATTAGGGTCTACTCTGGGCTAGATCCTCTCTTGGGTACCAGAATGGAGATATGGCAGGAGGCATTGGAGGGATTCAGGGGTCCAAGCTGACCCTTCAGAGACTCCACACAGAGCAAGGATACCACAAATGTATGGTGCAGGAACAGAGTCAACATTTCTGCGAGGGGGCAATTTAGCCCCTGGGAAGCCCCTCAGAGCTGTCACTGGTCAGTCTGTGGGTGTGAGACATGAGCTGGGTACCTCCTCACTCAGAGTCATCAATTCAGTCACTCGTGTTCTACACAGCCAAGGGATCTATTGGGGAGGGGCCAAGGTGTCTCCCATGGCGATATCCCGGTGCTGCCTGAACACCTATTGGGTGGATAGGTGAATCCTCTCACTTGTGACTACAACATGAAATCAGATAGCAGCAGTACTCTTTGTTCCAAGATGATATATAAATTCCACCTTTTCACAAAATAAGAACAGAAATCCCAGAGCACTGGAGGTGGTTAGATAAGGGTCACCACATTTCAGGTTTGGAGCCCCAGAAGGCCCACAGCTTAAGACTTTGGGCAGTAGCACACATTCCTATCCCCAGAGCCACTAGACATCATGATGTTGTTTTGTTTTGTTGAGACAGGGTTTCCCTGTGTAGCCTTGCCTGTATCGGACTTGCTGTGTAGACCAGGCTGGCCTCGAACTCACTGTGATCCACCTGCCTCTGCCTCCTGAGTGCAGGGATTAAAGGCGTGCGCCACCGCCTGACTGACACCATAGCCTTTTAACCCAATTCCTCCCTTTTGTATCCATTTGTCCCCTTCCTTAGCAAAGACTGTCCCTGGGGGCAGATCTCAAATGTCACTCCTTATGATCCACAGCTCTTTGAGCCTGAGGCCCCAGCAGCGACAGTCTTGGGGTCTCTGTCAAATAATGCAGCCTTTGGCTTACCTGAGACAATAGTGTAGCCGATCCCCCGGGGTCGTCCTTTATCCTGGTCTACGGCAGTGATCACCCGGACAGTTGTGCCCTGGTTGGGAGAGAGAAGTGACACGAATTCAGTCACCTAGACCCCAGACCACTATCTTTCTTTGTGGGTATACTAGCACACCCCCAGTTTCCCTTCCTCAGACCAATTCTCAACTGCAAGGCTCCCGACTCTAATGGCCTTGCCCTCAGCAGTCCCCATTCCCCCACAACACTGATGGTCAGTGGACTCAAGCAAGGGGTCAAGGACAGGCACAGACAGCTGCCGCACACATCTGGGGGTGATGAGGAGAGATGCACAGGAAAGAGCCTAGAAAGGGGCATCCAGATATGGCAGCATTGAGGACGGGTTGTGAGGAATTAGTAGGCATTTTCTAAGGAGAGCAAATAAAAGGAGACGTGCCCCAGCGAAAGAGTACAACACAGACCAGGGCTTGGCTGGGTGAGCTCCCAGGAAGGGATGCTGGTACATAACCATCCACTGATGGCAGTTCATTGAATGAATAAACAAATGAATACATGGAAGAAACTGACATCGTCAGGGCCACCACTTGCTGAGATGTTCCTTGCCAGGAACAACTTCTATCCCACTCCCTGAGCTACGTCACACTGCTGCATAGGTCAGTTGTCTCTGCCCACCTTACACATGAGGTTCATGTCCTAGTGCAGTGGTTCTCAATCTGGGAGTCGAATGACCCTTTCATAGGGGTCGCCTAAGACCATGGGAAAACACAGATATTTATATTATGGTCCATAACAGCAGCAAAATTATTCTTATAAAGTAACAATGAAAATAATTTATGGTTGGGGGGGGGTGTCACCACAACATGAAGATCTGCATTAAAGGGACGCGGCATTAGGAAGGTTGAGAACCACTGTCTTAGTCATTTTCCCTGAGTGAAGGACAGCAGACAGGCCCCCACCTCCATCTTTTTTTGGGGGGGTGTCAAAGTATCCTCCTAGCACTCATAAGTCTAAAAAGGGATCTTGTGGGCTTGTCTGCTTGTCACTACCCTTATGACAGTTTCTCTGTCTCAGGGCCAAGAACACCCTCCAAGTTCTCTTAGACTGTGGAGACACGGCAGGGGCCACAACCTCTTCCCAGTACATACTGCACTGTTCTTCCCAGAAGCCTTTCCATCCTCCCTTAGCCTAGAGTGCAGAAAGATGGACTGCCTCCAAGCTCCCTGAGGGTATGTGGAATATCTCAGGATATAAGTAGAGACCAGGCCATATGGCAAGCAGGCCCAGCAGCTTCTTTGTCCTTTCCCTCAGGGAGCAGGGGCTCCAGTTGGATCCCCTGGGCTTATTAAGAAGTTGGATAAATAAGCCACGAAAAGAGCCAAGTGGCCACAGTGAAGCACATTTTCCCTGGAACAGACGCTTGCTGAAAAAACGCTGGTCCAATGTACTCAGGTACCTGGGCCTCCCAATGTCCTAAGACCTGCTGGCCCCTTAAGAAACAGAGGCAGAAAGCTGAGAGACTCCTGGAGGTCCCAGAGCAGGGAGCAAGTGAACGGGAAGCCAGGCTCACTTTTAAAATGCTCTAGCTCTAACTTTCCTGTCCACCAGGTATTGTGGGCGCTGCAGGGTTCTGCTATAATAATGCTAATGTCATTTCCGAATGTCACAGAGCTCCTGCTCTGTGGCAGGAACTATTCTAAGCACTGGCCTACGTGCCAGCCATCCCTGGAGAAGCCATGTGTTCTAGACTGATCAGGGGCCACGGGTTAGTCACACGGGAGACCGGTCACCTTGCCCTCCCAAGCGTCCTCTTGTGGAGCACGCAGAGCTCCTGACTTGGGGTCTGTGGAGGCCAAAGGGAAGCACAACTCTAGACTTAAAGGGCCTATACAGGTTCCCCCCATCACTCCACTGGAGGCTCTTTTTTGGGGACCTGCTCACCTAGGTGTTCACTATTTATTAGGGAAGACCCGGTCAGTCCCCAACCGGAAGTCCCAAGGGTATACAACTATCCTAAAGCCTCAGCTTCCAGAACAGGTGGGCTTTCTAGACACAGGGGTAGCTTCATTCTGCCTGGGTGCCTACATGTATGCCACGAGAGGGTTTCTGAGCTGCCCGTGGGCCACTGGAGCAGGGGCCCACCTGTCAGGGTGACTAAGCCTAAAGATAACTAGAGCCCCAGGGTTGAGTTACTAAATAACACACTTAAGGGACAGATGTATGTCTTGCCATATCCCAAGTAGGTTGGGCTGGGCTCAAGGGGACAGGGTAAGGTAGCTATGCTGGCCTGTCCAGAGAAGCCTGTGGGCAGAGAGTCTGTGGACACCATAGCTATGCAGCTGGGGTGGGGGTGGGGGACTCAGCAGAGGCTAGCTGGCTCTGTGGGACATGAGGATAAGGGGGCCCTCTCCCAGCCAAAGTTGGACCCAAGCCTCCGCCGAGCAAGCTCTGCCAGGCTCTCAATCAGGTTTGGGGTTTCATCTCTTTTTGGGTAAATAAATCCACTTTTAATAAAACTCTGAGCTTTTAATACAAGTGCAGACAGAAGGCCTGGAAACGTTATGAGAAGGAATTAACAAGGAGGTATGGGGGCTCCTGGGAGCCCACGGCTCTTGTTTCAGAGTCTCGGTGATTATATTTTCAATATACTGCAACTTATTTCCAAAGACAAAGAACGAGGAGGAAGTGGAGTCTGCCAGCGCAGAGCTGGGACTCCAAGGATGAGTCCACGCCTGCAGCTTGTGGCTCTGTGGGAAGGGAGGCCCCTAGGGGCATGACCTGGAGGGAGATTAGGAGACACAGCTCCAGACAGGCCCCTGCTGAGGGATTCTTCCCTTTCCCAGGCACTCCTGGTGTAGGGAGGAGGCGGGCTTCTGGGAAGTAAAGCTCCACTCAGAGAGGTGATGGGTACACAGACCTGCAAGGTCCCAACTCCTTGTGACAGGAAGAGAAGCAGAGAGGTGGCTAAGGGTTTGATTCCTGTAAGTCTGGACCTCCTACTTGTTTTTCTAGCCATAAAATGGGTATAATAAGCCCCATTGTCCAGCAACTGATACACACACACACACACACACACACACACACACACACACACACACACAAGAAATATAAATGAACTGGGCTCTAGAGTTGCGGTGTACATCCAATATAACCTTGGGTGCCTTGACTGGGACTATGTATACATTTCTAAACAGCTAATTCAGACCCTCGACATCCACCATTGAAAGGTTCCATTCTCAAGATAAGGAGTTTTTTCTATGTTTGGGAAAGAGCCAGTTAAGTGAGCATCTCCATGTGCTAGTTAGGCATGATGGGTAGGCAGAGATTCTCCTGGCCCCCAAAGGAGGCCATATTCTTAGACCTTTCAGGAGTTTGCTGAAGCTGACAAGGTGTGGTGGGCAAGCAGGGTGCAGGTAACTGGGGGATGGAAGGAATAAGCCTCTTACTCTAGTAGAGACTGGAGGGCCGGGACTCTGCCTGGTGGGCAGGAAGTGAGGCACAAGCCAGGGACTTCACTAGGAGTCTGTCCCCTGTGAGTGGCTGCAGCAAGGACTAGACTAGACTGTGCCGGACCTCAGGGACTACTACCCATCACATTCTCTGTAAGCTTAGCTGGGACACCCCAGCCCCCATTTCTCTGACGCGATTAAGGATTTGAAAGGTGACAGGTGACATGCAGTTTGCTTTGGAGGAGGAGGGGGGGGCATTATTATGGGGTGGGGGCTGGCTGGTGGGGGCTACTGGGGACTTCCAATGAGAGCTGCCACAGCAGATTCTGAGGCAGAAAATCCTATTTCTCAGTCCTTAATTCCAGTCAATTCCAGTCAAAGGGCTGATAGGCATCACCGGCAGTAATTTGTGCAGCCTATCCGCTCTTTTCACCTTCCGTCGGCCCCTCACTGACGGGCAGGCCGACATGCTGCTGTTCGAGTGAGGAAATTAAAATTTGATGCAATAATCCCAAATAAGAAGGATTTTATTAGGTAATATATACACTTTAGATGAAGCTTGCTAGCCTGATACACTGATAGAGAGAGGCATACATGCTGGGAGCCACAGATAAAGAGGGGGAGCTGAGAGGGCAGGGCAGGGTCTTGATAGGGCCCCTGAGAGCAGCAGAGATAGGGCTGGTCATGAGGGATGCCTGGGTCCTCCAGCCTGGGGTGTTGAACCAGCCATACTGCCTCTCAGCCCTGGCCCAGCTAAGGAATGTGTGTGAAATCAGTGTGCCACACTCAAGAAACATGGAGATCCAGATGAAGGCGTGGAAATTGATTAGCACCCTGAAGACATCAGACTTGGGGCGTGTGTGAGCCGGCTTGGAGGAGAAAAGCTGTAGGGGATGGGGAAGTGGGGGTTCCTTCTCTAGTGGGGAGATCCACACGGAGGCTAGAGGGCTGGTCGATGCCCAGAAGAGGCTGGATGCCAACTCACTGTTTGGCCGGCCTTCCTCAGCTGGACCACAACCCTTGTAAAAGTGCTTACCATGCCCCACAGCATGGTTGTGGTCGCTCCCTTGGAACTGGCCAGATGATGGGCAACACAAGGACACGATGAAATGCTAAGATCTCTGAGCTAGGAGAAGATGATCACATGACAAGTAGCAGAGTGAGCAGGAGGAGTGTGAAGGAAGACACTGGAATCCTTTAGAAAAGAAGGGTGTATTACCTTTAGCCAGATAAGGAGGCGATTGTTAGTGGAAACTTAGAAAAGTTTAAATAATTTGGATAATTATAATAACCACTGTTGATTCTATGTTGCATCTACTTGAATAACATGTGAATATATTGATTTAACTAAGGAAACTTCCTACCTAATTATCCAGAGAAAATCTTTAAAAATGTATAAAAACTATGGACTTTAAAACTTAGGATAATAAAGTTTATACAACACTTAAAAAAAAAAAAAAAAAAAAGAAGGGTGTAGCTTACTTAGCCCAGGCCCCACATACGGGACACCCAATAGCTATCTGGGACATGGTTATAAGGCTGAAGTAGTGAACGAGTGCACAGAGGGACAGGGGAAGACTCTGATGCCTGACATGAACACCTGTGCAAGTTATGAAGGCATCGCCATGGGGACTCAAAGGCAGCTTGTGTCAAATACACGGTCTTGTGACTAGCTCATGAAGCAGTGGCTGAATACTGCACCCATAGCGAACGGACCCACCGAGTCACCAGCCACCACAGTCTGATGTCTGTAAGAATAGGTTCTTTCAGGAACCTCCTATGCTGCGCCATTCCTTGGGAACGTGGAGGTAGCAGTGTGGGGGCTTTTGGGGGTTCCTCTGGGGACCCAGCCAATGTGATGCCAGTACATACCAATCAAGTTGGCTTTAAGTATCTCCTCCACACTCTTTGACACAGTGTGCTGGGAGACCCAAGATGATCCAGAGATGAGGGCATCTTGATCACTCAGGGATTAAAAGCAGTCTATGTTCCTATGTGAACACTGCACAAGACCGTGGTTGACTGATTAGGTACTTAGTTTAGTAGCCAGTTGTATTACAGTGGGGAGGGGTGGATGACTCTGAGACTACTGGGGACATTCCAGGGAAATGGTCTAAGAAAGGAGGGAGAGAGCTGGGAACGGAAGGTCAGGTGGTCTCTGGGTTGGTGACAAGAGCAAGTACAAGGGTGACATGAGTGGCAGGACCACAAGAGGGCTAGTATGATCAGAGCCTGTCTTCATTCATTTGTTCATTCATTCATTCATTCATTTATTCATTCAATCAATCATTCAAACTCCACTATACTGTGCCTGTCAAAGACTCTGTCCCTGCTGAGCCATGATACCAGCAGACACTAATCAAGTCACTTTTGAGCTCTGAACACCCAGAAGGAGAAGCCCAGGGCTGGAGGGCCTGAAATCATCTGAAGATGGCAGTCAGGTCTTGCCTGAGGCTAAGACACAGGCCTGGCAGAGTTGGGGTTGGCAGCAGAAAGGATGGGGAAGTCCCTGGCTATGGGCAGGCTGAGCGTGTGCAGAGTGGACTTCAAAAGCTGGGAACTTGGTGTGCCTAGCATGCCAAGAAAGGGTAAGCTGGGAATGAGCCTGAGATGGCTCGGTTTGGTCTCCAAGCATCTTCAGACACCCGTGGTAGCAAGAGGATAAGCACCTTGCTTTTGAGACCCTTCACCCCGTACCTGGCCCCCAAAGCAGGTGACCAAATGCCAGCTCCACATCTTTAGTGCCAAAGACACCTGTAGTCAGAACAACTGTAGCATCCAAACAGGACCAGGCTCCCCAAGCCTGTGCTGGCTTAGGAACTCTGTCCACACCCACCTCTCCCTATGTTTGAGTCATGCCAGTGGCAATGCGAGGTTCTGAACATCGCCAGCTTCCAGGGATTCCCCACTTTCCCTCAGAGCTAAGTCCTTCCCTTCTCTTCACAAATACCACTCCCCCAAGATGTGCGTTCGAGTTTCTGTCTGTTTGGGGATGTACCCCGCTCTCCTTCATCAGCCCTTTGCAGACATTCCGCTGTGGTCTGTACAGAGTTGGTGGCTGCCAAGCCAGTGAGACCCACTCATAGTTTTGTCAGGGCCCTGTGGAGTGGACCATGATCTATTTTGTCCTGTGAGACCTTCCCCCAACCATAGCAAGTGCAGCTGTGTAGCCCTAGGGCAGATGTTCTCAACCTGTAGGTCATGACCTCTGGGGGGGGAGGACGGGGTGTGTGGTGTCAAAAGACCCTTTCATGGGGTTGTATATCAGATAGTTATATTACAATTTATAACAGCAGCAAAATTACAGTTATGAAGTAGCAACAAAAATAATTTTATAGTTGGGTGTCACTACAACATGAGGACGGCATTAAAGGGTGGCCGTGTTAGGAAGGTTGAGATCACTGGTGTAGGGGAACCAAAGGATAAGCTGATGACCTATGACATAAACACAAAATCAGGTGCCTCCCTCGAAACCTGAACTTGAGATACTCCCCAAAAGAAAGAGCCATTAGGGAGGGCAGATGGCTCCATGAGCCCCCAGGAACAGCTTGGGCTGAGAGAGGGGCCTCAGAACAGAAAGAAATCTGTGTCATTGTTTGTGGTACTCATGGCCAACAGGGGCAGCAGGCTCATGGAGGACATGACTAAGCAAATGTTTGGCTGAGCGTAGGCTCACATCCATCCCCAGCACAGGCCGGAGTACTCATGGGCATCTGTGTCACTGCTCGTGACTCTTTCTAAATCAGGTCTGCTATGGCCAGCTGTACTTATCTTTTTGCCCCATGGTATCTTCCAGGGAGCAGGAGAGACATGGAAGATAGTGTGACCTGCAAGGTACCTGGGGTCTCCACTGCCCCTCACAGGGACTACAGGTGAGGAATGGCCACCATCGGGGCTGGGGGACAGAGCTTACCGGAGGAGAGTGCTCATAGATGTTGGTGCTGTAGGGCAGGTTGATGAAGATGGGGTCCATATCTTGTACATCCGTGATGATGATGGCCAGGTTGGCCAGTGTAGACAGAGGTCTGGTCTTGTCTTGATCCTTGGGAGACACACAGAGAGCGAGAATGCATATTGTTGGGTTAGAAGGATGCTGTCAACACACATGCATACACACATAGGACCATGGTGTGTGACCCCCCCCCCTGCATATCCACAAACATACACATGAACTCTTACACTCCCACAGGGAGGTTCAAGAGCTCTAAGGTGCTTTGGTGTGCCTGAAATGTTCAAGAAAATGGAGAATGTGTTGCTACAGTGCCAGCTTGACCTGAGGCTCAGTTGTTGGCCCCACGGCTGTGGCCTCAGATTAACTTTCCTGAATGGCAGGTGGGTAGAACCACCCACCAGCTTGGATGGGAAAGGTGCTGTTCTCAGCATCTTTTGTTCAGGGCCACTGCCCCACCCCCACCCCAATCTCCGGACAGAAGGCACTATGAAGGGCTCCTTGCCTATAGGAAAGATTGCTTTGTGACGTCCAATCAAGCCACCAGAGGGAGCTCCAGGGCCTGTGTCATCTGGGGGCCTCCAGAAAGCGGTGCTGAATGCCCCTGGGACAGAGTAGGCAATGTGAAACCATTGTACTCAGAAGCCTGGTCCTATAAATCCCACTAAGAAAGAAACGCCAATGTCTGTGTTCTAAGACCCTAAATGCTCAGCAGGTCGAGGTCAGTGTAACAGTCCAGTGCAGCCAAATAACAAGAGCCATGATAACAAGGACTGTCACGTCCAAGGTAGTCCCTACCCCACACCTCTGCCTTTGCATGCATTGTTATTACAGGCTAGGCTTTTATTTTATTTTATTTTTTCAGGCTAGGCTTTTAGATGGTGAGAGAGAGAGAGAGAGAGAGAGAGAGAGAGAGAGAGAGAGAGAGAG
>OU015751.1:21963050-21992293 GCA_907169655.1 Acomys percivali | reverse complement strand
CACAGAGAGAGACAGAGACAGAGACAGAGACAGAGAGACAGAGAGAGACAGAGAGAGACAGAGAGAGAGAGACAGAGAGAGACAGAGAGATACAGAGACAGAGACAGAGAGACAGAGAGAGACAGAGACAGAGACAGAGAGACAGAGAGAGAGACAGAGAGAGAGAGAGAGAGAGAGAGAGAGAGAGAGAGAGAGAGACTGCTACGGAAGTAGCCAGGACCCAAGCACCAGTCATTTCATATAGAAACATGTGTCTTTAACAGCCTTGATTTGTGTCCCCACAGCAGCCAGCCTCCAGCCTGCAAGATAGACTCTAAGTGAATGGGCCCCCGAAGTCCCTGGGCTTACAAATGCTGCTGGGACATGTAACTATGCCTCTCCAGGTTAACTAGGCCTGGGTTCCACTGGGGCATTCCCCACAATGTGTGAAGCCTGGCACTGGCCTCTGCCCTCCACAGGTGGTACTCTGAAGCCCATGGGAAGAGAGATGACCTCCTAGCTGACCCTCAGGGACAGTCAGGGAGGACATAGGAGGACTGTCGGAGATGGGAGGGATGAGAGATGTGTGTAAGTTTGCGTAGGAAGGAAGGCTGGCAGCACCAGGAATGGGATGCATAGTACCTGGCCAGGGGCCTGAAAGACCAAGAGGCATGCTGGGAGGCCCCACCCCAGGAGGCCTGGTCACTTGGATAGGGGATGCTGGTGATTCTGGCTTGCTGCTACCAGACTTTTACCAGGTACCAGGTGGTACTTTTACCAGGTACCCAACCCCTGAGGCTACAATCATGTTCTTTCTCAAGTTGTGTAGCCCATGTTGGATTCTATGACAGGTAAGAGGGATGGATAAGGGTGTAGATGGCTGGCAAACCAATGCATGGCTCCCAGAAATGGCCCTGAGATCTGTGGCTGTCTTCTCTCTTGCTACGACTATCTACAGAACTATCGTGTGGGGGAAGCACACAGTAGCCAGTGGCCACTCACCAGTTCCAGGGGTAAGTGGGAGGTTATCTTCTGGGAAGTCTCAGCCCCTCAGCTCAGGACCTGACTGTGGGTACATTACCAGCAATCTCACTGTATTCATCATTCCAACACAAGCCTGGCCTCTGGATGGACCTGGCCACCCACATTCCCAGCTCTGGTCTATCCCTGCATCTCAAAGCCATTTGTGTGCTGGGTAGAGGTCATAGAGAAAGGAAGTGATCACCGGCATGCTTCTGGGCCCAGGTGCATACCTGGGATGTAGTGAAGGGGCGGGGGAAGGGGGGACAGACGTTGCAAGTGGGTGTGCCCAAATAAGGGGATCCCAGACTTGCAAGTCCCCTCCACTCCCTACAAATATGTAACCAGGAAAGAAAATAAGAAACCTCAGAGGGGACCTCCCAGAGAATCACAAGAAGTTTGCTTTTCCTGGTTCTGGAAGCTTCTCCAGGTCTCAGCCAAGGCCAAGGTAAAAGCTCCATTTTTCAAAACGCAACCCAGGTCAGAGGCAGGAATCTGGGATGTCAGCTGCCAGATGGGACCTGGGGTTGGCTGTCCTCTCTGCGGCCTCATGGGGCCAGGGCAGGTGCCCTCTCTGCAGCAGTAGAGGGCCAAGGCTAGGTGCTGTGGGCTGGGCTGGTGGGCCATAGACTAAGAAGGACCCTGTAACTTCTTTTGCTCTCAGTATGAGGTCTACAAACAGATGTGAAGGACAAAAGTGTAGGGTCATTTCTAGCTTTGCAGGCCACCTGTGATGCAGCCATGCTCCCAGGTGTCAGCTGGAATGAGGGTGCATAGGGCCAGGACCCTGTTTAAGGTATGACTTGCTTAGCCCTCAGGCCCTTACAAACAGCTATCATATCAAAGGCCCTGCTGCATGCTGGAGACCTATAGGCTCCTGACCATGGGGCATGGCAGCTAGAGCCCAGGACAGTGAGTCTGGCAACCTGGCTTTGGGTTATCACTTCCACCTCTAGTAATCAACTGTGGGAGCCTCAATGTTGTCATCCATAAAATGGGCTAAGTTTCCTCCTCTGGCCTGAATGGACTCATCTCGCAATTCCCTGGGGTTGGGCAAGTGGCTTATCCCAGTGGATGCTCCTTGGTGGGGAAGCATTACCACACTAAGGGGTTTGGGTCAGGAGGTCTGAACTGCCCTGCCCCTGCTTATTAGGTGGTGTCAGGACATGGCTGCATCAATAACCCTGATCTGTGTCCCAGAGGCACCTGCACCTACTCTCCTTAGGAGGTTCCCAGTGTGAGCTCTGCGGTTGGGCTTGGCAGTGACTTGGATAAGCCACTGAATTGCCCCCTGCGCCTCAGTCTTCTTGTGGGTATCTGTAAAATGGGTATCTCAACAATACCAATAAGGTAGGGCTGTTTAAAGGCTAATAGAAAGTCCATTTGAATGCTAAGAACAATCCCAGAGACGCAGTGACACCACCTGTCACCATTACCACCATCACCAGATTCTTTATTGTAAATCATTGAGGGGCATGGGGCTATATCAAGTCTCCTTGGAATACCCTGTTTCCTTCTGAAAGGGAAATGGCAGGTGGTAGGCACCGGAGGCCCGGGGCAGTGACTCACCGTGGCGTTGACTGTGAGCTGGTACGCCTGTGTGACCTCATAGTCCAGCTCCTGGATCACGGTGACTATGCCTCGGGCACTGTCGATGGCAAAGAACTGAGATGGGGGCTGGAAGGAGTAGAGGACGCTGCCGCCCGCACCCAGATCAGGATCAGTGGCGTTGACGATGAAGATGGGTGTCCCCACTGGTGTGTTCTGGGTGAAAGCAAAGGAAACAAGAGGATGAGTCTCCTTCACCAAAAGCAGCTGCCTCCGCTAGGCGCCATTCCTCCGTCCAGCAAAGACCATTAACCGCGCTTAACCGCGCCCCTGCAGCCAACAGAATCAGCCTGTCATTTCCATTCTAAGCGGGTTCAGAGGAATGTAAAATGCATGATTTCTTCTTTCCCCTTTTTGATGGCCTCCTGGTGGCTGTAAGAGCACTGGCTCCAAAGACGGCCCACTTATTCCAGAGTCCTGGAACAGAGGCCTTTCGGTCCCCAAACCCATTTCTTGGTGGATTCGCTTCCTTTGTCCAGTGCCCCTTGGCTGCCCAAGCTGCAGTACGTTGCCCTGGAGGGTGACTAGGAACCTGCCTGTGGGGACCTGTCAAGGGCAAGAATGGGAGGTGTGTACCTGAGTTCAGGCACAGGGGGGAGGGGGCATCCCATACCACTCCTGGGACTTGGCAGCATAACAGCAGAGTGTACGTTGTTTAACTGCCTCCATCTCCTAGAAGCCTTCCAGGATGTTGTGACTCTTCTGTCCTATCATGTCCAACCCCACTCCACCCCCACCGTCCCTTTCTGACTCGGGGTGGCTGGGTTAAGGCCACTTGTGCATGAGGCTAGGATGGGGTGTCCACATTCCTCAAGAAGGCTGCATACAGTCACTCTTTATATGCCACACCCTGAAACCCACCACCCTGAACTGTATGCCTCTCCCAGTCCTCACCTTCCCTCACAGCCTGCAATCCCATAGGTTCTGCTGCCTTGCTTTGGATGGTGTCTGGCACACAGACTAGCCAGTGAATCCCCTGGTAAGCACATGGATGGATCTCACAGCACTACAGCCCCCACCCTCATCCACCCTCATCTCCCGCCCTGGCTCATCATAGGCTGCTTGGGTTTCTCTACATTGTAGACAGGTCTGGATATGTTGGAGGAAAAACAGTTGGATGAGGCTCTTTGCAGAGAAGGAAAATAAAAACCCAGCTATGGGGCATAGAGAGTGCAACTGGCCCAAAGCCACACAAGCGAGGAGATGGGTGAGCAAGACCTTGGGTTCAAATGCTGCCGATTCTTTGCAACATCTACACAGCAGGATTCCCTACAGACCTGGCCCCAGCTCTTTCCGGTCAACCTAGAGAGCACAGGCACTAAGTTGCTATGGTCCAACTGGAGCTGACCAATTCTCCTCCATTGGCCACCAAGGATAGAGCTGATGGGACATCCCCCAGTAGTCATGCCCCAGCCGATGGGGACAGGAGACAGCAGTGGGATGCTCCTCTCCCACTCACCATAATGGCTTCCTGGTACCCTCAGCACAGAACATCCCACACAGGCTAGTCCTGGATTGCTTGTCAGAACTTCCTAGTTATGTGGAGCCATTTGTACTGCTCCAACCCAGTTTTCTCACAGCTCGGGGCCTTCCTCACTAGATCTGCCCTCCTCAACTTGGCTTCTTGGGAGACATGTGCTAGGGTTTCAGGCATGGCCAGAACATCAGCTAGAATTCCAGCTGTGTGTCTCTGGGCTAGTTACTTAAGCTCTTTGTTCCTTAATACCCTTTTTGTACGCTAAAGGGAATACTATCTCATTGGGCTAGTGTGAAGAGGGCAGACCCACAGCTCACTAATATAGACTTCCCAGCATCCAGGCACCAAGAGGGAAGAAGCACCTGCTAGAGCTATAGAAGCAGGGCCACCCAAGGGCAGGGCAGGGAAGTCTCAGGAAATCCAGTGTGCATCGTGGGTACCATGCTGGGCAGTCCCTGTCTGCCTCCCTGCCCTCTGCACCTGTACCTCTGCACCTGCTCTGCATAGCCTCCTTGGTACAGACCACAATGCCCTTCCTTGCTGGCTTCCTGATGATGAGCTTTGCCAACTGGGAGTGGGAGTAGGGCTGGCAGTAGCTTGGAGGGAAGAGAAAAGCCTGAGTGCAAGGTCCATCTCTCCAGTTCTCGCCCTGTAGCTCCGCCCCCTTGAAAGGTTCTGATCTATGCATCCTGCTGTCCCCACTGAGCCCTTGTGGTGGGAAACATAGCCCTCTATGGCCAGCCCTGGGCTAATTCAACAGCCCTTATCTTCTTCCACCCATCAGATACTCTGTGTATGTCCTTTAAAGACCCTGTGCTGAAGGCTTGATCCACACAGCCCAAGGTGCTACTGGGAGGCAGTGGGGCCTTCTGGGAGGAAATTGGGTACTACTTCTTCTCTCTCACCCTCTTTCCATCCCTCCCTCTGCCCCCCCCCCCATTTCCCCTCCCCCTCTCCCTGATTCCTGGCCACCATGAAGTGAGCAACTTGCTCAGTCTTATGCTTCCCACCACGATGCTCTTCATCACCATAGGCTCACAGCAACAGAACCAAGCCACCACAGGCAGGAACTTCTTAAGCTGAGAACCCAAACAAAACCTTCCCTTCTTCTAAGTTGGGTTCATTTTTCTCTCTCTTTCTTCCTGTGCACAGATGTCTGCCCACGCAGTCATGTTTGGGTGTGTGCGTGTGAGAGTGTGGGTGTATATGCACGTGTGCATGGAAGGTCAGAGGTTGGTGCTGGTGTCTTCCTCAATCACTCTGTTTTTAAAGACTAGATCTCTCACAGAACCTGGAGCTGATAGTTTCAGCTAGACTGGCTAGCCTGAGAACACTGAGGGTACTTCTGCCTCTGCCCCCCTGGCCCCAGGATTATAATTACATCTGTTTTTCTTTTCCTTTCCTTTCCTTTCCTTTCCTTTCCTTTCCTTTCCTTTCCTTTCCTTTCCTTTCCTTTCCTTTCCTTTCCTTTCCTTTCCTTTCCCTCTAGTCCCCTCCCTCCCTCCCTTTCTTTCTTTCTTCCTTTCTTATTTTTGTTGTTGTTGTTGCTGCTGCTAGGAAGCAAACTCATGTCTATGCAGGAAGCCATTTCTCCATCCTCCTTAAAGTGATTTCTTTGGGCATTTTGTCTCAGCCCTGGAAAGCCACTAACACACTGCCCTCTTGAAAGTGGCCACTTCACAGACACACTTTTATTGGTGCTATCAAAGACTATCTCTTTCCTGTGGGAGCCTGCTGGTCACAGTCACCTGCAAATCTATAGCCCCACCCACCCACGCCACCCCAGTGCAGGGATCAGTGACTCCAGCCTTTACCATGATGCTCTTCATCCTACAGTTCCACTCCCTACACCCACACTCTGCTGCAAAGCATACGAATGTCCAGACACATTATAGAGACACTAGCCTTCTGTGGCATAAAGTTCAGCTCAGCAATATGGCCCCATCAGACATCAGCCTCAGAGAGATAATGACATTTCACCTGCCCATGCCTCGTGGTCCAGGACAAAGGCTCTCAGGCTCTCTGAACATCAGATCTGGGGAATTAAGAGTGAGGCCCCCACTGGAGGAGAAGAGAAGCCCTGTATGTACTTGACCTTGGGTTGTGTCTCATACAGTGAAAACCCACTTAATTTCTGCATAACTTAGGATAGGTTTTTAATGACCCTGGCAAAAAGCCATTCATAAACTTAGAATGGACAGACATTGGAGAGAAGAGAATGCTGACTTCCTGAATTTCAGGCCCTGGGCACCATGCTCTACCAAGGATCAGCACACACACCGGAGCTTCTGCAGCGCCAGCTGCTGCTCCATGGGGCGCGCAGATGGGTACACAGGCCTGCAGGCTCAGCACAAGCAGATTCTCTGGGGCTAGGCACATCTGGTCCCTGTAGACAGTGAATCCCAGAGGCTCAGAGTATGAACCTTGAGTCAGAACCCCAAATTCTGAATCCAGATCTTCCCACCAGGAGACCTCAGGTATCAGCTGTTTAACTTCTGTATCCTGTGTAAAATGGAACTGCTAATGGCCCAGCTTCTCAGGGATGATGTGAGAATTACATGAGATGAGGTGTGAATAAAAGGATACGCTCCTTGCCAGACCAAGTGCATGCAACATGCAGCAACACTCAGCAAATGGTCACTGTCTAATGCTGCTATTTTTATCAATGAAATGGCATCACAGGCAGAGAGATGTGCGCGTGCACACACACACACACACACACACACACACACACACACACACACACATCTCTGCACTTAAAAGGTTCATAGCCAATAAGTACATTTCTTCATCATGAACTTGGACAGATGGAGAGATGGCTCAGTGGTAAAGGCACTTGCTGCCACACTTGATGACTTAAGTTTGATTCCTGGGACTCACATAATAGAAAAACAAAACCAACTCCCATTAGTGGTCCTCTGCACGTGTGTTTGTGTTTGTGTGTATGTGTGTGAGTGTGTGTGTGTGTGTGTGTGTGTTTGTACATGTGCACACTCAAATAAATGCAATAATTATTTTTAATTCAAGTGGAAAATCTGGTTCCTGGTTCCTGCAAAAATATGGCTGGGAGAGAACCTAAGGAGACCCTACAGGGGTGCAGAGCCTGTAAGAGGAAGAGAGAATAGGACCTAAGATGAGAGGTCATCTGAGGCCAGGGAAGTCCCTAAGCCAAAAGGCCAGATCTGACTATACGCCATTCTGGATGTAGGGGCTTCACGGAAGCTTCGGGATGATCCAGGCCAGGTCACTCATTTGACAGATGAGAAAAATGAGCCCAGAGAGATAATACATTCTGCTCCAGGTCTCACCATGGCTCCTGATGGGTGACAGCAAGTCAAGCACTTTCGTTCTCATACAGAGGCTTCTCTCAACCTCCCACAGATACCAACACGCCTCCTCATCCACTCTCCTTCCTCAGCTCTGCTCAAGAGCTGAAGCCAAGCCACATACCAAGCAACTTGGAGAAACCACCTGACCTACACAGGCCAATCAGACAGGGTCTTGGGAATGAAATCCATTTGCCAAGGGAATCACAACTGAGAGATCTTTGTCACCCACGTAGGGTTAGATAGGCATGTACTTGTGAGAGGAACGTCCATCTAAGGGAGAGAGGAGGCGAGTTGAGCCCTTCCTGCACTGGTCCTCACACACTCCTTTGGCCACTGTGTGGAAGCTGACTTGTGAGGCGTCTCTGACGGACACCATCTTGCTCTCTGGGTCTTCGCTCTTTTCTCCCACCTGACACCCCTAGAACATGCATCACACACATGCTCTTGATTCCCAGATACTGCCACAGTCTCCCCTGGGATTCTTCCCCTTTAGCACCTACAGTCAGCACAGAGAGCCAATCACCCGGTCACAGCTGCTAAACTGCGCCTCAGAGGCAATAAGCGGAGAAGAATAAATGGCCCAGTGAACGCTGGCTACAGCTTCGTGTTAACTACCCCCGGACATGCCTTTGAACATGCAGATTTACACAGATCATTGCAATGATTCACAAGGCTGTGCAAGGTGACAGAGTGAGCAAGCAACAGCCTGATTGTGCACAAGTCACGGTCCACCTGGAGGGATGGTTCCATATTCCTCGTCCCCTTCAAACCCCAGGCTGTCCCTTTGAGCAAATGGCCCATACCACATAGGTCACAGGCAGGGCAGGCCTCTGCCTCCTCCAGTCCCCATTTAAGCAGCACATCGCTTGTGATGGGCCGGCTGTAAATGGGCCACCCTGTGCAATTCTGAGACAAATAAATCTTGTTGCTACTCCTTGGGGTGACAAGGGAATAGACTCCGGGAAAGTTCTGCCGTGCTCAGGATCCTGTTCGTTAATAATAATGATGAATGGCTTGCCTCTCCCATGCAGGGTGAGCTACATTCCACTCCGGGCTTCTCTGGAGGTGGCTTAGGGTGCTCACTGGAACGGGGATTGTGGGGTGGCGGGGAGGGTGGTAATACACTGCCAGGGAGAGAAGTGAGGGGGGAGGGGAGACAATGAGTGGAAGGTTGGAGAAGAAAAGAGAGAGGAGAGAATGATGAGAAAGAAGGACAAACAGAGAGACACAAAGAAAAACAAGTGGGATGAGGACAAGGAAAGTGACAGAGCTGGGGCCCAAAGGGAGAAGGGAATCAGAGGAGAAGAATGTATTAGAAGAGCCAGGGGCATGGTTGTTGGGACAGAGACCAAGAGACACTATGGAGGGAAAGTTGTAAACAGAGGGAATGAGGTAAGAAGACATCTGGCTAGAGATGTGGCTCAGTTAGTAGGGTGCTTACCTAGAGTGCAAAGAACCCAGGGTTCTATCCCCAGCACAGCATAAATCCAGATATGGTGGTACATACCTGTAATTTAGGCACTGAGGAGGTTGGGGCAGGAGGATCAGAAGTTCAAGACCAGCCTGGGCTACATGAGACCCTGTCTCAAAAAAATAAATAAATAAAAATAAAAATAAAAAATAAAATAAAGACAGGTGGTGGTGGTGGGGGAAGCATCACACAACTCAGATCATGGGGAACCCTCCCCAGCTATATGGATTCTGTACCCTTGACCAAATCCAGCCAAACCCGCTACCATCCCTACTTAGGTGCCATCTCTAAAGGCATTATTAATATTTATGGAATGCTTGCTAGATGCAGCTACAGTCTTTAATATCTTATTATAGAGCCTGTTAGAAAATGCATTAGTAATAAATTCCTGACAGATGGAGTTCTGACAAGGTGCAGGTGGCTTGGTGGATCTGAGTTGGGAAAAGACCCTTCTAGAATATATGTGAGCCACTCAGAGGCTGGGAGGCATCCCTAGGATAAGATGGAGAAGTAAGGGAGTGGCTAGAGGGGGCTGGTCTAGGTCAGAGGAGACAGGACAGATGGATGGACATTCACTTTAGCCCTGAAGGAATTTCAGAGGTAACAGAACACCTCGAATTCCCAGCATTTTCTCAGATGATGAAAGGGGTCCACAGGACGGATGATAGTCAGGCTCTCAGGGCCAGGGAAACACTTGTGTTTTGTGTTCCATGGTGTGCCTTGGCAGAGTGTCACCTCCAGAGATCTTTGTGGCATCTCTATTATCATCATGGGACCTATTGTCACCTATTGGGAGGGATAGGGTCTATAGGACATGTGGACTGTAGTCCTGGTTCATAGAGATCAAAAGTGTGGCCACAGGAGGGGCAGGTGGAAATACCCAATCAAAGGATCATGAAGGAATAGAGGCAGGTGTGGACCTGGCCTCTCTGGAGCTCTCTGGGTGATGGAGCACTCTTATGTGGGCATGAACCTACATGTATACATCTGTGGATCATGTTTATGGAGGACCCTAGGAGAACTCATCTCATGGCATCTCTTATCTTGACCACTGTCTGTTTTCTCTCTCTCTCTCTCTCTCTCTCTCTCTCTCTCTCTCTCTCTCTCTCTCTCTCTCTCTCTGTCTCTCTCTCCCTCTCTCTCTCTCTCTCTTAGCAGGTGGCATGTGGGAGACACTTTGCTGGGCTGGCATCCCAAATGGGCAAATCTTCCCAGAAGATTTACACAGCTCTGAGCCCCACTACGCAGCATGCAATGCCTTTGCCGGAAGGTGTATAGACACTTAGAAACATGCTTACTGAATGACCACCTGGTTCCTGACTGTGACCTGCTGGAGTGGCCCTGCACTTGCACTCCCTATCTCTTTCTGCCATCTGCCTTGGCCCCCCTTTTCAGTCCATATGCCATCTCCTGTCTGTAGATGGCACGTGACAAATATTGTTAAAGAATCAGAGACTTTCCGGCAAACATGGCAGGCAGAACACATTCATTTATTTCTGTTTTGGTCCCAGCCCCTCACCAAGACGACAATAAGCAAATTAAAAATGCATAAATCCACAAGGGCAAACAGAACAGGAAGAGGAGACCACAGCAGACGAGAGATGCCAAAACAGCTGTGGAAACTGGAAACAGATGGATGCCTTAGGAGATGAGGAGGCTGTGCCTGGAAAAGCCTAGGAGCTGTGGATGCCATATCACACTGCATGGGGGGAGAGGGGATGTGTAGGGCTGAGGACGGGAAGAGAAGTGGAGGGTCTTATAGACCCAAGCGAGGTGGGGTCTCCAGTTCCTGCAGCAGACTGTAGACTGCTGGAGGGCTTCATTAGGGGAGGCTCTGGACTCCAGGCTGGGATCTGAGGCAAGGGCTTGAGTGGGTTCTCACCTTCCTACTTCTATATCCTCCTCCAGGCCTGCTGGTCAGCCTTCAGAAGATAGGCATCCCAGAAGAGCACAGAAAACCAGCCAAAGAGAAAACTCAAGAAGGAGCAAGCCAGGGGTCCCTAAAAGCAATAGTGGGCAGTCTTGCCCAATCCTGAAGGCCACTTAGTTAACAAGCCCCACCCTGACATGCCCCAAGCACCCTTGATGAGTGGGCAGGAAGTGAAACATACAGTCATTCTCACGCACAAAGAAACTGTGGGAACCTGGTGTGGTGGTGCACACCTGGGATTTCAGCACTCGGGAGGCTGAGGTAGGAGGACTTCCTGCCAGTAGCGTGGGCTACATAGCAGAAGTCTGTTTCAAAAGTCTTGGAGGGAGGGAAGAAGGGAGGGAGGGAGGGAGAGGAGGAGGAAGGGAGGGAGGGGGGTGGAGAGAAGGAGGAGAAGAAGGAGACAAGTAAGAAGCAACCTGTGTTCAGAAAATCCAGTCAGGACAGAGCCTCTTTGAAGTATGATCATTCCAGGAGGAAGAAGAGCCCAGCAGAAACCAAAGGTCGGTTCAGGGGGCTGAGGCAGGAAGATCAAGAGTTCAAGGCCTACTTGGGCACCTAAATGAGATACCATCTCCACATGAGAAGAGACAGCAAGAGGCTGAGGGTGTAACTAAGTTATAAAGAACGTATTTAGCCTGTGTGGGGCCTTGGGGTCAATCCCCAGTGCTGAAGACAGCAGCAATTGAACAAATAAAAAGAAATTGAATAGGAGATCTGAAAATGAAGAAAAATAATTTCCAAAGTAAAGTAACTCAAATATGAACATGGGGGAGAAACGTAAGAGCATTAGGGGAACAGCTTAGACCCAACCCAAGGCCCAACTGACAGGAATTCACAGAGAGGTACCAGCAGGAAGCTTGTCACACAGGGCTAATGGGAAAACCTTCCAGACCCAAGAGACATGAACCCAGAATGTTTCAGAGAGAGACCTGCACCAAGACATACAACTGAGACATTTCAATATATGAATATGGAGGGGAGGGGAACCCTAGAGACTTTAGAGAGAAAACAAAAGCCCGTACACAGAAGATCAAGAGTCGAGCTGCCATCCAGAGACTTAACAGTAAAACATTATAAGCTGAAGTACAGAGCAGGAAACAAATTCATAGATTGAAGAAAACTGGTTCTATACCCAGCCAAATTATCAATGAGTAAAAATGAAAAATACTATTTTTTTCAGAAAAAAGTTTAACAATTTTTTCCCATAAATTCTTTTTCCTGGAAATAACTGAAGGATTTAGTCTGTCAAAACGATGATATAAACCAAGAAAGTATATAAGAGAAGTGAATAAATTCTAGGACAAACAAAAGAAGAATTATAAGTAAGTACAGTATATTCCATAGTAACATTTATATTACAGAGTAACATTTACATAATAATTACATTAAACATATTAAATGCTGCTTTAGCTAATGGGAAAGCAATAATTATGCCTTGGGGAATTTTAGCGGTGTGTGTTGGTGTTTGTGTATACGTGTGTAGTTGTATATTTGTTTTGGTGTTTGTGTGTGGAAAGGAGTAGGTTGGAGTGTATAAATGTCAAACTCTCTCTTCCATAGCCGAAAAGTCACTAGCAAATATCTAAAAGTGAACAACGTAGAAGGCTATGATCTAAAAACAAGAAGGTAAATGGCAGAGATTAGAGGAGGATGTCTCAAAGTGGGGGGGAAATGGAAGAGGGTGCTGCTGTTTTTATTAGAAGCCACACTTTACTAGAAGACATGCAAGCTCATTCATATGCAATTTGACTACAATTAATATGAAAAAAATTAAAAAATATATATATATATCTTGCCATGGCTATCCTCCTGAGAATTCTTCTTCCTTTCAGTCCTATCCCTTGTGGGAAATCCTGGCAGGTTTCCTATCTTAAACTATCTCCTTCTTGTTTCCTCCTTGGGTACCATCCTGGCTCTTCTGTAATCTTCAAGGCCAAAGTTCCAGGCCCTGAATGTATTCAGTCTCCAAACTTGTCATTCACTGCAATCCCATGAGACCCCTGCTTTGTTCAGCGGTTATAGCTCTTAGCTCTACTTGGGGCTTTAGCTCTTGCATTCAGGTTTGGCTAGAGACCTCTTCCTCAGCTCCATGTACATACACATGATCCTGACCTCCCTGTGAATGCTGGACACTATGGCTGGTGAAGCTTCAACAATGGCATTGGTGTCTCACTTCCATCTCAGAGCTTGCTCTTCGAAGCCAGGTGTGATGCTGGAGTGTGACATGGCCCCAGCTCCCACCTTTCCCCATTAAAGCAATTGGAGGCAGTTTCCTCACTCCATATCAACCAGCCTCTCTAGAGGAGACATGAATGACAGAGTCCTTCCCCAAAGTGCCCACATTTTAGGGATGTCTGTATGACCAGCAGGTACACAGAGAGGCATGTGGCAGTGCAGGGACCTATGCTATGCACCAGGGAGTTATGCAGCTGGTAGACCTGCCTAGCAGCTGCCTGAAGTCCATACGTTTAAAGAAAGAAAGGGACCGGACAGTCATGTAGCCCTGGTGTCCACAAGACTCTCAGTTTCACAACAGACTGTTTCAACACCAGGCAATAGGCTGCCTAGCTAAGACATGGACTTATTTTGTCTTCTTTAGGGCTGGAGAGGAGGAACAGGGATTGGAGGCTGAGGGATCTGGCTCTGCTGCCCTGTGGCCCTATCCTGAGCTGTTAATGTGATTGGATACTAGAGGCCTCCTCCTGTCTCAGCCTGGCTTCTGGTTTCCAAGGAAATGGAGGGATCCATCTGTGGAACATCACCTTCAAGCCCATTGGCCTGAATGGAAAAACCTAGCAACAACTGTGTGCACATCTGGGCTATGCTCTTTCTGCTGTCCTATGGCCCTCTTCATGATGTCCTCCTTGGTGGCTATAGGACACTAGTGGATGTATGTGAAACCTTGGTTTTCCCAACCAGGAAATTGCTATTATAATATCTGTGCTGCCTTGGACATAGCTGAGGTATCGATGGAAAGAATTGAAATGGCCACAGAGTTCATGCTTTCTGGGTATCAGCAGATGGTTCACAATATTTCTGGATGCCAAATTTTCAGATTAGGAGTGTTCAACTGGCTAAGTTCATGCAAACACTCACAAACTTGAAAAGCATCAGGAACACTCCTGATTGTAAGTAGTTCAGATGAGGGCTACTCATTGCATGATGAATGATGAGATCATGAATCAAGGCTTCATGGGGATTTGGCTTTGTACTGGAGCCCCTGACCATTATGGGTGAGGCCTGGGGCTCTCTATGTCCTACACCATGAACAAACAAAAATACCAAGTGCACGCAAAGGCCCTAACAAAATCCTAACACCCTCCTACCTAGTTAGAAAATTCCAAGTGAAGAATCCAGTGGGTGCATATGGCTAATGGGAGTCTTATTAACAAATGACCTGAGTCCAGGGACTGGGCCAGAGGTGGGAGCTGCAGGTGGTCCTGAGACCTTGTAGATTCTGGATGCATGAAGTCTCCTAGAAGTTTATTTTCCCTAGGCTTTTGTGGATCTGGGGGAATTGCAGCTTTCTCTTTGTTGGGGATTTCCTGTATAAGGCTCTAAATGTATCATCTCAGACAGTCCACACAGCAGCTGGATAACAGCTCCCTCCATTCTTTGGACCCTAGACCCATATGACAATGCTCACACCTCAGCATAAGCTTTTAATCATCACATGGCACTGTCACCAGTACCCAGAATCAGACGTATAATGGACAAGGGGACCTTGGGAAGCTAGGACCCACGCTGCCATTTTGGCTGAGTGCTAGGGACTGCCAGTGATGGTCAAGGGAACCATATAAATGACTTAGACCATTCTAAGGCCCCAGCTTCATAAGTGACAGGTGTCAGTGTTCTTTGGGGGTGGGGTGGGGGGAGTATTGGGAGTAGATGGATAAGTTAACAGGACCAAGCAAGCTCATTTGTCCATGGGTCGTGGACACGTTTGGAAAAAAACATGGAACAAGACTGCCTTGACCACATACACATTTCCTATCTCTCCAACTTAAAAAAAAAAAAAAAAAGAGGGTGGGGTGACGTCATTAAATTTTTTCTTATAGAAGAAAATGCAGAAAGAGAGGCTATGAGGGAGTTTGTGGCTGGAGCCCCAGCTGCACACTTTATGTATTCTAGGGAAGTTGGGCAGATTCTGAACCCCATTTCCTAACAGTGATATGCACACAATAAGGATATCTATCTGCTCCTTACAGAAAACACCATGGAAAGTGTCCCAGGCAGCACCCTGGAAAGGTGCTTAAGATAGTGTTTAAGAAAGATTAGGCTCTGACCTCCAGGGGCAGGCATGGGGTGAATCCTGTCCATCTGTGCAGACAAAGGCCTAGGAACTATAAAGTGTTTTGCAAATGTCACGTCTAGTGGGGAGGGTTAGAATCAGAGGGGATGACACTAAAGTCTGAGGCCCCTGCCCTGCTCTCAAGCAGACATGCATGCATGCATCCCAATAGCAATCGAAAGGGGCTCTGTCTCCCAGCCCTAAACTCATTTCTTCCCCTGATGATGAGTGGTGTTAAACAAATGAATATGTAAATTCCCTCAGGGCGGGCCTTACAGCTCAGGAAGCTATTGCTAATGAATGGATCCGAATAAAGAGACAGCTCAAGCAATAGGTCTCAGTCTCCCTCCTCCCTCTCCCCTCTGGCTCCTCGTTTCTATGTGCTCCACTTCATGACCCGGCAGAGTACACAGAAGAGGTAAGGGAAGAAGCCAACAGAGGCTGGGAGGCAGGCAGGGGCAAGGGTGGCATAGGATGCTGCAGCTTGTTACCCTCCCACTCTGTGGCTATAGCTACTAGCTCCTCAGGTGGGCTGGTGTCACCTGGGGAGACTCCAGATGGACAGAGCCAGAGGAGGGAGGGGTTATGTAGGGGAAAGCTAGGAGAAGGCTTCACACCAGATGCAGGGTTGCTGAGTTCTGGTTGGCACTGGCCCTGAGACAGGAAGGATAGGATGACCAAGGGATTCCCTGGGTCCTGGTGACTAGAGGAAGGTGGTTTAAATCTCAGTAGGTGGAGAGAAATTGGAAACAAGGCAGGGTGGCACACACCTGTAATCCCAGCACTCAGGAACTGTAGGCAGGAGGATTGGGCGTTCAAGGGCATCTTTAGCTAGTTAGCAAATTCAAGGTCAGCCTGGACTACTTAAGACCATGTCTTGAGCTGGGCGTGGTGGTGCATGCCTTTAATCCAGCACTCGGGAGGCAGAGGCTGGTGGATTGCTGTGAGTTTGAGGCCAGCCTGGTCTACAGAGTGAGTCCAAGGCTAACACAGAGAAACCCTGTCTCGTAAAACAAAAACAAAAACAAAAACAAACAAACAAAAAGACCATATCTTGAGGGGAGTAACAAACACAAAAAACACTGGAGGAGATGCCTATACTCAGTGCTGGTTAGAACTAGCTGGGGATCTCTGCAAAGGTACCAGTGTCAAACCATCAGCCTCAGTCTCCTACATTCTTAGAAGAATCCAGACCCTGGCTCAGGGGCCCATGCTAGTCCTGGGAAAGCCAAGACTCAAGGAAGGAAGGGCTCTGGTGGCTGTCACTCAGATGGTCATGGAAGTGCTTATTCCCTGGCTTTGCCCTGCCCTGTCCTAACAAAGATGGAAGGTGGCTTGCACAACCACTCATGATTCTCATCCTCTTGGGGAGGGGTGTGGGCCTTAACCCAGAGCCAGAACCCTGAGGACCTGCAGCTGCATAGCCCCAGTGTAGTCCTGGACAAGGTATACCTACACACTTCCTGTTATAGGAGGCATGACTTAAGCTTTTCCTGATGCCTAGTTGGAGGCACCCTTGCTGAAAAACCAGCTCCTTCCTCTGTGGCCAGCCTCAGAACCCATAAGAGCTGCAGATTTTGAAGGGGGAAATCCACAAAGCCACCTCTTTTTCTTTGCTTTTTTAAAGAGCCTCACCCTATACAGGCATGCATGACACTCTCAGGGATGACATGAAATACAGATGCTGATGTTCCACCCTGCCAGAGGGGCTCACCCTACACCAAGCCTACAGGGCACAGCCCCACAACAAACCATCCATAAAGAAGAACTCAGGAGGGTAAAGGGCATCACAGGCAAGACAGAAAGAAGCCTGGTACCCAGTGATTCAGCCTCCATAGCTCTCTGATGGCTGTTACAACCCCTTGGGATGAGTCCTGCAGACATAAGAATTCTGCATCGTGTAATTTAACCTGGCTAGCAACCAACTTCATCACTGCCAAGGATTAGCAGCCTTGGGTTCTATGCCTTGCCTGGAGGTGGCCAGGAGACCCACTCACCTAAACATCTTACTTTGGAGGGAGAGAGTATCCAACAAGGCTATCCTTAGGAACTGTCCCAAGATACAGTCTAGGGGCTGAGATGGTACGGCCTTTGCCCCTGATATTCTAGGAAAGTCAGAGCCTTTGAAAGGCTTAGAGTAGGGGCTAGATCCTTGATAACCATGACCTACTGGCTTCAGGCATATCCAGAGTCCCAGTCACATGCAGACTATGGTCTCCAAGCAGCCCTCCAGAAAAGATGGGGGCCCAGAAAGCCTGCCCAAAGGTAGTCCTTGAACATGTACAGCTTCAAGAACAGTAGGGAAGGCACCTCTTCAATGGGTCAAGTTGACCATCACCCAGGGAACAAAGTTCAAAGCCCTCTCTGACCCCACCTGGACTTAAGGATACTAAGACATCCTATGAGAATGTCCTCCCACCCTTCCTCCTTTTTGTCATCAGTCAGTACTCCCAGGCTGGTAATCTGTCCAGTCCCACAGGAAGTGGGCGAGCTTGGGGTAGAAATCACTGCCTTTCATTAAATGGAGTGCTAACACCATGAATTTCAAATGAAACGCAGATGAAGAGGACCCTGGCAGCCTCACCTCCATTTGATATTAATTGGGCGACACTTTGTTTTAATGGTACATTAATTAATGCAGAATCTGCGCAGAAGTCCGCGTGACACTCACATTAATACAAATGAATTCATTACCATCGGTGTTATTACAAGAAATGACAAATAAATCTGTAACAGTGGGACACTTCAAATAATAATCACGAATCATTAGGTCTGTGCTCCGCTCTGGTCCTTGATACTGACTTGCAGATGTGTGTGTGTGTGTGTACGCTCTACACTTTTGTGTTTGGAGCTTTGCAGGGAGGAGGGTGCCGAAGGGTTGGCTCATGACTGCCATCCTTTTCCCTATGTACAGGGTCTTTCTTCTCTCCAGAGATGGAACCTCTCCCACGCCAGGAATGAAATAAAGGTTGGCCCTGAGAAACTCAGCTTGTCCAGTGGATACACTCTGCCTTGAGGTTAGGAATGTGGGAAAGGAACTAACAGAAGTGGATGCCCTCAGGTGCACCTGGGCTGTAGGATCTCCCATAGTGAGACTGATCTTAGTGTTGCACCCCAAGACTTCAGATGCCTTGTGGAGGAGAATTCCAAGCGGAATTCCCTTTGGTCCTCAGTGCATTTCTCTGTACTCTTTGGTAAAGAGAACCATGCAGGGAGGTCGGGGTGCTTATGTCCCATTCTGCAGAGTGAGAGCCATGCTTAGGATGCACGCTGCCTTAGCACACAGCTTCCAAGGCTCCAGATCTTTGTAAGAGAAGCTCCTTGCTGCCCAGGAAGGATTAGCATCCTGTGTACAGCAGGGGACAGCTGGGTACACCTGGCAGTTCCATCCAACTCTCTCCTCCTTTGCTTGTGGCCTCATTGGGGACCCCAGAAGCTGTGACTACTGCTGTCTTCCTGGTTGCCTCTCACACCCTCCGGTTGATCACCCTGAAGTCACAGTCACAGTCAAGGCCACTTTTTGTTTCTCTGCGGGTAATAAACAAGGTCCCAAGAAATCACAATAAGCAAGGTCCTAAGAGACCAGCTTGGAAGAAAGTGCAGGACTGGCCTGAATAACTCAAATGGAGCTGACATTCTGAGTGGCTGGCACACAGTTTGCCTCTCCTCCATTTTTTACTCAAAGAACTCTGTTATTAGTCAATTGTTGAGTCCCAGGATTCCCAACAACACCAAGCTCCTGGAGTCAATAGGTTGGATGGAGTGGTCACATGATTTCAAAGTTGCTTGGTACCTGTTTTCAGAATGTCCCTCCATAGAAGCCTTTGAAATGAGATCCAGTCTCCTCTAACGGGGATGCCCAAAACACTTCAGCTCAGTGGCCAAGGCCACTCAATGACCTTCCTCAGAGGCCAGCAAACCCAAAGTCTGGACTTCTCTGACCCAACTAAATTGTTCCTCTACTGTAAGACTCCACTTACCATTAGCACGCTGACCTTTGACTGATGGTCAGAGCAACATGGTGGCCACATCCAGTGTTCCCACCCTTGAGCATCTGTGGATATGACCTATCCATGGGCCTTGCCTTATGGTCTGCCATCGTCCTTCGTCCTAGGACACTGCTGCTCTACAGATGGGATCCTGGCTCATCCTCAGTGGCTACAGCCCATGGTTTGGTGGTGGATTTTGGGGGGGGGGGTGCAGGGGCTCCCTCTCCCACGCATAGTCTCTTTTATTCACACTGGCACCAAATGGGCCAATTAATCACCTAACATTGTTAACTGTACTAATTACGCTCATTCTAGAAACTTGTGGAACAATTATTTACTGTCTCTGCCTCCTGAGCCATCAATTATGGTGATTGCAGGCAGCGTGTCACTCTCAGGCAAGATGGCAGTGGCCCTCTTAACCTCAGAGCTAACTTCTCAAAAACCCCTGGAAAGCTGTGCCTGGGCTCTGGGTACAGCCAGCAGGTGAGTTTTTCAAGGAGACAGGCATGCCGATTTCAAGCCAGGTGAGTACAGCACTGCTCCCTAGTAAAGTCTGCTATGCCATAGTGCTCCCCCTAGGAGATGAAGCCTAGGTACCACTCTGGAGACTGTACACTCCTCTCTTGTCCTGTGTTCCTTCAGGGGTGTACAGTGCCTTCCCTAGCCTGGTTCAGTATCACACCCAAAAGATCTATGAGAAGGCTATCAGCACCCGTTCATGTTGGATTTTCCCCTGGCTCCCCAGTGTGTTGACTCCCAGCCAGGGGGCTCTGTCTTCCATCCAGCCTGGAATAATACAAGTCTCAGATCCTGTTCCCTGGAACTTGCTGATCAGGGGAGGAGTGTGTGTCTGGTCAGACAAGCCTGCTACTACACGAAGCAGACAATGGAGTCACGTGCAGGGAAAGGACCAGGTTTCTGCCACTGGCCTCTGAGAACTGACCCACAGGTTGTCTCCACCCAACATGCAAGGATACTCTGTCCCTGCAGACTGCCACATGTGTGGCATGTGTGGCATGACAGCATGTGTGCAATGTGAGGCACAGGGCTGTTGCACTTATTCAGGCACAGAGCAGGCTCCTGAGAGCTGTGGCTCCCTGTCCCCTGGGCTCCCTCCCCTGTCCTAGCTCTCCCACTGCCCCTAGTGCCTAAACGTCAGGGCTGAAAGCACTTACAGCCAACTGCTGGGCCCAAATCTATTGCTGCGCAGAGAAATTCTCTCCATCACTGTGCATTTGACAGGCTCCATGCAGGCTGGAGGAGCTGCTCAGCCTCTGCTGGACCCCGGCAGCACTCTTCTCCTGTGGGTAGGTGGCAGGCTGAGGGCCTCTTTAGCCCTGGCCACAGCTGCTAAGGGAATTCCACCTCCATGGAGGCCGCTGGGTCCAAAACAAACCACCTTGATACCTCATGGGTGTCTCAACGACACTTTAGACTCTATACACCTAAAAAGTAGCTACAAATCTGCCTTGGTAATTGCATCCTTGACAATTGTTGAGACAATTGTTCTATAGACAGCTGTAAGGACAGAAACCAGAGCCTGAATTTCTTGTCCTCTGCTCTTCTCCCACCTTCAACTCTTTTATAGGCCATAACAATGACTTCCTTACTAGCACTCTTTCTTCTGTTTTTAATCTGGTTTCTGTTGCTATAACAAAATACCTGCGACTATGTACTTTGTAAAGAAAAGAGGTTCTTCGAACTCATAGTTCAAAGGTAAAAAAATTCCAAGATGGGTACTCCATCTGTTCAGCCTCTGGTGAGGGTTTCTTGGCCATATCACAGTGTGGTAGATTCAGTGCAGACAAAAGCAGCTGAGTGTAGAAAGGTTCACAGCCTGTAAGAACCTATTCTAGAAAGATCTCATAGCATGAGAACCAGAAGTCATCACTTTCCAGGGTGGAGTCCCAGGGTACATACCGTTCCACTCCCAGACTCCTCTTTCTAGAAGGTTCCACCTTCCAACCCTGCCACATTGGAGGCCAAGCTTCCAGGACAACAGGCTTCCTTGGGGGCAGGATCCATGTACGCATCCCAGAGTCCTCTGCCACATGGATTCCCCCATAGCCAACATAACCACCACATAAACACCACAACCCTGTTCACACATTCAACAGTTCTCCTATAGCTTTCTCTGGCCCCAGGGTCAATGTCACAGCACCCTCCAGTGTTCTACATGGTCTGGCCTGCCAGCTTCTCTACCTCACTTGCCCCAGACATGCTTGTAAGCTTCTCTTTGTCACATGCACCAGGGGCCCTACGGCCCCCCCCATGTCCTCCCACCCCTGGGCCACTGCCCTGGAGTCCAGCCACAAATCTCTCTCTTCTTCACCTTCACTGACACCCACTTGTCCTTCACAGCAGGCTCTTGCTCATCTTATCACAGAATGTCAGTGACCACCTGCTTACCCAGACTCTGGGCCCCTCAAGTTGGGCCATGTCTGGTTCTACCCACTGTGTGTCCCCCAGGGCCCAGAATATTAAGGTGCTCTCGAGGCTCCTCCCTCACGTGTGGAATGTGCATGTTTGTGGTCTGGAGGCCAGAAGTCAGTGGGCCATTGACAGCTGTCTTCCTTGATTGCTCTCCATCTTATATTTTGATATTTTGAGGCAAAGTCTCTTGTTGCTCACTGACGAATTTGGCTAGACTGGATGGCCAGTGAGGCCCCTTTCTCTGCCATCTCCCCCTCATCACTTGGTTGTTCTGTCATGTACAATTTTTTTTTTTAAACCAAGTGATAGGGATCTAACTCCAGTCTCTGTGTTTGTGCACTAAGCATTTTATTTGCTGAGCCATCCCCTCATCTCCTGAAAAACATCTTGGAAGCCAGGCAACCCTGATGCCTGCCTTTGACTCTCTTCTTGAAGGTTCTTCCTTCATTAACCCCATAAATATTGACTGGGCAGTGAGGAGATACCTACAGGGTCTACTCTCATGGGGCAGGCTGGGCAGCAAGTCTGCAGGCATCAGCCTTCCCTTATCTTAGGGTCTGACCTGAACAAAGCTGAACCTGAATGGTAGCTCCCAGCTTCTCCACCCCTGACGTCTGACACCTGCTGGTCTTTGCTTATTCTGTCCTCTGCCCAGAACACTCTTCCTCAAGTATTTATTCAGTCATTCAACACAGAATTACTGAACATCACATATATGTCAAGTGATGTTCGAGGGCAAGGACCCAAAGAAAATGCCCATCACCTTTCACTCTCCACTGGCGACCACTTCCAGGGAGCTGCTATCCCTTGACTACCCGAACCAAGCTGGGGTGCTCCTCCTGTGGGCCTGAGAGCCCCTACCCTGCACTGTGTGCCACCTGGCATGTCTCATTCCGCTTTGTTTAAGAATCAAGGCTGAGCAAGCCACGTTAACATGTCACAGCTGCCTCGCTCACCACAGCACCTGGGACCACCACAGCCCTGCGTCTGGCATGTAGCAGCCGCAACAAATGTTTTCTTGGCATGAGGCAGTGACTCTTGTGCTTCTACTGTGGCTGCAGAGGCTCAGAGAGAGAGAGAGAGAGAGAGAGAGAGAGAGAGAGAGAGACTGACTCTGAGACAGAGGGGCCAGTGGCTGGACACAGAGAAGGTGCATTGATCTGAAAGCCATGGTCTCAATAGGGAGGGTCTTTGCAATCAGACATGGAGAGGGGTTACAACATGAGAGATGGGGTTCTACTTGCCCTGAGTGTGAGGACACTATTGCCATTAGGTCACAGGACCAGATGTCATCGAGCATGTAACAGGTATGCCGTTGCCTTGATCCAATCATCACATGCGGTGTTTGGGTGTGAAATGCCACATTGTAACCTAGGAGTGTATAAAATTGCTATGCATCAAGTGAAAAACCTCTTGGCAAGGGTTGGAGAAATGGTTCAGTGGTTAAGGGCATTTATTGTTATTCTCAGAAGACCTGAATTTGCTCCAAGAAATCTGATGCCTCCGTGGACAACTGTACAAACATGCACACACCCACACACATGTACAGACACAATTAAAATATAAACAAAACATGCATGCATACACATATGTACATGTGCACGTGTATGCACACACACAGAAGTTCGCCTCAAGTGGTGTTTGAAGGCAGAGACACATGCCTTATCCTGGCTTGGCCCTTATACTGATGAGGTTTTCATCAACTTGATACAATCTGAAATCAGTTGAGAAGAGAAAAACTTCAGTTAGGGAATTTCCTCCATAAGATCAGCCTATAGAAGTCTGCGGGAGCATTTTCTTGATTGATGATTGATGTGGGAGGGTCCAGACTGCTGTGGGTGATGCCACCCCTGGTTGGGTAGTCTTGAGAAGCTTTAAAAACAAGGTGGTTGGGCAAGCCACGGGGAATGAGCCAGTAAGCAGCACTCCTCCGTGGTCTCTGCATCAGCTCCTGCCTCGGTGTTCCTGCCTTGCCTTTCCCTCAGTGATGGAAGCAAGCCCTGGTGCTTCTCTTGGGTCTGTACCATGTGGGTATCCTTGTGATGTTTCCTGTAACTACATGGGTTCAAGGTGAGCTTCGTAATAACTGCCCTGTACCTGGAGAGCTGCCACTCCATGATTGTGTGCTCAGGGCAGCCTGTCTGTCCACCATGTTGGTGTCAGTTGTCAACCCGGCAGGGTTCCACCTCTCACGGCTGCTAAGGGTCCCCAGTTGTTCTGTGGGTCCAAATCTCACCTTCAGCAGCCCATAGGGTATTGGTGGCTTTTTCTTTCCTGCCATCAGAGCCAGAGGGATAGCCCTGGTGCTACCCCTGGCCCTGGCCCCAGGCTTAGTCCATTGTGAACACACATGAGATCTAAGCCGTAGGCCACCCCGAGTCTAAACATAGCCATAAAGTGACCATCGAGCTGTGAAGAAATTGGAGCAGGCACCTAATGGGGTCTTATCTAGTGATGAAAGCAAAAAAGGGCTATGGCTCCTTTGAAGATAGAGAGGGTGGGAGATAGGCCTGTGTCCTTGCCCCAGGTACCTTCAGCCAATGGTCTCAGCTTTTTTTTTTTTTTCTTCTTTTTGAGATTGTTAGTAGGTGACCCCCTACTTCACACCTGATTGTGGAAGGAAGGGCTAGGGATGCAGAACACCCCAAGATGGTGCATCCACAACCCTGAGCTAGGGTAGGCCTGCCACTCCTCTCCTCTCTCCCTGTCTCTAATGGGTTAACCTCCCCTGTAGTGTCCTCACCACCCCCACCCCCCCTCAGCTGGAAGGAAGAAAAGTAGGCGTGGGCAGGCTCTGCCCAGGCTCTGATTGCTGCCTGCCTGGCCCCAGCCCGCTCTCCTTGTTCAGCCTCCTCCACTCTGCCTGCCCCTGCCAGGCCAGGAGTGATTGGGACCCCTCCTGCTCCAGCTGATTAGGCCTCACTTCAGCAGCCTGCTCCCACCTCTGTCTGGAACCTTCCTCTGTCATTATGGTTGTTTGCCGTCCACTCTCCTGGTCCGATGGATGTAGGTGAGCTTATTCGATTTGATTTCTCCCCCCACTTTTTCTCTTTCTTTTTCTACTCCTGGCCACCTTGCTCCGTGTCTCCAGTGAGTCACACAGCCCAGAGCTCAGTTAAAAAAAAAAAAAAAAAAAAAAGGAAAATTCACTTCAAAAACCTTAGAGTAAAAATAACTATAATAAGTCCAGGTGACTAATAAAAGCTTTGCCGAATGTAACTCTGATTAAAAGCTGATTCCTACTCCTTCATCCTACCCCAGCCTGAAAAGGCAACCCTGGCCCTTTAAAACAGCAGCTGGTGTTACTTTTGCCTCATCTTTTCCCCCTAGTCAGATGCTTTACAAGATGCCTAAAGACCCACCTGTCAGTCACTCCACTCTCCAGTACCCAGATGCCTTGTAGGGACCACACGGCCACAAGGCATTTATTCTTAGTGTCCCTGAGCATCCCCCCCCCCCCCCAGTGTGGAGGCATAGTTATCAATGGGGGTGCTAATTACCAACTGCACTCTGGGCCCTAAAGTGCACCTTGGGGCTGAAGGTAACTGTAAGTATGCCATCTGTCAGATGGGAAGAGAACATTTTTCCCTTCCCAGTTGTGGCCTGGAGAGTAAGGACTGATGGTCCAAGTCAGGCTACTGATAAAAGGTGAGCAACTTTACCTGGATGTTGAAGCCAAGTCACTTATGAGGATCTGCTGTGCCGCCCCCCCCCCCCCCCCCCGCCGACCACTACCCCCCGCTGCCACCCCCACTCTTCCCTGCACAAAAGAGTGACTCTCAGATTAGTTCAGCTGCCATCAAGAAGAGATAACCCTAGTCATATGTGGACCCAGCAAGCCTGCAGCTGGCCAGGGCCCTCGCCACCCACACCAGAGATGCTGGACTCTGAGTGGACTGTGTACAACAGCCTTAAGTCTGGGACAACATATTTCTGCAGGCTCTCTGAAGAATTGATTTCTGGAGGGAGCCAAGCTATGGCTCCTGCTGGACCAAAGGTAGGAACTATGTTCAGGAGTGGGGCCAAGGGCTACTTGAGCCCTTGCACATCGGACCAGGTGCTTAGCTCCCAAGCCTCAGTGCCCTTTTGTGGACAGGGCCTCAGGAGAAGATTTTTCTGACTCAGGCTGCAATAAGCCTGGGCCTGCATGGCAACCTTAGCCTTGAGTGGCATCATCTGCAGATTCATATGCATTTCCCTAAACCCCTTCAAGCTCCCTCCCTGGGCAGGTACATCCCGTTTAAAGCCACCAGAATCCCCTAAAGAGGCTGAGTTCGCAAACTGAACTCTGTCTTTGCCTCCCCTTAGAGGGGCGAGGGGAACTGAAGTGTGACGGCCTGGAGTCTGGCCCGGCTGCTTGATTTCATTCACCATTCCCAGCCTCGTTCTCTCACTGGAGGCGCTGGGCTGTGGAGGGAGAAGTTGAGCGCTTTTCAATTTCACGCCAGGTATCGGTGGCCAGGCCTTGGCTGGTCTTATCTCCCTGGCTTCCTGCCCAGGTGGGCATCCGCTGAGCTTGGCTTCAATGTAAAGCCCACAGCGAGGCTACTCTAAAGCAGGACTTTGGGTCAGAGGGGACTTGAGCATGCCAGCATCTACAGACAGTGGGATGCGAGGAGTCCTGCTGTAGGAGGCCGTGGCCGTGGGACTAAATCTCTACACACACTTAGCACTGTTAGAGGTTCAAGGGCCAGTCAGGGTCATCGCAGGTTGTGACTTTTGAGGGTGGAAGATTCCTAACCCTGATTTTGTCCTCAACCTTTCCTTTTCTTTGTTTTCCATGTGAGGAAGCAGATGCCCCAGAGAAATATGTGACAGAACTGGATCCAGCCCCAGCTATGGAGACAAGATCCCAGGATGTCCCCAATAATCAAGGTCAACTGTGTATCTATGGGGCTGTATAGGTACTCCAGAGGGCCCTCACCTGCTGAAAGACCCTAGCTGCAACACCCCTCCCTGCCGCAGCGAGGCAAGAGATGCTTTTCCCTCCTACAACTTCAGTTTCGTATCTGGAAAATGAGAGCAGGAAGAGTATTGAGTATAACATCCTTACAATCCTTCACAGATCAAAGCAGGTGCCAGGGAGATGGCTCAGCAGGTAAAAGTGCTCGGCTGCCAAGCCTGAAGAACCGAGTCCTATGCCTAGAGCCCTTCTCGTAGAAAGGGATCACAGACTCCTGGAAGTTATTTACTGATTGCCATGTGTAAGCTGTGGTATGCACATGATGCATGCTCTCTCTCTCTCTCTCTCTCTCTCTCTCTCTCTCTCTCTCTCTCTCGCTCTCGCTTTCTCTCTCTCTCTCTCTCACACACACACACAAGCACACACATAAATAAATAAATTGATCAATCAATTGATAGATAAATACATAAAATCCAAGTATCAGGGGTGAGCAATCTATGGCTGAGGCTGAAGATGGGCTGCACACCTTGTGCTTGTGCAAGCCACCAACAGAGAATAATTTCTACATGTTTGAGTGTGTCGTGGGAAATACGGAGATGATATCTCATAGCTCATGGAAATCGCGTAAGACCCAAGCCCAGCATCTGTGACGGAGCACTGGAACTCAGCCTAGCTCCTGAGCCTTTAAGGTGCGTCCAATCCTCATCTCCAACGTTCATGTTTGAGACCCACGTGGTCCAGTCACACACAAACTCTCACACACACACACACACACACACACACACACATACATACACACACACACACACATACATACACACACACACACACACACACACACACACACCCCAAATCATCATCATCATCATCATATTTTAGTAAGCTTACAGGTACACACTGGGGCACATTTGTTGTTATTCTTGGTCACATGGGGCTGCATCCAGCATGTGAGTCCCAGGCTGGACATAGCTGTATCATATACTGTCTATAGCTGCTTTCGTGTGGCCAGGAAGCTTAATGGTTACAATAGAGACCCTAGGGGAATCCTAACTACTTCGTAGGAGGTCCTTTTGTAGAAGGTGCCCACTAGCCTCTAAGTGGGGGCCAGGTTCCAAGCTTCAAGAGAAAACACAAGGGAGAAGCTGGGTGACCCTCTCTACATGTTTATAAGAGACCCAGGAAAAGATGTGGGGTCCCACCTACCCTCCCTAGGTGGGTGCCTCAATATCTGTAGTAAACAGACTTCTTCCCAAAGGCCTTCAGCTTGGTGGACACACCTCTCCACTATATCCAGCTCAGAGCTGGGGGTGGGGTATGAGGGGGGGATTGGTCTAAGCTTGCCTTGCCAAAGCGTCTGCTCCTACAGGTCTGCGGGCTCCCTGCCCAGCTGGCTGGGGCTTGAGTGTGTTGTCGATAAGCGGGTGTCTGCGTGGCTGGAGGAGAGGAATCAGAGCGGGTAATTGCCGCGTGAAGATGACAGCGCAGCGATTTATCCACCCCAAACCAGGCTCCCGCATACCAAGAGGCAACCTGCAGCTGAGAATCGATACCACCCCAGAGGAGGGATTATTAGGGACAGAAGGGGGCTGGAAGGATCCATATGAGCCTGATGACTGTCTATTTTCAAAGAGGTTGCAGGCTGCATGAGAAGTGTGTGCTCGGGAATGTTTCCTCTGTGCCATAGAAAGCCAGGCTGGGGGAATGTTTCCTCTGTGCCATAGAAAGCCAGGCTGGCAGAAGCCGCAAGGCCCTCTCTGAACCCACTTCCTAAAACCTGAGGGTTCGAGAGAGAACTGAAACCTCAAGAGTCAGGCCTGGGAACAGAAACAACAGTGGAAGCCTAAGAGGAAGGCAGCTTTCCAAGCCATGACATAGGACCTTGTCTGAGGCCAGCATTATCTCAGTTCTCTAGCCCAGTGAGGCTCTGGAGGATGGGGAGTTATCATGCAGTGTGAGGTCAAGAGCCTGGAGACTGCTCAGAATTTCCTGGGGAGGGCCACAGTGAGCACTGACTGGAGAAGACAGTGGGGACCTTCAATTCTGAAAGAGTCTTTCCTATCCCATTTGGGACTTTCCTTCTCACCATTGTCCAAAGTGGTTTGGAAAGGGGTAAAAATGGATATATCATTGCCCTGTTATTTTCTGGGAAGACAAGTGCAGAATTTCTTGGAGGTAGTAAGGACCAGATTAACTCAACAGGAGCCTGTGTGTGAGCCTGTTCGGGGGATCCCAGCTGCTGTCGCTCTCCAAGGATCGGTAGCTCTGGGCCTTGGATGCTAGGATGGTGGGGCATTCTGTGACCATGGTCTAGAAAGCACATACATATTTTGTGCCATGAGGTGAGGAAAAAGGGGTGCCATCTGCTCCCTCTTGGTTGGTTGGTTAAGTTCTCCCAGCACAGGCCCAGAGGCCCAGAGAAATATGGACTTTGAGAGACCCCCAGGCCTTGCACCTTAACTTACCACCTGGAAGCAGATCCCATCCCCTTGTGACTTGAAGCTGAGGGTTTGAATGCTTTAGTCCTCTTTGAGTAACCAATCCCAGGCTGCTCTCTCAAGACCCCCACCCCCACCCCACCCCAGGTTCCCAGGAAAATAAGAGGCCTGGGGTTCCAAGCAGGATCCTGGAAGAAAGAGTGTTAGGAAGCCAAGAACACCTATTATTCCCCTAGGGAGAAGGGGAAAGGCTGAAGGCGTCAGAAAACAGTGCGAATAGAAGAAGAGAAAGAAGAAGAAGAAGAAGAAGAAGAAGAAGAAGAAGAAGAAGAAGAAGAAGAAGAAGAAGAAGAAGAAGAAGAAGAAGAAGAAGAA
>OU015751.1:21938131-21963040 GCA_907169655.1 Acomys percivali | reverse complement strand
AAGAAGAAGAAGAAGAAGAAGAAGAAGAAGAAGAAGAAGAAGAAGAAACCAAGTGGAGAGAGAAAAGAGTGAGAGAGAAGAGAATCTAGAAGGGAAGGGCAGAGGGAGGCTGGAGGGCCTGAGTACTTGAACCTGGGTCTTCTCCAGGTAGAGTCTCTGGGTGGGAGAGAATGGGGAGGGAGGATAGCTTGGAGTCCAAGCCTCAGGAGATAAAGGTGCAGATTAGGTTTAGAGATAGGGATAAAAGGGGCATGTGCACTTTGGTTTAGCATCATTTTAGTCACTCAGGCTTGGCGTGTGTCTATCAGTTGCCACAAGGGCAGAGGGGGTGGGCGCTGAGCCTCGGAGCGTGGCTTGCTTGGCTTGGTTCCTGACGCTGAGGCAATAGCCTGGTTTTTATGAGGGTTGGTTCCCCACTTGGGGAAACTCGGGGTCCAAGTTGCAGGCCGGCAGCAGCCAGCCCTGTCCCACACACTAGTGTGTTTACTCTGAGATCCTAGCTGGGGTGTCCTGGAGAGGACAGGACTGGAATCTGCCATCTGTGGGTCAAGGTTATTCATTTGTTCTACCAGCTGGGAAGAGAGTCGTAGAGTCAACCAGGCAGGGAGACAGCCACCTACCACACTCTACCTGGGGTTTAGGGCTGGTCTAGGGGGTACTGGGACCTCCCTAGATCACTCGGAGACAGGCAACACATCTTCTCAGGGTTACACAGGCTGGTCTAGAGGGGTACTGGGATCTCCCCAGATCACTCAGAGACAGGCAACACGTCTTCTCAGGGTTACACAGCCCAGGGCTTTTGATCTTGGATTCCTATGTGTTGCTCAGTTCTGATTCTGCTCTTGATAAACGGGGGACTCCGCAGGTCGCCTCCTTTAGCCTCACTTCCCCCACAGTTGTCCAACTACAAGAGCCTGTGCCCTGTCAACCTCCCTACGCATTGGTGAGGCTTTGGTAGAGAGGGGACAGGCACAGTATGTTGGTGCACTTCAGGAACACAAATGTATTTTTTTGTAAAGCAAAGCAAACACAAACCGAGATGACTGATTGCTAGCTCCTGGGTGCTTATCGCACATCTCACATCCCCACTGAGCAGGGAGCTTTTGGAGCTGCCTGTCATTTGCTAGAAAGCATTCCCCTCGCCATCAGACGGCCCCGGTGCTCTCACCTCACGGTTTTTGCTAAAATCAGATTAATGCAAGATTCAAAAAAGAAACAACTGTGTTGAACATGACAGGAGCCCAAGAAGAGAAACAGCTTTGGGACCAATGCTCCACCAAGTCATGCATCCCTGAATGCCAAGTGTCTCTTGCCTGGGCCTCAGTTTCCCTAGATGTCACATGCAGGGTGAGTGAGGAGAATAGGGGTCAAGGTTCTGGGATTCTCTGGAAATGATCATGATCTAATAATTAGAGAGAGGATGGTGCCTTGCAACATCTCCCTCCATGTTAGCCCCTCAGGAAGGCCAGTGGCAAGTCATTAGAAGCTTCTGGAGGGTATGACAGGTTGACAGCTTGGAGTTCACATTCAGTGTGCTTGGAAAAGGACTGACTTACCACTTCCTCCCTCAGCAACTTGGCATTTGGTGACCTCATGAAGTGAGCAGGGAGTGATGCCGCCAGGCCTCTCTCCTTCCCGCCTCGCTGTGTAACAGTGACTTTGACTTTGAGTCTCCGTTGTTCCTGTCTAAAAATGGGCCCAGGGACAAAGCTGGGTGTTCCACCACACTTTAGAAAATCCAGGGAAAAAGAACATTTTTGTTTGTGACACCCATAATGGCCCATGGCCTTACACTCTAGCTCGGCTGTAGACCAAGGGCTTTGCTAGCATGCATGTGTGCACATGGAGACCATAGGTCAGTGTTAGGTGTCTTCCGCAATCACTTTGCCATCTTGGTTTTGGAGTCAGGGTCCTTCACTGAACATGGAGCTCAATAGTTTGAGTAGACTGGAGGGCTAGTGCATCCTGGGATTCCTTCTGGCTCTGCCTCCCCAGTGCTGGGATTTGCAAACATGCATCTGTGCACCTGGCATTTTTGTGGGAAATGGGGATTGAACTCAGGTCCTCAGGCTTGTTTGACAAGCATTTTGCCAAATGAGCTGTCTTCCCAAGTCCTTGGTGGAGCTGCCAACTGAAATGCTTCCTGGCTTCAGTCTCCTCATTTTTATGTGCCATAATGAGACCCCCTCCATCTCGAGCATTGGGACACAATGCTGTGGCTACAGGGCTGGTCACAGCACACCTCTCCATTGACCCTGATACTGCTTGTGTGGGACTTTGGGGTGAAGTTGATGCATAGCAAGGACACGTTCACATAGATCTTTTCGGGAGCAGATAGGGAGTTAAAAAGAAAAAAAAAAAAAACAAACAAACAAAAAAAAAACAACCTGTGGTGCAAAGCCTGAGCCCAGGAGGAGCCCACAAGGCCTACTCCTTAGTGGGCTCTTCAGGGACAGCCTGATTGAAGAGATATAGGAAGGGACAATTACCTGATGACACTCAGTTTTTAAGGAAATATAAAGAGCCACTTGGCAGAAGCAGAGCCATTACTGGCTGCACCCGTCCTCAGCTTTGGTGACACCAGGAGGGGACAAATCCCTCAGCTTAATGTGCTTTCTCGCACGCATGGTGACTTTTTTTGGGGGGAGGGGGGTTGTTGGTGGCATTCAGCTAGCTTACAAAAATGCAAATGGGATGACTGTCCCTCCCTGCTGTGTCGTCCATCAGGCCCCTGACAGATCGTGTCCCTGGCTCTCTACTGTGTTTATTACTACTAATGACTTTCTCGTTAGGATTTAGCTCTGAAACATAACCGATGGTTCCAGGAGAAATCCTATTATTTCCACACATTATTCAATTAGAGAGAGCTGAGCAGCTCTTTGGGGGTGGGGGTCAGGAGTATGGGCTCCAAAGTGGGAGAGCACTTGCCTCTTGTTCCCACCCCAGACCCTCATCTGCAGAGGCCATGGAAGCTGGAAAAGTCAGGTAGGGAGTGAATGGGGCGGTTCTTTTTCAATGAAGGGTGTCAAAGGTGACAATGAGGCATCTAACAGCATCAGAACAAATACACACTAACTTGACTCGTTCCAAAGGTTCTGAAAACTTCCAGGCCTGCAGATGGCCTCTAGGACTCAAGGCATGGCTAGGGTACTCATCCTATATTTCCAATGGTCACTCCAACCCAGAATGTCATCCACTTTAGCTGCACTCTAAAGACACCCCACCCCTGCCACCTTTCAGCTGCTCTGCCTCCTTCATCTCCAAGTCTCTTCCCCACCACATTTGTGCCTGCCTGTTCCCCTGGCCCTTTGGACAGGAGGTTCGGTTGAGTATTGGCAGTGGATCTGTTTCTGTCTTCAATCCTACCCTTCCCCAGTGTAAGTCTGTAGCCTTGCTGCAAACTGGATGCAAGACTGAGTCCTCTGGTGCCTACCCTCCCAACTTGCATGTCCTCTGACACAGTGCGGAGTTGTGGCAGCCAGTTCCATATAGAGGTTGAGGGCACTGGCCAAATGCATGTTTTCATTCTCTGTGATTCCTGAACTACCTTAGAATGGCCAGTAACCAGCAGTTCACAGGCTCCCGACCCAACGGCTCCCCGAGGGAGCTGTCTACTTAGCATGTCCAGGCAATGACCAAATGGAGACATGCTATCACTTGATTGGCTTATAGAAGAAGGACTTGACACTACCCTGTGAGAGGGGAGGCCATAGCAGGAATCTGACTCCTCAAGATCCATATCAAGGGGCCTGGGAAACAGTCACTACCAACTCCTGGGTGGAACACAGGCCAGGTCTCCTGCAGAGCTCGGAGCAGTAAGAAAGAACTCATTAGCACGGGTGTCTGTCCATCAAGAAAGCATGCCGTCTGCTCTCTCTAGAGGCAGCAGATGTCCCATACCCAGCCTACAGGAGATCCAGTGCCTGCCTATACTCTGCAGGCTGCTTATCCCTGGGACAAGCTACAGTGTGTGTGTGTGTGTGTGTGTAGGGGGTTCCAAGCTCACCTCGCTCCCCGCCAAAGATCTGATCAGGAATGCAAGGTGGGCATGGAGGGAGAGACGTGGGCCATAATTTGCACAATGTCTTTGGGCCCGAACAGAGGTTATAAGTGCCATCCACACGCCCCCTCCGGCCTGCCCTTCCTTCAGTCTCACGCTGTCTTTCTCCCGCTTCATAAATTCTCAGCTTCGAGCCATAAAAAGTGCAATGAGCAGTCTGGATGGAGGAGACTGGCCATGGAGCAGCCAGCCAGCCACACTTCCCTGGAGAGCTCCAGTGGACACGGGCCAGCTCAGAGGGAGCCGGGCCCTCAGGGGCCTTCTCCTGGGAGTCCACATGGGCAGCAGGGACACAGAGCTTCTTCCCACATCTGGCCAGGCACTGCTAGCTTGTCTGGTTAGAAGGGCCTCTCTGCTGGGCCAAATTGGGCAGGGCCTCTGGCTTCCGAGAGTTTATAGAAAGCCAATCCAGGAGGTATCAGAGCCTAGTCATCACCTTGGTACAAGCGTGCCTTTGGAACTGCGGCTGTGTTCACATCTACCCCATCCTCAGTGTCCAAGTGTCACCAATAGGGCAGCAGAATAAGCCTTAAATGGTCCCTTGGGTCAAACGTCTCCGATTAGCTGTCCCTGTCCTCTTGGTTGCTTAATTCTGGGGGCTCACGTGGCTGATGGTGGAGGTGAAATTTGCACAGAATTAAAGATGTGCCTGCCAGACCTTCTTCTGGACCTGAGGAATAAAAGGTAACCCAAGGAAAAGCCAGCACCCTGTGGGGTGGCACACACCTCTCATCACAGTGCTCAGGAGGCTAAGCCAGGAGGACCACAAATTCCAGGCCAACATGGGCTTAGATAGGGAGGCTTTGTCTCCAATGTATGAGTGTGTGCGTGAGTGCATGCATGTATGTGTGTGTGTGTGTGTGTGTGTGCGCGTGTGCATGTGTGCATGCGTGTGCCAGGCTCAGGGAGGTTTAAATGCAATCATTTCATTTCTGTACAAATAAAACCTGCCTAGATCAGGCCAGTACATTGACTCCACAATAGGGGAGTGCTCTTCCATGAGAGATGGCACTTGCATGGTTGCTTGGGCAGCCACGATCCTGCCTGAGATAGAGGCAGGAAGTGAAGACACCCAGCTGGGATTCAGGACCTGCTCCGTGGGTAGTTCAGGAGCCAGCATGACCCAGATTCAGTTTGAAATGACGGACACTTGCCCCTAAATGTTATGGATCTGGGGTGGACTAGAAATGTGACGGCCCCTTGAAAGGAGGCAGTGGGAGGTGGGAACAGTCATGCATCCGGGGAGGGGGGGGGCGTGCATGGGGATGAGATTGGGCATCTTGGAGTGGAGGGACGCAACGCACAGTGCCTCGAGGGACAGCCTGACACACTTAGGAAAGGCATTGGAAACATAGGGCTGTTTATCATAAAAATCGGTAAAGAAAATAGAGTGGTTAAAATTCAGACCCTGGCTGGGAATGAGGTGGGGACAGTGAGAGCCTCAAAGGAGGTGCTTTCGAAAACCTCAGGAAAGAAAAAATGATGCAGGGAGCAAGAAGTGGGACGCAAGGCCTCTTCCAAAACAGGGAGATACAGATTTAGCCTTCTAATGAGGAGTGGGGTCAAGGCAGAGAGAATTCACGGTAGCTTGCCATCCTCTGCCTGTAGGGATAAGTCCTGGAGACCCCAATTAGACAGCTGGGACCACAGAGATGGCCCGACTCTCTCTCTCTCTCTCTCTCTCTCTCTCTCTCTCTCTCTCTCTCTCATCTACATACCAACGTTCACTCATAAATTAGGCAAAGCAAGAGATTAACAGAGAAAGACTACAACAGAACAACTGGTGTCCTGAGTGAAATAAGGGTGCCTTGGACACAGCACCATGGTAGGTAGGACAATAGCCAATGAGAAGACTGAGACAGACAGTTAAATGTCTAATCGGCAGGAAGCACTTAGAGTGGATTTGCTACCTGAAGGTGATTCACATCCTGGCTGGGCAGCTTATGATCTTGTGACATTCCTCTGAATTGGATATCATTCAATGTTTAGGTGCTTTTGTTTTTATAAATTTGCGTTGGGTACTTTGGATTGTGGTGGCCGGACATTGCTGTGAACATTCCCCATGGGTAAGAGAGGATATACAAGTATCTGCACCCCTCCGTCCGCCATCCCTCCCTCTGCCATCTCTCCTATCCCATCCTGCTTTGCAAACAACTGAGGACTTTTTTAACCTGGGCTCTCCACTGACCAACAAAACAAAGTCCCACCCCTTCGCTAGGACACTGTTTTCTCATTCTAAGTTCTCCACATTGGGAGCCTGGCCAAGCACTGCCTGCCTCTGCAGCCCTGGTCTGTATCTGTACAAGATGGGTCTAGTAGCCTTGGTTTCACAGTTGTGTGAACTTCTACCCATCTTCTTCATTGGGAAAGATCCCTGGGGCGGGGGGGTACAGCTATGTTTTGTGTCATAGCAAATGTGGTAGTTTGAAAGAGAAGGACCCACCCACCCACCCGCTGGGCTCATGTATTTGAATACCTGGTCCTCAGTTTGTGGAAATGTTTGGGAAGGATTAGGAGGTGTGACCCTGTTGGAGGAGGCCAGTCACAAGGTGTTAGAGGGAGGTGTAGGGGTCTTTTGAGGTTTTAAAAGCCCAGGTCATTTCCAGCATCCGCCCATCTACTGTCATGCCCTCTGCCATGATGGCCACGGACTCACCCTCTGAAACTGTAAACACACCCCCCCCCCCGAATGCTCTTCTGTAAATTGTCTTGGCTCTGCTGCCTAAGCACAGCAATAGAGAAGTAACTAAATCTGTAACTATCTGCTGGTTTTATTGCCCGTGACGTGCAGCTGGCTAGGTGTAGTCCGGTGGGTTCTGACCTTGGGAGGGGTCAGAGGGCATTCATGTCCTCCCAGAGCACAAGAGGATGCTAGAGTCAGGTGTGGGAGTGGGGCTCATCTGCCATCTCAGCGCCTGGGAGACTAAGCAGGAGGATGACCGCCAGTTTGGGGCCAGCTTAGGTTCCCATAGTGAGTTCTAGGCCGGCCTGAACTCCATTGTGAGACTTTATCCCAAAAGGGGGAGTAGGGCTCAGGGAAATGGCTCAGTGAGTAAAGCCACTTGCTGCCAATCCTGACCACCCAGGTTCAATCCCTGGAATCCACAGGGTGGAAGGAGAGAATCAACTCCCACAACTTGTCCCCTGACCTCCTCACGGATGCCCACATCAACTCACTAACCCACTCCAAATTAAATAAATGAATGCAGACAAGTGTTCTGAAAGCAGGGAGCAAGGGATGTGGGAGTCTACACTGAATGAGCCCTAGTGTTACCTGACTGGCCGCAGGGGATAGACCAAGTCTAGAAGGCGGTAGAGTACTGGAGCGCACACACAGTGTGCCCTCTGTGAGTCAGGCAGTGCCAGGTGTCTATGCACCAAGATGTGGATCTCACCCAGAAAAGGGCAGGCCATGAAGTGAGCGACGTGAGTGACAGATAGTGAGCCAGCACACAGGGATAGCAGGAAATACTTGCTGGCCTCCAAATTTACCTGTTCTGGTCTGAGTGTGCCAATCCTTAGAGTAAGAGAAGTTCAGGGCTGGGGACTAAAAACCAGGCCCTCTGAGTCTCTATCTAGGACCCAGGAGGCACTCCTGTGGCCCTCAGGACTGCCAAGTGCGCAGAGCCAGGCTCTGGCTTTGTCTTCTGGATTGAAAAGCCTTAGGGCTAAACTCACCTTACATGGGGCCACCCGCTCCCCACCACCCTTGGTCTGATACTCAGTTCCCCCTAAAAAGGGCTTGGCATTGTCCCAGGTGGACTCCTCTCTATGGTCATTATGATCCCTGTACTCAGCCGCTCTGGTCATAGGCAGTGTCTATCCTCTGTAGCCACCATGGTGGGAGCTGACAGGAGAGTTTCCTTGAGAGGTAGATGGGCTGTGATGAACTGAGGAACCTATGACAGCTACTGGGGAACAAAGTCATCAATCAGAGCCACTTTGCCCAAGGGCTTCTGGGAAGGGATGCTGCTGTGAAGGAGGGAATCAGAGTAGCTTACCTCCTCTGTGTCCAGCAGACTTGAGCTCCCCAGAGGAACCCCAGCAACTCTTTCTGCCTTCCTGCTGGCTTCTGTCTCTGGCTGTGGGTGTGTCCACTTTCAGAAGGAGACCTTCTTTCTAAGAGAAGCTTACTTAAAAGTCTCCATAGGATTAGGGGGTTTCTCAATACAGTGGGAATATTTGAGAGCCAAATTTGTGGATAGACATAAACACTGTTCTCCTCTTTGCCTCTGATCCTCATACTCAGAGGCTATGACATACAGGAAATCTTGGTTCAAAGGGCTGGCCTTGAAGTACCAAGCTTGTGTGGAACCGGCCAAGAATAGGAAAAATATGCAGGTAATTCCTGTCTGAACAGAAAGTATCAATTTGAGTCTTGTGAGTCAGGAGGAGGACCAGGGCATTGGGTGACATACAGAGGCTTCTGTATTCTTAGCTCTCCACCTCTACATAGCCTAGTTTGCCCCTCAGGAAGGAGGGTGACTCCTGGCCACTGTCCCCAGAGACAGAGTTAATGGAATAGATGGATTACTTTAACTGGATCAAGTGGGCCACCATCTATGGCAAGGACCATGAGTAACTATGAATTTAAAAACCACGTTTACATTTACATCATATGTGTGTGTGTGTGTGTGTCTGTGTGTACACATGTGCACATGTGTGTGTACCACGGTACACGTGTGGAGGTCAGAGATAACTTGTAAGCATCAGTTTTCCCCTTCTACCATGTGGGTCCTGGGGACTAAACTCAGGTCCTCAAGCTTGGTGTTTTGAAAGCACTTTTATCTGCTAAGCCATTTTGCTGCACCAAGCTAACTCTTAACTTCATATGCTTTGTGACAAGGGGTAAATGGGTATTTAGAATTGAAGAAATATAGTAACTCTGGAGACATTCTGGTAAGGGTGGAATGGGGAATGGGGAAGCCCCTAACAAGAGGTTCAGAACCCTGAATAAGAGGTGCTTGGTTTAGGGACCTCAAAAAAAAAAAAAAAAAAAAAAAAAGAGAGGCCCAATGGCTTGCCTAAGACGGATCTTAAGGACAAGGGTCCACAGAGCAAAGGTCCTAGGGAGGAAGCTATGTCTCAAGGCCTCCTTTTTCTTTACAAACAAGTCACAAGAGAGTCAGCTGATGATGAGAGTGCTAATGGATCCAATGGGGAAGGTTCTACCCAGTGATGACCCCAGAGGCTGCTGACAGACAGCCTTGGCTGGCCAATGAGATGCTGAGGGCAGCACCGCATACTTCCTTTTTTCCTTCCCTCCTTCCTCACTTCAAACTCATGCTTCTTGCTACAGTTTACATTATAGCTGGGATTATAGGCATGGCTCACCATGCCCAAGATAGGCATAAGTATCTCATAATGTAGAGATGTCTGAGTGTGTCTGGTGACCTCAGGGAGCCAAAAGCGGCATATCACAACCGTGGGTTGAAATGAGGTACTATTTTTGTCATGCACAATTCGAGGAGTGCTGGTTTGCTGTGTGGTCCTAAGGCAGCCCCATGCCATCTCTGGGCCTCTGCTTTCTTCTATGCATGATGGGAGGAAGTGGACACATCTTTCTCCTAGAGGAGTCAAGGAATGAAAGGTGCTAGAAAGTGCTGGACTCAGTTCCAGACCTACAGGACATGATTGGTAAACAGCAACTATGTGTGTTACTCTGTCCTCTTGGGCAGTGATCAGGGAGCAAGAGATGATGGACCGTCAGGACAGGAGGAGGAGGATGAAGATGGCCTTGCTCTAGCCTTGTACAACTGCATACCCTGATGGCATCAATAAGCAAGAACCATCCCCCTTGCCCCAGGCAGAGTGGCCTGAGGGAAAGATGAACTCCGGCCAGCTCAGGAGCATGACAAGGACTCAAAGGCCACTTCTGCACTGTGGCAATGGCTCCTGAGAGGTCCCGCCAAGCCTGTGGCTCCAATGGGGAAGGGGGCCCAAGCTCAGTTGGGTTACTCAGTGCAGTCAGGAGAGCTGGGCCTCTCTGTCCCCACTGGGCCTGGCCGTATTCCAGGGGAGCTCCGTTCACAGAGAGCCTGGTCGACAGAGATAAGCACGAAGTCCCAGCCTGGGCTGGCTCTGTGCTTCTGAGGGAGTTTATATTAATGGGTGCCCCTCACTTCAGCTTGGTGGCAATTAATATCCCAGCAGGCAGAAATTCCAAGTGCATATGCGAGTGCGTGGCTAAGGGAGATGGCTGGATGCCTGAGGCGTGTTGTTCATTAGGGATCTTAGGGATCGTCCCTCCCCACAACAGGAGCTTGCAGCCCTCCTGCCCTTGTGCCTGCAGCCCAGCTCTATAAGCTGGGAGTGGGCTACAGGCAGTAGAGTGGTGAATGGTCAGGCTGTCAACTTTCTTTCTTATATAGCCCTGGCTGGCTTCCAACTTTCTGTGTAGACAATGGTATTGTTGAACTTCTGGTCCTCTTGCCTCCATCTCGCCCAGGTGTTGAGATTACAGGAGCGTGCCACCATAGCTGTCATGTGTGCTGCTGAAGTTACTGAACTCAGGGCCTCATGCATGCTAGGCAACAAGCACTCTGTCAACTGAGCCAGAAACAATCCATGTAGAGAAATGCAAAGCACTTTGGTGTCTTCCTTCCACATTCTGCCTGGAGATGTGAGGCTGGGCTGTGGGTGAGGATGACTTTGTGCTCGGCCTCAGTTTACCCAGTGAGTACTAGGAGGCACAGTTTCAAGTGCAACATCATGACTACATTTCACGAGCACATACCTCCTTGCTTGGTGTACTACCTGCACAACCACACAGGGACACCTTGCTCAAGAGTAGGCTCCTGTCACCGTGGGCGGCTCCCTCACACCTGGGCCCTGTGCTGAGTATTTGGGTCACTCTTGCTCAGCTGGTGACCCTAACAGCTTCTTAAAGTCTTAGCCCTCAAAATCAGATAGGAAGCCCAACATCGTTGGCATCCCAGAGGATCTTGGGAGCTGCACAGAACCACGGGCCCTGCCCCAGACCTGCAGAATCAGGGGCTGTATTTGAACAAGGTGCCTGCGTTGACTCAAAGCTGTATTAACATTTGGCTTAGGAAACATTGTGGTGTCTCAACACTAGAAGAGGTGGGGTAGAACTTGGGGGAGGGGACCCAGAAAGCAGAGAGAGACAGCCTAGTAGGATCAAGAGGGGCTGGTTCCATGGCAGTAGGCTTGCCTAGAATCTGCCAGTGAGGGGCTGGGGTGTGGCTTGGAAGGAGAGTGCTTACCTATACTCCACCAGGGATGTGGCTCACAGTAGAGAAGCAATGTAGAGGTGAGGGGCTGAGGGCTTGGCTCAGTAGTAGAGTACTTGCCTAGGACTTAACTATAGGACTCTGGGCATATGACTCAGCAACGGGGTGGGGGTGGGAGTGTGTGCTTAACATCCCAGGAGCTCTGGGTCCAACCTCTGAAACAGAAAGACAGGGAAGAGGAAAGGAAGGAGGGGGAGGGAGGGAAGAGAGGGAGGGAGAGGGGGAGGGGGGGGAAGGGTGAAAGGGATAGGTTCTACCAAAAACTGAAGTGTTGAGGAGGGTGTGGGGACACAGCCAGAGCACAGCCTCCTAAGATCTATTACTGGGCACCTTCTATCTATCCCAGCCCACAGGGACCCTGGCTGTCTGTCTGCTTCTAGTGGGCAGAGGCCTGGCCTGGCTGCCCCAAATCCCAGAATCAGGGCCCTCCTTGCTCACGGTCCTATTTCTGCGTGGGACTTTCGTCAGGATCCCCGGGCTGGTGGGGAGGCCCAGCACCTCAATCACTCCTATCGCGCTGGTTGCAGGAAGAGAATGCTTTCAGCTCAATTACCCTCACATTGCAATATCATAACGCTTCAATGAGGCTTTTTAACAAAAAAAGCCGTGTCTGCTGCAGGCAGGCTGCGAGGCCAGCCGTGCAGAAGGTTTGGACCTGCCTGGTTGATGGCCCCTACCTGGCCCTGCGGATTGCAGTAGCACAGGGCCTTGTTCTGAGCACCAAGTAAGTCCCGAGGATCCTGAAGTATTCCTGAACCTCAGTTTACCAACATGTGCCCTGCTCCTGTTCACTGGCTCCACTACAACCAAAGTCCCAATAGGCCTCATAGGGTAACACAGCTCATAATGCTTGTCTCTATCTCTAAGCTGGCTGCCAACTCCTCCTGAGTATGGGGATGTCACCCAGGCAGATACCTTGCCCTGGCATTGGCCACTCAGGACTTCAGACCTCAGCCCTAAGTCTGCTGTCATTTTGGACCCACTTGCCTCTCTGCTCCTTATAACTGGAGCCAAAACTATTGCACTATTTTTTAGATGGTAAACTGAGGCCCAGCAAGATGAAAGGGCCAAAGACACAGGGAAAAATTCTCAACCCAGGAGATCATCAGCAAGATGGGCCCCTCTGTTCTTCAGGGATTGTCATAGTCATGTCTTAGACACTATGAACATGGCTACTCTTAAGAAGAAAAGCGGGGGCTGGAGAGATGGCTCAGTGGTTAAGAGCACTGCCTGCTCTTCCAAAGGACCCGGGTTCAATTCCCAGCACCCCACATGGCAGCTCACAACTGACTGTAACTCCAAGATCTGACACTTTCACACCAATGCACAAAGATTAAAACTAAATAAAATATTAAAGAATAAAAAAAGAAGAAAAGCATTTCATTGGGGTTGGCTTACAGTTTCAGGGGGTTAGGTCATTGTCACCATGGCGGAAAGCCTGGCCACAAGCATGATACTGGAGCAGTAGCTGAGAGCTACATCCTGATCTGCAGGCCACAGAAGAGAGAGAACTGGGTCTGGCCATAGGCTTTTAAAACCTCGAAGCCCACCTCTGGTGACACACTTCCAACAAGGCCACACTTCCTAAGCCTTTTCAAATAATGCCACTCCCTGATGACTAAAGCATTCAACTATATGAGCCTAGGGGGGCCATCCTATTCAAACCACTGCAATAGTCATGCAAGGATCCCTAAGCCCCTCTCAACTTGTAGAGCACTCACTGTGGCCGGGGGAGTCCTGTTCTTGAGTGTTTCACATAGACAGGAAGCTTTTGTAGGTTTGTCACTATCCCCATTCTAAGATGAGAAAGATTGGTATAAGCAAAGCTAAATTGTTGGCCTCTGGCTGGAATTCACAGCAGACCTTTACCAATTTGAATGTGCTCTGCCTATTTCACAGGGGGATATTTCCAAATCTTACTGGTTGTGGAGAAACAGGGTCCACCTGAACACCATTCTCTTGGCAGACATAAGACTGGGTGTTCTGGCTGCAAGCCATGCAGGTTCTGTGACTCCTCAGAGAAGCACACAGTGCCACGTGTCTTAGGCACTTCATACCACAGAGTCCTCTGACGAGCCACTTTCCCAATCAGCCGAGCCTCGTCTGCCTGGCCAGCACACTGCTAATGGCCTTGCTGGCCACGTCCCCTCCCTCTGTCCTCTTACCCTCCTGCTGGCTGCAGCCGATTTGTTCATGATTTAATGCTCTGGGGCGCTGACCCGTGAGGGAGACACTGGGACAGAAGGAGGCAGGGCGGACACCCAGTGAGGTGTGTGCACGCATGCATGCTGGCACAGGCAAAGCAGTTTCCCCAAGAACACACTACTCGATGGGCTTTCTAGGGATAGGGGAAACATCTAGTACCTCAATCCTGGAGGAAACACTCTAAGGAGGGGTTGGGGGACCCCAGCTCCTACACCTTGCCTATTCCTGCAGGAGCGCAGGTATGGTACCCTAATGTGGCACGAGCACCATGTCACTGCTCAGCCCCATTACCCACAAGAAGCAGTAAGTGGCTCTAGATCCCAGGTCTGCTGTGTGATATAAGCAACAAACCTGGTATCTCTGGGTAGCACGTACCCATCTTACAAATGGGAACAACCCTGAGCCTATTGCTATGATCCAGATGTTGATCATCTCTAAGAGGTCTACATAATAAAGATGCAGTTCCCAAGCTAGTGCTACTGGCTAGTGGCACGTCCATGGGTTATTGGAGGTGAACCCTCAAAGAGCTGTGAGGGAACCTAGCCTCTCTTCTGTCTGTTTCTGGATCTACATGTAATAGCATCTACCGTGTGCCATGAGGTGATACAGACCAGAAGTAGCCCTTGCCAAGCCTAAAGAGTGCCATATGGACACTGGGCCCCAATGCTACCAGCACAATAAACCTCTCTTTACTTCATAGGGGCATTGCCAGGCATTTTGTTGTAGCAACCTGAAGCTGACCTATACCCCCATGTCATCAGCTGAGTGTGACAGGAACATGAACGAATGAGGGGCATCCTCCATCCTTATTGTCATCATTTCTATTGCTATTCAACCTTCCCTCCACCCAGAACTCCTAGACTTGGTCCTTTGCAGATTGTAACACAGACTTCTCTTCAATGAGCTGGCAAGTCCCAGTGTCCCATGTGTGAGACAAGCCAGAGGGACGGAGACTGGTTAGAAAGCCTGGGTGACAATGTCCATGGAGCCCTGCTCCTCCTCCTTCCTCAAAGAGAGAGACCCTATGGCTGGCAGCCTTTCCATATTGGGGGACCATATATACCTCAGCAATAAACTGCAGATGGGGAACCCAGAAGGAATGGGCCTCTATTCCTGCAGGAGGTGGCCTGGTGCTCAGTAGGAAAGGCTCCTGTGTTCTTGGGAAGGGGTTTCTGTGATCAGCAGGAAGGTGCCTGTGCCTGTTGCTCATCAACGTTTGTTTATACTGCCTCTGAGGCTGCTATAGACAGTGCCAGCCTCCCAAGCTCAGGTCCAGCTGCTGTGCTCAGCTCTGCCACCTGGAGGATCAGCCGCTACAGGGGAACCTGGGCCAGGGGAGCCAGGACAAGGTGGTATGGAGTAGGGCTGCTGAACTGCCCACTCTGCCCTCCCTCTACAACCCGAGAGTTTAAACTCTAGGTTGTGCCTACTTGGTCCCAAGGTCCTAGGTCTCCCTTTCTGTTTTAAGGGGTATTATTGGGGATAAGGAGTAACCCTACCAGAGTCTCCTCGAGGCCAGGGACTGTGCCCTCCATCTCCTCTACTCCCTCCTCCTTTTCCTCCATTCTTCCTCTCTCTCTCTCTTTCCATCCCTCCCTCCCTCCCTCCCTCCCTCCCTTCCTCCCTCCCTCCCTCCCTCCTTCCCTCGCACCTCTGCACCTATGGCCTATGCTTGCTATAACAAATTATTACATAGTCAGTGACCTAAAGCAGCACAAATGTATCATCTTTGAGTCCTAGAGTCTGGAGATGCAAAGCGGGGCTGGCAGGGCTAGAATCATCACGTGGCAGGGTGCTCTGAGGGTCTTCAGGAGGCTCTCAGTTTCCGGTACACTTGTATCCCACAGCTGCTGGCCACATTCATCTTTTTTTTTTTTTTTTTCAATTTAACTATGCTTTTAATTAAGGTACAAGGCAATAGGTATCTGTATGGTATTTCCACATTTCCATCTTTAAAGCCAGCTATAGAACCTGCCCCCCAACACCTTCTCTGACATCCCCTGGACCCCACATAGGGCCATCCCATCAACAAAGCCCTGTGGCCAGGGGAGGTAACAAGGCCACTGGGTGGGAGTCATCATTAAATGATGCCTGTTCTTTTTAATAAGACATCCTCTCCCCCTCTCCTCCTCTCCCTTTGTCTGTCTGTCTGTCTCTCTGTCTGTCCCTCTCTGTCTCTGATTCTCTGTGTCTCTCTGTGTCTCTGTCTCTCTATCTCTCTGTCTCTGTCTCTCTCTCCTATGCATGGTGGGGTATGAGGGTGTTAGGCATAGAGCCCACCTTAGGCCCTGACCACCCTTGGCAATGCTCTACCACTGTGCTCCATCCCCGACTAGGTGGATTGGGAATGAAGGAATGAGCCCTGGCCTGCACCAGGGATTCACGGTACCATCCTTGTGCCTGGGAACAGTCATCAGGCTCTCTCTCCGAGGCCCCACACTTCAGGATTTATTTCCTCAGCCACTGGCGCCGCCCCGGTCGCCTGCAGCCCCATTGGAAATGTCTGTAATCGCGGCACACTTTAGGCATTACTTCCACACCATTTAGGGTCTTCCGCCCCAGTGATTGCTGACGCATCGCCTCCATCTCCATCTTTGGGGCTCTGGTTGGTACAATTCTTTGAGGGTTTGCTAGCCCCTGGGTTTGGGAGACCTGATGGTTTGGGGAGGGGGAGGGGAGGCACAAGACAATGCCTTACAAGAATGAATTCTCTCCTCCACCTGCCCCAGCCCTGATCAGCGAAGGGGAAAAAAAAAAAAAATCCATTCCAACCTCTAAGAAACCTTTAAAGATTTTTTTGTGTTTTTTCATGCGGGCCAGAGATTGGGCTGCCGATATGAATGGCAACTTTGAAGGAGGCAGAAGATGCTGGAACACAATGAAGTCACCTCAAAGAATCCTTCCTTAACCACATACTCCCTCACCTTCCACCTCCAGACTCAGGGCTGTTCCCCGGAGACAGCAAAGCCCTTCAAGCAACCCTAACCCCTGAGTGGGTGCTACAGGGACATCATGCATATACACTGGTCTGGGCACAGCAAAACCAGTGAGAACTGGGATTAGCTGTGTGACCTTGGACAAGTTGCTTGACCTCTCTGGGTCTCCCCAACTATACCACTGCAAGACTATCTTTCACACCAATTTCAAGGACTGCTTTGGGGCTCTTCTTTTTTTCCTCCCCCACCCACACCCTTTCTTTTTATTTCCTCCATTTCATCAGTTTCCCACCCAGATCAACTCACCTGCAGGGATGTCCTAAACTGGAGAAAACGTGTCTAAACCCTTCCTGACAGACATCACTCATGTCACCCTGCTCAATGGCCCCTGAACTCACAGATAGAAAACATGCTGGGGGCAAGTCTTTACTCCTGTTCTTGGGACTCCCAATACAGTGCTCTTCCCTATAGTGGGAAGCAGCTTCCCAGGGCAACATGGCTGTCAGCTCCCCGGGGCCTGGGCAATAATAAAAACGTGACAGAAAGCCCAGACGTAATGACACATGCCTGTGATTTCAGTTCTTGGGAGTCTGAGGCCAAGGCTGGGAGATATACTGAGACCCTATCTAAAACAAAACAAAACCCTAGCGCAGCAGCAGGGGGCAACCCTGTGCACCCTAAAAGTAGACATCAAGGTCACTTGATGGGAGGAAAAGAGTTGGAAGAGCCGCACCAGAGCTGCCCTGGCCTGTTTCCAAGCCTGGGAGCGGTTACGTGAATGCTTACCCTTGGTAAGCACTCCAGCTTGGGAAAGCACTTGTCACATCTCCACACAGCTGCTACGGTAACACACTGACTCGGAACACACCAGTAAGTGGCCTGTGTCACTCGCATAAGCCTTCATGCTCAAAGTCTTCCTGTCAGTGATGCCTACAGTGTCGGCCCTATTTTTGTTGCTATAAGGAAACAGCTGAGGGTGGGAATATTGTAAAGTAAAAAGGTTGCTTGGGCTCACAGTCCTGGCCCAAGGTCAGAAGCCCACTTGTAATGGTGGTCTCTTGGGGCTGCACGGGGATCCTGTGGAGACATGGCAGCATGTATACCTATGTGCATGTATGACTGTCTTCTTTACTGTCCTGTTTCTAAGAAGCCACAAGGACCCCCATTCTGGCTCCTCTGACAACTCACAGAAGCTTACTACCTCCTGAGTCCCCTTTCAAATGCCATGGGCACTTAGGGTCTCCCCCTCCCCCTGGCTCTGGCTCTCTCAGAGTGGAGATTACATTTCAAATGTCAACTATGGGAAGGTCACCCTCTATAGGGTACAGACCCAGGATGAGCAGTCCTAGTAACAGGGTGATGACAAGAGCTCTGGATGAGGAATGTGGCCACAGGTGAGGTCTTCATCCTTTTCTGGTCAGGAGTTGCCTTGCTGATATGCTGAGGGAGCTCACCTGAGTTTATGGACAAGTGGCCTGCTTACTGGCTTGAACCTGAACCATGCAATAGAAAGGCTGGGCCAATGTCAGGAAGCAGAGTCCAGCCAGGCTGGAAACTGGGGTGGAAGTGGAACAGAAGCACCTCAAGATCAGGGTAAGGGAAGGGTCTGGGGCTCCATTCTGGCAGCTACTGCTGAAGGCAAGAGGTGGCTCTGATCAGCATCTCATGCTGCACCGTTCTAGGGAGGAAGCATACGTTTGACAGAGGACATGCTACCCACCTAGAGGTTGTATCTTGGAGGGGGTCACAGATGAATAGGGGCTGGGCATCAGGAAAATGGTCACAGTCAGGAAGGACACGCACAGCCATGTCCCCCCACCCCATGCCAGCTGGCAGGCTTAAGCCAACATGAGACCTGGTGGTATCGTGAAGGTGGGGCTGCAGCGGGGCTACCTTAAGGGTTCTGGAGCAAAGAGGGCAGCTAGAAGGTGCCTCCATGCCACCTCCCTCTCTTTGGGGCAAGCCTCGGAGAGGGGACCAGGCCGAGTCTGTGCCCCCTCCAACAAGAATATGACCTGGCCTAGAGCAGCCCTCCGCAATTCCGGTCCTGGGGAGGAGGGCTGGCGATGGTGGAGGGGGCAAGCAGGGGTTCTTCTATTGTACCTAGTGATTATGCCAGGGGCGATCTCTCCCTGTGGCATTATCTCGCCTGAAGAGAAGAGTGGGCTTTTCAATAGATGGACAGGCAGCTTCCACTTAAGGTTATTATAAAGAGAGAAAGCCTAGTCCCTCCCACTTCTAGCAAGCACCACAAAGTTACAAAGTAATTAAAGGCTGCTGGGGAATCAGAGGAATTATACTAATTCCATCTGCAGAAAGCCGGCGAGAGTGCTGTCCTCTCCTGGTAGGAAACAAGGAGGGTCAGGCAACTGGCAAAACCATCAAAACAGCCCATTGTGCTGTGGGGCTCGATGTCATGGGGGCTGTGGGCCTGTCCCTGAGCTGTTTTGACAATACTTGTTAGGATAAGTGGAAGTCAAGGGCGGAGATTAAGTCCCCACGCCCCAGGGGACAGGCAGAATGTGGCTCACTGGAGGTTCACGCATACGCCGCGCCTGCACCCTATACCTACATGTAGCCTCAGACCTCAACTCCGGCATCTAGGGGAACCACCACCTCGCCTTGGCTGAGGACACCTGGCATGCCTCTGGGCCAGGAATGGGCTTCAGGACACAGGTTCTCTATATTCCTTCCCCAAGACTCTCCTTTGACTAGCTCGGGCCCTCAGAGCTTTGTCCCTGACCAAATGGCCTGGAACAAGACTTTGACACTCTGTGGAAGTACTGACCCACCTACAGAATGGGTGGATGGACTGTCACCCTGAGGGACAGGAGTCTATAAAACAACAGGGCATATTCCAGTTACTTCTGCTTGGCCCTGGCCATTTTTCTCCCAGCCATGTCTTTTTGTGTGTGTGCCATTTCTCTCTGATAAAGTTTTATGTTTATTCATTATTTATGTATATGTTCTATCCATGTGAATATGTGCCCTGTATGTACAGATGCCTGAAGAGACCAAAAGAGGGTGTCAGATCCCTAGGAACTGGAGTTATGGGCAGCTGTGAGCTGTCTGATGTGGGTGCTGAGTCTCAAACTCAAAGGAACTATTCTGAGCCACTGACCCTCCCCCAAAAAACTTTAATATTTTTAAAATGTATTATTTAAGGGGGTTGGGTACACGCTTGTCATGATGTATGTGTGGGGGGGGCAGTTATCAGATGACAACTTTTTCCCCATTTTTAAAATTTTTATTTTTTAAATAATTTATTGAGATTACATCCTGATAGATGACAACTTTTAGAAGCTGGTTCTTTCCTGCCACCTTTATAGGGATTGTGGGCATCAAACTCAGGTTTCAGGCCAGACTTGCTCTATACCTGTCTCTACCCACTGTACTACCCCACCAGCCCCTTTTGTGACATTTTCATGTGTATGTGCATGTTTAGTGTATGTGTGGTACCTGTGGGGGTGGGAAGTGCGCCTGTGTGTGTGTGCATGCGGAAGCCCGAGGCTGATGCTGGAAGCCTTCCTCACCCCCGACCCCCTCCCCCGTCTCTTCTCCACCTCATTGGTTGAAGCAGGGCCTCTTGAAGCCAGAGCTCACAAATTGTCTAACTCTCTTAGTCAGGTTGCTCTGGGGACTCCTGTCTCTGTCCCCTGAGGTTGGAATCGTGTGGGCCGCCGCATGCTCCCAGCACTTAGATGGGTTCTAAGTATTTAAACTCTGGCCTTCACATTCACACGGCCCACCCACGTCTTCCACTGCAAATTGTCCGCATTTTCCATCTCCTACTGGGCTGCCGACTTCTACCCACTGACCCCTGATGTCCACTGGCCAGTTAAAGGCAGTGGAGCCCACCTGGGGTGCTCTCTTCACTGCCAGGAAATGTCCTGAGTTCTCCTGGACCTTTCACAATCACTTACAGTCAAGGGCCACCCTTGCGCCTCCACTGAACACTTCCAACTCCATGCTCAGCAGGGTTGAAGACATTGAGGCTCAGGGTGGCTACCAGGCTACCCAGTTTGGAGCAACAACTTGTGTGTGTGACTCTATCACAGGGCACCCCAGCAGCGACCCAGGCTCTGTGTCACAGCCAGACACAGGCTCTCCTGATGCAGAAAGACTTTAAGCTGCTCCTGGTTGTGGCCCTCCTGGAACCCAGGATTTTTTTTTTTTTTTTTTAAAGCCAGTCCCATCCAGGTCTTCCACGGCAGGAGAAGGCAAGGCAAGATCCCCCATGTGAGAGTGGAGGAGACAAAGAGACAGGGAGCCACAAGACAACAGCTGGACTCTGGGCATGGGGCATCAGGCTTAAGTCAGCCTTTCCTTCCATATCAAGGATATGTGAATGAGAGGCAACAAAGGGCGCCCTGGCATATAACTGAACATCCCAGGATCCCAGGAGCTGGCCCTACAAAGTCCCTGCTTCATTTTCACAGCTCGGGGCTTGCATTCACTAACAGAACCTTCCGTGAGACCAAAGACTCCCAACTAGAATTGACAAAGAAACTGAAGCCACTAAGAACATTGTCGTCTTTAAAACCAGACAGCCATTTTAATGATATCGTCTCCTTTCATCTTGTGGTGTCCTCTTTCCTCGTGTGGAGGGTGCTGGAAGGGTGCTTATGACTCTGGTCATATCCCATACACATGGGCGAGAAGCTGTTATGTGGGTCTTGAAGGATCGGGGTCCTTGGCTTCACTTCTTTGGACAGAAGAGAGTGATGAATCTCTGAGTGTGTCTGAGTCCAGCTCCCTGGGCTCAGCTTTGGGGCCCACTGCTGTCCTTCCTGGTAGGTAATAATCAGGAGGAGGTAGCTGAGGACAGGGTTGAGGCAAGCCCATGGGGGAGGCGGTCACCTACTTCTCACATACACTGCTACTTGACAGTTGGAATAGCATCAGCGTCTAGGTACCGACTAGCCCACAAGCCCAAGGGGCATCGCAAGGGCTGGGGCTACCCAGCTGCAGGAGGACACTGGTAGGGCTGGGCCTTATTGCACAGAGCTGGCTCTGGGTGAACTCACCACTGGACCTCTGTATAAGGTATGAGGATGCAGTCTACTCCTCCCAGCTTTACATGGGCACTGGGGATTCAAACTCAGGTCCTCAGGTTTGCACAGCAAGTGCTTTGCTCACTGAGCCTTCTGTCTACCAAGGAAACAGAAGTATTTAAATACAAGGGAGTATTTAAATTTTCCTCCCATCCCCATGTATGTGTATGTGTGTGTGTGTCTCCGTGTATCTCTCTGTCTCCCTCTCTCTGTCTGTCTGTCTCTCTCTCTCTCTCTGCCTGTCTCCCCCGCCCCCCAGATCCCCACACCCCTCCTTGAGACAGGTGGTAGCTGGCTGTACAAGAGTCATCTCTGCTGCCGGCCCAGTGCCTGTTGTCTTGGCTGCTGCCGTCTGTGGCCTGTATTTCTGGTGAGAGAGAGGGAGTCTCAGGGTTCTTTCACTGTACTGTCAGAGGGAGGAGACCGAAGCCAGGAGGGAGAGAGCGAGGGTGAGTGAGAACCGTGGGGTATGGGGATATCACAGGCTGCTGTCTTGGGGAGCTGGCTGCCCCACTGAGGCCAGCAGAGTCCCAGGCCAAGATGATTTATCGCATGCTCTCTCCCAGATCAATAGGCCACTGGTTACAGATGCAGAGGGGGGGCCGCAGGCGCTGTGGCCCCAACATATAAATTAATACGGTCTGTCAAGGGGCTCCCTTCCCTGGCGTTGGGGGAGACGACACTATCGTGAGTAAAGCTGACACCTTGGAGGGAATGGCAGCACATGCCAGGGGGAGCCCCACCCCCACCTCTCCTGCAACCTGAGGATGCAGTTCATAAATCATTCACTGTTAACTCGCACACTGAAGGCATGGAGGGTAGCTGGGGTACCAAGAAGTTAGCTTCCTTGGGTTCTCATGTGCTCGGGGCTCATATAGTCATCACCTCACGACTGCCTACATGCTTTAGCACGGAGAGGCTGAGATCCAGGGGCTGGCAGGCCCCAGAGGCCACCAGCTCTGGATACAACTACTTTGATACTGCAGGAGGGAATAAGGGGTGGAGGTATGAATGGGTCCCCTGTTCCATGTCAGTGTCATGCATGCCTGCTTCTCCTCACATCTGTATGAGCATCAAATAGTAACCTTGGGAAGACACTCTTCTTCAATCTTCCTGAGTGCCGCCAGCCAGGAAGGTGACGTGGCTCTGCCCCTTGTGATGTCCATCTGTGGCAAAACACTCACTGGGCACTATGCCGATGCCAGGGCCTAGGGTGGTGCTCAGGTGACCAAGCCTCATCCTTGCACTAGTGGTGGGGACAAATATACAGGTCGTAATGGTCACCACCACAGCCACATGCCAGATACACGTTCATCCTGGTCCTCATGCTGAGCACTTGGCATGCACACCCTGGGTCATTTCCTTGGGTTGCTATGAGAGTGTATGTAAAGTGTTTCCCCTCTATAGGTGGAAGAGAAACAAACGAACAAAGTGACATGACCAAGTCTGACTCCTCCTCAATGTCCCTCCTAGCTAAGGCCAGTACTGAGCCTGACTGTTCTCGGCTTCACTTCTAGAGTGGGAACACCAAGAGTGACCAGTGTTCCCAGTGTGATGGTTTAACTGAGAATGGCCCCTAAAGGCTCGTATATTTGAATGCTTGGTTACCAGTTGATGAGAACTGTTGGAAAAGGATTAGGAGGCGTGGCCTTGTTGGAGGAGGTTCGAAAAGCCTTACGCCCATTTCTGGTTAGCCCTCTCTGCCTCCTACTTGTGGGTCCAGATGTGAGCTCTCAGCTACTCCTCCAGCACTGTGCATGCCTGCCTGCCTGCTGCCATGCTCCCCGCTGTGATGACCATGGACTCATTGCACTGCCTTACTTTTCTGTCAGCATTTCATGGAGGTTGACAGTGTCAGAAGGTGAGGCCATGATCTTCATACATTGCCTTGGTCATGGAGTCTCATCACAGTAATAAACAAACAAACAACAAACAACGAAGACAAGTTTCATTGGCCAAGGGCCACCCTTCTGTCCCATCTATGTACAAGGTCTGAGCAGTGAGTAATGATCCTTTGTCCTTATTAAGGGACAGAAAGAAACAGGTGCCCGATAGGACCATAGGCCAGCTCTCTGGCAAGGGCCTTCCTTGAACTCCCAGGCCTCTTTTACCTCCTCCTAGCCTCTCCATGTCACAAGCAGTCACCTGAAAGCCACAGCGGGCAAAGATCTCTATGGGATCCAAGTGTCACAGAGGCCTGAGCAGGCTGAGGGAGCCCACTTTCAGCCTGGCTTTGTCTCCATTTGTCTCTTTGAAATAGCTTGGGGGCTTGCATGGGTCCTATACTCCTAGCCCCCAGCTACCATCTTACATCAGCAGAGCTTCCAATCTGGGTTAGAATTCACCTTCTTTGGGAAAGTCCAGTATATAAAAAAGATATCAGAAGATTCCAGAAAACTCATGTGGGTCCCCTAATAATGGGAGTAGGGCCTGTCTCTAACTCTGCTCCCTAGCTTTGGACCTCTTTCCCCTAGCTGGGCTGCCATGCCTAGCTTCAGTGGGAAAGGATGTGCTTAGTCCTGCTGTAACTTGAGGTGCTGTGGTAGGTTGGGACCCCTTAGGGCCCCCCTTCTCCAAGAAGAAGAGGAGAGAGTAGGGAGGGGCATGAGGATGGGACTGGGAGAAGCCTGCTCTAAAGTGATTAAATTTTAATTTTAATTTAAAAAAAAAATTTACATTAAAAAAGGATTCCAGAAAACACATGATACTAGGCACTTACTCTAATGAACTCCTATGTATCCTAATAGGGTCTAGGACATACTCCCCACGTGCTTCCAGTTAGGCCACACACAGAGAGCTGTCATGACATTTAGTAAGTTGAGATGCAGTTAGACACCACTCACTTGCTTTCTTCCTTTATAAAACACTCTTCCCTGAGGATGGAGAGCTCAGACCATTGAGGCTAAGAACTTCTCCTACCAGTATTAGCCTAGGTCTAGCAAACCTATTGATGGCAAATATCATCATTTATCTTCTAGAGACGATAACAGAGGTCCAAGCTGGGCCTGGCTGTTCAGGCCTGTAAGCCCAGTTTATTCTGGAGCTTGAGACAGGAGGATTGTGGTGAAGGACAGCCTGGGTCACATAGTGAGACTGTTTCAAAAATAAAAGTAAAAGGAGGCTGGATGTATGGCTCAATGTTAGAGCACTTGCCTAATGTGCAAAGCTCTTTTTTAATCAGACAGACAGACAAGACATGGGGCGGCGTACATGGAGGGCTAAGAATGAATATGAACGGAGAAAGCAGCATAAATGAAAAGTGAGGGGATCCACTCCCTCCCCTGCATGCCCAAGTCATCTAAGCATCCTGTCCCTCCAGTAGCTGTTCAACAACTGTTTGTTGTGTTCATTCATACACACACACACACACACACACACACACACACACACACACACACACA
>OU015751.1:21920612-21938121 GCA_907169655.1 Acomys percivali | reverse complement strand
ACACACACACACACACACACACACACACACACACACACACACACACAAAGCACTCGGCAGATCAGGCTGTGCAGACCCCACCTGGGCTTTGAAGGCTCAATTGAGTTGGACTTTGAGGAGTTAGAGGGTCTGTGAGAATAGAGAAAGACAGGCCATAGACCATAGGTACTGAACTAGCCCTCTGGCTGATCCGAGGGAGGTGGAAGGTGTGTTGTGACCAGATGGATAAAAGCCGGAGCTGCCCAGCTGAGGAGGCTGCACTTGTGTGAATATCAAGGACACAGTGTCCCTGAGACTCCATGGGACTCTTGATTGCTTGTCCCAGAAGCCACTAACCCTTCCAGATTTCTAACTTCACACCTACCCTCCTGCCCAAATACCCCAGCACCAGGGTCACTTCCCTCAGTACCCAGCAGGACTCAGGACTGGCCTCCAGAGAGCAGCAGGCTGTGCTGCGCTGAAGGTCAGCAAGGCAAGCCGGGGCCCCCCTCGCCGAGGTAGTGGAGCAGTACTGCTGGGCACAGACACAGGCAAACACGTCTGAGCAAATTGGCAGGCCATAAAAGTCTATTACAGCAAATCAAACAGCAGTCAGCGTGACAGCCATTAGGCTGAAATGAATACACGGGGGCTTAATGAGGTCTGTCGAGGCTGGCTTGGTGAATTAAGTTGCCAATTCTAGCCGGATTTCCCTTTTCTTTACAGACTTGAAAGCATCCGAGCTCCCTCGTTAGAGCTTCGACAAGTGAATTGCAGGGCCTTTCGCCCTGATAAAATGGATAATTACACAGAGAGCCGCTTAGTGAGGGGAGGAGAGTGGGCAGGAGGGAAGAGAGCACAAACAAACGCAAACACACACCTGTCTGCTTTCTCCTGGGGGAGAGGCTGGACCCTTAGGGGTATGAGGCAAAGGGCTGGGCAGTCTGGGGCACTGGGCTTTGGCTTAAGTGCCTCCCACCTCACTATGCCTGACCTTAGGGACTGAGGTTCCATTGAGCATCATGGATGGATGAAGGTTTTCATCCTAGACAGCTGTTCTTGGCCCCTTTCAGAAACCCTCACGGTCACTCATGAAGTTCTACAGACCTGGCTGGGTGATTGTCACCAGCCTGCAGATTTCTATCCTCCCTAGGATGGTGGCACAGGCCTATAGTGTATTTGAGGCCAGCCTAGGCGACTTCACAAGACCCTATGCAAAAGAAAAATTTTAAAGGCTGGACAGAGCTCAGTGATGGGTCACTAACAGGCTTGCTTAAGCGTGCCTAGCCCCAGGACCCATACACAAACTCAGATCCCTAGGCCAGCTCTTCTTGATCTACTGAGTCAGGATCTCAGGAAAGATAGATCTGAGCAGTCTCCTAGGAAATTCTGCTGAGACATTGGGGAACCCCTTGTTGATCACATTTCTAATACACAGTGCTAGATGTTTGGGGGTGCACAGTCTTCCTGCTTCTACTTGCATGCCTCCACTCGCGGGGAGCTCAGTATATCCTCAGCAAGGCAATGAAGTGACTGCGGGTCAGCATCACAGCCATGCTATTCTGAACACACAGAATAAAGTTATCAGGCGCCAGGGTTAGGGACACTGAGGTCAGGAAGGTAAGGGATTTGGTACAGTGGCTTAAATGCTCATAGGGGATGGATGGAGGCACTCTAGGAATTTTCCCACCAACTGTAAAGCATAAGGAAGCCCTGGGAAGTAAAGAGCATGCCCTGCTAGGCTCCATCCTTAGATTGTTGATAGGATATGCCCTGATCAGTCCCCTAGTTGGGCATCTGTATCCCTCTTCCACACACCAAGCCCGCAGTCAGGGCTACGCAGCTCTAAAGTCTAACACAGGCAGTTTGCATGACAAGGACTAGAGGTTAAGTCCCTTGTCTTTACTGTTCTTCTTTCTACTGCTATCAAGCCTACTAGAAGCCACTCTTCCAGGAAGCCTGGGCAACGCCTAGTCACCCCAGCAGCTATGAGATACTCATTCCCAGCGGGGTCTGTGATATGTCTGACCCTCCCTCCATAACTGCATCACTCTGTTCCTACAGTCTCACCCTGCTCCCATTCCAGGGTACATGGCACTGAGTTTGCCTCTCCAGAAGGCCATGGTGTGTCCAGGGTACCTTTAACGCAAGCAGAGAACTCTGGTCTCCATTCCAGGCCAGGGGCCAGCAGGTCCTGTACCTGTTCCCCAGCTGGGGCTTGAGCCAAGTAGCTCAGTTCCAGCTCAGGTGACCACACCAGGCCCAGGCTGGGCCATGCCAAGATGGCTGGGCCTCCGTCTAGCTGATACCACATGCCCTAGACACACTGAGAAGACCCAAAGCCAGCATCAAATATCAGGCCAGAGAGTGACCAAATAAATTGCCCAGGCCTTCCTCCAACACTGTGTGCCCTCTGCAGCAGCCTTCCTTAGCAGGTATCTATGTCTTCTGTGTCAGTCTTCAGTGACAAGTAAGACTAGACCCAGAGGGGTTAAAGACCATGCACGGGCAGAGGTGTGTCCTGGGGCTATTTGCCTTAAGCCCTTACATTCTTTGCTTCTGCAGGCTCTCAGGCCTCCTGAGAACGAGAGCCACGCGGAACCAAGCCATGGCAGACACTGGACAATCCTTGCTAATTAAACAAACAACAATGGAGGCCAAGAGACTTGGGAGACCCTAGGAGTTGGGGTTCCAGCAGGGATGTACTCTGCAGACTGCATCTCTGCAGGAGGAGGGAGAAAAGAGCTGGCCTCCAGCCCAAGGGCTGGGGAGGAGGAAACAGGACTGCTTGTCCTCTTGCCACTGCTGCTGCCTGCCATTCCCTCTCCAGGGAGGACAGAGGACAGCCAGGCATGCCAGGACAGCAGCTGAGCAATGGGCACAAGGCTCATTAACTCTGAGCCATGCCCTTGGCTTCTGAGTCTAGGCTGGGAGTGCAGACTGGCACGTAGAGCCCCCTTAATTGAATTAGGGGCACTTCCAAATGAGCGAGAGCCAGGAGCCAAGCTGCTGTCCCCAGGCATGGCAGGGGACTGTGTCTCCCCCCCCCCCCCCCCCCCAATCCTGATGACTGTGGACTCTCTCTCTCCTGCCTTCCTGTCCCAGGTAAGGAAGGGGTCCAGGCACCACCGGATAATCCTAGCCTTACCCTCCAACCCTCCAATTGGCAAGAGTTTAGGACCCATGGCTCACCAATGAGTGATGAGAGCCAGGACCTCTGGGGTGTAAGACAAGATCCCTTCAGGGCATCTTTGCTGCCCCACAATTTAGGGCCAAAGTTACTGCTCTGTGTTCTCCCACTTAAGCCTATGGAATCCTTGCCTCTTCTTGTTCCCCACACAGTGACAAATAACACAGAAGAGTTAGGACTCAAGTGTCTGGTGCTAATCTACCCTTCCAGGAGATGTCCGTTATTTTCACCCCAGCCCTTACTGCTGTGCCCCAGCTTGATCCCTGAGGACACCCAGTTGGAGGCTCTTTATCAGTCCTAATCAGGGTCTTCTCATAGCGAACTGCCAGCCCTTCAGACTGCCATCCGCCACCGTGGCGAGGGAGAGCAAGCGGCGAGAGCCCTGGTGCCATCGGGAGCCAGCTTATTAACGAACCGTTTGTAATGCAATAATTTGTACTTCTCAATTACCAGCGATGGCTTGATTTTACACGCATGCACTCATGCAAACATATTCAGAGTACACAGTACAGAACCTTGGGAGGCTGCAGGCCAGACCACACAGCGAGGGACCTGCAAGTTCCTCAGTACTGGCAGGGACCAGATTCTGGTCAAAGCAAACAGGGCTGCAGTAAGGCCTGTCTCTATGCCCTGTCTAAAGCCCCATAGCAGGTCTGCAGCTGAAAGGGAAGAAGGCGTAAGACTTGTCTCCCGTTCCATCACTAATTCCAGGTGGGGTGAGCTCTACCAGGGTGGAGAAGGGAAGGAAGGCCTGCTCCCAGGCCTGAAGCGCCACTCACTGGCCCAAGCATTCTTTCAACCACAGGATGGGTGGCTCTTATTGGCCCCAAGTGGAATCTGGCATAGAGTGTGAGCAAGAGGTCAGGTGCATCTGCTTGTACTCGGAGATCACCATACATACCAGCCAGCTGGACTGGAGAACAGGTGAACAGATGTGGTCCCAGTAACCATCACCCCACCTCTGCATCCCACACATGACCTCAAGGGTCCTACCTCAGGGATGCGCACGCTGTAGGGCTGGTTGTGGAATGTGGGCGCGTTGTCGTTCACATCTCCAACTTGGATGTTCACCTTCCGTGTGATCACCTGGAGAGAAACGGACAGGGCTCAACACTGCTGCTGCCCTCTGGCCTCTTCCCAGCCATGCAGCCCAGAGACCTGCTAAGTCCAGGAACAGCTGTTCTAGGGCAATGGGGCCTCAAGGGACACTCACCCCTTGGTGGTCGCTGACGGAGAACTCCACTGTGAACTCAGACTTCGTCTAAATGAAGAGGGAACAGAGGAAGGGAACAAAGTTAGAGAGGCCCTAGGTCCAGGCCCTGGGTGTGGCTATAGGGGCTCCAGTGCTGCCTAGGACCTCGCCTGGGCCTGGTGTCCATGGGTGTCCCTAAAAACCTAGTACTGCCCCCTTAGCACTGTGGAAGCAAGTGCGGAATCTGAATCCTTCCTGAAGACAAAGTCAAGACTCTTGGGTACCATTCTTGGCTGTGTGATGCTAAGCAAACCACTAGACACTTCTGTAGCCGTGTCCTGAGATGTAAGAGAGAACAAGGCCCAGGGATGTGTTCAAACTCCTTCCTTCATTTGCTGAGGACTACCATGCTTGTTGCTCTAGAAAATGTCTGCAGGGGCATAATTAGACTATTCCACCCCACAAGAGATGATTCCACAACATGGTCACTTTCTTCTTGCTTACCCAATGCTACTCCTGGCTCAGAGAACCCCCATCTGACCCACTCCAGCCACAGATCCAACACAGCCCTAGAAGAGAGCTACCACTGAAACAAATGGTCCCAGCAGAAATGGGATGGGACCTTGGAAGAAGGTCCCCCAAAAGATGGTGAGCCACCCTCCACCAGTGTCTGCCCCTGCTCCTCAAGAAGAAGGTTGAGATTCAGGGATCTCTTTCCATACCTCTCTGTCCAGAGGCTGCCGGAGCCACACCACACCAGTGTCAGGCTCCACGGCAAAGAAACGGGAGGCCTCCTCTCCAGACACACCAAACACCAAGGGGTCATTGTCCATGTCTCGGGCCAGCAACTGGGTCACAGAAGAACCTGGAGTGGTCGAACAAGAGGACAACACAGAGGTCAGGCTCCTTTCATCCCACCTTGCTCAGACAATGAGGCATCCTTCAGGGCACAGGCACCTCATACACTTGCAGGTTTTCCAGAGGCCAACAATCAAACCTCGCAAGCACCCTCCGGCTGCAACCCAGGCTCTCCACTTCTGCCCTGGACCACCTGTAAGCCAATCAATGCCAACTCTGGGACTTGTGCTCTCATTCCATTGAGTTGCTGGCTGGGCCATCTTGGCACCCACAGTAATAGACACCCGAAGACAAGGCTGTCAAAGGAGCTAGCCAAGCTTATGGAGCTGGAGAGGGTACTCCCAGTGGGATGGAACTGGAGGGCCACAGGACTAGGCACTGCCTTGGTCAACTGGGTGTCTCAGCTACAGGCACCACATCCTTCCCTGCCCTTTTGTTCCTACTTCTGTTGAGTTGTCTCTCCATCTTTCTAGAATAAAAACACCTTTTCTAATTAATAGTATTTTACAAAATGCTCTGGTCTTCATTTGTGCACAGAGGCTAAGAAGACAAATCACGCTCAGACTCGTCCTGACAGGGCCTGGCTCCTGTCCTCAAGAAGAGGACCAAAAGGTAGGTGTCCTACTGATAAGGATGCTCTGGACACAGGCCATTCCAGGCATCAGGACGGTGGCATGAAGTCTGGCTCAGAAGGCTTGGCACAGGATATCTTGTCCTGGGGCTCCCTAGTTCCCAAGTGGTTTTCAAAGAGGAGTAGCCTACTGCCCCATTTGCCCAGGATGAAGGAGATTCTCACACAAGTGCTAAGTCCTTAAAGTGCCAGGCTGGCTGAGAGAGCTGTTCACCTTAGCTTCAGGCGGCCCTTAAGTCCCCGGGACCTGGATGGGCATCATGGAGAGCTATGGAGGAAGTATCTAGCATTGTCATCTCAGAGTCTTGGCTTGGGCCACTTCCTTCTTTTAAGGGCTCAGCTGAACCTGCAAACTGGGACAGACACCATCTCTTCCCCAAATACTGACTTATTCCTATTTAACCAACAGTCTCAAAGAACAAAATGAGGGAAGAAGAGCTATAAGTCTGACTCGGGAGCTTCCGTCAGAGGCTGATAATGGGACAGCTCTAAGCTGACAGTGGCCGCCAGCACTCGTCAGCCCTGAGAAAAGGTGGCCAAGAAGCTCCATGCTCCATTCTGTCTGCCTCAGAGCTTTTAAGTGATATCATCACTTCCCACAGCCTTGTGGTTAGCACATGGCAGAGCTAGACTCCATGGCCAGCTTAAGAATTCAGTCGTTCCACGGCAAGCGAGAATCCCACAGATCTGGTCCCATCAGGCCCTAACCAGGATCCCAAAATGAGAAGATTTTTTTTTGGGGGGGGGTTCCATTCACTTGAGTTTTCTCATTCAATCCCCACCCTCCCCCACAGCTCTGTCTGGCAGTCATTTTCTAGATGAGGACACTGAGGGGAAGGAACATAGTCTCTCCCATGTCACACGGCAGAGGCAGACATCACCTGTGGTGACGGAGGAGGTGACGGGGCACTGTGAGAGCATGGAATAAGGTCAGAATAGCCCAGAACCCAATGTTCCCATCTTACAGAGAGAAAGAGAAGTCAGATGCAGCAAGTAAACACCCAATTGGACAGTGACTGTTTTAGGAAACACATGACCCCATCTCTGAATGCCTACATGCCAAGCTTGATGTCCTTTTTGCCCAAGTCAGAGGGGTGGGGTGTATGAAAGTCACAGGTAAGTCAATTTCGCCTTCCCGAAGATCTTATTCCCAGATGACAAAGGTCAATTGAAAGCCAAATGGACCACACGGTGCATTCTAAAAGATGTACTCTAAAGCTCTGTGTGTGCGTGTGTGTGTGTGTGCGTGTGCGTGTGTGTGTGTGTGTGTGTGTGTGTGTATCACCTCTCTGTTGTCAGATCTGGGAAACAAAGAGCTGCTTTCCAAGCCTTGGGCCAATTCCCCATGGAGGACAAGCCCACCACCATCCCCCCTCTACAGTATAAAGACCTACACAGCCTGCAACCCACAGACAGCAGGCCTCACCTGCCAGCCCTGTCTTGACCCATATGAAGGCCTCAGTCAGTCAGGATAAGTTCTGGCTGGCCAAAGGGGTTGTGGGAAAGCCACATTAGCCCTGCAACCAAGGTCATGTGCCTGAACCTCATATCCCAAATGGTTTTCCCAAGCCTGACACTCGGGTCCTCCCAGGGAGGGGGACGCTGGGCAGGATAGGGATGGGGCCATCAGCTGCTGTCACCCACCCTGTAATTTCCTGGACTTTTATCCATTTTCTCCTCAATTATGTGCTGCTCAAAATGGTCTTTTGTGGCTTCCTCACAGGCTCTTTCCAGCTCACGCCTTCTTGGTGTCCCAGGTAATTGCTAGTGGCCTTTTCTAAGCGCACTAATTAAAGGTGCTGATTTAATATTATATTTAAGACAAGACACCCCGCAGTTTTCCAGCTGGGCACCTCCTCCCCCGCCCAGTGCTCTTGGCTGTTCTGCAGAAGTGGCCAGAGCTGGCTTCTCTGGAAAGCAGGCAAGCTGCCCACCAGCAATCTCTGGTCATACTGTCTCTGTAGAAATCAAGTCTCTCTGTAGGAGTTGGCTCTGGTCTACGCCCCCAGGACCATTTTTTATGGGACTACCATCCTGGCTGCAGACCCTGGGGTACATACGTCTCACACAGGGATGATCCCCACCTGAAGATGACAGCATCTTGGATACAGAATACCTGGTGTGATTTAAAGGGGAAAAAAATCTGGTGGGCCTGGGATACAGATAAGTTGAAAGAATACTTGCTTGCCTAGCATGCACAAGGCCTGGGGTTTGATCCCCAGCACACCGCAAACCCAATGTGGTGGTGTATGCCTGTAACTACAGCACTTGGGAGGTAAAGAGCAGAAGATTGGGAGTTCAAGGTCATCCTTGGCCTCACAGCAGATCTGAAGTCAGCCTGGCTACATGAAACCCCACCTTTTATGGATACACACACATGCAAAATAACCATCTCACAAAATTAAGCATCTTCACTGTTCAAAGTATACAATCTGGTACCTTTTGATGCCCCTCACAGTACTGAGCAACCATCATCCATCACGCCCAAGAGAAACTGTACCCATCACAAAGCCACCCCTTCGCTTCTAGCTCCCGCATGTCCACTTTCATCTCTAGGACCTGCCTGCTCTGGGCATTTATATCAACAGAACCACAACCATCCATAGCCTTGTGTGTGGCTTTCAGCTAGCATCACCTGTAAGGCTAGTCTATGCTGGTACCTATGTTAGAGCCCTGCTCCTCTTGATGGGCGACGAATCTCCTGTGTGGCTCTAGCACATCTTGCTCAAATGTTCCTCAGTCCACAGAGGTTTGGGCTGTGATATGCACGTCTATGTATAAGACATTGCCTGAATTCTCAATGTAAATAGTTTCTCATATGCTTAGGAGTAGATGTGCTGGGTTGACAAGCCACTCTGTGTTTAACTTATTGAGGAATCATCAAATGGTTTTGTACAGTGTCTGTGCCATTTTGTATTTCCCAACAGGAGTGGATGAGGCTGGAGCTCTTGTTTGTGATAAGGACTCACAGGTGCCGGGGTTCTGATGATGGCGTGAAAGGGGCTGCAGAGATGCCCAAGGCAACTGCAGTTAGCACTGTGTCTCCCTCAGTGCCACACACCAGCCCAGCCTCCAAAGGTCAGACTCCATGGTTTTTTGCCAGAATCAGCCCATGCCATACACAGATGGGCCAGAGAACTGATGCCCCTGGTGTTGGGACTCAGTGACTGACTATAGAAAGTGATGAATGAAGATGACAGGTGGTAAACATGCATCCCAGTTCCCTCGCCTCTCAAGGGCATATTTCTGAGGCACGTGTTCTACGCTGACTTCTGGAGTTCCCCTAAGAAGACTGTATGCAGTTGCCTCCAGTAATGACATGGTTCATGCTGGAGTTTAGATGTGTCCTCTAAAGCTTGTGTGGTAGAAGCTACTCCTAATCCATAATTGGTAGCATTTGGGGATGAGGACTTCAGGCCAATCAGAACCATATGAGGTGAGGCCTTTGCTAAGGCATTAACCACTTCACCAGACTATGAGCGCCCTATGCCAGCAGCAATCAGTCTCTCTCACCTTGTGATCCCCCCACCGTGTTATGATGCTGGGTCAAGACCCTTACCATATGTGGCCACCAAGCTCCTGAACTTCCCAGCCTTCAGAACGGCAAGCTAAATGAACCCCTCTTCTTTGTAAGTTAGCCAGTCTGTGCTAATCTCTTACAGCAACAGGAATTCCATCTGACCCTGCCTCATATCCTCACCCCTTTCCTAGGGTTCCTGGGATCTCCTCCCTAGTCAACCACCAGCCTTTAAGCACTCATCACAAGGTCGTTTCTGAGACAACAACCACAAAGACTGTGTGTCTGAGCCGTGGTGGATGCTTGCTACTGCTCGGCACTGCTGGCCCAGCTGGCTGGTGGGGCGCTAAGGACACAAGCCCCTAGACAGTGCCCCCGCCCCTCTCTTCAAAAGACTGATGTGCAGTCAGGCATAGAAGTCTTGGTGTGGTTTATTGCAGACCCATATTCAAATATTTAACAATGGGCGCAGCATAGGAATCTACCAATCAGAGCAGACGCTGGCCATAAACAAGGGAGCTCTGAGTGCTGCCAGTAAGTCAGCCTGGTTTATGGCTCCCGCTTTAGATGCAGAGGGGGACTGCTCCAGGCCTGGCATGATTTAATGGCTCAGACTCTGGCCTCTTGGTTCAATCAGTTCAGCCAGAGGAGTTTCTGCCTTTGGCTTCCCACCCTCACTGTAAGGGTCATCCCACTGAGCCCGCTACTTCCAATCTTTGCTGAGCCAGGCTGGGACCCCTCGCTTACCTTGGGTCAGGAGGACATTTAAGACTGAGGCACTTAGTCCTCGTGGAAAACCCACATCCTTAGCAGTTTCCATAATGGTCAAGAGGTGAGGCAACCCAAGGAGGCATGGATAAATGGATAAGCAAAACACAGCCAAGGCAGCCAATGGATCTTCAAGTTCTGGGAGGGAAGGAGATGCTGACTCTTGCTATGGCACAGATGAGCCTTGAGATGCTGTGCTAAATGAAATAAACTACCATATTTTCTGGCATATAAGATGACCTCCAACTTTAACTTTCCCAGTTAAAATGTAGACTTTGGAATATATGCTCCGTATAAGACTACCGCTCTTCCAACGCACACCCTATGCAACAGACTCGGGCTGCAAACTCTATATTTTAACTGGAAAAGTTAAAGTTGGAGGTCATCTTATATGCCAGAAAATATGGTAATTGCACAATGACAAATAATGCAAAACTGTACTCCCAAGAACCTCACGATATAGAATGCTGATGCTCAGAGGCCAGGAAAGATAAAGGAGGGAGACTTACTATTTTACAGGCAGAGTTGTAAGTTTCATGTGTATGTATGCACATTTGCATGTGTAAGGACACATGTGGACGTGTATGCCATATATGTTGGAGGCCTGTGGTTGATATCAGGAATCATCCTCCATCCCTCTTCCACATTATTCCCTGAAGCAGGACCTCTCAATCGAACCCAGAGCATTCGTTTGAGGAATCCAGTCTCTGCCTTCCAAGGCTAGAACTGCAAGAAGGCCACCATGCCTACCTGGCATGGGTTTCTGGGGATCCAAACTCACATCCTCGTGTTTATGCAGCAAGTGCCTGAGCTACTGAGCCATCTCCCCAGCTCACATGTTCTTAAAGGTAAATAAGTAAATCAGATCACCCTGGGGCTCTAATGATCTTCCCCCAATATAACAGATCCCAATAGGTCACGCTTTCTGGCCCCGTTGCTTTCAACAGCTCTTGAGCAGGCCAAGTGTAGCTGTGCTTCAGCTGGGAGCATGGCTTCCTGAAGTCACTCTGTGCCCAGGCTCAATGTTCACCTCCCAACGCCAGCTAACCCCTCAGGGCCTTTCTCAAATACTTGGTTAGCCAGTATACCTGGACACCCAAAAGGACACCTGGTCTCTCTGTCCTACAGTTCCCCATCTCTGAAGCCACCTGTGCGTTCACCTGTGTGTCTTGCAGGCCAGCAATCTCAAGCACATTCCCTCCCGTCTGCTCTGAGGGAACAGCACCCTGCCTGTCCCATTCCCTGAGCCTGATGAGCAGCTGCATTCCCAAGTCACTCAATAAAACCTCGAGTCCTGCTAAGCCTGGGAGGGGTGGAGAGAGGAACTGCCCCCATGTGGGCCTTTGAGCCACTGTGAGAAGTGAGTAAGGCCAGTTAGATCTTAATTACTACATTAATGGGCAGGAGACTGCAAGGCTAATCGCACCTAATAAAAAAGCCGAAACCAGCAGCACTTGACTTGGGATGCTGGAACGGAGTCCGTACAGCTGGGAGGCTGGTCTCCTACATTCTGGCCTTGGATCCTTTCCTAAGGGCTGTCTAATCTCTCTGGTCAACCAAGTGTCCTGCCCTTGGACAGTCTACCCTGTCTTAGGAGGATTCCCCCGATCCTGCAGCTAAGGTCCTTGGGAAGTGCAGAGCTGGGGACATGTCCTCCACTGTGGCCTCAGCCCCTCAGCAGCTAGTCACATGTGCCTTCCAGGCAAGGGGCGGACAATCACAGCTTCCTGAGTCCCTGCTGGGTCCCTGCTGACGGCCCAGATGACTGTTATTACTGTTATTGTTGTTATCTGCACGGAAGGGAAGGATTGAGGGGAAGGGCTGAGGATCTCTGCCTGCCTGAGGAGGGGAAGGGCAGAAATGCAAGTCTGTGGCAAGCTGTACGCCTTTGAGGTTTTATCTGAGGAGAAGGTTAAGATCTGTGTGTGTTCCCAAAGCTGGGGCCAGGGGCTGTGGGATGAATAAAGGCTATGAGTGCACTCTGCCTCATAGGAGCAGTGTCCAAAAGCATATGTGTGATTGGTCCCACAGTATTCAAATACATTGAGTCTGATGCTCTTCCCAAGTCAGGAACAACCCTCTCCTCAGTTCCCCCTAGCCAAACACATTTCCACTGGACTGTGGGTCAGCCTATCAGGCTGCTGCAAGCCTTCTTGACCACACTGTGACCCATATGCCCCACTACAGGTCTCTGAGACCCCACATAGCCTCCACATGTACCCTAACCTGCCTCTTTGTCATTAGCTTCTCTGACTCTGTGCTCCTGGAATCATTGTTCGCATCTCTGTGCAGCAAGCAACCTGCCATAACCCTTGAACATAGAGATGGTACGCTAGGACAGGTTGGCAAGGCCCCTGCAATCCCCTTAGGACTCCCCCATCAACTACTGTGCTCCTAGAGGCCAGAGAGCTAGTTAGACCCAGCCCTTTCCCGTGCAGACATTACTAACCAATCACCAGCTACTATAGTCAACTGTAGAAACCTCTCAACACTGGGTTTTATGTAGTCACCATAATCACCCTTAAAAGACATGAAAGCCAATCCCTTGCGATTTGTGACCTGAAATGGCTTTACATTAACTGTTACCCATTGCCTCTCTCCATTCAGGAACCAAGGATCTAAGATGTCTGCCCCTATCAGGCTCAGGGCAGTTAGAAAGAACAGAGTCAGGCTAGGAGTACAGAAGTCACCTCAGAAACAGAGACTAATTATGGTGAAAGTAGAGACCACAGACACCTTCTCACCCCACAGAGGGAAGAGCCACCTGGGAAGTTTATCTGAATGACGCTCAGCTGAGGCTGTGCAGCCTCAATTCCAGGGCTGTGGGTTATAACGAGGACCTTCTGAGAACAGATGTAGGCTTGTGTCACCCTGTGTCACTAGTGACCAACTGAGCTGCTCTAACGCCCCACCCACCCCCCATACACATACAGAGATAGCAGCCCAGCCTGCTCCCTGTCTGGCCTTGGTCCCTGCTAGAGCCACAACTGCTGTTTGCTCCTCCTCTGGGTCAGGGAACCCCCTCAGAGCCAGCTGGCCTTGTAGCCTGTGGTCTTATTTGCTTCCCTCTGGGATCACACAGCCTGCTAAGTGCCATCATCTCATTTGTCTTAGTTTTCCCTTTCCTCTCCAGCCACAGTCAGGCTCCCCCCCCCCCCCCCTGCTAACCTCTGGGAGTCTGAACTTGGTTTGACCTCACAGCCTTTATTTTATTCTAAAGTCTATCTTTGCCCACCTGGGCTGCTGGAGGGCCATTGAGGAGCCAGAGACCAGACTTCCCTCCTGCTAGGCTGAGGCCTCCAAGGTTTCTTCTCGAGGGCATACCCTGCAGTTCTCAGCAGCTGATCCTCACCTTGGGTGGAGGAACCAGGCCTGTGTCTGGAGCCCTCAGGCCACCTCCACTCCCAAAAGCAGGCCTCCCGAAGCTGCCCATACCAGTGGAGGACAGACTCACTTGCTGCCTGAGGGAAGAGGGCCTGCACATATCAAGCACCGTGCTCAAGGGTTTCCACTCTGCTGCTTATTTCTAATAATAGTCCTGAAGTGTCACATCTGCTACCTGGATAAGAAAACCAAGACTCAGAGAGGCAAAGTGACATTTTCTTCAGGGCAGTGACGGCTTGGACTCAGGGTCAAAAGACCCAGCAGATAGCCAGAATAGTGGTAGTGTATGCGTTTAATCCCAGCACCCAAGAGACAGAGGCAGGTGGATCTCTGTGAGTTCGAGGCCGGCCTGGTCTACAAAGAGCATTCCAGGACAGCCAAAGCTACACAGAGAAACCATGTCTCGAAAACAAATAAAAACAAACAAACAAATGGCCAGTAGATGCTGCTTTGGGAGCAGGGTTGCCTCCAATGGTTCCCCGAATTAAAACAGAATCAGCAGCGGGTGGGGGATAGAATTCATCTGGATGCCCTGGTTCCCTCTGCAATCAACTCACTGTGTGACAGTGGGAAAGGTGCTTACCTCTCTGAGTGGCTCCTCTTTCACCAACACCAGGAGGGACCTGGAGTTAGTAGCCAAATCATAGCAATGCTTGGGGAGAACAGAAACGATGCTTGGGGTTGAGATTCATGGCAGCAGCCCCAGTGTGCCCCAAGGAAGAGGGCAAGGTGAGCTGCCTCAGAGTTTAACAAGGACGAGGCGTTGAGTCCAACACCTGACTCCAATAGGGGTTCTCGACACCTGCTACACATTCCAGTACTTGATGGGCCCAACAAATTCACAAAGGAAACGGGGCTGGGCAGCTCAGTGGCAAGCCCACTGATGCTCAAATTAGTCCCTAGTCCTACAATGTACTTTCTGCTACACCACATTATGGTCACAGCCAGTTGGCAGGTCTATCCAACTAAGGCTCTGTTGGTCACATCTCCCACCATGTCAGTGTGGGATGCTTGTCATGGGGAAATAGACCACATGCATCTATTTCAAAGATGCATGACCAGGCTACCATACCCCGGAAACAGGGAGACTGCATACTTTTCCCCCTGTTCAGAAATAGCAGATAAAGTACAAGATGACCATGAAGTAAGGGATTCTAGAATATTCTGTCTGACCTTCTCAAGTCCTTGCAGTTCCAAGGCCCTTGGGGGTGTGCTCAAGAAATCGGGAGATGGAGTCCTTTCTTAAGGCCAGAGAGCCAAGCAGTAGTTACCAGATTTAATAACAATGATAAGAGTGGGCTATTTTTTCCCTTCTCCTGAAACTTTTCAATTCATTGAACTGTTCAATTAACTTTACAAAAGGAAATGTGGAAAAATGACGGCAAATTGAACTTGACATTATCATTAAAATAAACAGAGCACTGCGGGCCGTTAAAGGCAGGCGAAGATAGTCTAAACACGGGTGGCAGGTTCAAGCTGGTTCCTTCCTGCTCAGAGGCCACCCTGCTGATGCCCTGCTACCAGGAGCTGAGGACAGAGTCACCACTCACAGTCCCCACTCTTAGGATCAAGGCTGTGCCCATGGAACCCACATTGACACCCCTAAATGAGACCACTGGAGAGAACAACCAGGGCTAGGTAGCTTCTGGAGCCCCACTCTCTACACACCAGAACAAACCTAAGTCTGTGATGAAGGTCAGCCCACCAGCCAGCAGTTGATTCCAAACTCCTATCAAAACCATCTGGAGTCAAACAATACCTGTGTACGTACCACAACTCTAAGGGCAGAGTCATGGTCTGGGGCGAGGACTGGGTGCTAGAGGGGTCAGATCCCCAGGAAGTGCTTCCACTGGAGAGCTATGCTGGGGGACCACAGCCTTAAATGGTGTTTTCATTTGGTCCACAGGAAGGCCAGCCTCCCGGGAGCTTCTACACTCTCAATCTTGTGGGTGAGTGGGCTCCTAGCCATAGTGGGGTACCCAGACCAATCCACAGGCATGGTAAGATATGTATGTGTGTAATATGTGTCTATGGATGTATGCTTGTGTCTGTGATCTGTGATCTTTATTGTGTCCAGACTTTTCCAAATCACCTTGCTTTAATGTATCAAATCTTGACCTGATTCCATTTTAGCATCACCTGGGAGAGTATTTGCAAGCGAGGCAACCCAGGCCCCACTTACCAATGAGTGTCTAGTGTCTACAGTGTCTAGTGTGTTGACCTCTTCGGTGACTGTCCCTGGGGTTAACACAAAGACTTTCAAAGTGCAGTGAGCCTCAGACTCACCAGGACAGTGGGTGTAGGGCAGGCCCATCCTCTTTTCAGAGCTTCTGGCTCCATCTCTAATAAGCTCCCAGGCAGCACTAAGGTCGCTGGTTCTGGACCACAATTCTGAGACTTCCCCTGGGCTACAGCTTGAAGGGGTCCAAGGCTCAATTATTTCAAATCCTTCTTGAAGGCAACTTGGTTCTTGGAAGTGTATACATTAAGGTGTGGCTTCCTGGACCTCTGCTCTTCAGCCCTTGCTGAGGACCCAGCTTTTCACCACCTCCCCATGGCAGAAGAAACAAGGCATGTGCATCCGGGATGCAGGGTAAGACACTTCCCCTAGCCCCTCCCCTGCCGGGGAGCTAGAGGAGGGCCCCCAGAAATCACCTCGTTTCAGAGGAGACTCGTAATTACCCACGATGATCACAGAACCATTCATTCTGCCCTAAAATTAATACATCACGTTGAGAATGATCTCGCACTAATTTATCACAAGATTTATGAAACTTGCACTTTTTCTAATGAGATTTATGCAAATGCCGCTGTTTTTGTTTTTAAAAGTTTTGACAGCAAAGAGAAGGTCCAGTGCTGTTGGAGGTGGCCCTCGCCCGGACTCAGCAGGCGGCTCAGACGTGGGGGTGGGGGCTCCTCAGAAGACCTTGCTCATAGAAGGCACAGGTGAGCGACTACCTTGGTCCTTCCCCAGTTTCTCCCTCCAACCGTGCCCCCCCCAACACACACACACCCTCTATCCACCTGCGCCTGGGCCCCCATCCTCACTTAGTTCACAATCTTTACAGGTGTGAAGCCAAGCCTCTCGCCCAATCAGAAGCCTTCAGGGTGCTCAGACTAAACAAACCTCTAAGGATTTGAGCATCCCCAGGAGATGGTGGAGACCATGCCGCAGAGGAGGTAAGGTGGTGGTCCCCCTTGGGTGCTGTCCCTGTGCCTGCAGGAGTTTGGCATGTTACAAGAGTTGACATGCCCCAAGGCCCTCCTCACCTCACCCTAGTCCTGACTTTGCCACTATCAAGCGCCAGTGATTATTGCGTAACTATCCAAAACATAGATTAAAGCAGGACAGTAAAGCCAAGTTTGGATACTAGCACATGCCCTGTAATCCCAGAACTTTTCGATTGTGAGTTCAAGGCTAACCTGTACTATATTATAAGCTCCTGCCTTGACAAAAACAGAGGGCTCAGGGCATATGTAGTTATAGTGCACTAGTTGACCCTATGCAAGGTTCTGGATTCAATTCTTGCCACCACAATAAATCATGCAATAAAGAAACAGATAAAATGCCTCTGGATAAGTAAAAGTCCCACAACCAAATACATACATGACATTCCAAGTTCATGCAAAGGAGAGGCCTGGTCAGTCCCTCACTCAGAGACAGTGTGCTTGAGTCTGTGTGCTGAAGTTGCTTCTCGGGTGTTTTCAATTCCTGGTCACTCCAAGAAGGATCACAGACAATAAAGGAAGCAAGCGAATCTGTTCTCTGTTCTCCAAAAAGGGGAAAGACCAAAGGTTCTCTGAAAAGTTTCTGTCCCTTCGCTAGCTCCTGTCAGGGACACAGCATCACGAGAGGATGCTGTTCAGGGTGATGTGTTCAATGATGTGCCCAGGAAGGGCTGAAAGATGAGTCACCCCAACGTGAGGAGGCAGGTACATATATAATAGATCTTATGAATATTCCATGCAAGTCATTATAATTAAAAAAAG
>OU015751.1:21889790-21909611 GCA_907169655.1 Acomys percivali | reverse complement strand
GTGTGTGTGTGTGTGTGTGTGTGTGTGTGTGTGTGTGTGTGTGTGTGCGCGCGCGCGCGCATGATGGGGGAACACACATGAAGAGTGTGGAGGTCAGAGGGAAACTTTATGGAGACAGTTTTTTCCTTCTACCTTCACATGGGTTCCTGAAATCAAACTCAGGTCATTAGATGTCTTAGTCAGGGCTTCTATTGCTGTGACAAAGCACAATGACTAAACAGCAAGTTGGGGAGGAAAAGGGTCCATCCAGATCACAGTCCATTACTGGGGGAAGTCAAGACAGGAACTCAAGCAGGGATGGATCCCAGATGTAGGAGGGATGCAGACACCGTGGAGGGGTGCTGCTTACTGGTTTGCTTCCCATAGCTTGCTCAGCCTGCTTTCTTGTAGAACCCAGGACCACCAGCCTAAGGATAGCAACACCGGCCATGGGCTCGGCCCTCCACAACTGATTACCAATTGAGAAAATGCCCTTACAGCTGGATCTCATGGAGGCATTTTTCTCAACTGAAGTTCCTTCCTCTCTGATGACTCAGACTTGTGTAAAGTTGACATACAAAATCAGCCAGTATGACCCTTTATCAACTTGACACACAAACACATCACTATTAAGCCAAAACTTTTTTCTTTCTTTCTTTCTTTCTTTCTTTCTTTCTTTCTTTCTTTCTTTCTTTGTTTTGATTTTTCAAGACAGGGTTTCTCTGCAACCCTGGGTATCCTGGACTCACTTTGTAGATCAGGCTGGTTGAACTCACAGAGCTCCGCCTGCCTCTGCCTCCTGAGTGCTGGGATTAGGCTTGTGTCACCATGCCCAGTTACTCTTCCTTTCTTATTCATCCCCAAGATCTCACCTTAAAAACACGTATAGCTTTAAAAGTTCCACAGTCTTTACAAATTAAAACACATTAAATTCCAATCTCTTTAAAATGTCCAATCTCTCTTTTAAAATTAAAAAAATATATATTTTACAAGTTCAAGGTCTTTTAGCTGTAGGCACCCGTAAAAAATCAAAATTAAATTAAATACCTTCTTCAGGAGGGGAGAACTGGGGCAAAGTCACAATCTAAACCAAGCAAAACTAACTCCAACAATGTCTGGGATCCACACATGATCTTCTGGGCTCCTCCAAAGAGCTTAGGTCACTTCTCCAGCTCTGCCCTTGGTACTACACACATCTTATCTTCTTAGGATCTGGCTGACTCCACTCCACAGCTGTTCCTGGTGGCCATCCCATAGTACTGGCCTCTCCAAAACTATGGGGTCTCTGCTGCAACTGGGCTGCACTTTCACCAACTGCCTCTCATAGGCTCTCTTCATGGTGCCAAGCCTCAACTTCTCTGCATGACCCCTGCAGTCTTAGGCCTACAAATGACACTGAGGCTGCACCTTCACCAGTGGCCTCTCACAGTGCCAAGCCTCAGCCGCTCTCATGACCTTCAGAACCAGTGCCATCTGGGTGACTCTTACACATTACCAAGTTGGGCTACCAGCACGAGGTACGACCTTAGCCGCCTCTGGAACACAGCTTCTCTGTGCTCTCAGAAAACACTTCCCAGAAGATTTCACCTCAGCAAGGCTGGTCTCTTGCTAATCACCGCTAATGTTTTAGCCCCAGCTGAGCAGCATCAATTGTCCCAGTAACACAAAAGTAGTTCTCGTATCTTGTTAACCACAGCTGGTTGTTCGGCCCCAGCTAACAAGAACCTCCGAATCTTAAATCAGCAAGGCCCCTGCTAGAGTCTTTAATCTTCCCTCTGAAACTTCACAAGCCAGGCCTCCATCTTCTGCACTGCTCTCAACATTCTTACTCTCCAAGCTCCTCTCAACACTCAATGGCTTCTCTAGCCCAAAGTTCCAAAGTCCTTCCACCCTCCTCCCCAAAACATGGTCAGGTCCGTTAAGCAATATCCCACTACGTTGGTACCATGCTGTGATGAGACACCATGGCCAAAAAGCAAGTTGGGGAGGAAAGGGTTTATTCGACTTACATGTCCAGATCATAATCCATTATTGGGGGAACTCAGGACAGGAACTCAAGCAGGGCAGGAACCTGGAGGCAGGAGCTGATGCGGAAGCCATGGAGGAGTGCTGCTTACTGGCTTGCTTCCCCTGGCTTGCGCAGCCTGCTTTCTTATAGAACCCAGGACCACCAGCCCTGGGATGGCACCACCCACAATGGGCTGGGCCCTCCCCAATTGATTACCAATTGAGACAATGCTTAACAGCTGGATCTCATGGAGGCATATACTAGGCATATGTGGCAAGAGTTTTCCCCCACTGAGCCATCTCACTAGCATGGGAAGCTTTAATTTCATTCCCTTGGCCACGGAGAATTATAAAAATATTTCAAAGTAAAGGAGGAAGCTAATTCACCTATGCTATAAAAATCATTTCTCTGGCAGCTATATATAAGACGGACCCAGGGCGTGAGAGAAGGGGCCTTGGGCAGAAGGTCACTTTTATCCTGTGTACTTCCTCTGATAGACTAGTAGTAGCTGCCTGGGTAGAAGATGTGCACAGAAGAGAAGTGGCACTGTGATTGATTAGTGATGTCTGCTCAGGCACAGGACTTTTTTTAAAGTGACTTGAGTGTTGGGATTTGCCAGTTCTAGACTAAGCAGAGATTCTACGAGTGAAATAGAAAAGGAGAAGTGCTGTTTGAGAGACATCTTGGAAACAGAAACAGAAGATCCAGTGGCTTTATAAAAAAAGGCTTAAGGACAGAAATATTGGCCTGCAAAGTTCCAGCTTAGCAGCTAGTACATTTTAGAAGCTGGAGAGGGGTGCGGATTTGTGTTTGACCATGGGTTTGAGGCGCCTGGTGCCAAGACCTGGGAGACAGGTGACATCTATGTGCAGCACTCTGGGGAAAGACAAAGTGATCTCTCAAGCTGGCTCATGCATATGGCAGCTGAAGTGAACAGAAGAGAAGAGGCCAGAGGAAAGTGCAGGGTATGAGGTGGGGACCAAAGACAGAGGCTTGAGAACTTATGGAGCAAATGAGAGCAGGAGTCCCATCTCCCTCTTGGCTTCCAACCTGGCCACCGGCTGTTGTGACCTTAGTCACACTGTCCCCTCTTTGAGTACTGAACTCTTTGTCAGTACAGGGAGAGGGCTGGAGCAGAGATTTCCACACATCCTTCCAGATACACCTCAAGTCAGTGGAGTCCCCCCACTTGATATTGCTAGGGCCAGGAACAAAGAGCAAGGATGCAGGTCTCCTGTGCGGGTGTGCGCCTGCATAAATATCACCCCCTTTGTCAAAGATCCAGGCACCAATTCCAGTATCCTGTACTTGGATGTAAGGGATAGAAAATGTTGGTCACTCAGTTGATGTATCTTCAACAGGCTCTCCTGTCTGGTTGTGGTCCCATAGAGAGATTAGCCTCCAAGGGGGTCTGGATGCAGCTGGGCTGTTACCAGGGAACTGTGGGCAACCAGTGAGGTGTGGTCTCAGAAATCATCTCAAAACACTCCCTACATTGTTAGAAGCGAGGCCCACAGAGGGCAGCTAGCCCAGCTGACCAACAACAGTATCAAGAGGTGGAGATGCCAGAGCTTGCGCTGGGCCCCCAACTTGAAGGCTATATTCCTCCCCACCCACCTCCAGGACCCAGACACAGAAAGGGGTCATGTCCGTCCAGCCTCCACCTGAGGTACTCTCTGTGGCACTCCTGACAGGCACCCCACCTCCTGGCATCAGCCAGTTTGCCTGACTATTTTTTTTTCCACTGCCTGCCCTGAGCCTGCCACTGCCTCAGACAAAGCCAGTGGGGGCGGGGACCCACAGGTGACTGATGGGCCCTGCACAGTTTGTACTTGTCACGTGGCATACAGAATGACAGACCTTGGGAACCGGGCATTAATGTAGAAGATTTATAGTCAAATCTGTCACGCCTGAAGGCACTTCCCCCAAACTTGGCTCTGCCTGAAGGTCGCTTTTTGGAGGTGATAAGTGCAAAAAAAAAAAAAAAAGACGTCCTCGCCTGCCCAGCCCTCAGAAGCCCTCCCTTCCAGAGTCCAAGGCTTGGGCTGTACAGCAGGAACTGCGAGAATGCAGAAGGGAATCCTCCCACACATAGAGTTCCATCCCCGTGTGGCCTTCCTTTGGTGCCCCAGTAGCAAGCTGGAGCCAAGAAGGTCAGGGGAGTGAAGACCTTGCTTACCACAGGGGGCTGGAGTGAGTGAAAGCCGACTTCCCTGGTCAAGGCTTCTCTGTGTCAACAGAAGTGGGAGGGAGGGAGAGACATCAGCCCAGCAAAGCGGCTCAGACCAGCACCTGATCCCAACCCAAGCTGAGAACTGGCAATGGCCCCCAAAGGCCTTGGGGATACAAGTCACCAGCTTAGTCTTTCTTGTAAGGGACAGAGGCCCACCTGTTCACCCACTATTTACCCAGAATCTCCTAGGATCTTGGGGGACAGGAGCTGGGAGAGAGTCAGTCTCCAGACAGGGAAACAGATTCGGAGAGGAGAAGAGAGAATCCAGGGTTGTTCATTCAATTAACTATTTCCGGTACCTCACGGTGAGCGGGAGACCTGGCAGCCTAGCTTCTTGACACTGTGTCAGCTCTAGGCAAAATCCTGTGCAGGGAAGCTGGGAGGGGAGTTTGAAGGTCAGTTCCTTCAAAGGGATAGAATCTAATAAAGCAAGCCTGGCAATGAAGGCCACTGAGGCACAGCAGAGAGAAGGACAGAGCGCACACGCTTTGTTCTGTTCTCAGGATTCCCCCAAGACATTAAGCTATTTTCTGCAGGAAACTGAGGCACAGGTCTAATGACTCTGAGCTCCCAGAACCCAGGCCCCACTTCACTGCTCATACCAGTCTCTGATCAACCCCTATGCATGTGTCCAGCGAGTCCAGACTCTAGGAGGGAAAAGGCTCCAGAGGCTCCCTGGTGGAAGCAAAGGAGGAAAAAAAAAAAAAAAAAAAAAGGATGCAGCCTGCGCCTCTGTGGGGCGACATCCTAATGAGAAGGAATTCTCCGAAGGAGTTGAGAACCCAAATTCAGGATTGGTGGGACACACGCTGACCTTCCTGGAGGGCGCTTTCTGGAGGCAAAGGCCATCAGACCCTCTGCAGAGCAAGCCAGCCAAGTCAGCTCATAGGGACAGAAACACTGGCAGCTGGTGGCTCCTGCACTGTGGCCAGGGAACAGGGAGGTGGCAGGCACCAGCATCCTGGACTTGGGAGCCTGGCCCAAGAACGGTGCTGTTCCTGGGTTACAGATGAGCTAAATTAGCTGTGACACTCATTAGCGGCAGCTCCTAATTAGTGAAAATTAATATTGGCTTTGATAAAGACGTCGGCGCCAGATTTCCAAGGCAGAGGCATTATCGACCTTGACAGCCTGGCTAACGATGGGGTAAGTGGAGGTGCCAGGGGGCCTGGCGGCAGGTGAAGAGTCATGGGGGTAGGTAGTGCTCCCTCCTGCAGTTTCCTGAATGTCCCCCCCCCCTTGGCAGTCATTCCACAGGGTCCCACCCCATCAGAGCTTCTGAGCAGGTGGCACTAGAGTAATTGCCCCTGACGTTGTTTTGGCTCTGCTGAGCCCCAGGCTGCAGAGCTGCTGTGTTTACATGGACTTGTGGAAAGGGATACATTACTTTCCACTTCATAGACAAGAGAAGCCCAGCTCAGGGCAGATGTGTAACTTCTGCTGTGACACCTGGATTTGGGCCCAGGTCTTCTGACACCAAACTTGTGCTCTATGACCTCGGTATCCCTCCATTCTTCCCGGGCCTTCTCAAACATAGGTGCCCGAGAGGCAGAACTCCATGGTCCACGCAGCATCTAGCACACACTAGCACATCAGTGAATGTGTGCAAGTGAGCATATGATTAAGCAAGGATACTTTTGTTTTTTCAGTGTGTTCCTCTTTTCCTTCTTGGCTCATTCCATGTTGTAGAGTCTGTGTCGAAGTCAACTTAAGATCAACAGATCAATGAACCACCCTGCAAACGGCCCAGGACAAAGCTTCGAGATTGCTCTAGAATACCATTCAGGGCCAGGAGCATCCAGGACAGCCGGATGCGTCTTCTCGGGCGGCCATAGATAACCTGAAACTCAGAACTCACCGCTCACGGAGGCCTCAGCTGTGTGGTTACCTAGTGACTAACTCCAGGGGCCAGCTCTTTAGGCCACTTGGGAGGTGACAGGCGGATGTGGCTTCTCTCTACCCAGTCCGCATTTCCCAAGCCAGGGGCCCAGCCTGGGATAATGAGAAGTAGCAAATATATCTATTTTTAATCCAAAATAAAGGGAAATATGTTTGCCACCATGGAGTTTATAAAAATAACAATGCATTATTTGGGCATTAATAACAGTAAAGATGTCAAACTGTCAGATAAGAAGTTAATCTCATTCGGAGAACAATTAAAGATGCTATTATTCCACCACCTGGGGCCATTCAGCTTTTACCACTCAGCGGGCTTAATAGATAAAGGGGCCAGGCACAGAGCACAGGGAGTTTCTGGCGCTGCCATTCTGCCCCGCCTGCCATTCACTGCCAGCCTGCAGACTGCTCTCTTGATGGCCCCAACTGAAGGACTCGAGTGTTACGTGCACAAATTATATAGATGTTCATGATGGCTTTATTTGGAGGAGCCCTGAATTGGGAGAAATCCAAACATCACTGGGCATGGTGGCACTTCATGACAACCCCAGTACTCACAAGGTGGAGGTAGGCAAGGGTCAAGACTTTAAAGTCATTCTCAATCGCACAGCAAGTTCAGGGCCAGGTTGGGCTGGGGGCTAAGCTACACCAGATCTTGTCTCAAAGAAAAAGAAGAGCAGGAGGAGAGAAAGAGGCAAAGGAAGGAGGAGGAGGAGAGAGAGAAAGAAAAAGAAAAACAGAGCTCGGGAGAGTATTTATTAAGGATCTGCCCTGCAGGCATGAGGTCCTGATTTAGGATCCCGAGCATAGTATTGGAGGTGCCCAGGGGTTCCCTGGTGGGAAAGGAAGGAAAGGAACGGGAGACATCCTAGGGGTGAAGGCTGAGCTCACTGTCTTGACTGTGATGGTGACTTCAAGAACTATATGCAAGTGTCCCAATGTATTTGTTACATCGACTAACTCATGGCTTGTTTTGTTTCTGTAATGTTACAGTAGAAACATTGTTTTAACTTGGATGGAAATAAAGTTAGAAGGTAGCAGAGGGAGATTGAGGATCTGGGGGGTAGGGGTTACAAATGAGGGAGTATAAGCCAGGCTTGGCCATCCTGAGAAACAAGAGGCTATTGTATCTCCCTCAGACCCACGTTTAAAAAAAAAAAAAAAAAAAAAAAAAAAGTCCTCCTGGGCCTCAGGACCATGGGGAGCAAGTCTGGTGGGGGACCTGTGGGTAGCAAGGACAACACTAGGATAAGCCTCACGTGCTCCCCTCAGGGCACAGGTCTGATGTCCTCAGACCCAGTAGTCCAGGAAAGTGAAAGTTACCATCAACCCAAAGAGAGAATCTTACCAAGGAGCATTCCTACGCAGAGGTCTGTGGTCAGGGAAGACTTGGAAAGGGTGCCTGGGAAGGATGGCGTAAACATCCAGATCCCCTGGGGGAGGGGGCAAGAACACTCTGACCACCCTGAGAACGTAGGGGACCATAGCTCTTTTTAGGGGAACCGAGCATCCACATGGGCTGCCCCGACACACTTCGGAGGGCTGTGGTCTGATCATAGTCGGCCTGAGCTTGCAGCTAAGGAGCTTGGAAAGGATGTATGGATGGTGGGAGCCACTAAAACTTTAGAACTAAGTACCACCAGGGGCTGTGTCAAAGCCCCTGTGTTTGCAGGCAGCACATGCTTGCTGCTCAGTAACACCTAGGCTCAAGTCCAGAGGTGAAGGATTTGGCCTGAGGCCTCCCACAGGGTGGCCCTCTGCTTTCTGCTGTCATTCTCTTTTCAAACCCTCCCCTCTGGCAGGACTCACTGCTCAGCCACTCTCCACTGGGCTCACAGCTGCTCTCTCAGTCCTTAGTGCATGGCATCTTGAACTTGGCTCACCCATGACCTCATTTTACACAAAAAATTTTGACACTACCTCAGACATACAGGTAGATAAAGTGCTGTACACACACTTACTGATGATAAATCATAAATAAGGTTTTCAAGCAATTCTTTGACAAATATTTAATCTTATGGCTTATTAAAGATGAAAGCAATTCTGCCTCCTAACAAGAGGATGTACTTGTTTATTTTGACAAAAAAATATTAAATATTGACTGAATATTTGGTGCTGTGGGACATAGGGCATCTTCAGTGTTTTTTGGAGTTCACGGGTACTTCGACTTTACGATCCTCATTTCAGGGAATGTTGCCTCACATAAATTCATAGCACAAAATGGCAGAAGTATACTTAGGGCCATTTCCAAATTTATTGGAAATACTGTCCTAATTCCAATCTCAAATTCGTTGAATGATTTTCTATGAGTCCCAAGTCAGCAACTCCAAAGACACACTTTAAAATCATAGCATTCTAACACAATACAATCCAAAGGCATGCTAATTTGATACTTAGGGGAAAGCCTCTATTTCCCATAATTAAACTGCTATGTTTCTATAAGAGCAGAAAGCTTTGTCTGCTAAGGGAAAACACTGGTTCACACCACACTGCAGTCTTAGATCTGAGCCGAGGTGGTCCGGGCATTCATTGGTACTGTGTAGTGCCACGGTATGCCCAGTGCCGAGTGTGTATGTTATGTGCCCGTACCCAAGGCTTCAGTGACAGCATGTGATGGAACACAGAAACACCACCTATCTGAGACGTGTTTAATTCTGAATTCATTTTTGATCAGTGAGTTTTAGGAAATTTTTATCATTGCTGACATTTCCCCCACAACCAACATATTCAGTTACGTGGTGAGGGAGTTGATTGTAACCTACAGTTTAAGGATCTGGGCCTCAAAGTACTCCCTCCCCAAGTGCTGCCATTTCTCCTCTAGCTACCCACTCTAACATTTATCTTTTTTATTATTATTCAATAAATATTCATTAAGAAAAGCCTCTTGAGTACCAAGCCGCCAGCTGGGCACCTGGGTCACAGCATGGAAGAGAAAAAGTCCCTGCACTCCAGAGCTGGATAAAGGATATGAGAGGGAATTCTCTGCAAAGACGCCAGAGGAAAAGCCCCAGACAGAAGGACCTGCAAGTGCAAAGGCCCTGCAGTGAGAACATCCTTGGCTCACACCAAGGCCAGGCACAGCAAGCAGGAGAGACATCAGAAGAGGTAGTCAGAATTGGTTGGCAGCTGGGCCTGGAGCCTCAGAGCCTGGCTCAGACCTTATTATAAATGGTCTAAGGGCTGTGCTCTGCTAATTCTGCTGGTTCCTTGCCCTTAGGGTCTCTCTCCTTGTGCCCATTTCCCCCTTCTTAGCTTGTCATATTGCAGCCCATGTCCAGCCTGGGGTGGCCCAGTTAGCTGAGAAGTGAGATGCCCAGAACCCCATAGGGGATTCAGGAATGGGAAAGAACACCAACAAATGCTGTCAGTATTCATGCGGTTACCATGGGATTCTCAGGATCCCTAGGCGATGGGTAATCACAGTCGAGACCCAAGATGCATATTACCAAAGTAGAGAACCTGCCCCCAGACTCCTGCCTAGAGGACCATCCAGACATGGAGAACAGGCATCTTGAGGGACCATACCCTTCATCTCATCATTGTGACTATGCTACTCCCACCGCCAAGGAAGCCTGCCCTTGGCAAAAGGGCAATAGAAAGACGGTAGGATTCCGGAGGCACTGAGTGAGTGCAGCGTGTGCAGGAGCAGGTGTACATGTGGATGTGCCATGTGTGCAGACCCATGAATCCCCATGTGGGTGTATGAGAAGCCAGATCCCAGGCTTTTCTCCTCCATCCAAGCCATTCCAGATAAGCCTCAACTTTGGGTTTAAAGTACCATAGCTGCAGGAGCAGGTGGTGTACTGGGCTTCATTGCAGAGCTGGGGGAGCAAGAAGTGGTAGAGGGTAGGGGCCAGAGTGACCTATGGAACTTGTTCTCACCTGCTTTTTTTTTTTTTCCTAAGAGGGAAGAAATATGGTCTACCCCCAACTCATCACCAGGAAGGGAAGGCAGCTTACCACTTGAGATAGAACACAGGGCCAAACAAGACCCAAGAAAAGAGGAATTGATGAGCTTTGAGGTTGGGGACAGGGTATGAGGTGTCGCCTGAATGTGCAGTGTAATCTCCAAATCTCTGTTCATTCACCTGCAAAGTAGACACAACTATAGTAGCTCAAACACTGAAACCATATCTTATAAGCTTTCTTGTTGTTGTTGTTGTTGTTGTCATTTTTGGTTTTTTGAGACAGAATTTCTCTATGTGAAGCTTTGGCTATCCCGGAACTCATTCTGTAGACCACGCTGGCCTCAAACTCACAGAGATCCACTTGCCTCTGCCTCACAAGTGCTGAGCTCAAAGGCATGCGCCACCACCAGGCCAGCTCATCTAAGCTTTATTAATTAAGCACGTCAAATGTCCACTCTGGCCCTGGGCATAGATTACCCTCCTCTCCCATTTCTCAGAAGAAGAAGGCCAAACACAGAAAGGCTACGTATGGCTCTAAGCTAAGGACACACTGCAGGTAGGTGTCAGAGACAGACTTTAAGCCCTGCAGTCAGTAACCATGCTCTAACTACCATGATGTACAGCCTCCCTGCGTGGCCTCATGGGTACTGGGACTCACTGAAGTACAGCCAAAGCTGAACAATCAGTGGTGATGAACGTGGAGTCTTCCAGCCAATATCATCAACATCACCCAGACCACGGCAGAAATGCATACCCCCATGATACTCCATCAAATACCTGCTAAAACTGAATTTCCCCCCTCACATCCCCCCCTACAGGGATAGAATCCAGCAGTCTGTTTTGAACAGATTTCTTTAAGGTCTAACAACTACCAGATTCACCTACAGATTGCTGTGGTTCAAATCCACACCCTTTTTGTTTGTTTGTTTGTGTTTTGTTTTTTGAGACAGGGTTTCTCTGTGTAGCCTTGGCTGTCCTGGCCTCGCTTTGTGGACCAGGCTGGCCTCGAACTCACAGCGATCTGCCTGCCTCTGCCTCCCGAGTACTGGGATTAAAGGTGTGCGCCACCATGCCCGGTCAAATCCACACCCTTTTATTTGCACACTTAACATGCTGAGCTGAGGCAGATACTTATCACAGTGCTAGTCTAGCCTACCCTCCACCCTTAGCTCTGGGAACTCCAAAGGAGCTTGGACATGTCTACTTTGTGCCTTCCTGGTCCCTATTCATGGCCCCTTTGAGAATCTGGAGCCTGTGGCTTATAGGTAAGGATTATCGCACAGAGCTGGCCATTTCCTACCTCTGATTTCTGCGTCATCATAAATAGCAGCCTCCATGGTGGTCAGCAGCCCTGAGGGTATGTGCACTCACATGCATGTGTACGCGCTCACACATACACACACACAGACACACACACACACACAAACCCATGTGCAGCCTTGTCAGGCTCAGGTGCCTCACGTGGGTCTCTGAAATAGAGAAGTGCAGCCCAAGATAAAGGTGAGGTCACATGGTCTGATGTGATACAACACAGAGGATGGACGTGTGCGTGGAAGCAGGCCACCACCTTGCAAAAGACACCTTAGCCCAGATATGGGTGGGGACGCACTTACGTGCACCTGTACACACAATGGTAGGTGCTTTATCTTCAGGGGGTGAGTGGAAGTTAGCCCTCTGGCCTTCCCAGACCATCTCACTGGCTTTGATTCCATCTGCCAACACGATCAAACCAGCCGACCAGCAAGACTGGGTGACGCATCCAACTACCACCTCCTGTGCCATCCGCTCTTCCACCCCCAGGAGGAAAATGATGACTTTCAGGAAGGCGTTTTTTTCCTTTTTTTGTGTGTGTGTGTGTGTTTTTCCTCTCCCTTAGTTCAGCACCCGGCACTAATTTATGACTATTTTTCCAACTGCACTGAAGTGCGAGGGTAATGGCTTTCAGCGGCTTGCTTCCTCCGCCTGTCACTCACAGTGGCTACCTGACAGGACTGCAGACAATGTTCCTATCACTGCGGCTGCCTTTCCCAGGGCAGCGGAGAATTCATAGTGGCCGTGGCGAGAGTTATTTCACTCCTGGACAGAACATCAGGTAAACAGCTGTAAAAAAAAATTCACAACCTGCAGGACTGCCTTGGGCCGAGGGCAAGCACCTCACCCATGGCTACCCTGTGTCACTGGCTGGGGGTCGGAGGCTCATGCTGCCGCCCCCAGGACCTCTGTCGTCATCACCAGGCCACTCAGCCTCTTGGCTTTATCTAGGTTGTATTGCCTCTTCCATGCCACTAGTAGGAAAATTTTTTCTTTGTCTTTAGGGCCAAAGGGAGGACAGTCAGGCCCAGAGAACGGTAACTAGAGTCTCAGTGCTCCTGCCAGGGTCAACTGTCCTCCAGATGGGTGAGTCTGGCACGCTGCCAAGTTTTAGGCTCTCATTTCAAAACCAGACACTCCATGCCCAAGTGTCTGTGGTAATGGAAACACCATGTGTACACTGTCTGACACAGTCGCCACAGGACCCAAGTGGTGACCGAGAACTTGAAAGGTAGCCAGTGGAAACAAGAAAGCGAATTTTCTGGGTTTTTTGTTTCACTGTGATCACTTTGCTTATAAATAGCCACATGTGGCCAGTGGCGGCTCCTTGCTGTAGGAACTTTGCCCAAAGGTGCACACGTTAGAGGCATGGTATCCAGCATGCCGGGCTGTTAGGAAGTGTGAAAACGTGAAGAAATCATTACAGGGATGTGCCCTCATGGGAAATATAGAACCCCAAGCCCTTTCCTCTGCTCTGTGACTCTCTGGCCGTGAGATGAGCATCTTTAGTCCAATGTATGCTTCCAACAGTGACACGCAGGCTCACCACAGGCCACAGAGACAACTGACCATGGAGTAGAACCACCCAGCCTGTTGTGAGTCAAAATAAACCTGTTTTGGGGAGGGGAACTGAAGAGTTGGCTCAGTGGCTAAGAGCACTGGCTGCTCTTCTAGAGGACCTGGATTTGATTCTCAGCACCAACATACCCCCTCCCAACCTCCAATAACTGACGTTCTGGGGTATATGGTACCCTCTTCTGGCTTCCAAGGATACTGCATGCATATGATGCACAGACGTACATGCAGGCAAAACACACACATGAAAATAATAAATAAAAAATTTAAATAAACCTGTTTTTCACACCATGTGATCATTTGGGACATCCTTGCAATAGGAAGAACTGATTGGCACCATGCAGTGTTACACTGTCTCCCTGTGCTCAAAATATCTCATGCCAACAACTCTGGTAGCCACCCACACAGGAATCATGAAGGCTGAATGAAAAGAGAGACATGGGGACTGGAGAGATGGCTCAGAGGTTAAGAGTACTGTCTGATCTTCCAAAGGTCCTGAATTCAATTCCCAGCAACCACATGGTGGCTCACAACCATCTAGAATGAGATTTGGTGCCCTCTTCTGGCCTGCAGGCATACTTGCAGGTAAAACATTGTATACGTAATAAATAAAGAGGGACATAAAAGCTTGGTACCTATATAGCTATGACAACTAGTGCTGATGTTGCCTTGAAAGGATCTAAAATCCCTTAGAAGACAAACCTCTGGATGTGTCTGCATGGACTAGACTGGATTAATGTAACACTCATCCTGAATGTGGGTGGCACCATCCAGTGGGCCGGGGTCCCCAACTAAATAGAAAGGATAAATTTAGCTGAACACTGTCCACTCATCTCTCTCTGCCTCCTAACTGTGTGTCCTGCCATTGAGCTTTCCTGCCAGGATGGACAGTATCCCTTCAAACTGTATGCCAGAATAAATCCTCCCTCAAGTTGCTTTGGTCAGACATGTTACTGTAGCAACAAGGAAAGGAACTAATACAGTAACCCTCCATAATGACTGCCCTTGTAACTCTGCAGGTCACAGAAGAACTGGAGGAAAGGGTGTCGGCATAGAAGTGGCCTGCCCCCAGGTTGCTTAGAAACCTCTGATGTCATCACCTGCCACCACCACTGGGGGGCGGGCACAGGATAAAAAAGACAAACCCTCCACCTGTCGCTCTCTTGCCTACCTCTCTCTCTTACCTCTTCTCTCTCTCTCTGTCTCTCTCTCTCCCTCCTCCCTGCGTCCCTCCCCTCCCTCTTTCCTTCTTCCCCCATCATCATATAATAAACATTTCATATCTGTTGTGTGTGGCACCTATTTCTTATTTTTCAGATTTCAAAGGGGATTTTAATTCAGAAGTGTTAGACTGCAAGAGGGCTTTAAGTGGCTCCTTTTCCTATCGTTACCTTTTATTTTAACTGGCCAGGAGGAGCTAGCTGCCACCAGTGACGGACACATGAGCATACTTGCCAGGCCAACAACAGTGAGTCGCTCACCCACGAGCAAGGCCTGTTACCCTGCAACATTAAACTCCCCGCTCCCTCTACATCCAAGCATTCAGCCCATTCGGTACCACCCAGGGGAGCCTTTGGAGGGCTCTGGCACAGCAAGGCTGGACGAGAATCACATTTCCCATGAGACTAGTACTCATCACAGACATCTGGGGGTCCCAGACAAAAGAGAAAGTCTAGTGGGAATACGACCGTCTGACTGTCTAGGTCCCTGCCGCCTACACAGGTAGGCTGCCCCAGACTTCAACGTTGAATCCACAGTTAGCAGTTCTGTGACTCCAGCAGGTCCATCGCTCACAGGAACATAAATACCCACCTGATGGGTTGCTGATCTGCGCATGACAGATCGAGGCTTTGAACGGAGGGGCAGAGAATAGGGAGTTGGCAGGCCCAATTCAGGCAAAACAGGGCGGCTAACATTAAGGTACATTTGGCCTTGGGGTTCCTCACTTGCAGGCACCCCGGGAGCTTCACTCTTTCCTGACACTTGGTCACAGACAGTCAACATCTAAATATATGGCAGAGGAGAAAGGCAGGAGAGAGGGAGGTGAGAGCAGTTACCTCATTCATTCATTTCAAACCTTCCATGCTCCCCACCCTCTCAGCCATATGCAGGATGCTGAGAAGGGAGCCCGCCTGCCCCGGTGAGAAGGGCAGGGCAGCAGGGGGTAGCCCTGTCCTTATTCTCCGCCATTCCTTTAATGAGCATAAAGCTAGGCAGATATTTCAGGAGAGGAAAAAGGTATCATTTTCTGCCAGGAAGTGGGTAGGGGGAGGTGGAGCTGAGACTTAGAAGCCCTGACAGTGTGCCAGGGCCTGTGCTGGGCACGTGTCATATATCATGTGTCACCATCCATATGTCAGCACCCTGAATGAGGGCCCAGCAGGCTGAGGCAGGGATAAGCCCCTTTTGGGGGGTTCCCAGGCGGCTTGTCTTTTCTATACAGCTCCTGATCTAATTTCAGAACATGCTACTTCTCAAACAGACCCAGCTATTTACATTCGGGGGTGCTGAAAGGCAAAGCCCTTCTGCTGCCTGATTTCTCCAGCACACCACGTAGATGCACCAAGCTAAAAGAGTGAGCACAGCTTTTAACCAGGCCTGTTTGCATCTTCCCAGGGGGTCAGTGGTGAGCATCTTCATTCTCCAAACTTAAACTTTCGGGAAAAGAGAGAGAGAGAGACAGACAGACAGACACACAGACACACAGACAGAGACAGAGACAGAGAGACACACTGTTCACCCTGGGATCCTCCTGGCTCTCTGAAGTCAGAGGCCTGGCTAGAAAAGACACACACACACACACACACACACACACACACACAGACACACACACACAGACACACACACACAAACCTGCGCACCTCATCTTCCATCTCCTCTTCTAGAAAAAGTAAGAGGCTGTGTGAGGCCAGGGAAGATGTGTGGTGCAGCTCTGGTCTGTAGAGGTGCCTTGCATGGGGGAGGGGGCATCTCCAGCTGGGACGAGGACAACCCTTCCAGTCGCTCAGTATGTCATATTCATTATTTCACAGCAATATCATAACATTCTGTAAACTACACTAACCAGCAGCCCTGCTGTACAAGAAGACCCAGGCTCCAGGAGCAGAAGTAACTGCTCCCTTGTGGAACACCCAGGCTCAAGCACTTCCTCCATAGCCTGTGGCTAAGTGCACCACAGCACAGCGTGCTTAGCCAGGAGCTGAGGCCATGGACTCAAGAGGATGGGGTTCGTCAACTTTAAAAGCCAACAGCCCCCCCCCCCCCCCCCCGCCCAACGTGACATCCCACTTCCACACCCTCCACAGATTCCTCGGGGCTCCCTTGGTGACAGGTGTCCGTGGGGGCGCCTGAAGGAGGAAGCAGCTCTCTGCAGCTTAATTGACTATAAATTGCCCCTGTGCTTTTAATGAAGGCTGTCAGGAGTGATTATGGACTGTGGTGTGACCACTCTGTAAACACATGAGGCGGGGCTGGGGCGCGTGCTGCCAGCCTTTGTAGAGTCATCTCTCCAACATCCCTCTTCGCTGGCATGCCTGGTACCTAGGAGGGACTCAAGTGAGAACAATCTGTGTTCCAAGCAGGAGAACCTGCAAGACCCCAGAGAATCCATACCATGCTCCAAGACAGTGGTTCTCAACCTTCCTAATGCTGTGACTCTGTAATATGGTTCTTCAGGTTGTGGTGACCCCCTCCCAACCATAAAATTATTTTCGTTGCTACTCTAGCTGTTATTTTGCTACTATTAATGAACTGTAATATAAATATCTGATATGCCACCCCGTGAAAGGGTCATTGGACCGCCAAAGGGGTCCTGACCCACAGGTTGAGAAGTGCTGCTCTAAGAGCAGCTGCTGCCTGAGGTTGAGAGTCACCCAGGCTAGACAAGGCAGGACTCAGCCACTCTGGGGAGCAGCATGGCCAGCACAGCAGGCCCAGGTGGGGCCTGCGCACCCTCCACATAGCAGCAGCGTTAGCCTAGACTGTGCTGAGAACACAGGTTCTCTGGCACACCCGGACCTTCTAAGTCAACAACCAGGGATTGTAAGTCAGGACTGACAATCTCTACAGCAAACAGGAGACATAGGGGCGTTTTAAGCCTACTCTAATATCAGACCTGCTGGGGACAGGCAAGGCATAGAGTGACAGATGTCTAGAGTATAAGATGGGGAAACTGAGGCAGCCTTTCCAGGAGCCACACAACAGGAAAGAAACTAGTACTTCAGACTTGAGCCCTCATTCTGGAGTCAGACTGGCAGTTCCCCCCTCGAAGCCAGCAGGTAGTCCGTGGGCTCTCTCTGGTCCAAAGAAAGGAAGGGGATCAGCCCTGTTGGAAATACCAACAAGGGTGGCTTTCAGCCCCAGACCACACTCCGTCCTGTGACGAGGCACAGGCTGGTTCGAAGGGTCTGTGTCTCTGGCCTCTCTTGCTGTGAGAAGTTCTACCACCCATACCATGCTCCTGTGGGCCGCTCCCTTTCCACACAGTTCGTCCTTGGAAGAGGCATCTAGCAGAAGTCTGTTGCAGGATAGATGAGTGCATTCTTATGCTTGACCAAACTCTGATGCCCCTGACGGTGTTCACAGCACCATCCCCACTATGGGCCATGACTGTGCCTGTTCACAGGGACACCGCGCAGGGAAGGAAGCCGTGTAATGCTTAACATTTGCTGCTACAGCTCCTGCCCTCAACGAGGTCACAACGTCCTCTCTTCCCTGCCTATACCCCAACACTCCCCCACCAAATGCAGTGTGCTGTGGCCCTGGGGTGGGGAGGTGGTGCAGTTCAGGAACTGTGGCTGATTGGAGAATGGAGTCAGGTGGCCATGGCTGAGTCGGCTTTGTCCCCCTGACCCCATGGACCATTTGCTACCTCCGCAACTGTATCCTGAGTCTCAGCATGTCAGAATCTCTGATCTTCCAGGTAACTCACCAACCTTCAGAAGTGTCGTTCTTAGCAATGAGGTTGGGCTGTCCGCCCAGAGCAAGCAGCATCAGAAATCACTAATGTATCTGCAGGTTCTGGCCTGAGCACTCCAAGGCAGCTAGAGGCCAGAGGCCACTGCTGCCTTACCTTCCATTTGGAGCAGCACGGGTGAGAAGTGGAGCTGGGAGGAACAGGGTGGGACAGCTTGCTGGCCCAGGTCCTACAAGCAAGGTACACAGGCCTCATTGGTTCTGCCTACCAGAGACCATGGGAGACAGATGGTCCCTGTCTGTCAAGCCTGAGTTATCCACAGCGCAGCTTCTCCCAAGAGCTCACAGAGGCATAGCAGAGTAGTCCCAATGCCGAACAGGCCGCCTATGTGCGCCTGGCCCCCCCCCCACCCCCCACCCAATCTCATTCAACAGCACCACACATGCATCTTGAATTACCCGTGCAAGAGCTAACTCAATTGTCAAAGGAGATTAACTCCATCCACTACACATGGTCCAGCTGCTCAATAGTCCAGGGAAAGAATCCCAGGCAGTATTGTGACATGAGGCATGCCTCTCCATATAGCAAGGGCAGAGGGGACCAAGACTTGAGGCCCTTGTAAATTGTCTACTGTGGCATGAAGGTGAGCAAGGAAGACCACAGCTAGGGGCAGGGTGAGTGCCTGGCTCCAAGAGAGCTGGGGCAACCTCTATGGTCACTCTAACTTCTACCAAAGACTGTAGAGAACCGGCTAAGTACGGAGAGAGAGTTGGCCTGTGTCTAGCTGGGTCATTCACTGACTTGTGTGGACAAGTGCTTTAGTCTCAGTTTCCTCACCTATGATATAGACTTCATAGTCACCTCCTCCACGCAAGGCGTGGCAAGATTCTTAGCACGTAGCATGGACAGGAGGGGCTGGCCACAAAGACTGGGCATCACTGAGGTCAGCAGAACAGATTCCGGGATGGGCCTCTGTGTGCCCTGTCTAGATAGCTGTCATGTGAAGAGGGACTCTGGGGAGCTGGGAGCTGTGGAGCAGACTACAAATGGGAGGGGTCGTAGGTGAGGAGGGGTGAGTGGGAGGTGGTGAATCTGGCTGCTGGGGGAGACACAAACCTCAACAAACCCCCACTGCCACAAATTCAAGTTGGCAGGCAGTGGTTTCGAGGGTTTTCCTGCTCCTGCCAGGAGCCTCAGGCCTCTCCCAACTGGGCAGTAAAAAGGTCCCTTGGAAGAATAACGCATGAAGCCAAACCAGTGGGCTCTGGCCTCAAGCTATCATTCCTACCCGAGGCTGTGACTCACTGTTTGGAAAAGAACTGACCAATGATGCTGACAGCGTAATAATGGGTGTTATGGATATTCCATATAAGTCCTCCCTGTGTGCCAAAGCCTTCCAGGTATCTAAGAGGAGGCCCAGTGGAATCATGACCCACATTTTCTAATAAACCGAGTCAGAGGGAAAAGTAGCCAGTGGCACAGTCCATCTGTTGCAGAAGATGCTCTGTCGGGGAGGGGGCTCTGAAAGACAAATTTCTCAATTAAAATGGCACTCGATTCATATAGCAATTTCATTTCCAAAGCTCCTTTGTAAGTTCATTGTGAACCTGTCCAAGTCAGTGAGCTCCTTTCTATTTCCAGACGGGGAAAATGAGGCCCAGAGAGGGTAAGGACCTTGTTTGTGGTCACACAGCTAATAAGAAGTAGTTTTTGAGCCTGGCGTGGTGGCACATGCCTTTAATCCCAGCACTCAGCAGGCAGAGGCAGGTGGGTCTCTGTGAGTCTGAGGACAGCGAAGGCTACACAAAGAAACTGTTTTAAGAAATATAAAAAGGAGAAGGAGGAGGAAGAGGAGGAGAAGAAGGAGAATAGAAAGAAAGAAAGAAAAGAAGGAGGGAGGGAGGGAGGGAAGAAGAAGAAGAAGAAGAAGAAGAAGAAGAAGAAGAAGAAGAAGAAGAAGAAGAAGAAGAAGAAGAAGAAGAAGAAGAAGAAGAAG
>OU015751.1:21858143-21887117 GCA_907169655.1 Acomys percivali | reverse complement strand
TGTGTGTGTGTGTGTGTGTGTGTGTGTGTGTGTGTGTGTGTGTGTGTACAGATATCCAAGGCTCCCGGGTAAGATTCAATTTGCCCAAATATTAACCACAGCTAAAACACAAATTTAAGATAAATCATATTGCCTACAGGAAAAGAGCGAATGTTCTTTTTCTTGGCAAGCTTGTAAAATGTAAACACTCTTTATCGTTAGCAGCATCATAGTAATGTTATGTTCCTGGTTTCCATAATTGTATCATATTTGTGCAAGATGCTAATGGCGAGAGAAACTGGATGATGGGGACTCTCTAAACTTCTTCAACAGTTTCCTTCCATGTTTAATATAACGGCAAAATAAAAAGTTAAGGAAAGAAAAAAAAAGCAGCCAGGGATAGTGATATATGCCTTTAATCCCAGCACTTGGGAGACAGAGGCGGTAAAGCTCTGTGAGTTCAAGGCCAGACTGGTCTACATTGTGAGTTTCCTGGCTAGCAAAAGTAAATAAATAAAAAAAATTACAGCTATTGACATAATCTGGTCTCCTGATGATAACAGCATGATCTTGGGGTACCCCAGGATCACATACAAATATGATATAAAGGGGTCCTCTGAAACCAGACATAGTGGCTCAAGTCTGTAAGCCCAGCATTCTGGAAGTTGAAGCAGGAGAACTGTTGTGAGTTCAAGACCAGCCTGAGTTTCTTACATCAATATAAATCCAAAAATAAATAAATAAAAGACTAAAAATAAAAAATCCAATGTCCCTGTCTCTCTCTATGTGGTGCTGTCCCTAGTCCCCAGTGTGGTTTTGGCTCTGCCCTCTTATAGACATGTCATGACGTGTCCAATTGTATGGGGTTCCCTGGGCCAAGAATAGTGAGATAATTCCCTGTAACAGTTGTGCCTGGCTAGACAGATTGTCTGGCCTCTTCCCAGACCAGTCGAATGGCTGCTGTCAATCTAGAGAGGCCTGGAGCCTTCCTGTGTCATAAATAGTCATGATGTCTTCCTGGATGGTGCCCACAAAGGTCCTCACACACAACAGTGTCCAGGCCTCACTTTGTCCATCTGTAAAGTGGGACTATATTGACTAAATCAGCAGCTACAGAACTGTCCCTCAAGGGGCTCCCAGGTTTATCATAGTCCTCTGAGGATCCTTCAGGTGGTGTGAGTGTGAACTTGAAGAATCCAGGCTCTTAGCCCCAACATAGGTGATCTCCAACCTTTGTGTCAACAAGAATGCTGACCTCTCCCTCCACCCTGACTACTCTAGTCTCTTGACGGTTGTTATTTACAGGGTCACCACCTCTGTGCTAAGGGTCAGTAGGCAGTTAGAGCCCCATATAGCACATGCCCTTCGAATGCTCAGGACCCCCAGAAACACCTCACATCCATGCCTTCTATCCCTGCAGTTCCAGCAGCTTGCTCAAAGGCCCTCACTGATAGAGTCCACAACCCCACTAAGGCCCGTGTCAGTCCTCAGGAACTATCTGGGGCAGGAATAGGAAATAACACTCACCCTATGGCTGCTCTCTCTGTCTCCTGCCCCTTAAGAGAGCCACAGGGAGGAGGCCCAGCAAGGAAGGAGAACCCCTTCACACTACTGGGGTTGAGGCCCATCTCTGTCTCGGAATGTTCTCCCAGCGCACAGCCTCATTCTCTACTGTCGCATGTCCCAGCTCACAGTCTGGTCCCTCCATTCCAGCCTGACAGTCTCCATCACCTCCCTCCTCTCCCACCACTCCCTGGGAGATGTCAAGAGTGGCAGGCAGGCCTAAGCTCTTCCGTGTGTAAGGCTGCTGCAGCGGGGTCTGCCCACCTGAAAATTGCTTTCCCCAGGTCCAGACAAAACAGCTGGGCATTGATGGAGTTTGTAGAAAAATTAATCAGTGCCAACTGGCGGCAGTGCCAGGCGCCGCCTGGGCCCGCTCCATCCTAATGCCTCCCGAGCTCCCACCTTAATGGCTCCTGACAAGACTAATTTTCTCGTGCAGGTGATTAGCGTGGGCATTATCTCCTTTGCTGTGACTCAAGACACTTTGGGGGTGCTGAGGATCTGCCTGGGGAAAGTCAGCGCCATGTGAATCCACCCTGGTGACAAATGAAGGGACGAGGAGCCAGGGAAGAGGAGCTAGCCAGATGCTCAATAGCCGTTCATTCACTCACTCATCCATCCTCCTACTCAGAGGCATCCCCCAGCCCACTCTGAGCTGGGCCTCACACTTGGGGGGGGAAGCTCATGTTAGGCAGCTGCAAGGCAGAGATAACAGCCCATCTAGGGGGGTTGTGGTGAATCCACGGGGGGCCACACATCTAAAGTGCTTAACAAGAGCCTGCAGGAGGCCAGAAGTCAATAAACCACAGCTAATGTCACCACTCCACAACCTCATACCATACCTAAATACTAAAATGATCATTAATCGTAGTACTGATATTAATAAAATTAATATGTAAAAATTAATAGCCCTGTGGGGAGTTATACACAAAGAGCTGGGACACAAACTGCCAGGTGCTGAACAGGGCCAATGACAAAGCTAATGAAAATGAGAGAGGGGAGGCTGGGATCCTCCAGGACTGGTGACCTGGGCAGTAAGCAGGAACACATCAGGCAGGGGAGAAAACAGCATTTGAGCTAAGGAAATGGTCTCTATCAAAGCTGATCTGGGTTCTAAGCAGCTGGATATGGCTGAAGAGCAGGTGTCTCTGGGGAGAGGGAAGGTGGGCTGTGATAGACAATTTTACTCCTTCCTTGGGAAATTTTGGGGGCTGTGAGCATGTATTATAAGATGGAGATGTCACCCACCAGAGGTCTAAAGGTGGCAGCCAATACACATGGCTCTACTCCCTCTAGACCCTACCAGTAGCTTCATAGTTTGGATATTTCCAAGCCTAGCTGGGTCCCTCCCTGGGTACATCCCAGAGGGTTTCCAGCAAATATGTTATATGCAGCTCCAGCAGGCAGCTGGGATGATAAAACCGCCATCCTTGCAATGGCGTGGATAGAGCCATTCAAACGCACGGGCACGTTTAGCGTCTGTGCCATCTGGGGGAAGGCTCTCCTGGGCCCACTCTCCAAACCACTACCTCCACAATCACCAGCACCTCCCTCCTGACATATACTGTCAGGGGAGCTGTGGCCTGAGGACTCCACAGCCTTGATGAGTTTCCCACTGGCTCTAAGATGCCAGGCATTACCCATACAATCCCAAGTTCCAGGCATGTGTGAGGCACCGGGCTCGGGGCTAGAGACATGGAGTTAACCCTGTCCTCCTGGAAGCATCCATAATCCAAGAAATAAACAACCATGCTTGTCACAGAGAGGATAACCAGGCACAGGAGAAAGCCCACCACTCTACCTGGAGGGACTTAAGAAGGGGACCAAGACTAGACAATAAACCATGGGAAAGTGGATTTGAAAAGGGACACAAGAGTTGAGTCCCAGGCCCTGCAACATGGTGTGGTGGAGCTGACACCTAGGGACCAGGTAAAAATGGAGGTGAGCATCCAATCGAGGAGGGGAGAGGATTGCAAAGTCAGAGAATTAGCCACAAATTTGGCCGCAGAGAGGGTGTTGGGAGGGTCTTGATTCATTTTGTTCTTTGAGCGAGGGTCCTGATATATAGCCCAAGCTGGCCTTGAATTCACAATCCTCCTGCCCCAGCTTCCCAAGTATTGGGCCAATGAGCCTGAGCCACCAAACTCAGCTCATAGTTAATCTTAGCTCCATCCGTATTGTCCGCAGCCATCTCATCTACATGTATCTGGTGCCTGTTCACGGCCCACTGTCAATCCTGGGTATGTGTGATGTTCACCGGCCCTGACCAGAAACACAGCCATAGATCTGTCCTTTGCCCCCCAGTACCTCTGCCCAGGCCCTGCTACCTGACACTGAGGTTCATGTCTATAGCAGGACACACATATGCAGGGGCTCCTCTGCCATGAGAAATGGGGCTGTAAGGACGGGCCAGAGGAAGGCCAACCTACTTTGTGCCTTCCTTCAGCTCCTGTCTTCCATGGTTAGGAGGTGGTCCTCGGAAAGACAGCATAAGTGGAGGGACTGGGAGTCCAGAAAGGCAGAGACAGCAGCATCGGCAGCATCATGTGGCCTCCACATGGTGCTCTGCCATCCCGCTCCCCCACCACATGCCACTGGAAACCCAAGGCCAGAGGATAAAAGGCCCAGCAGGTAGCAGCCGATCTCTAACCCTGGAACCTGACTTCCCAGAAACCACACCATGAAAGAGTCCTTTGCCAAGTCCTACTTCTGATGCCATCAAGGCAGGGTTGGTTTTTTTTTGGGGGGGGGGGGTGTTGTTGTTGTTGTTGTTGTTTTTAATGAATTGGTACATAAAAACACTTAGGGCAGTGTCTTAAGATTCCGTACGTGTGGCTGTCACAAGAACAAATTCTACCTACGTCATGTACGTTCCATTATCATTGTTCTTCGAAGGCTCCAGCAGATAGAATTCGGCCAGTGGGCAATAGATCTAGGGAGGCAGGTTTCATATCAATATTAAGAAAGGGAGTTTGTTCCCGAATTCTCCCACGGAGGAATTTTGTGGGATCACAAGCCCCATCACCAAGGGTTCAAGCCAAAGCCACATAGCATAGCCCAGGAGCTGCCAGCCCGGCTGCCTCCATCGCTGGCAAGTAGGGCAGCTGAAACACTCAGCCTGGTTTGGGCTCTGGCTCTGTCCTGCACATCAGAGCCTGCTTCTCCGTGTGTTTGGCAGTCCCTGGCAAATCCCGGGCCACCATCGCTAGGCCATACAGAGTTTTGCCTCCAGGGATGATGATAGTCTAGGTATGGAAGTTTTGGGGCTGCGGTGTTACAAGTGAATTTCCCATCAACCCAGTGAGGAGACAGCCCATCACCAATTTCCAGGCTGACATACAGATGAAGAGAAGAGGTAGAGGAAGTCAGTTCTCAAAGTCAAGTCCCTCTGATGCTTCCCCTTCCATAAAAAAGGCAAGGGCCAGGCCCCTGCACAAGTGCTTGCCACATCCACGGGGATGGGGGGGGGTGGGAGGCACTTGTACCCTGTGAACAGCCCAGGGCCACACGAGTGCCAAAACATCACAGGAGACTCCAGGCTGCCTCATAGAAGGACCTGGAAACAGGCACCGCCAGGCTGCCCAGACCACAGCCCATAGTCCCGCCTTTTCAATATCTTCTCACGGACAAGATAAGAAATGGAGAACCAAAGGAATGTGTCTCTGTGTCCAAGGTCACATAGCGAGGGCCACACGCTTGGCTTCTGAGTTCTAGGTTAGAGCCCTGAAGTCTGGATGCTTATGCAAAAGGAACTGGGCTCTTTCCCAAGAGAAGGGGGCAGAGCGGTCTCTCAGCTCCCTGCATGGAGCCAGGATCTGTCCCATAGCATGAGACAGCTATCTCTGCTATGGCTGCCAAGTGTAGCCTTTGAGGGTCTCCAGTGCGTGGGAGTGGCTCCCAGGAGCTGATCGATGCTGGCATTTGCGGGAAAACAAGCCCTGGCTGCAGCCAAAGGTAACAGGAACTGGGCCCGCTGGACGGTTCCTGGTGAGTCTCCAGCCTCAGACTCCTCGCAACCAGTGCTGGCCAAGTTGTGCCCACTCTCACCTTCCTTGCATAGTGGCGGGCCTCTGGGCATGCCAAACAAGCATGAGCCTGCAGAGTGACAGACAGGGCCAGCCAGCTCTACTCCCTCAGGAGGTCCATTTGCCTTTTCTAGCCAGCACCAGATCAGTTAGTAGTTGGTCATACCTCTGCCCCTGCTGCCAGCTGCATTAATGCAATACACTCTACAATGGAGGACCGCCCCCTATGGGTGGGGTGACACAAGACGGTTCAAAATCCAGCCACAGAAACAGTATGTGAAGGCAAGAGAGGGACCTCTCCTCCCACTTTGTCCCACCTCCTTTCATCACTCTGGGAGATCCACCCTGTCATCCACAGCCCTGATTTCTCCATTCATTCTGCCTGACATCCCTGTGTGGCCACAGCATTCAGGGGTGGCACAGAGGGGACCGTCTAGTGTGACTGACTCTACGAGGAATAACAGAAATGAAAGGGAGCAGAAGTCCTAAGGGTGAGTCACACCGAGGCCACTCACGCATCTGCTGACAAAGCATGTCCAATCTGCAGCGCACAGTCCCCATGTGGCCACAGGCAACCAGGGACAGTTGTGAATGTAGCTCAAAAACAAAATGGTAAAACGTCCTTAAAGCATTAACCGGTTATTTTTGCCTCCCCCCACCCCCCTTTTGCCTTTGGTTTTGTTCGTGTGGCTCCATCACGTGGTTCTGAAGCTTTAGTGTTGTAGATAATGAGAGATAATGAGGTCCCTTTGCAGTGCCAAAAACTTGGTCATAGCAGGACTATCCACAGGTTCTGGAGAGTGGTTCTCAACCCCATTTGGGGGTCAAATGACCCTTTCATTGCCTAAGGGGTTGCCTAAGACCATCAGAAAACATAGATATTTACATTATGTTTAATTACAGTTATTAACTACAGTAGCAACAAAAAATAATTTTATGATTGGGGGTCACAACAACAGAGAATCTGTATTAAAGGGTGGAAGCATTAGGGTGGTTGAGAACCATTGTTCTAGTGTCTACACTGTGTTGCTGATAGTGGCCTGTGCTGGATAGTTTTATGTCAATTTGACACAAGCTAGAGTTATCTTAAAGGAAGGACCCTCAACTGAGAAAATGACTCTTTAAGATTTGGCTCTAGGCAAGCCTCTAGGGCATTTTCTTAATTAGGGATTGACTGGGGAGGGCCCTGCCCATTGTGGGTGGTGCCATGCCTGGGCTGGTGGTCCTGATTCTATGAAAAAGCAGGCTGAGCAAGCCATGGGGAGCAAGCCAGTCAGCAGCACCCCTCCATGGCCTCTGTATCAGTTTCTGCATCCAGGTTCCTGCCCTGACTTCCTTGATGAGGAGGAACAGTGATGTGGAAGCATAAGCCAAATTAACCCTTTCCTCTCCAACGTGCTTTGGCCATGATGTTTCATCCCAGCAATAGCAACCCTACTTAAGACACAGTCCCACACCAGAACAGTGTGATGGGCATGCCACATGGATAAACCCTCAAAATAATACAACGTGTGACAAATCCAAAGACTACAAACTTCCCCCACCAAGCCCTGAGGAGAGTAAGCAACTCCGCAGGACCCCAAAGGACTCATAGATAATGCCTCCCCACTCCCATGAAAGGGAGCTAAGCCTTCGGCAGCCATTGGCATGGCTACAGATGAGTGCCCACAATCCAAACTCATTTGCTGGATTATGGTTCCTGGAGCTGAGCTGGGACCTCAGAGCTGTAAACAGAGATCTCAAGCTATGGTTGGTTGAGCCACACCAGGAAGTCAGACACAACAGCTCTGTGATGAGGTAACTGGATCAGGGTCCAGGAGGGGCACTGGATACGCAAAGTCACCTACGTCTAATGACAAAACCCCACAGGCTCATTACAGGAAGTTACATCATCACAGGAAAAGTAGAGGGGGCCAGAAAACAAAGACACCAGAAGCCATCTTTAAGTATCCACAAAGGCTTGGAACAGAACAGAAATCAGCACTGGGGGTGCGGGGTGGGAGTGGGGGCAGTGGTAAACCATGTGTTTAGAATACAATGCTGGAGCTTGAATGGGCCACTCTGAGGGGTAGTGAGGGTCCTGTCCCTAGAGGTATGCAAACGAGAGGCAGGTGAATACCATAGGAAGATTCCAAAGCAGGCTGAAGGTGGTCTCAGCCTCCAAGATCCTTTCCACTTACCAAAGGTACAGCACCCTGTGCCACCCGCCATCCCACCAGCACAGGTCCCGACTCACCCACAGGCGTGTCTTCACTGATGAGCAGGTACGTGTCAAAGAAGTGGTTGGTGAAGAAAGGTAGACGGTTCACCTGGCCTGTAAGTCAGAGCACAGGTGCATCAGCATGGTGGCCCCCGCCAGCTTTATACATCCTACAAGGTGACACAGAGCAGCCTGCAGTGGCGCTGAAGGTGTGCCTTGTCAAAATCCCAAGACAGTCAGCCAGGCCACAGTGGCTGCTGAGCATTGGCCCCATAGAGACCGGGTCTGGGCATGAAATTCACACAGGACTTTTAAAGCTCTAACACTCCCTCACCCCCAAACTTTGTGGGTACCATCTTAGCTAATCTGTTTTTTTGGGGGGAGGTTGGTTTTTTGAGACAAGGTTTCTCTGTATAGCCTTGGCTGTCCTGGACTCACTTTGTAGATCAAGCTGTCCCCAAACCCATAAGCATCTGCCTACCTCTGCCTCCCGAGTGCACCACCACGGCTGGCTATTTTAGCTAATCTTTAATATTGATGACACGCTGACTATTATTTGGGATGTCTTAGATAAAGTAAAAAGTATTATTAAAGTGAATCTCAGCATTCCTTTTTACTTTTCCATATAGCTCCTGCAAATCTGAAGCTCACACTCGTGGGCTGTGGTGGATTTTCCACTGGGTGGTGTAGCTTGAGGTAGAAGTTGTGTGGCATCTAGAAGGTCAAGGGCTTGCTTGGCCCATAGCGGGGCCTGGTGCTTAGAGAGCCCCGAGAGCATGTTTGTCATGGGAATAATGATGGTGATGATGACAGTTGTCATAGCTTCTACCTCCCAGTCTGCTTCTTCATGCTAACCTCTCACAGTACCTCAATCTAGTAACAGAAAAGCAGGTATGAAATGAGGTATACAGGAGAAGCTCAGGCTATCCCGGCACCCAGACATCAAAACTTGTCCTGTTAACCATGCTGCACTGTAGGGGATGAGCTATATGGCCAATGTTCTTCCATCTTGTCAGAGCCTAGGTTCCTATTTCTCCAGCAGTCTATCATTTACCAGAAACCAGCTAACCCTGTCGTGGTTTGGCAGTTAGACACCTGTTGTGGTTTATTGTGGGGGATGGTCATTCTAAGACCCCCGAGCTACATATGGCCTACCATCCCCAACACTGCACTCTGACAGCACCTCTTGGGGTCGGGGGCTGGGAAGAGCCAGTTGACATCTGCATGGATTGGGGATTGACCACAAAGTCCCTAGCAAGCCTCCCCAAAGGCTGGCTGGCTTCACCCCTTCTCCATTTCCTCTTTCAGTAGACAGAGGGGACACTGAAAACTGTGGGACCAGGTCAGGTTCTATGGTGCATTCCCTACTACAGGAGGTCTTACAGGGAGCTTCATGGGCCCTGGAGGGGTTGGGGACAGCTCTCCCACTCTCTTTCCTACTGATCTGGGCTCCCCTAAACTCGTTCCAGGCTCCCAGAGAGTGAGAAACTGGAATCAGAGCTGGAACTGGGAACTTACAGAAGCATGGGGTCTCTCTCCTTCTGCTTAGGCAGTGAGACTACACTTGTTTCTGGTCCTCAGACAGTCTGGCCTCACCCTTCGTGGCCAGGACTGCTGGCTTCTCCAGGTCACTTGCTAAGTGTCATGCGTCACATTTCCATGTCTCTTCTTCCAGGATGCTTTCCCTGCACCACCTCAAATGTGCATATGCATCTGCACATATGTGCCCACGCTCACAGCAGCTGTCTCAGGAAGAGCTGCTGAAATGGCACCTTGCCTTCATTGAAACCTCCTTGTACCCCATCTAGGCACAAGACCTTCTTGTGCCTCCGTTTACTTCACAGCTAACTTGGGAGTTGATGGGACTGCATACATACGGTGCTTAGTGTCATGCTTGACACACAGCAAGCACTTAATAAGTGATAGCTATTATCAATAAAAGTGCTGTACAGAGGTGAAGGATTCTGAGACTTTGGGTTCTTTACACCAGGAAGCAGAGGGCCCTGGGCACCCCCAAGAATGTAATAGTGGGCTAGGATTGTGGATGGAAATTGGTGATTGAGGGTGGAGGGGAGGGGGAGAGCCTTGCCTGCAGCAACTTGGTTTCTTTCTACTGTCACCCAGGGATGGGGTCTCCACACAGGCAGCTGAGCAGAGACTCCAGACCTGAGTCACCTGCTGCATACTGAGCAGACAGGAACTATGCCTTCAGAACAGGTCTCAAGGGCTGTTGGCCTTGGGATCCTGGGGGCTAGGAGGGGTTAGCAGAACAAACAGCCAGATGAGTTGCTCTCTTAAAAGCTGTTTTTTCAATGCTGTGTGCTCCTGGGGCAAAACCACTTCAGTGGGAGCTCCCTGGAGGCCTCCAGCAGAGCACAGCATGGGTGGATGCAGAGAGATGGTGTGCTGGCTGGAAGTATGCCAACAGGACACAGGCTAGAATTCGCTGAACGGATGGAACTGCAATTGAGAAGACGTCTCCATAAAACCCAGCTATAAGGCATTTTCTTAATTAGGATGGATGGGGGAAAGCCCCCCCATTGTGGGTGGGGTCACCCCTGGGCTGGTGGTCCTGGGTTCTATAAGAAAGCAAGCTGAGCAAGCCATGAAGAGCAAGCCAGTAAATAGCACCCTCCTCCTTCCATGGCCTCTGCATCAGCTCCTGCCTTCTGGTTCCTGCCCTGTTTGAGTTCCTGTCCCCTCAATGATGAACTGTGATGTGGAAGTATAAACCAAATTAACCCTTTCCTCCTCCCCAGGTTGCTTTGGTCATGGTGCTTCATGACAGCAATGGTAGCCCTAACTAAGACAGAAGGGGTACAGTAGATAAATTGGAGAAGGAAAGGGGGTCATGGCTTTAGGGGTCCAAAGGCATGCCCTCTGTCCCAACAGGGCCTGCTTGCTTACCTTGGTCCTTAGCCCTTTCAGCATCTCTGCCCTCTCTCCACCCACCCCTCCCAGCTGAGGTCCCAATTGCTTAGAAATGGATAGGGAGTCCAGTTGAGAAGCCCAGTCTCCCAAAACCCTATTCTAGGGTGGTGTGGGAAGGCAGAGGGCCAGGTCACAAAAGGCAGCATCAACAACGAGAACCATACGCACTGCGGGAGTCACGAAGCAGAGGCAGGAGGCATAGAGCATCCAGGGTCCTGACCCAAAAGGCAAGCTGTCCTCGTGCCTAGGTGGGACTGTTCTGTGGCCCATGTGGCTACAAGCCCAGGCCTGACTTTGCTCATACTCATGGACTAGGGAGAGGACACATCAGTGGCAGAGCTAGATTCGAACTTGTCTGTCTGACTCCAAGCTGGCTGCCTGCCCAGCCTTCTGAGGTTGGGGGGGGGGGCTCTTTCAACACTGAGCCCTGGACCCAGAGAATACCAGAGTCCTCCATCCCTACCCAGGGATGAGGAATGAGTACTGGACAGGGAGCACAGAACGATGTTCCAGGTAGCACTTCTAAGCCTCAGGATGGACAGTTAGGCCTGCCTAACCACAAAAGGGCCACAGCTGTAGGAGCTGCCGTGTGGCTCCAGGAACCTTGACACAGTAGTAGTGTCTCCAGGGGGGGGGGGAGTCCAGGCCCCCTCTATATCTGAGGTAGGTTCCTCATGCCCAGTACCGAGGACACCAGGCCGGAAAGGGGGTTGGAGAGGGCTTGCTTGGGTCTCTGTCCAGTCAGAGAGCCCACAGAGTCTATTGGGAAAGGGGGTGGGGGAAGGGACAGGAGGCTAAGGCTCAGACATGGCTAACTGGGAGGGTGTGACAATGTTGAGTGCCTATCTCACCTCTGCCTCCCAGGGATGAAGAAACAGTTCATTCTGGGGACCAGGGTCCCCAACGGGGGAAACCAGCGAAGAGCTAGCATACGAAGATGAGTGGTAAGCGATATGAGAAGCCACACATTTTCCAGCCCCGCCCCCAAAAGTCAGGGACCAGCCACCCAACATACTAAAGGAAGACTAAAGGCCTCCAGCCATTTAGCAAGCACAGACGTGGCCAGCAAGGCTAGCCAGCACACAGGCAGCTTGCCTATGCATTGCCACAGAATTTGCTGGGTAGCTTCAGGTGACATGGTCTGCCTTTCTGTTTCCTTTGCCCCATCTTGTTCCCATCAGAGGAAGATCAGTGCTGCTAACAAAAGGGTGAGCATCAAGCAAGCGTTCATATAGTATCCGATGTACCAACCAGAGGGTTTGTTGTCACATTGATTTCATGGGGTCGACCTGTATTGCTCCTGAACTAGAGACAAAGAAAGTGCAGTCTAGGGAGGTTCAGAAGCCTTCCCAGGGGAGCCCACGGGCTGAGAGTGTAGTGTGCATACAGAATACCTGAACAGTCTTTGAGAGCTCAAGGGAGGCAGCCATCCCTGAGCGAGCTGGGACGAAGCCGCTGAGCAGTTAGTTACACGTGTGGCTTTTAATGGACAGACAGCTGGTACAACAATGCAGGGGAAAGGGCACGGGCGTCTAAGCTCACAGAGTCCCACAAGAGGAAGAGACAAGTAACCTGATGTCCTAGATGACTTCTGTTATCCAGCAAGCCCAAAGGCCTCCTGCATGGGGCAGGCAGACCAGGGGTGGTCATCTGATACAAAAACAAAAAAACTTAGGTTGGATGACCTTGGGGCCCAGTTTCTTCTCTGTGAAAGGTTCTGAGACGGTGTCTGCTCTGTCTCGGAAAGTCTGTGAGCCTGAGTTGTAATCCCAAACTGCTTGGGTGGGAGTGAGCTCCCCATTGCTGGGGAGCATTGCAGTAGGGAATGGCAACAAAGCGAGGAGACTGCCTTCACAGCAGGATGCCAGCAAACTCCAGCAGGAGCTAGTGTGAGGCAGCAGTGTCCTCCAGAGCCCCTCAGCTCCCTGGAGGGAGGCAGCAGAGAAGGCCCCGTGGGAATGTGCTTGCCTGTGTCGCCAGGCACATGGTGCTCAGAGCCTTTCCCTGAGGACAGCTCTGCCCTGGGGGACACTATGTGTGTGGCACGCCTGCAGTCCTGGCCTTCCTTCAGAGAAGCCTCCCTGTTCCTTACTGTCTGCTGCCCTGATGCAAAGACAGGGCGCCCAGGCCTTCTTGGTGAGCACCAGTGGCACTAGGAGGGGGAGATTCCTACAAGAAGGACAGCTTTGGGCTATCACATACCTGTGCTCAGGTGGCCCACAGGCATCCACACCACCTGGGCCACATCCCTGTCCAGGATGCCTTCCCTGCGCTCCCCTCCCCCCAAAACCTATTCTAAAATAACGTATCAGTCCTCAAAGGCAAGCTAAACAGCTTCCCCTTCTGGTCAGATGGTTCCCACCTACAGCCCAGACTCCTGTCTACAGAGGGACTTCTCTAGAGGCAGGGATGTCCCTTAGAGTCCATCCTGCACTGTACCCTGTTACCTTCAACCCTGAATATTCTTCCCCTGGACCAAGCCCCTTTGCGTGTAAGTTGATTCCTTTGCTCCTGAGAGGTAGCACAGTATGCACAGAGCACCACACAGTAGGTCCTCAACACATAGCTATGAAACTGAACAGAATGATGGCCATTCCCCACATCCCAGGACAAGGACAGTTCATGGTCACAGACCATGGAACCTAAGAATTTCTCAAGACTCCTCCATTGCCCCATGGGACCTGGCCCTGGGGACAGTTGGTATTTTCAGCCCTACGCAAGCCACAGGAGGCGACTGAAGCCTAGAGAGGGAAGCGCGTCTTCAGTCGAGTGGCAAAACATGGTCTCTGGGGGCGCCTGGAGCATGAACCCTGGCTGCTGGCCTGAGTAACCTGCAGCCTGGCTTCCCAAATGCTGTCTGGTTATTAGCAAAGAAAAGTGGCACTTACCCCAGGATCCGGACACTAGCATGAGAAGCCAGACCAGAGCACAGCAAGTGACAGGAGGGTACATCATGGCTCCTGGGAATACAAACAAGGAGAAGAGGGTGAGATGCAAACTCCTGGAAGCCCCAGAACCCCACTTCTGCAACCCCAGAAGAGCACAAACCTAAGAGGGGAAAGAGGGTACAGCTCCCACGAGGACAGAGAGGGTCTGGGCCACCCACCCTCAGCATTGACCAGGTGTGGATATATTGCAGTGGTATAGGAGAACGTAAGTTTTGCCAGGACTGATGGGACAGGCAAAGCTCAGGGCAGACACAAGGGCTTGCTGGGAACACATTCAAGGTTCAGCATATGAAAAGGACAGACTGCTGCCTCTGCCCTCTGAACCCACATCCCACAGAGCAGCATAGCACAGCCAGCTTGGGAATAGGTGTCTGTCAGGTGTGGTGATCACCAGGAAGACGGGGCTGGCAAGTTCACCAAGTCACCCAGCCCTCAGCAGCATCCTTGCTCCACTTTCTCAAGTCCATTGTACTAGCTCCTAAACCAGGAGGGCGAGAGGAAAACTCAGGTCACAGTGTCTGAAGAGGCACCTCGAGAAACCACAGCAAACCTTTGTGAGAGGCTGGGAAGACGTGGGCTCAGCGAGGAAGGCCCTGTCCCAGAGGGATGCTGAGGGATGCTGGAGGAGGGTCACACCTTCCTTCTCATTCCAGCAGGGTCATGGTCTCTCCAACATCAGAGGCTCAGGGTGGAGACCTCCTATATTCTATACCCATCGGCCTTCAGTAAGTGCACACTGGGCATCTTGTTCAGGGGCCTCCCCTATCCCTGGCTCACGAAACAGCCATCACACCACACAACACCTTACTCAGGGATTTCCACCAGTATGTGCAGTCAACCCTGGGACACAAGCAGATGGCTCAGCTTCGCCATCCATGAGTGCCTAGGAGAAGGGGAGTTGACTGGCCCTTGATGGGACTTCATGGGGAGACTTCCACATCTCTGCCAATACTGGGGACCAATTGGAAGGAGCAGTTTCTCTCTCTCAGCCCATGTTCTGAGCAGACAGTGAGGTGACTACCACAGATACTACAACCAACAACAATGACTCACAATGGTCCATGGGGCGGTTCTGTCTTTCCTCTTGTGAACACTTAAAACATGCTAATTCCATAAGTAAATGGCCACATGAAGAGGAAGTGCTTCCGAGACAGAGCCTCTTCTCTCCTCAGCTTTTCTTCCCCTGTGAGTTTCCACATGCTAACAGCCCATCTCAGGGCCTCATGAGCTGAAAAGTTACAGGCCGAGCAGCGAAAGGGGAAAGCTGCTGGATGGTGGAAGGGGGTTCAGCTGTGTGAAAGCCACACACGCCATTTGAAAGTAGGCGCTTTCAGCAGCTGTTGCTAATGGTTCGGTCCAGTGGGGGAAGGGCTGAGTCGAGGGTGACCGGAGCTTCTGTTTTAGCAAAACATCCGGAATGTTGGATTTTTTTTTTTTTTTTTTTTTTTTTGAGACAGGGTTTCTCTGTCCTGGACTCGCTTTGTAGACCAGGCTGGCCTCGAACTCACAGCAATCCACCTGCCTCTGCCTCCCAAGTGCTGGGATTAAAGGCATGCGCCACCACCACCCGGCTCGGAAGTTGGATTTTTATGTGAATCGGACACTTAAATGTTGGTAGATAATTCAATTCCTGAGAAGCACTTTGTAAGTCAAACATGATCCATCTGACAAGCAGAGTGGGCACTGGCCTGGCAGGCCTCCCATGAAACCTCTGTTTCTCAGTGTCTCTGCCCATCACTTGCTTGGATCCCTGTGGCTGCTGCTGACCTTTGCAGCAACTTGCAGGCCAGGGGTGTAGAATCATCTAGTAAGGGACAAGGGGCGTGGCTCAGCTTCCCGCTTAGAGTCTGTCTCTAAGGAACTGAATGTGGCTCAGTGGTAAAGCGCCTAGATAGCATATGAAAGGACATGGGCTTCATATGCAGCCCTGCAATAATTTTTTTTTAATTAAAACTTAAAAGTAATTTGGTTTTCTCCTGTCATGACATTCACAGATGACCCTCCAGGCCTATGTATCTTAGAACTGCCTCCTTTTCCTTAGAAGCTAAAAATAGCCTAGCAGGGCTTTCCTGCAATAGAGAGAGAGCTGTCCCCTCTGACATGTGCGGCTAGATTCTTACCCCCACAGGCCAGGCTACTGTAGGTTTTCCCCTCCCTGCGCCTGTGTCAGGGCTCTGCTATTTGGTCCTCCAGCTGGGGTATCGCTGGGTCAATTAAACACAAATCCCAAGTGTGTATGTCAGCCTTCATCAGATGTCACCAGATGACCTTCTAGGAATGGTGGCAGCAATTCTCAGTGCCCCCTGCAGTGTGCAGCAGGGTCCAGGGGCCCACCTGCAAGTGATCCCTCTTTTTAAATGGCTGCCAACTGGACACGTGAAAAATGGCATGTTTTCATCCTCACTTTCATTTGCATTTCCCTAACTACCGGTGAGGTTGAGCACGCACGATGCCTTTCTCTAAACATTCGAAGCACTTTCCATCTGTTATCTCAAATTATCCTATCGGGTCCCGAAAAAGAAGCCAGCCAGCATCATGTACATTATTCCTGATTTACAATTGGAGAAACCGAGGCACAGGGCAATTGAGTGACGATCTGATGCCTCTCGGTGAGTGACTGCCTTTAGGAAGAACGAGAATCTGCCTTACCAAACCAGATGTTAGGAGAATTAAACATCTGTTAGAAACATCACCCAGAAATAGCTGGGGAATTCACGCCATGCTGCTGGGAGCCACGGGAAGTTTGTGGCGCACGCAAAAAGGAAGGAAGAGAAGGAACAGTCGTTAGAAGATTATACCAGCCAGGGCTTTTTACTTGGTCTTTACTCAGTCTCGCCAAATAGCTCAACAAGAAATTAGGTTTGTCTCCATTTTACAGATGATAAAACTGTGACTAGGAGAATTAACCCTCGAGTGATGAGTCAGACTAGTATGTCACTCTGTGACTCCCTTCCTTACCTGTATTGTTTCATTGTTTCTCTCTCTGTGTGTGTGTGTGTGTGTGTGTGTGTGTGTGTGTGTGTCTGTGTAAGGGGTTGCATAGGTGTGCTCACACAAGCCTGTGCATGTGGAAGCCAGAATCCAACAACTGGTGTCTTCTTCAGTTGCTCTCCACTTTATTGTTTGAGACAGGGTCTCTCGCTGAGCCTGGAGCCCATGTTGACCGAGCATGCCCCCCAGAATCTGCCTGTCTTTCCCCCACTGTGCCTCCAACACAGGGATTGCAGATACATGCTGCCATGCCCCGCTGCTACATGGATGCCAGGGATGGGACCGCAGCTCCTCACTCTACACACTTTGGACTGTCTTCCCAGCCCTGCTTTGTTTTGCTCTTTTAAGATAGTCTTGCTCGATAGCCAAGGTGGACCGTGACTCCCACAAACCTGCCTCTACCTCCAGAGGGCTGAGTTTACAAGGATGCTTTACAACTCCCAAACTGGTTTCCTTACACAGGAGAAGGTGGCCCCTCCTTGAAGGAGCGCCTGTGATCAGCAAGGAGGAGTTCCTGCCCAGTGGGAGCACCAACACGGTTCACAGGCCTGCATGACACATGACCCATCCCACAGGGTCCGCTCAAGGTCATTGCCGTGTTACGGGCTTCAACATCCCTTTCAAGACATCTGTCCATCGCCTTCTCTTCTCATGCCATCAGCCCGGCTCAGTGCCTCAGCTGTCAGTCAGAGGAGACCAAGCACAGCCCATACTCTGAAGGCTTCCACTCTCAGTCTCTATCTCTAGTGTAAGATGATGGTCCACACTCTAACCTCACAGCTTCCAAGGGGTGAAGGCAAGTAACCTGGCTGCAACTGGTCCATACTGGTCCTTGATTGTCCCTGAAGCCCCAGATCCCATTCTTCTTTGGCTCTGTATATTTTACAGATGAGATGGCCCAAGATCATCAAGGCCACAGACAGTGTGCAGAGGCAGTGGTCTGGCTCAAGGATGGCTGTTTTGATGGCTACTGCCTTTGTCTCCTGCAGTGAGTGGCAGTGGGAAAGCCTAACTTTGCAGTGCTCTGAACAACAGCTGCTCCCCCAGTCTCCTGGCCCTCCCTCTTTTCATCCAGCCTAGCCCTCCATCACAGGCTATAAATTCCTACTCAAGAGACGTGGTTGGTGTACCCCCTCACCTCTCCACACCAGACCAGAAAAGAGACACACCCTTCACACCAGTCCTAATGCCTACAAGTTGCCAGAAACATACATGCAGAGTCACAAGCAGCTACCCCCAAATTTTTCAGGTGTCTGGCTTAACAATCCTTCCATGAAATCTTCCAGAAACTTCTCAAATATCCCTACTGCCAAGAAGACATATAGCCAGGCCCTAAAACATTCCGGCCACCAGTCCTCACACCAACCTTGTGCCAAGTTCTATGTGTGAACAGGAGTCAGAACATAGCTGTAGACATATGCTAGGTGTCAAATAAATGGTACATACTGCCTAGAACCACCAACATAGAGGATCCCAAGGTACCCAAGAGAGCTATGCAGATGCCTAAGATCCATGATGCTAATGCTTGTGTGTGTGACATACCAGGCCTTCTATGTGCTGGGGTTCAGAAAGGCTAAATAAGTTGCCTAAGGCCACACAGCTAGTAAGTGATAAGGTCTGGAGTCGAACCCCATTCTGAAGACCACTTCCAGCCACTCCTAGTCTCAGATCTCAGATGTCATGAGCTCAGACATGTTTTGGGTGAAGAGGAGGGTTGTAGGCAAGATTCTACATCCATCAGACAGGCCAATGTATCAAACTTTGATCCCACTATCCCAAAGGCTAGGCCAGCAGGGAGACCAAAAAGAGGGGTGGCAGAGGGGACACTGTGCATGCCTGACCTGAAGTGACCTGCTGCACACTAGGCATTGTGCCAGACTCAGGATGCAGGAAAGAACAAGGTCCAGACCCTGCCCAGGGAAGCTGGTGCTCCGCAGGAGGGATCAGCTCAATCAGAGTTGTGGGGGAGGGGACTGTGCTAGGAGCAGGGAGAAGGAGAGGAGAGGAAAGCAGAGGCAACACTCTGAGGGTCACTGACACACGGATGCATGAGAAGGTAGGAGAATTGCCATGTGGACATCTGAAGCGAAAGAGTTCAGGCAACAGCTTGTGCAAAGGTCCTGGGGCAGGAATGTGTCTAGCATGGTGGAGGGGCAGGAAAGGCTAGTATGGCTGATTAGAGCACACATGAAGGACAATGGAGGAGATGAGGGCAGGGAGGTCACAGAGCCACCACGGACACCTTGAGCACTGCCCACAGAGTGGCTTGGGTTCTGAAATAGCACCTCAGCTGATGAGTGGAAGATGTATGTGCGCACAAGGGTGGGTTGGAAGCTGCCTGGAGTGGAAAAAACTAGGGACGCAGGTAGGATCTAATACCGGGTGGCTGGCAGGGGACAGGAGTGACATCTGGCACCCACTGGGCCTTATCCCAGCAAAAGCAGAAAGGACTTCCTCCCAGAGATGCCATGCCTCTGCCAGGAAGAAGTGAGCACCGCAACGCTGGCCCAAGCAACGGGAAGGTAGAGATGTGAGGTAAGAGAGGCTGCAGTGAAGCCACTGGGGGACCAGCACACAGAATGAGCCTGCTGAGATGGGTCCAGCTGTTGATGGCCAGGTTACAGTGCTCAGCAGGTAGCTGCCTGGGGCCCAGAGGCCACGATGGAGATGTGGGAGAACTCTCCAGCACGACCAACTGTGACATGATCCATGGATACATCCTTCCGTGGACTCCTAAAATGGTGGCATTATTGGAGGGTGCTTAGAAAAGGAGGAGGCAGGGCCTAGTTGGCAGAAGAAGGTCATGGGTGTAGGGTGGGAGGGTGTGGTCTCCCCTGAGGGCTCTATCTCAACCTACACTTTTCCTGTGTCTTTTTTCTCTCCTTCCTGCCACTAAGAAATGAAGAACAGGCTCCATCCTGCTGCCAGAATGTTCTGCCAGGTACATGGGGCTAATAGCCATGGGCCAAATCCTCTGAGGACCTGATCCCAAATTAGCCCTTCCTCTTCTAAGCTGCTTCAGTCTAGTGCTTGTCATAGTGGCAAAAAAAAAAACAAACAAACAAACAAACAAAAAACAACAACAACAAAAAAGTAAACTACTGAGGGAATCACAACAGTCTGTGCCTCTCTACCTACAGTAAGCCCAGCCATATTGCCTTTCTGCTTTGGGTAAGGTGGTCAGGAGGACATGCCACACTCCAACAGTGGGGTATCCATAAATACAGGACAGCTAACACTAGGCCTTAGAGACAAAGCCCAGGTCTGCAGCATAGCATGGCCCCTGCTGAAGACTAACAGAGGAATAGCATATGTCCAGGTGTTGTTCACATACCACATATATGCATATGTATACAGACATCCATGCATATGCCCATCAACATATATGCTTGTGTGCACACACATGTATCCATACATACATACTTTGGGCTCTGTGTCTGTCAAGGAGAGTGCCCACAAAATGTTTATTGTCCAGGTGGAGGCCCCAGCTGGACCTCACAGCCTCCCTTATCCTGTCTCACTCCATTGTCCAGGCTGGAGAACGCCACATTCCTTGCCAACCTGAAGGGATCTTTCCACACACCTACCTACCCCTCAAAATACCAGAGGAAGTCCACTACAGCCTGGCTCCCCAGACTAGCTGCTGCTCTCTGAGATAGCAACTGACCAAGCCCCCATCTTTTGGGAAACAGACTTGATTCCCAGACAGGGTAACCATCACCTGCAGCTCCTATCCCTCCCCCCCAAAGTGAAGGACCACTTTTTGTCAAAAGGCAGTATCCCCTTACCCTGGCAAGTGGCAAGCAAGGGGAAAGGCCAGCAGAACAGGGGGAGGGAAAGGGCAGAGGGGGACAGCTGAGCAGTGAACATTTGCTTTCCCAGGAGGGAGAGATTTTCACAGCAGGGTGCCACGATTTAGTTGGAACTGTTATGAATTCCCATAAAATCAAATGCACTCAACTTTGAATGGCAACATGCTGCCGAAATCAAACACAATGCAGGCGTTAGTCACATCACCACACACCAAGAAGCTTGTGCATGCTCGGTGCCTGCTGATGACACTATTAGCCCACTCATGGACAAGCCACTACTTGTCACTGATGACCACACTTCAAAGCCAACAGTGTCTAGGCCAATAGGACAAAAAGGTAGGACACAGTCACCCTAGGGCCATTCTGACCTTGCACCTTTCTCAAAACCCTCATCAAGAGACATTGGAAAAGCTAGGGAGACAGCAGAGGTGGAGGGGTATGACCTAAGACCCCAGGAGCCGGTGTTAACAGTGGTCGAGCATCTTCCAATCAAAGCTTTGAGTCTTTCACCTTTGTCAAAATTCACTGGGCATCCTTTTTGCAAGCACTGTACAGTCATGGTGAATAAGAAAAAAAATAAAAGGAACAGAGCAGGAAGCCGGTGCCCCTACAAGCAAAGTCCTACCTCTCTTGCTCCAGGGCTCCCTTAAATATTGCCTGAGAAGGACATGGCAGACACCCCATCCCTCTCTTAACAAAATAAAGAGGAGGCCTATGAGCTCACAGCATAAGAACACTGGACAACCTGAGTTCAACCCCCAGATGCCATGGTGGAAACAGAGAACCTACTCCCAGGGGTTGTCCTTTGAACTCCACATGCATGCCATAGCACACATACAATAACAACATTTTTAAACACTTAGGGGCTATGGAGGTGGCTTAGTCAGTAAAGCACTTTCCAGGCAAGCACAAGGACCTGAATACAACTCCCAGAACCACATTTCTTTTCAAAAAGCCAGGCATGGTGACATGCACTTGCAATCTCAGCATTGACAAGGAAGACACACAAGGGTCCCTGAGGATCACTGTCCAGCCAGCTAGACTAATTAGTGAACTCTGGGCCAATGAGAGATCCTGCCTCAAAAACAAACAAACGTAAAAACCAAAGTGGACAAGATCTGAGGAACGGCACTTGAAGTTGATCTCTGGTGTTAAATATTACACACATGCACACGTACACATTTGATCAAAAGAAACAAATAAGTATAACCACATAGTGCTCACATTCTACTCCAGGACAGATGGATGAATGGATGGAAGAGTGAGTGGGTGGGTGGATGGATAAATGGGTGGATAAATAGATAAGTGGGTGGGTAGATGGATAGATAGATGGATGGATGAGTGAGTGGATGTATGAGTGGGTGGATGGATGAATGGATGAGTGGATGAGTAGGTGGATGGATGGATGAATGAATGTGTGGGTGGATGGGTGGATGGATGGATGAAGAAATAGGTGAAGGTATGGGTAAGTGGGTGTATGGATAGACGGAAGAGTGGGTGGATGGATGGATAGATGGATGGATGATATAGAGAAAGGGCATTGACTTGGTGTTCAGGCTGACTTTGAATTCCAGTATTCTATTGGTCCTCCTACCTTAGCCTTCCCAATAGCTGAGACTATAGGTGCAGTTTCCCTGGAGGGCACCTCCTCATGCTTTCAGTAGCTGAGGGATATCTCAGTGTGAGGAGGTGTGTTAGTGAGGGTCACTATCACTGTGACAAAGACACCATGATCAAAGCAACTTGGGAAGGAAAGGGTTTATTTGACTTATACTTCCAGATCGTTGGGCATCACCCACAATGGGCTGGGCCCTCACCCATCAATCAATAATTAAGAAAATGCCCTACAGGCTTGCCTACACCTGGATCTTAAGGAGGCATTTTCTCAACTGAGGTTCCCTCCTTTCAGATAATGCTAGCTTGTGTCAAGTTGACATAAAACTAGCCAGCACAGGGGACAATCTAAACTGAACCAGTGCTCTAATGACAGTCCCATAGATTGTTTTATAACATTTCATTTTGACAAAGAAAACAGTGGTTGATTCTCACTCCCAAATCCACGCACATTAGGCATTGGGACTTAGGAGCTGTATGATCTAACTACTGTCAAATACACTTTAAGGCAGTGGTTCTCAACCTTCCTTCCTGATGCTGCAGCCCTCTAATACTGTTCTTCATGTTTTGGTGCACCCCCCGCCAACTCTAAAATCATTTCACTGCTACTTCATAACTTTAGTTTTTCTACTGTTATAAATTGAAATTTAAATATCTGCTGTGCACGATATCTGCTATGCGACCACTGTGGAAAGGTCATTTGGACCCTGGAGGTCATGACCCGCAAGTTGAAGACCACAGCCTAAGCTACACTCCTTTAGCCAAGACACCACGTGGCAATTGTTCCTTATGCCTGTTCTAGAAAGACACCTGAGACTCCTGAGCATCATCATCAAGGGCAAGAACAGTCAGTCAAGTTCAGCTTCCTCCTCTCCCCTGGATCAGCCAAGGTGAGCAGGCTGCAGACTCTGGCCAGGCCTGGCACTTTGCTGACACCTCCCATGCCAGTCAGCAGTGTCCTGGGCTAGGCTGCTCCCCTCCTTGGAGCACCGCTGGCCTCACCGTACATGTCCAGCTCTGCTCTCCAGGCACAGCCCTGGTGCCACCTGGTGCTACTTCTGATCCTCCTGGAAGGGGATGCTCAGCATCCCTTATCCTTCCTACATTATCACAGGCATCTACTCCAGCATTGGGATGAGTGAACAGCCTAGGGTCTCTGTATCAGCAGAGGCCCACTGCCCTGCAAGCAAGGTCTACCTCCTCCCATGAGCCATCTGCCCATGAGCATGGGCTTCCATTCGAAGACATGGCAATCTCATGTCATCTCTGAGGCTCCTGTCTTTGCCTTTCTCACCTGTCTCCATCCATGCAGTGAATAAGTGAATGGCTTCCACACATCCAGTCAGTGCCATATTCCTCCTTCTGTTGGATCATCACATTCCTGCCTTCAACTCCACAGGCTCAGTTCTCCCCTTTTCCATCACTGTGGCTGGCCGGGTTCTTGGTCCCAAACTTAGACGGACATTTATACAGCCATTTTCAGAACAGCATTATCTCAGTGGTCAAAAGGTTGGACCCACAAAATACCCACTGCTCGTGACCAACTAGATAAGCAAAATGCAGCACATGCGTACATACGTTGGGAGAATCTTCACCCTTAAAGGCAGGCAAATCTGGGCCAAGTAGATGGCTCAGCCAGGAAGGGTACTTAACTGCGCAAGCCTGGTGGCCTGAGTTCCATCCCCAGAGCCTACGTAAAGGCAGAAGGAGAGAATCAACTCCACAAAGCTGTCCTCTGACCTCCACACATGTGTTGTGGTACACTCACACACACATATCATGCACACAAACACACTCACACACACACGGGCGCGCATGATATGCACACACACTCTAATTTTTCTTTTTATCTAACTTGTGGGTCCGAACCCCCAAATTCTCATACCATATACCCTTCCTGCGCATCAGATATTTACATTCTGTTCCCTAAAGTAGCAAAATTACAGTTATGAAATAGCAAGGAAATAATTTTAGAGTGTGTGTGGGGGTGTGGTCACCACAACATGAGGGACTGTATTAAAAGGTCACAGCATCAGGAAGGTTGAGGACCACTGATCGAAAAGGTAGGAAAATCTGGCCTGCACTAAACAGGGAGACGTTCAAGACAGTAGGCTTAGGGGATGAGGCAGACACAGTAGGACATCTGACCTTATGACCCTCTCATAGGAGCTGCTTGGCCCAATCAAGTTCATAGAAAGTTTAAGGATGGTACCGGGTGCTGGGGAGAGCAGAATGGGGCACAATTTCAGTTTTACATGACAGAAAATTGCAGACGGTAGATAGCCATGCTGTTGCTGTCCGGTGGCATATAAAATGACCAAAACGGTCAAGTTTATGCTATGTGTATTTTATAGCAATAAAAATGTAAAACATAAGCAGGACACGTGTATAACACAAGCACTTCTCATGCTACTACTTTTTTGTTCATGCCCATTTCACAGATGCAGAGACTGAGCCCTGCCAGGATGGATTTGAACCTGGGGATCAGCCAGTGTGGGCAGAGCATGCCAGTTCTGTGAAGGCAGTCAGTCTTTAAAAGCAACCTAGCCAGGCGCGGTGGTGCACACCTGTAGTCCCAGCACTCGGGGAGGCAGAGGCAAGTGGATCGCTGTGAGTTTGAGGCCAGCCTGGTCTACCAAATGAGTCTAGGACAGCCAAGGCTACATAGAGAAACCCTGTCTCAAAAATAACAAATGAATAAATAGATAGACCCTGTCTCAAAAAACTAGATAGATAGATAGATAGATAGATAGATAGATAGATAGATAGATGATAGATAGATAGATAAATGCAACTTGTGGTTCATTAAGAAAAAAGCCATCTTAATTACCCCAGGTATCCAAAGGATGAAGGATGCTCCTGGGTTAATACTGAGGTGCCTGTCCCTAGAGGTATGCAAGATATGGTCGGAGACCCAGAAGGGAGTCACATCAGCACCACACAGCTCCTTACACAAACCTCACCATGTTCTGCCTCCTGTCTCTTTCTATTTATGACTTTCTCCCTGCCGCCCTGAAACCACATTCTAACCTTTGCTAAGGACAAGGATATCTTTTTTTTTTTAATACTCAATTTAAAATTTTTTTTCACATGTGTATAAGCAGTACACAAATCATAATTCTTAAAAATAACAAATTGCAGGCCAGAGTAATCATAAGTAAATTGATATTGATAAATAAGCTTTTCTCCTGAGCAGTAGGTGGTTTATTTTAATCTAATGAGTTTTGTATTTTCTCAGCTTTCAGATGCCATGATGAAGGGCTGTCTGCAATAGAATTACGACGCTCTCCAAAATATTGTAATTTAATGCCTCATTTTGTCAAGACTTTCTGGAAAATGAGGTTTGTTCCCAGTGAGGAATTTTACTTGGCTTTTTCCCACGTGCCCCCACCCACCTCCCCAGGCGTAAAGGTGCTCCTTGAGCAGAGCTTGTGGGGAGAATGGAGGTAGGGAGAAACAAACATGAAGAGGCAGCAGGGCAGGGGACCAGTCGGGAACATGATAGGACTGCTCGTGGATGGATAGACCTGCTGTGTAGCTAAGTGATGCCCAGCACCCACTCTGTGCTCACCGCAGGCACCTGTGAGGAGGGAAGGTGAGCAGGCTGCCTTTTTCTCATAGGAAGGGCTCTCGTCTGGGGGTCAGCAGGAGTGAATAAGGACCCAGAGAGTCTTACAGAGAGGAGAAAGGATGACCCACGTGTTGGGAAAAGCCAAGACCACAGGAGTAAATGGAACTGTCAGTGGAGAGCCTTGGAGATCATCGCTTTGAATGTCTCCTAAGCCCACCCCAGTGAGCCCGGTATTCTTTAAGTTCATTACAAATGCCTTGGGGAAACTTCTGGAAGGAAACAGTACCAAGAACTACAGAGAACAAAAGATCAGGAGGCTGAGATAAACAGCCAGATCCACAGGGCATGGGTCCTATTTGCCACCAGCTGTATAAGCCTGAGTGGGCAGCTGTATTGTTCTGTACCTCAGTTTCCCTTGTCTCTGACATAGATGAGGGCAGTGTGTGCCCTGTCCTGCACACAGCCTCACATGATCACGCTCACATGGAACTCTAGAAGTAGGACCCTTGTCACCATCATCGCAAACATTGTCATTATTTTTGTAATCATCATTGTCAGCAGCATCATCTCCACGTCATCACTCTTGTTATCATTATTGTCACATATCATTGTCACTATCATTGTCAACTTCGCTACTGCCATTCTCCATCATCACTGTTGTCAGCATGATCATCACCATCATCTTTGTCATTATCATTGCCATCACCACCATCATCATTGTGGTCATCAATGCCATCACCATTACTGTGATTGTCATCAACATCATCATCATTACCACCATCATCAGTTGCCACAGCTAAACATCATTGTCATCAAGATCATCAATATCATCATCATTGTTGTCATTTGTGTGTGTGTGTGTGTGTGCGCGCGCACACACACACACACACACACACACACGCACATGCATGTGCACATTTGCATACAGAAGCATGCTAGTGGAAAGGACTTGAGGCAGGGTTTGTCGTCTCTCTAGATTCCTTTCGGGGACTTCTGAATTTTACATGTGCCCCACTCACTATTCAAAGATAAATTTAAGGATTGAGGAGATTGCTCGGTTGCAAAGTGCCTCCCACACAAGGATGAGGAGCCAAGTTCAAATCCCAGCGTCTGTCATAGAGATTATGCCCCAAGACATAAGTTGGAGAGAGAGCTGGCTAGAAAGGTGTCTTTGTGGGCAGAGAACTTCTTGTGTAGCTTGAGGACCTGAGTTTGAATCCTAGCACCCATGTGACAAGAAGGCATAGTCCAAATACACCTGTCACCCAGTAATAGTCAGGCACAGGGACAGGTGGATTTCTGGGGCAGGTTGGCTGATAGCCTACTCATAAAACAGAAGTTTCAGGTACAGGGAGAGGCATTGCCTCAAAGGAATAAGGAGAGGGTGATAGATGTGGGCACTAATAGCCTCCTATGACCTCTAGGAATGCTATGCATACTCAGCACATCCGTGCACTTGCATATCACACACACACACACACTCACACACACACACACACACACTCACACACACACACACACACACATCACATGTACATACACAGAAAAAAAGGATAATTGAGGGAGATATCCAACACTGATGTCTAGCCTCCACATTCAATGTGCACACACCCACATAAGGAAGGACATGCAGCACACACAATCAATTAATAAATTTGAACAATAAAATAGTATCTCAAAAGAGACCCCTCCTCCCCCCCCAAAAAAAATGACAAATCTCTTCTCCTAATAGATCCTACTCTGCCTTCTAGGTGCTTTGTTTTTTTTGTTTTTTTGTTTTTTTCTCTCTTATGGACTTCTGATCTCCACACCATTAGCTCCCACCTATTGGAGCAAGACACTCACTCATTCAATAAACTCGCTCTGAGTCCCAGTCACGAGCAGATGGATGGAGGCTTGGCCGATGTCAGGACTAGCATCCTGTGGCCTGGTGAGTCGGAGTGACTTTCAGCCCCAGTGGCACTTCAGGTGTTTCAGGTACAAACATTCTGGTTGGTCCCATCACAGTGGGGGAGCATCTAAGTTCGCTGTCCCTTAAAGAGTTATTCATGTGTCTGGACTAAGTCCCAGGTGCCCACTTTGATTTTCAAACTAGGTGAGATGACACATAGTTCACTGTGTTTAGAAGTGATGCAAAGTCAGCCGTGGTGGAGCACTCCTGTAAGCCCAGCACTTGGGAGGCAGAGACAGGGGATCTTCATGAGTTTGAGGCCATCCTGGTCTACTAAGTGAGTCCAGGACAGCTAAGGCTACACAGAGAAACTCTGTCTCAAACAAAACAAGACAAAAAGTATGATGTAAACTCTCACTATGTCACAGACAGTGGCTGTCTGGACCTCAGAGAGATGAAACGTATTAGAGGAAATGAGAGACTCCTGAGCTGCCAGGCCTGGGAGGTGGCTCAGGGGACTCACTGCACAAGTCTACCCACCTTTCCTTTCCTTTCCTTTCCTTTCCTTTCTTTTTTTTTTTTTTCCTTCTTTTCGAGACAGGGTTTCTCTGTGTAGCCTTGGCTGCCCTCGACATGCTTTGTAGACCAGGCTGGCCTCAAACTCACAGAGATCCACCCGCCTCTGCTTCCCTGAGTGCTGGGATTACAAGTGTGTGCTACCATGCCCAGCTAGTCTGCCAGCCTTTCTGCATGTTCCAAAGTGTTCAGAAAATATTGAGGAAGCAATTAGGAGAGCTCAAAGCTATGCAAGCCTTACAGAATGGTTTTAATGTGAACAGCTCTCCCCTTCCCTGTAGGAACTAGAGACTCTCTGTAGGGAAATATGTTTGTATGTCCATATTAAGTGGCTTGGGAGCTGTCATAGAGCCATTCCTTTGGTGACCCTGCTTGGGAAGGGTGTAGCCATGAGTGACAGGCAAGAGGTGAAGCAAGAAGAATCCAGAGTTCCCTCTTCAAGTTTGAGATAACTACATCATCTGCCATGCACCCAGGAAACAAAAACAGCCCTGGGACTACCTCAGAGAAGGAAGAGATGAAGAGAATAGTGGGATTGGGTGTGAGACAGGTGAGGGTGTCTTCTGGGCAAGGGGAGAAGATAGAAAAACACTAGCCCATGGCCTCACAAGCTCCCTCACAGACTCCCCAAGACCCTGACAGAGTCTTATTAATTCAACAATCAGAAAGACAAACACGGAGATAAAGGTGGTAATAACAATGGTGATGATGCTGATAGTGATGATGATGGTGGTAGTGGTGACAGTGGTGATGATAATGGTGGTGGTGATGGTGGTGTTGGTGATGATGGTAATGGTGGGGGGGGTGGTGATGGTGATGATGATCATGATGATCATGATGATGATGATGATGATGTGGTGGTGGTGGTAGTAG
>OU015751.1:21825142-21841155 GCA_907169655.1 Acomys percivali | reverse complement strand
ATATATATATATATATATATATATATATATATATATATATATATATATTCAATCAACAAATGTATTATATACAAATACTTGTATTATATACACATATATTTGCAATATATAATATATATTGCTATAGACTTTCAGATCAAGCTCTAGAAATTTCCAGCTCCTTAGGCGAAACCTTTTGTGTCCCAGGCACGATGCTCCTGGAGGAACGTTATTCTGATGCCATCCTTGACTCCTGAATCTTTTCTCTTTCTCTTTTGAGACAGAGTATCCCGTAGCCCAGCTGACCTCAAACTCCTCCTACATAGTGGAGGATGACCTTGAAACCCTGATCTTCCTGCCTTCGCCTCCTGAGGCCTGGGATTCCAGGTGTGCACTGCTGTGCCTTATACAGTACTGCAGATCAATCCCAGGCTCTCATGCACACTAGGCAAGCACTCTACCAGCTGAGCGGTATCTTCAGCTAGCTGTTCTTTCTAAGTGGTCCCTGTATTCTTCAAATCCCACCACTCCCTATTGTCTCATGTTTGTCTTTGATTTCCTTGTTTTTTAAGTGTATTTTTTATTTTTTATTTTGTGTGTGTGTGTGTGTGTGTGTGCGTGTAGTACTTGTGCGTGCATACAACACCTTTCACATGTGGTTCTCTCCTTCCACCTTGTGGGTTCCAATAGGCTTGGCAGCAAACAACTCTATCCTCAGAGTCATCTCACCAGCCTCCTTGAGTTATTTGCTTGTTTGTTTTATTTGAAACAGGATTTTTCTACATATGCAGACCACTCTGGCCTCAAACTTGCCATCTTCCTACCTCTGCCAACCAAGAGCTGGGATTCCAGGCGTTTGTAACACCATTCCCAGCTCCCCATACTATTGTCATCTGCATCCTGAACCCTTGAACTGTGTGAGCTGGTGATCTCAGCTTGAAGAGCATGTAGCATCCAGATCCGGCAGCTGGGTATCACTTGCCACCCATCCCAAGAACGCTAACGCAAACAGTCAGATCCAGGAAAGGGCCCAGCAAACACTAAGATGAGAGGAGGCTGAAGGTCAATCAGTTAAGCCAGAGCACACCACACCATTGGCCATTCACACCACCTGAGCAGTAGCCTGGTTAGGGGTGGAGGGGCACAGAGGAGAGACAGGGCCTGGGTTCTCACAAGGAAATCACATATCCAGAGGCCAGAGCAATGCAGACCAGTGCAAAACACCAAGGAAAGACAGCAAGGGGGTGGAGAGGAGAGAAGAAGAGAGAAGGAGAGGAAAGGGGAGGAGGAGGGGGTGGAAGAAGAGGAGGAGGAAGAGAAAGGGAGGGGGAGTGGCCTGGAGAGGCAGCCTATCTCCCACTCATAGCTCCACCCCAAGTCAGGAAGGCTTCAGGAGGAGGAGGCACCTGCAGTGTCAGAATCACCCATATGACCTAAAGAAGCACAGCCTTCCCCACTGGAGGCCAAATGCTCCCATCCTGAGTTGTTCCATCCTGTTGGGTCCACTTTGACCTTGCTCACCTACTAATGGACAAATAGGGTTGGAGCAGCACCATGAGAAGCCCAGGTTACAGTTGAGCAGGGGAGGGGGAGATGAATGCTTCAAAACATCTATAACTGAATAACAAACAAAGCAGTTCAAAGGCAATTGAGTTAATTTTTAAAACCGCCCTGATACACAAGAACATCACGTCTCTTCAACCCCAGAGCTCAAGAGCACCATAAGACCACGAGGCTCTGGAATCTGCTGGGTTTGAGCTAGATAAGGAATCGCCAGCACCTTAATTGTACTGCTCCATAAGGCCCATGTCTGGGTCACTTGGTGACCTCCCGGCCACCTATGCAATGGCAGAGCTGTACTCCTCTTGGCAGAGACCAGCATTTCAAAGACAGGGCTGGGGTGCCTATGATGCCCTTTCACCTGTGACACCATCAGCCCCACCAGCCTTTGACCCCAGTTTCAAGCACATGTTACCATGCCCACCACCAGCCTTTCAGCTTGGTGCTAGGGACCTCCCCTAGGGCAGTAGAAGTGGGGTATCTGTATCCTTTCCCTCTGTGTGGTTCCCACGACAGACTCAAAGTAGCCTGTCTCTGTAGCCACTCACTGAGAGGTGTTACCAGACAGCCAGTTGAGACTGCAGACAGTTGCTCAGCTTCTTCTGCCTAAGGACAGCACCGACCCACCCCAGAGATCTTGGAGGTGGAACCTGTGCATCCACTTTCCGGAAATCTACCCACCTCCCGGCCACAGCAAACATAGCAAAATATGCTGCACAGAAATCCAGACTGCCCTCTACATCTGTCCAGAGCCCTCCAGATACAGACAGTCTTATGGCATCAGCAGGTCCAGCCCCAGGGGCTACTCAACCCTGACACAGGTGTCCAAGGCAGAGCTTCATCCATGTTTTGTTCCTATGCCCTGGAAGGTTCTAGGTGAGCATCCCAGCACAGACTAAACAGTGTGCGAACCACTCACGGGTCTTAAAGAATACAAGGCCTGGTTTATTGGAGGTTGGGCATAGGGGAATCTGCATTTCTAACAGGTTCCCCTGATACAGATGCTGCTCCACAGCCCCACTCGCATCACCACCACCACCAGCAGCACCTTGGGCAGCAAGGTACCCCTAGGCCTTCACCTCCCAGGTGAAGCATTTGCAATCTATACGTCAGCAAAGTAGCCTTTATAATACTGAACTGGAAGAAATGAAGCACACTTGGTGGAATGACAGGCAAGGTGGCTTGTGAGGAAAGGGAGTTAACTGAGAGGTAACGCCAACTGTCTGCGGCCATAACCTCCGTGCAGCCATTTACTGAGCAGCTGTGAGGGGCCCAACTGATGGAGCTGAGGAAAGCAGAGACAGACGTGGCTATGGGGCACAGCCAAGGCAAGAATACCACCCTCCAGCACCTGGGTAAAAGCCCTGTTCACACCAGTGGCTAGTAAGTAGTGCCTTTGCAGACACCGTGTGCACTCTCTGCCAGGCAGGCCTCTGCTATTCCTACTGCCAAGGTGCCTCTTGCCCACCCCTCCTGGCAGAGTGACATCTGGTCCTACCACCCCCATAGGTGCTGGCCGCATTGCGCCTACCCCTGCACCAGGAGCCAAGCTTTCGTTCCTTCCAGCAGCTCCTGCCACAGTGGGCTGACTCATCACCACCTCACACCTGGCCCCAACCATGCGCCACAAGCCCACCCCCACTCACAGCATGAATCTTTTCAGGGCAAAGACCTGGCTTGTGCTGGCCCGCAAATAATCCTCCCCTCCAGATTAATACAAAATCCAGACTGAGGAGGCAGGCACTTGCTAAGGGACAGGATGAGGGGATGAGGTCAAGGTCTGTCCTAGATGAGATGGCCAAGTGTGCAGAATGGGCGTGTCCGCTTCCCGGAGTGTGTGGGCGTGTTACTACTCCTGCAAGGCTAATTTCTACCAAGGTGTGATCACGCCAGGGCTGGGGCCAGGGTGCAGTGGCCAAGGGCACCGGATCTCCGCTTGCCTCTCGAAGGCAGTGGCTCTCGGTGTTCGCTCTGGGCAAGAAAGAAAGAATGCCGTGCAGATGGCCAGCCACCACCCTAGAATGCACAGGGATCTGCACAGCCTGACCTGCGTGACAGGGGCAACAGGGGCATTGCTCCAAGGGCCAGTTCTGGAAACAAGTAGACATCACCCAAGGCCGACCAGCCCCGGGAGCCCGGGAAGCGAAGCACGAGCGGCACGCGGCTCCCAACGCTACTAGGGACGCTTCTGCCCAGAGCTACCACTACTAGGAAGGTGGCAGGAATCCCCTGGGCTCTCCTGTGGGCCTGGGAAGGTGACGGCAAGAAAACCTACGTGACTTCAGGTTCCTCCAGCCTCGAGGTGGAGGTGCCACACCCCACCTCCCCGCTCCAAACAGGGACCCTGAGCTCAGAGGGTACAGAATGGTTCCCAGCACCTTCTCTCACCCTACCTAGACCTAGACCCTCTCGGATGCGTGAAGTGCGAAGCCCGCTAATGTAGCGGTCCCGAAACCGGGCTCCGTCTGGCGCGCGTCTTGCTAAAGCCAACACGCAGGGAATTGGAGTTCCCGGGAATCAAAGTTGCCGCGCGTCCGGGCGCTGGCTGGAACAGGGAGAGGGACAGAGGGAAGACCCGGGCGTTCGCCCCATGACGACCGCCCCGGGAACAAGTGGCTTTGCCGGCTGAGGTCGCAGCCCTTCAGCTCTAACTTTGGCGGCACGCAACCGGCAATTGTCTTGGGAGAAAGAGAGGGGATGGGGAGAGAAGGGCGGCGCGAGGCTCCTGGTACCGTGTGCGCAGGTGGAGCGGCGTTGTGCCGCGCCTCGGGATCTGCTTGCCACCGGTTCTGCCCCTACGGGCCACCTGCTCCAGTCCTGGCCACCGCCGCGTTTCGCTGCCGGCGCAAAGGCCGCTCCGAGATCCACTCAGGCCGCCCGATCCCTCTAGCTGCCCGCGAACTGCAACTTCAGACGCGCAGCGAGATCAGAAGAGGCTCGCCCCACTGGACTGGGGACTCGGTACTAGCGTGCTCCATCCCCGGGGCCCGCTCTTTGCTGCGCAGCTCAGCGCTTGGCAGCTGTGGGACGTGTTCCCGGGCCGTGCATCGTGTCTTGCTCCGAGCCGCAGCCGCCGCTCAAGTCCACGATCAACTTTCCCTCGCTCCTCCGCCCCGCGCGGCCCCGCGCCAGTCCCCGCCTCCTGACGTGCCGCGCTCTCCTCGCCGCGCCCGAGCTCCGCCCGCCCGCGCCCGCGCGCCGCACCCCGCGCCCGGGACCCTGTTCCCCGTCGCGAGCTAGGCATTGGCCCCCGATCCCAGCAGGGCGCCCAAATGGGAAGATACCAGCGCCCGCCGAGCAGACCTCGGCTGATGCCAAGGCACCGGCTGCTATGGCAGCCCGTGGAATCCCCCAAGGGGCTGGAGGGAGACCGCGGAAGCGGGCCTTGGGTGCGTGCCCAAGCCGTGCCTGCGTGTCCACAGTCCCGCAAAGGGACCCAACCCCAGCTTCCCGCCTGCTCGGAGGCAAGGCCTGGGGCTGCCACGCTCTAGGGATGCAGGAAGGCGCAACGCCTTGGTGAGGCCGCACCATCTGTTGGCTTTAAGCGCCCCCTTTCTGCTCCCGAAGTCGCTGAAAGGTTCCTCTCGTCCTTGGTGCTGCTAGCCAACTCTGGGCCCCCATCCTCTGCCTTCTCCTGCCTCAACGCTGTGGGCCCACCTGCGCCCCTCCGGCTCTGCAGCCAGACTGCTTCTGATTTTAGAAATTAGGCCCTGAGTCAGAGACACCCTAGAGGTCCCCAAGTACCCACACCCATAAGATACCCATCTGTAGCAACCGAGGTTCAAGGAAGAGTCCTCCACCTTCATGAAAGCCTACAAGACAGCCTTCAAAGCTACTGGACAGTGGGATTGACTGGGAAGTCTTTACTCCCTCATCTAAATGGACCGGTCCCTCCACAGGCCAGCTTTTTGGCATTGGCTACCTAGAGCCAAGGTCTCGTCCCAGACTTTCTGAGCCTTAACTCATTTCACCTTCAACACAGCGTTCTGCTGGGCCCGGAGGTTAGTTAGCCCAGATTTCCTCTCCTTCAGGGAGGCCAGGGATTTTCCAGGGGATGGAGACAGGTATTGCACCAGAGTGGCTCTGGATCTACAGCTCCAGCCCCTTAGCATTCATTCATTCATTCATTCATTCATTCATATTGGCTACCACGTGCTAACTCCTGCAATAGGCTGAGTATGGCCTCGGGGAAACCCTCTAAAGAGAAACCAATTCAGGGAAGCACACAAACGTGTACCATTACTGCCAGAATCATGACACCTCCATGACTCTCCCAAAGAGTTAAGGAGAGAATCCCAGGAAGCACCACCACCACCACCACCACCACCACCACCACCACCCAGTGGTTGCTGGATAAGCCTCCAGGGTTGCAGGAACAGAGAGAAGAGCCAGTCAGTGGCACCAGGGAAGAAGGGGATAACCAGTCAACAGGTGTAATGTAGAAGGCAGAGTGCCAGGCAGGAGAACCAATGCCCTGTGGTGGAAAAGAGCTGGAGTATACAGGAAGGCCAAGGACACTGGTATATAGAGCAGTGAAGGATGGAACACAGTGAAGGTAGACGGGGTGTGGTGGGCATGCTGGCCTTCATCCGGAGTTTTGTTCTGTGGTGCTGCAGGTCAAGTCCTTGCTCGTGCTCGTAAGTGATCTGCCACTAGGTGGCATCCCCAGCCAGGGGCTAGTCTTTATCCTAAGAGTAATACTTCAAACCAGCTCTGGGCTTGGGGTGGGGTAGCAAGGTCCGATCCAATTTGTAGCTGAGAAAAGGGAAACTGGGCTGGGCCGCAGAGACAGACCGCTACACTGATAGCATTTGCCAGGGCTGAGCGGCAGCTGAGTGGTTCCAAACATTTGCTGCTGCTCCTTCAAATGACCAGCGTTCTGTTCCCAGCACCCACATTGGACACTGGATGACTTGCAGCTCCATGAGCTACAACGTCCTCTTCTGACATCCACAGGTACCCACATACATGTGTACAAACCCACACACAGATGCACACACATAAATAACAATAATTGTCAAACTCTGCAAACCCACGTGTTCTAGAGCAAGGATCAAATGGCTGCCCACTGGCTCAATCTGTCTCACTTATTTTTGTAAATAAAGTTTTATTAACACTAACATCCAATGACTGACTATGTAGACAAGCCTCTCTGTTCAGGACTCCTTTCACACCACATGCTGCATGGCTGACAAACCCAAACCCCTGACTCTGCAGATCCTCAAAGGGAGAGAAAAAAGAAAAAAAAAGCAAGTACACCTCTGTGGTTTTAGATGCTCAGATGTCTACAGACAAAGCACATGTATTCAAACATGAATATATACAGGTACACAACTCATGACTGACTGATGGACCATTATGGGATGTCTAGGAGACTCTTTGGTCCCAGCTGAAGTATGAGGTGGCCTCTCTGAGGAGGCGAGCAAGAGACCCCCGGCCCCTCTCACGAAGAGCTACAGTGGGCCTGAGGGGTCAGGGAATTGACAGGCTACAGCCAGGCAGGCAGCTGGGCAGCTAAGCTGGGATGATGCTTTTGGGTGTCCTAGAGTCTCAGCTTTAGATGAGCCAGGGGACCTCGCCTCCAATATGGATGCTGTGAGGTGGGACAATGGGCCTGAGCGGCCTCATATCTTCATTCATAAAATGAAGTGATTGTCCATATCACCACAACTAACCCTTTCTGATGACCTGCCATTTTGTTTGCGGTACAGAAGGTTGAACCTGGGCTTTGCATGTGCTAGGTGGGTGCTCCGTCACTGAACTATAACATCCCCCCGCCCCAGACACAAGCTTTTCTGGTTTCCTTTTCAACTATGACTTCTTAAACTCTCTGTGCCCAACTTACATGCAAACAAAACACGATTGAGCGCCAGGAAACCATCACCCTTTTGGAAGTTGGACAGCATGCTTCTGCTCCTAGGACCTCTTTGGCACTTACCTTTTTTTTTTTTTTTTTTTTTTCCCCACCCTGTGTCAAGAAAGCTGGGCTGTAGTCAGCCTACTGTCTAGTCTTGAGTATGTGACAGACTCAAAGCTAACATCTGCCCTACAGTGGAAGACCTGGGAACTCAAAGGGCTAAAGAGGCAAGCCTGAGCTCTGTGGTAGTGAGACGCGCTAAAAACCCTGGGCTAGACGTAGGAATGCAGGGAAAGAGAACCACTGAGTCCAGCTGCTGACATCTGTAGCCCTGGCACTCAGAAGGTGACAGTGGCAACAACATCATGTGAGAGGCTGGAAGGTGAGCATGTTGGCTCCCCCCCAGGAGAACAATGGCAGCTGGTCACCCAAGGAGTTAGGGCAGCATCTTCAAGTTCTGCAGATGATGCAATCTAAGGTAGGACAAGGTATTTTTGTAAGACACGCAGAGCTGGGGAGGAGGACTGAGCACAAGCACCCTGCCCAGTGTAGCCCAGACAGTGTCCTTCTAGTGATCTTGAAGAATGTGGTCTCAGTGACCTCGCCCCTTCTGTCTTCAAAATTCAGGTGGAGAAAAACAAAGGCAAAAAGGCTACGCCAGTTGCCTCACACCTGGACATCTTGCCCAGGCTTCTCCTGTAGTCATCTCTCTCATCCGCAGCAGCTTCCAGCTAGACTCTGGGCCAGAGAAGGGAAGACAGAACTCGCTGCTCCAGGTGGCTCTGGCTGGCTTCCTGGAGAAAGGGACATATCTCATCCAGACATGTTTTCTTTTATCATGGATCAAAAACGGGGTCTCTACATACTACAGACATGTACTGCCACTGAGCTACATCACCAGCCTGTCGCAGTGTGTTTGCCTCACACACACGTACACACACACACACACACACACACACACACACACACACACACACACGGTGCCCAGTAGGGCTGGGCTTGCTGGCACTGTTTCAGTGTGAGGTAAGGAGGAGGAGAGAAGGGAAGGGAGAGGAGAAAGAGAAGGAGAAGGGGGAAAGGAAGGAACAGAATAAAAGTCACTGGAAGGACCAAGGGAAGAGGGGCGGAGCCAAAATCTGTTGTTTCAAAGTCTAGTCCATTGCGTCTCCCAATGGGATGGGCCTTGCTATGGTAGCCTTCAAAGACCTTTTCTGCCACACAGCTGCCCCTGGAGGAGAGGGACAGAGTAGGGGAGGCAAAGCCCACTGGCTTACCAAACGGTGGACCTGGGCGTTAGTCATCTTGCCTGAAAATTAAGCTTTCCCAACAGGACTCTGCAGTCTCTGACCACCACCCTGGACTGTCATTCAGGAACAAAGCGAAAACCTACATGAAGGGACTCTGTAAACAAAATGAGCAACAGCCTCTCTGCCTGGCACCACCATTATTGTGAGTGCCTGCAGCCACCCCTCCTTTGGGTGTCCTCTGTCACTACTTCCCCTCTCCACCTCACCACAGACACTAGGGGTTTTTTTTTGGCCCCCTCTTTCCCATTCATCCCTCAGTTGGCAAGACCCCATTTGCTGTTTCCTGTTTGGTCCCCAGACTGTGTCCCTCTCCCGGGGCCTCTGCCACCATAAAATAGACACGTGTGTGCCTATGCTGGCTTTGTGGGCCCACAGAGCCAGGCGCAGCTGTAGCAACTCAGCTCTCAAAGAAGCGGGTTTGGGAGGGTGCCACAGAGGGCGGGGCACCCAGCTGCAGCATGCCAGCCCCCAGGAGGCCCCTGAGATATGGGATTCCCTAGGCCCACCCCTGAAGGCTCCCCACGCCCTATGTGGCCTCAGAGTTGGGCTCTTCTCCCCCCCACACATTCTGCCCCACTCCTGTTCCCCAGCCCATCATTTATTTATAAGGTGTTCATAGCAAAATGAATGACAAAAAGTTAGAAGCTAATTAAAGCTGGCACGGATTGGCACACGAGGCCATGAATTATTCATGGGCACGGAATGGCGCTTGGTGGCTAGGATTGGCACCAAGTGCTCCGGGGCACTCATAGGGAGGAAGTAGGTCTGGGGGGCCCCAAGCTCCACCTTGGCGGCCTCACACCTGATTCTTCTCAGAGAGCCTTGAAACCCAGACCTGTGCCTCTGCCAGGAGTAGCTGGAACCCTTACTCCCATTTCTCCATCCCTGAAGATACCTCATCTGTCTGTGCCCAGTCATTGCTGGAACACATCAACACCAAGAACACAGGCCAGACTCATTCCGAGGAAGCACACACATGCCTAATTCTGCAAGCCCAAAGCCACAGCCACCACCATGCAACGCGGGAAGGCTGTTATGTAGAAGACTGGGGTAGACAACGGAAAAGGCCTGAGTTCTGGCCAGCAAATTACGGACATGGCATCAGAAGGAAAGACCCCACCCAAGGCCGTGAACCCCATCCCAAAGCCCAGAATGTACTTACAGGCAGAGAACCTGAAGCCCAGAGAGGGACAGTGTCTGTACCAAGCCACACAGCAAATGACGGTAATGATTGAGAGCAGATTTGGAGCTGGGCGTGGCTCGCAGTGCCGCCTGTGGGTTTTCCCATTCAGTCCTTACCAGATAAAGACACTGACAGATAAGGGAATCGAGGCAGCAAGGGAACGGAAAAGCAGCTTGCCCTGAGGCTACTGAGCTAATGAGAGTCACAGTCTGGGTTATACTGCATGAAGGCCATCTGACTCTTCCCCTCTGGGCAATGGTCCTCCTCTCATTGGCCTTTAGACACTCCTGAAGGTGGGATGGAGGAGTTGCCATGGGAACGGGACTTCAGATCTAATCACCCTGAGCTGCCTTCCCCACACTCCTGTAAAGCTCCCCCATGGGAAAGCCTTGGGGTGAGGAGGATGGATTCTGACCCTCCGAGCCATGGAGGGTTCTTGTTCTGGCCTCTGATTCTGACTTTGAATATACAACCTAACCCTTAGGCACCTACCTCATCTATAAAGTGCAGCTGATAACCATATGGCCTGGAGTTGGGAGGGGGCATTAGTGGCTTCTTTCCTTGTGAGGAGACCAGCCTGTGAGGAAATTCCAAACTAGAAGGGAGTGTTATGCCATCTCACAGGTTGAAGGTACCATCCTCCGTGGTGAGGAAGTCGTGGAGGCAGGAACACGAGGCAGAGCAAGGATCATGCATCCGCAGTCAGGAAGCAGAGAGATGTGCGCTGGTGCCAAGCTCACTTTCTTCTTTTTCATTCTGCCCGTGAGATGGTACCTCTCAGCTCAATTAACCTCACCTAGAAACTCCCTCAAAGATGTGGAGATATGATTTCTGATCCCATCAGACTGACAAGACATGGCTCTGACTCTCTCTTCGCTCATCTCCTTTGCCCTGGTCCACCCATGGTGATGAGGCTGTATATGGATGAGTAGTGGTGAGGATGGAGGGAACTGGGGATGCAAAGTGGTACTCAGCATACACAGCAAGCGCTCATGAAACTGCAACCATGACCACCAGCTGTCTTGGGACTGGGGAACTTTGCACCTTCTGATCCCCAGGAGTATGAGACAGACAGAGAGGCCTGTGCACTGTGCACTGTGCACAGAGCGAGATGCTGCAGGTCGGAAGAGGCTAGGTCTCCCAGCTGCCAGGCTGGACCAGGCTCCTTATCTCTACACTCAGGAGACAGGAATGTATTCCCACACGAACACTCTAGACCACACACACAAGCTGCTGTTCTCGAACGAGCGTCGCGTTCCAAAGAATGTTCTATAATGCATATGGAAATAGTGTTTAGCTGGGAGCAGGGATGGGAGAGAGGCATTGATCATGGCACACTTCTGCCCTTTCAACTTTTGAACCATATGAGTAGCACAGGCTTGAAAATTAAATATAAAGGGTATGCTTCAGGCAGAAGGAAAGTGGTCCCAGATGGAAGCATGGATGATCAGGAAAGAAATGGGAGCAACACAGACAGAGATTCTGGTAAACACAAACCATCTTGGATGTAAAAGGCAGGGAAAACTAATGTTTAACATCAAGAACTTAAGGTCAGGTGACCATAGGATGTGAGTCAGGAAGAGGGTGCAAGATTTGGGGTGTCTTGAGGTCCCTACATTGTCTAAGACACTTGGTAGGAAGGGCAACTATATGATCACAGTAGTAACTCAAGATCTCTCCTGACTCCTCCTCTCCCTGAAGGGACAGTAATTCAAAGGACTGCTAAGGAGCCTGCTGAGAGGAAGTAGGATCATGAAGTGCTTAAATATGCATGCACAGGCTCCCAACTTCCCTGCTTACAATGACGGGTAACACAAAAAACAAAAGTGTGTGTGTGTGTGTGTGTGTGTGTGTGTGTGCACGCATGTGTATGCACGCATGTGTGCACACGTGAGCATCCATGTGTACCTGTATACACAAGAAAATGCAAAACAAAATAAAAACAAACCCACAGGTATGCACACACACACACACACACACACACACACACACACACACACACACACAGAGGCATGTGTTAAAATACTAAGAAATGGCTGTTTATAAACACAGCCATAGCGTACACATCATTCTAGAACTCACTTTTGTTTTGTTTGGCTTTTTTCCTCTCAAAATACTTCCTGTGGCATTGTCCCCAGTGTCACACAGAGAATCTGTCCCCTTGCTATGTCTGCACACAGCAAAGAGAAGAACAGCCATGATAAAACACCAACTTGCCAGGGCCTTCCAGACACTCATCCCGTGTGGCTGTGCGGGTCTCATGCTGTGGAGCTGGTTGGTGTTCGAACCACAGGGAAGGGACAAAGCAGAGCCTGTGGGGACTGAGGGACCAGACCGTGAGCAAGACCTGCTTATAAGTGGGGGTAGTGGGGAGGGGGTGGAAGCAGGGAAGGCACAAGCTCCCAACTAGAATGGCAGGTGCACACACCTCCTCTGGCTCCCATTTACCTGGCCAGAGCTGTTCTAGCACATCTCCCAAACAGCATCCAGGAGGCTGAGCACCACGCGAGGGCCTATCACATGCTAAGGAGCATAAGCAAGGCACTAGGGAGTGGGAGAGGCAGGAGTCTGAGGCTAGGTTGTGAGGCTCGCCGTCTCCCCTGAACAAGGACTCTCTATCCTCTGTGAGCCAGCATGAGGTCCATGCTGGAGGGTAGGAGAGGCTGGGCATGATGGGTAAGCACAGAAAGATGGGCCACCACGATGAGGGGAAGATAAGGAAGAGCCAGCAGCCACGCAGGCATGACATAATAGCCACCCACTGGCCATGGAGAGCATCCTAAGAGTACCTACCATGGACCAGGAGCTCCATGGAAATCCCATCAGAGTCTCCTGATAGTATGAAAATAAAACACCTACACTCTACAGGCAAGGAAAGGGCTGTGTAGCAAGAGCCTGGTGGTACAGGCCTCTAATCTCAATCACTCAAGAGGCAGAGGCAAGAAGACCACCCAGTAACCCTAGTCAACTTAGCAAGATTCATCTCAAAACAACAGAAAAGGCTGAGGTTGCAGCTTATTGGTAAACCCTGGCCTCAATCTCCAACACTGAAAAACAACAACGAAAAATTAGTAATTGTATAAGGAGGTAACTGGTGACCCCCAAACTAGCCCCCTACTCTCACCCCCCTGCCCAGAGAATCTCTCCAGGGCCTGCTAGCCCTTTGCTGCCAAAGCTAAGTAAAGTGGCTTTGGGAGAAGGAGTGGGGGAGCTGTTGTCCAGAGGCGTTTAGAAAACTTAGAAGTGCCTATGAAGAGATTCTTCAGGCTCCCAGTCTGTGGGGGAATCCAGATCTGCAGTGCAGGGTGCCACCTGGAGGCTGAGCGTAGCACAGCGCTCCCCCTCCAGGCTGGGTGGAGAGCTGGCTTTTAAGGTAAGTCCATAGAAGAGAAAGAAACCCCTCAGAAACCTGGACCAAACCCACACCAGAACTTCTGGTGTTCCCAGTACCACCTGTGTCCCTAGCCCTCTTCCCTAATCACCAGGTCCCCTGATTCTAGTCACACTGGGTCTGTCCCTAGTCCTTTCTCTAAATATAAACTGAAGATCACCTAAGGTTTAGGCACTGTGACAGCTCCTTTGAGGACTGAGTATCTGGATGGGTCACTCTCTACCCAGCCACCAGCTAGCTGTGTGACTCTGGGCAAGTTGCTGCCCTTCTCTGGGCCCTAACTACTACTCTTGTTACATTGGGTATCAAAGAGGACAGATAGGTCTGACTTTAAACTGCAGCCATGCCAATTAAAGTTAATTAACCTCCGAGTGCCTCAGTTGCTAACCTAGAAAATAGATTGATGACCCATTTACGTACTTACTGTCTTCCATCAGCCAAATAAGATGCTTTAAGGTTGTTCCAGACTACCCCAAAACCCATACTCTGTCTGTGGACTCCGTACCAGCCAGGAGCTCTTGTTGATGGGACAGCACTCCCACTGAGGTCCAGACAGTACATAGAGGAGGGCTCCTTTCCCTCCTAGAGTCCCCTCTTAGCTCACATTGATGCCTTGCAGACCTAGTAAGTGCAGACCTCCTGGGATTTGCAGTCTGCAACCAGGCAGCTGCCAGGGACCACTCCCAATTTAAATTCTGGGATACTACAAACAGGTGCCCTGTGTTCCAGCTTACTCCAGGCCCAATGAGAGGAAGGAGTAGACTCCCTGTAGCTTTAGAGGTTCAGCGGAGGCAGAGGCCCACCTCCCCATCCCAACCCCAACCACGCAAACCGGCATGGTTGTGTTTCTCTGCATGAACCTCAGTTTCTTCATTTGTATAATATGGGTATAACTTCTGCCCACCTACCCTCCCATATAAGAAAAAGCTCCTCAAAGTCCTCCATTGATGGTGTAGTCCTGAGCTGGGGGTGCAGGGTTTGCTTAGAACACACCATGTCCTAGGGCCTCTTCTCAGCACACCAAAAGCTGAAGCACTGTCACGCACCTGGGAAGTGAAGGTAGAAGGACCACAGGTTCAAGGACAGCCTTGGCTACGTAGTAAGTTTGAAGCCAGCCTGGGCTACATGAGATCCTGTCTCCAAAAAAAAAAAAAATCAGAGCCGGGCATGGTGGCGCACGCCTTTAATCCCAGCACTCGGGAGGCAGAGGCACGCAGATCGCTGTTCGAGGCCAGCCTGGACTACAAAGTAAGTCCAGGTCAGTCAAGGCTACACAGAGAAACCCTGTCTCAAAAAACCAAAAAAAAAAGAAAAAAAAAACAAAAATCAATGCCACCCCATCCAGACTGAGAGTTGTCTTGTGCCTAATGCTTGTTCTTGCTGGTACACTGGGCACAGGGTGGGCAAGGGCTAGGTGCTGAGGCTGTCATGAGAGAGACCATGGGCCTCTTTCCTCCCTTTCAACACTTGGGGGGAACAAAGTGGGAAAAGGGAACCGGTGCCTTGCCTCACATCTCAGCCCCCTGTGCCTTCACTTACCTCCTTCTAAGAATGACCGCCGGGCTTCTCTGGATCCCTGCATGGAGTGTGCACATCACACTCATGACATATCGCCCAGCCCTTTCAGCAAACTCCAAAATGGGCACAGCCTTCATTTTATTTTTTAAAAAATAAATAAATAAATAAAATGGAGGCTCAGATAAGTGGAGGAAGCTGGGTTCAAACCCAGCTGTGGAGCCGGGTGTGGTGGCACACGCCTTTAATTCCAGCACTCGGGAGGCAGAGGCAGGCGGATCGCTGTGAGTTCAAGGCCAGCCTGGTCTATAAAGGGAGTCCAGGACAGCCAAGACTACACAGAGAAACCCTGTCTCGGAATTAAAAAAAAAACAACCAGCTGTGGGCTGGTTGCTGGTTGCTAAGGGACAATGCCTGGCCCTTTTCAGATTCCATCTGACTGAACCCACCACCACTTATGCCATTTAGCTATCGCACCCCAAGTTTATAGGAGAGGAAACTGAGCTCCTGAAAGGGAGAGGAGGCTTCGGGTCCTTTCCCCGCCTTTCTGGCGATCCTTGGGAGTCGGACAGATTACAGTAATCAGCTAATGCCTGCGTGGGGCTCAGAGATGAAAAGCCCTCATTGAAAGTGCTAAGTATGATGATTAAGTAGGAAGGTGGAATTAGCCTCGCAGGGGGAGCTGGCTGCAGCCATGGGAGAGGATTAGCCACTCGCTGGGAGTTTAAGATGCAGGTGGGCTGAAGAGGGGACCTGTCCTGCTCATCTTCAGAATGAGAGATTCTGGGGACCTGGAAGCAGTGGTCTAGCCAAGTGCTGACAAGCCAGCAGTCACAGGGAGCAGAGTGGGCCCTCAGCTCATCCGTCTCCTCCCTCATTCATTCACCTCCATAGCCTGTGCCAACTGTGGGCTTGCTGGTTCTCAGCCACACTGCTAGGGACAAGGATATAGGCAAGAGCAAACGCAGGATGCTCTGGAGATACTCCCAGCCTAGTGGAGGAGATGGACATTGTAGTCATTTATCACAAAAGTGCTGCTCATTTGTAAGTTTTCTGACAGTATTGTGAGCTTTTTGATGTTTAAGGACAGTTTTTAGAGTTGTTTCCGGGTTACAGCAAAATTGCATGTACAGAGGTTTACCAATCTCTCCCAACACCCACCCCCAACCCAAGCCCACCCGGTGCCCACCTATCAATATCATCTATCCGAGTGACACATTT
>OU015751.1:21804443-21824781 GCA_907169655.1 Acomys percivali | reverse complement strand
AAGAAGAAGAAGAAGAAGAAGAAGAAGAAGAAGAAGAAGAAGAAGAAAATGAAGAAGAAGAAGAAGAAAATGAAGAAGAAGAAGAAGAAAATGAAGAAGAAGAAGAAAATAATGAAGAAGACGAAGAAGAAGATTGCTTGTGGGCTGGAGAGGCTGCTCTTCCAAGGGTCCTGGGTTCAATTTCCAGCAACCACATGGTGGCTCACAACCATCTATAATGAGGTCTGGTGCCCTTTTCTGGTGTGCAGGTATGCATGCAGGCCCAGAACACTGTTTACATAATAAATAAATCTTGAAGAAGGAGGAGGAGGAAGAGGAGGAGGAAGAGGAGGAGGAAGAGGAGGAGGAAGAGGAGGAGGAGGAGAAGAAGAAGATTGCTTGTCCATGGATTTGAGGCCAGCCTGAATAATAGTGTGAGACTCTGTCTTATGTAATATAAAAATAAAAAAATAGAGGCAGGGCTCAGTGATAGAGTGTTTGCCTACCATATGCAAGGCCCTGGGTTCTATCCTCAGTACTGCACACACACACACACACACACACACACACACACACACACACACACACCAACAAAAACAACAGAAACCAAAACAAAACCTTCACACTGAGTCAAACAATTGCATGTATAGTATCACAGAGGAAAAGAGATGCCACTACAATTGCTAAGACCTCTTTTCACCTAGGGTGTTAGAGTCAGCTTTTGGCAAGTGTAGCACTGAGTATCCTAGAGCCAGCCAAAGTATCTCTATTCCTTCCCTCCCCCAAGGGCAAGCTGGTGCCATGGGGAGGCAGGACCTCCTTTTTGGGCACCAGCTTTGGTTCAGGCAGACAAGAATTCTGGAATCCTTCTTCAGCAGGGTGATGTAGGGAGACCTCAATTGCCACACACACCTGTGAGGATGTGTACATGGCCCATTTGTCACATGCAGCCTTGGGGGAGGGCAAGAGGATCCCCCATTACAGATGAGGAAAAATAAGAATCAGTAGATGCAACTCTTATTTGTCTTGGTTCAGATGAAAACAACTACATGATGACTCTTAGGGCCCTAAATTAAAAATGGGGAATATATCCAACTTGATGCTCTAAAGTATATAGGGAAGACAGCAGTATGTTCTTCCAGAATGCCTGAAACTCAGGTTTGGGGGCTCCTACCGGGTTCTCCTATGAATGATATCTCCTATATCCAGGGACTATTTACAATAATGTGCATGCGTGAAAATATTATTATGAAATCTACCTTGTATACAAACTTAATGGGAAAGAACCACTGGCTTTTATAAGTGAATATTTCTGCTCCATAGTTTTACTTACATTTACTTTTTATAAAAACAAAACAAGAAAAAAACCAACCAACCAACCATACAACAACCCGTGTACATGGGCTGGAGAGATGATTCTGTAGTTAAAAGTGCTGGCTGCTCTTCCAGAGGACCCAAGCTCACTTTATAGCTTCACATGGCAGCTTACAACTGTCTGTAACTCCAGTTCCATGGGATCTGTCAACCTCACACAGATACACACGTAGGCAAAACCATCAATGCACATAAAAATAAATCAATCTTATCTAGGCACGGTGGTACATTCCTGTAATCCTAGCACTCAGGGGGACAGAGGCAGGAGGATCACTGTGAGTCTGAGGCCACCTAGTCTAGAAAGTGATTCTAGAACAGCCAAGGCTACACAGAGAAACCCTGTCTCAAAAAAACCAAAAATCAGAGAGAAAGAAAGAAGGAAGGAAGGAAGGAAGGAAGGAAGATAGGCCAGTGAGATAGGTCAGTAAAATGTTTGTTGTACAAGCATAAGGACTTGAGTTGTACACACCTTTAATCCTAGCACTTGGGAGACAGAGGCAGAGGCAGGCTGATCTCTGCGAGTTCAAGGCCAGCCTGGTCTACAAAGCAAGTTCCAGGACATCTAAGGCTACACAAAGAAACCCTTTCTGGAAAAACCAAAACAGACAACAAACAAAAAGCTGGTATGGTGTTTTTAGTCTATAGTCCCAGCACTGGGGAGGCAGAGACAGGCAGATCCCAGGGACTAGCTACCAGAATCATCAATCCTCACCAATAAAAGGCTCATTCTAGCCAGGCTTGGTGGCACATACCTTTAATCCCAGCACTCAGGAGGCAGAGGCAGGTGGATCGCTGGGAGTTCGAGGCCAGCCTGGTCTACAAAGTCCAGAACAGCCAAGGCTACACAGAGAAAGCCTGTCTCAAAAAACTAACTAACTAACTAACTAAATAAATAAATAATTCTGCCTCAGAGAAGGGAAGGAGGAATACAGAGTTTTAAGAAGGGATTGGCTAATTGACTATCTAGAATAGGAAGCTGGACACTTCTGCAGGTAACTAGAATTGAGACACTGGAAGATCAGCCATCACCTCCCTGTTATGGTTCTGGGTTTACATCTCTGCCTTCAGCCACTCGGGTACAATGAGGCACTGACTTTCCACACAGAGAAATAGCAGCCAGAATAGCCATTGGAGATTCCAGTTCTCCAGTGATTCTCTTAGGCCCATGCAACCAGTGAGAACTATGGGATGCACCCTAGTGGGTCCATCACAGACCTCTCACTTAACCCCATGCCACCTTGTCTGCATCAGAGCCACGGTACAGGTGAGCTGGCCTGCAGAATTTGATGGGCACCAGCTGAATGATTTGCCTCATGTCTGTCATCTCAGCACTTGGGAGGTTGAGGCTAGAGGATTTCTATGAGTTCCAGGCCAGCCTGGCCTAGAGCAAGATCCTATCTCATTACACAAACCAAGCAGCATGTGGCAGGCACCAAGAGGTGTTCACCTGATTCAGCCTCATCTTCAAGGCCTCCAGGAAGAAAATGGGAGCGATGTTCCCATCTGGCTTTCTTGGGAAAGCCACTCAACTTCCTGAGCAGAGTCTGCATTTCAGGAAGGGCATCTAAAGAGGGAGAGGATGTTGGGAGAGAGTTTACACATACAGTAAGATATGGGGTAAGTGGTACCATGGGCTGAGGAAGTGTAGGACATCTGGGTTCTACTTAGGAGGGACCCCACTTTGTGTGATAAGGTCACTGGCTGACACTTTCTATCCACAAACTGCCCACCACCACCACCACCATCAACTGAGCACCAAACCCTCCCATAGTGGAGATGTGGGCAGGCAGGGACCAGCTAGCACCACTCCAGGGAGGTACCTGTGGCTTTTGTCAGTGTCATTCAGCCTCCTGCGGTAACACAATGGAACTCCGTCCTCTTTCTATGAATTAACACAAATACTACTAAAAGGCAAAATGGCAGCTAGCCCTGGTTCTCCCTCACACTTCCAGAATCGGAGTGCCTGAACTTTACCCAATAGGACAGAGTGTGAGGAGGGGGTGGGGGTGGGGGTAGAAGCAAAAAGCAAAAAGACAAGGAGTTGGGACTTTGCTCACCTCCTCACAACAGCTCAGACAGAAGTCAGTCACTGAGCACTAAGCTGACATCAACTGGCCTGGCATGTTAGGGGCACCTGACCCTTCCATCCCATCCCTGGGAGCTTAGTAAGCAGAAGGCTAGCTCTAGACATCTCTTTTCAGAAAGGGGACTTTGAAGAAGCGAGGCCAGACTTCTGCATTTTTTAGTTCACGGGACATTATTAGAAACTGCCGAAGGTTCAGTTTCTGTTTCAGAGTGTTTGCTGGGTGGCAACAGTGCATTTCCCTCTTTGAGTCTCAGCAAAGACTCAGCAAAACGAGAAACACTGAACCTTACCTCAGCAGCTAATGAGCTCCAGAAAGCAGGTAGGAGGTGTGACCCTCTCACCACACGGGAGGTGGCCCTGCACCCTACCCAGGTTCCAGCAATGCCTGCTGGGAGTGAGATCGCAGCTCTGCATCTAGACTTACCCCCTCAGTCCTCACCCTTCCTCACTCTCCTTCCTCAAGCCTCAGGTGAGAAGGGAACAGGTGGAAGGAGGCAACAGAGGAAGAAAGCCACAGATCAGGGCACATGAAGAAGCAGAACATGGTGCTTGAAATGCAGAGGCCACCCTGAGTCTATGACTGTGTCTGCAGAAGGCTGACTGAGCCCACAGTGCATCCGGCTCCTTCAAGGCCTTTTCAGGCGAGCCCTCAGCCAGAACAGGAGCAGATGAAGTCTTCGCTCCCTCCCGGGCCAGGGGCAAACTTCTGACAACCCCTCATCCATCTTCCGGAGCATGGTGGTCCTCCTACGGGCAGCAGTAGTGACACCTGGGAACTTGTCATCCCACCTGTGCTATGAGATGGGGACCTGAGGGTGGATTAAACCCCCTGCATCCTAGCAAGTGCTTCTGAGGGTTCTGATGAGACCTGCTGCTGTAGGAATGCCCATGAACTGGTCCCGGAGGCCAGCAGCCTGGCCTTCAACCTCGGCCAACTCTGATGCATAAAGATGCATTTCTCAGTCTTCACTTTAGCTCCTCTGAAATGTCCATGCTAATGCTTGCTCTGGGTGTGATTCAATGGCTGACAGTTCCTCTGACTCTCAGACACCGGCCCAGACCAGCCATGGAAAGATGCCACAGTGGCACCTATCAGGCACTTTCAGATGCATAGCTTCTGCCTTGTACCAGAGCTGCTTCCTGAATTGCATGGGATGTGACCGGCTCTTAGTGTTTGACCAGAAGCGAAACTTTGGGTAGATTTGCTTCACCTTCTAGCTTCCGTATAGAGCACCCTCCTATCTCTGAGAGCAGAGGGTAAACTCATTCTCCCATGATGTCACCTGTCAGCCAAGGCTCTAGACCTGGCTTACCACCTTGTCTCCATTATTCCTCCTTATGGGACCAGTGCTGAGGAAGGCAAGTGATCCTCTAGCCTGGGTGACCAGCTATGTGTGGGTCAATTCAACCTTCACAAGTAGCCATGGAGACAGGCACATAAGGAAGCAGAGCTATGGAGGTTTCTCCAAGGTCATTGGCCAACTGGAAAGAGTCAGGTTCAAAAAGTCATTTTTAAAAAAAGATTTATTTATTATTTATACAGTGGTCTACATGTACATCTGCAGGCCAGAAGAGGGCATCAGATCACATTAGGATGGTTGTGAGCCACCATGTGGTTGCTAGAATTGAACTCAGGACCACTGGAAGAGCAGTCAGTGCTCTTAACTTCTGAGCCATCTCTCCAGGCCCCTAAAGTCATTTTTTAAAATTAGGATTTTATTTTTGTTTTATGTCCATTGGTGTTTTGCCTGCATGTCTGTCTATGTGAGGGTGTCAGATCCCCTGCAATTGGAGTTACAGATAGTTGTGAGCTGCCATATGGGTGCTAGGAATTGAACCCAGGTCCTCTGGAAGAACAGCTGGTGCTCTTAACTGCTGAGCCATCTCTTCAGCTCCCCCAAAATCATTCCTGAGCAGGACCCCATCTACATAGCACAGGTCATTCGAGCTTGGAGCTTGGACGCACTAACACCATCCTCCATCACGGACTCTGTGATGATCTGGTGAAAGCTCTGACTCCTATCCCCAGGGTAGACAAACACACATAGACAGCTGCTAGCAAGGGTGGAGCCAGGCAATGGTTAGTACTGAGCACTGGGGCAGGGTATGGCCACCCAGAGGGAAGTTGTTAGGCATCACAACAAGCTGACTAAGCAGCAAAAAGTGGCTGAGAACTAAGTTTGCTGTGGGCTGAGAACAGAGCATTGTTGCCACCATCATTTGGAGTCAAGGCCAGGGCGGCCTAAGTTGTGGTCACCATCTAAGGTTAAGGCTACTTTTATATCTTACCATGTGGCTGAGGTTGGAGTGGGAGCAGAGAGCTGTGTACCTGACTGTTGTCCTCACTTCAGAGACAAGGAATCAAGACACAGGAAGACTGACCTGACACCCACACTGTGTCTCATGTCCCACTACCCATGCTGGAGTGACAGTCATGGCAGTGGCTGGTATAGAAGAGGAAGGACACATGGGAGCAGAAGGATCAGGGCCTTAGCAGGTGCAGATCTTTTGCCCAAGGAGAAGCACAGAGGATGTGCTGTGGGTTGGGGCAGGATTTGAAGGGGGCCCTGACCAGCAGGGGTCTAATTCAGCTCACTTCCCAGTTTAACTTCACCAGTGCTGGACCAAGATTCTGAGCTAGACCCATATGCTGCTGACAACCTCAAGTACTGTGTCGGCCCCTGCCTGGAACTGCACTCTTCTTTCCTGGCTCCCTTCTCTGAGAGGGATGGTACTTTGATATGATGGCCACTCGGGTGAGTCCAAAGGAGATAACTCTGCCAGCCGAACAGCCACTGCTCCTCTCTACCTGGGCCGGGCACTGATTCATCCCTCTGTCTGGATGCTACCAATCTGCAGCTGCTACCATATTCCAGTTCTTTCAGATGTTACTCCAGTACCTGAGAGCCACCTCCTTCACCAGAGCATGTGAGAGCAGTCTACCACCACTCTGCCACACACAGAGAGAGGGAGGGAGGGAGGGAGGGAGGGAGGGAGAAAGGGAGAGACTAGAGCACTGTTTCTCTTTAATGAGACCCATGGCCCACTCTTAGCACACCCAAGGCTGGGATGAGTCACCCTAGACCCACCACACCTGAGACCATCCACAGCATCACACTGGAGGACGAAAGTAGGCTTTCCCCTTTGGTTTCTGTTTCGTTTTCTAGGTTCAAGTTTAGAAAACCTCTCAAGGGTGTCTCCTCCCATCCTTCAGCTGGAGCGGGAGTGTGAAGCCTATGAAGGTAGGGGAGCATAAGCTGATGCCACTGGGGGAGATTACACTGCCTCGCACTTAATTAGCATCCGCAGGATCCCCAGCCCATGCTCCTCTACAAGCTCGTGGCTCAGAGGGTAGCCATGTGCTGGGGATGAGCTCTCCTCTGTCTGCAGGAACCCTGAGAAAGGACCAGCCTTTCTCCCCCAAAGAACAATCTCTCAGAAGTCCCTGTCACCTGTGAAGCCAGAACTTGGTTTCTGTGTCACGCATATCAAATGTGAGGGGACATGGTCTCCTGTGTGGAGCAATGGAGTTTGGAGGTCCTCTTCTGAAACCATCCTGATTACGACTATCTGTTGGGAAACCGAACCAGAACAAAGCCACTCCCCAAATTTCTGATGAGTAAGTGTCAGCACTGCTGACATCTGGAAACCTATGACAACAAAGGTGACAAGCTAGCCCTGCTGGGCAACAGGACATCTTAGTGCCCACCCTCAGCTCACCAGCTTCCACCCTTCCTGGTAGGTGTATAGACCTCAGTTGGGAATGGGCAGTGGATAGGTGGAGGAGGGAGTCTCTGCCTCTCACCTGAGGTCACAGCTGTCTGAACCAGTCCCTGCTCACCCCAAGCAAGGTCGCATGTGTACATTCTAGAAGGGCTTGCAGCCCTTCCTCTTCAGGTTAAGCGTGGAAGGGTCTTGCTCTTACTGGTTCCTAAATAATATAAGGGTTAATCTCCGTTGTCTATGAGACTAGATTTAGCCGGGCGTGGTGGCGCATGCCTTTAATCCCAGCACTCGGGAGGCAGAGGCAGGTGGATCGCTGTGAGTTCGAGGCCAGCCTGGTCTACAAAGGGAGTCCAGAACGGCCAAGACTACACAGAGAGACTCTGTCTCCAAAAAAAAAAAAAAAAAAGAGACTAGATTTAGAATCACCATGGAGACACGCTTGGCTGCTGGGATGTTTCCAGAGAGGTATAACTGAGGGAGGAAGACCTGTCCTGAATGTGAGTGGCACGGTGCCATCCCATGGCCAGAGGTCCAGGCCTGTGAACACAGCCACTTCCACACCCACTGTTGTGCCTCTCCCACCTTGATGACAGGGGACCACGTCCCCTCTTAAACTGTGAGGCAGAAGAAACCTTCCTTCCTGAAGCTTTTTTTTAGTCAGGTATTTTGTTACAGTGACAGGGAAGGGTACCACGCCTCAAGCCTTTGGGGTTCTCGCACTGGTCCCTGCATCCCTCCAAATCACCTAGTCTTAGCACATTGCTTCTTGCCAAGACTTCAACTGATGGAGACACCAACAAAGAACCCCAGTTATTTATTATGCCCTTGAACCAAGGGCTCCAACAGGCCAAAAACATGACTGTTAAAAAGACTTCCCTCTGCCCTAAGTAGGTTGCAGGTCACTGGGCCATATGGGCCTCATCTGAAGATCAGGCCTACCAGGCCCAGTTCATGACACAGGGAGACCTCAGAAGCCCAGGCCCCAGGCAGGAAGGCTTAGGAAGCACACCTTGTATGGCTTTCCAACTGACTGGCCTTCTTCTACCCACAGAGCTCAAGAATCAGCATATGCCTGGACCATTGCAGAGTGGACCTCAAAGCCCTCTTTCAGAATAGGGAACCCTGAAGATTATTAGCTATAAAGGTAACATACCCCCATCTTTACAATTGTACTTTTTTTTTTTTTTTTTTGCAACAGTGTCCCATGTAGCCTAGGTTGACCTCAAACTCCCTATGTAGCTGAGGATGACCTTGAACTTCTGGTCCTCCTGCTTCTATGTCTCAAGCGATAGGATTGCAGGCTTTCACTATGCTATGCTAGGGATGGGAGTCAGGCCTTTATGAGTGCTAAATGAGCACGCTACCAACCAAGCTATATCTCAGCAACAACCACACCCTTCAAAGAGCTCTGGAGGTGTTTAAAGTGTTTGGAAATGTCTCAGGGTTTTTGCTTTAGCTTAATTTTTTGAGGTAGGATTTCACTATGTTGCCAGGCTGGCCTCAAACTCACAGCAGTCCTCCAGCTCAGCCTCCTGAACACCGGCATTGCAGGTATGAGCCACTGTGCTAGGCTGTGCCTGGAATGTCTCCTTGCAAAAGATGTACAAGCGGTCTGAGAGAAAGGCAGCCGGAGTGGGTTCTGCTCTGTACCAGACGAAACACCAAGCCCTTGCTCAATACCATCTTAGACCTTGGCTTACCCTGCACATCTCCCAAGAGCCCGAGCCTCACATGGTACCTGCATCCTTGTGGCCCCTCCTAAATTAAATGTTCAAGCAGGACTGCGCAGGCTGAGCCCAGCATCAAGCCCACAGTTAAGCAGAACAACATCACTACGCCAGTAGCCTCAGCCAGTTCCCGAGGTACGATCTTGGGCCCATACATAAGCACCAGAGCACTGAGGTAGCCATTACTGAACCCAAAGAGGCAGATCAAGAGCACAGGGTAGATGTCGGACTGGAAAAGCACCACAGTCAGGTGTGAGCGTGGCTGGTAGTTACAGAGCAGGAAGAGGGGCACGAAGCAGATACGCAAGAGTGTCAGTGCTGGGAGCACCTTGCTCCTAGGACCTGGCACCTGGATCCAGGCTGTGACCTGTCGGCCGCAGAGGTCAGCAAAGTTGAAAAGGAGGAAGACGGTGAGAGGCACGAAGAACTTGGAGGTCCATGGAGAGCCGGTGTCCTTATGCATGGACTGGATGTTGGTGGAGATGGCAGGAAAGATGAGGGTGGTGACAAAGTAAATGAAAGCAGCACAGAACCCGAGGCTAGCCGTCTTCTTCAGGATGGGTCCAAGGGATGGCGTGGCCACTGAGGTGCTGCTGGGAGTGTCCTGTGATAGGTTGTCTTCACCAGAAAACACATGGGCTGGGGCAACTGGCCTCATGTAGTACCTGCAGAGGGACAGTGAGTGACACGGTTAATGGGTCACTATGGAACTGAACTCCAGGGACACAGAAGGGGAGACCTCAGAGTCTGCATAACTCCTGTGGGTCTTCAGAACAGCTGTCATAGACCCAGCAGGCAAAGCCCAAGCCATGGAACCCTCTTAGCCTATGATCACGTAACATGACGTGGGAGGGGCAGGTTGTTAGAAGAGGCCTGTGTGATCCCCGGCCAGCCTTCCAGGTTGGACTGCAGTCCCTGGATCAAAGGTAGTGACCAGACCATGAGTAGGGTCAGAAAACTAGGCCTGATTACCACACACTGAGTGAGCGGAGGCCCCGGCCACCTTTTGTTTTGTGTCGGAAGGGAGAGGTTTAGATTAAAAAAAAACATTCAGGAATGTAAAAGCTAAGCAGAGTGTGGTGGCTCAGGCGTGCAGTCCTGGCACTTGGGGGGCAGAGGAAGAAGCACTGCAGTGAGTTTGGGACCAGCGTGAACTACACAGTGAGACTCTGTCTCAAAAACAAACAAACAAACAACTAAAACAGTGTGGGAGAGGGGTTAACAGGGATGTGAGGATGTAGTGCAGTTAGAAGGGTGCTTGCTTAGCATGATTGAGGCCCTGTATTTGATCCCCAGCACCACATAAAACAAACATGGCAGCTCATATGTCATCCTGGCACTTGGGAAGGCAGAATGATCAGAAGTTCAAAGTCATTCTTAGCTACACAGTGAAGTGAAGCCAGTCTGGGCTACATAGTGCATTCTAGGGTAGCCACAGTGTGAGACCCTGTCTCAACAAATAAGCAAAAACACCCCCTAACACAAACCCATAAAAATTACTCACACAGCCGGGCACAGTGGCACACACCTGTAATCCCAGCAACTCTGGGAGGCAGAGGCAAGCAGATCTCTGTGAGTTCAAGGCCAGACTGGTCTACAAAGTGAGTCCAGAGCAGCCAAGGCTACACAGAGAAACCTTGTTTGGAAAAAAAAGAGGGGTGGGGGGAGAAATTACACACACAGAAAGGGAGGGAGAGAGGGAGGGAGGGAGGGAGGGAGGGAGGGAGGGAGGGAGAGAGAGAGAATTTCTGAAACAAATATGGAATACAGCTATACAGATCTCAAGACCTCAGCCAGAATGCCTAAATGCATTTTACAAATAACACACACACCAGCCTAGGTCATGCACCCCAGCATTGATAAATGCATACCTATCACAAAATGAACAACACTAACTTGTAGCCATCCTGTCATATACATGGTTCTGTGTCCTTCCGCTCTGCCACTTCATAACAGCTTGGCATACACTTTAACTGCTCCCTTATAGATGACATTCAGGTCGCCTCAGCCTTTCTGTATTGCTCATCCCAGGGAACCGTATAATCCACATAGACACCCAAGCAAATAAGAAAAGATCAACGCTGGTCGTGGTGGCGCACACCTTTGATCCCAGGACTTGGGAGGCAGAGGCAGGCGGATCACTGTGAGTTCGAGGCCAGCCTGGTCTACAAAGCGAGTCCAGGACAGGCAAGGCTACACAGAGAAACCCTATCTCGAAAAAGCAAAGCAAAACAAAACAAAACAATAAAAAAAGGAAAAAAAGAAAAGACCAATGGATTCAAAGGTTTGTAGTTTTGGGAATGGCTCAGCAGGTAAAGGTGCTTGCTGCCATGCCTGGTAACATGAGTTTGATACCTAGAACCCATAGTGTGGGTGGAGAGAACAAGCTCTTTTAAGTTGTCTTCTGACCTCCATATGTGCACCATGATACACACACACACACACATACACACACACACACACACCATACATATATGATAATAATAAAATTTTGAAACAAAAATCAATAGCAGAATTTTGATAGAAAGCCAAGTTCAGTGCTACACACCTGTGACCACAGCACCCAGGAAGTAGAGGCAGGAGCATCAGGAGTTCTATGTTATCTCCCAGCACATTGCAATTTCAAGGAGACCCCGGCTCAATAAAATAAAAACAAGAAAAACACGCTACTGCTACTAATAAAAATAAAATACAATAAACTAAAGTACAATTCTGGCTGGCTATAAACTGTTCTTCAGATAGGAAGTGCCACTTATCTGTGCTCTGCCTCCTGCCTGACCTGGGAACAGTGACTTGTGACCTGTTCTGTTTTTCTCTGTGACCCCATGTATGACATTCTTTTAAAACTCTGACCACTGTAAAGTTGTAGTGTTGGTTTACTGACTGTATTAGTCAGGGTTTGCTGCTAGAGGAACAGAACTGAATACACACACACACATACACACACACACAGAGAGAGGGAGAGGGAGAGAGAGAGGGAGAGGGAGAGGGAAGGGATTTATTACAATGGCTGTCTTAGCTGTGCTATTGCTGTGAGGGGATACTATGACCAAGGTAACTCTTATAAAATAAAGTATTTAATTGGGGCTGCCTTACAGCTTCAGAGGTTTAGTCCATGGAGGAAACTATGGCAACATGCAGGCAGACACGGTACTGCAGAATTATTTGAGAGTTTGATATTCTGATCCACCGGTGGCATTGGAAGAGAGAGCCGCTGGGCCTGGCTTGGGCTTTTCAAACCTCAAAGCCCACCCCCAGAGACACACTTCCTCCAAGAAAGCTACACCTACTCCAACAAGGCCACACCTCCTAATCCTTCTCAAGCAGTGCCACTTCTTATTGACGAAGCACTTAAATATATGAGCCTATGGGAGTCACTCTCATTCAAACTGCCACAGTGGTTTACAGGCTGTGGTCCTGCTAGTCCAACAATGACTGGCTACCAGCGGAAAGTCCAAGAGCCCAGGGCTTCATGCATTCAAGGCAAACACTCTACCAACTTAGTTAAATCCTCAGCCTCAGCTTCAGTTTTCAAAGAGCAGTAGAAAACACAAATGACGAGGGTGGAACTTGAGAGAGACCAGGGGTCCCATAGACAGTGAGCTGAAAGTAGAGTGTGGAGTCCTGTTGACCCTGGCCCTGCTACCTCCTGGCTCCCTGACCATTCTGACTCCTGGTTTCCTCACTTGCACGTAGAACTATTCACTAATATCCATGACCTTGCAGGCGATACCAGTTTAGAGGTGTCAGAGCCAGTTTTTCCCACCCAAGACCAACTTATGGAGCAACTGAGGGACCCTCCCCCAAAACAAAAAAATTCCTTCCAACTTCAGCCCTCACAGTCCTGGGGGACAGGCAACCAATACAGACAGAGCCTACAATCCAATCATATGGCTAGATGTGGAACGCAGGACAGAGTGACGTCACCTGGCATATTCCAGCTGGTACAACAGTAGGTAGAGCCCCATGCAGAGCCCAAGGAAGATAGCTGCCATGAGGAAGAAGGCTAGGGCACTGTTCTGCACATCACTGGATGCTGCCAGGTCCACCAGCGAGGCCACAGCACTGACTGTCCCTCCCATGGCTCCTCCTGTAGAGAGCAAGAAGATATCACAAGGACATCATGATGGGCTCAGGAAAACACAAGGTCTCAGAAGCCAACCCCTCACCCACCTGCAGACACTGAAAACACCTTGGTGCTCGCCTCACAGCACTTGAAGCTGGGGAGGAGGTTGGAGACTGGAGCTGGGGTAGGCACGGGGTGGGGGAGTAGAACGCCCTCCAGCTTGAGCTCCAGAGCTTTGGACCATGGGGGACGTGTTCCGTCCACCTTGCTGCCTCTCCCACACTGCAGGAACTGCCCTTGGCCCCAATAGACAATTCTTCCAACTTCCCCCAAATAAGTTGGGGCTGGAAGCTGCACTTGAGGGGCAAGTAAAACACACAAACTAGGACAGGGATCCAGAGGACTCATGCTTGAGTCAGAACCCAGTGCTGGCTTTACCACTTCCGGCTGTGTGATCCCTGACAAGCTCCTTGACCTCTCTGACCTCAGCGTGCTCATCTGTAAGTGGGACTGCCCAACCCTTAGGACGGCTATATGGATTAAAAGGATTAGTACATGTTAAACAGAGTCTGACGCAGACAGGAGCCTGCACGCCAAACGAATCTTCAGATTCCCAATTAGCTATTTGGCTACTCCCATCTTTCCCACATCAAAGCAGCAGCAATGGGGTAAACCCTTTGCCAGGGGGGGGTTGCCCACTTCTGAGAAGCCTTAATCCCCACCTGGGCTCTCTGGAAGAAGCGGGGGTTAGCTCAGAGAGCCCATCGGTGGCCGCAGGAGGAAGAGATCTTAACAGTCCTGCCCACTGATCCCCCTCTCCCTTCCAACTTGAATCTACAATATTATCGGCAGCCACAAACCGGGCCTCCGGGAGCTCATCCTTCATGACTCCCACTATCTCATCAGTTATGGAAATACATGCAAATGAGGGCTTAGGAAAAAAAAAAAAAAACCCACCAGCACAAAACAAATGAATTGTTCCTCAGATGCCAACATGCACAGAATTCACAGATGGGCTCCTCTGAATGCAAAAAAAAAAAAAAAAAAAAGCAAAGGAGGCTGGGGGCCACTGAGAAACTGAGGCACATCGGCTAGTCCAGGGTGCCAGCCTGATGCTAGCGAGGACCGCACTCAGGACCCTCCTTCAGAGCTGACGGTCTAAGTCCTGATTTCTTTCACCTACTCTTTTTATTCTTTGAGACAGTCTCACTATGTAGCCCAACCTGGCCCAGTACTCGCTTTCCTCCTGTCTCAGGTCTGTGAGGTACTGAGGCTATAGGTATGTGCCCCTATATCTGGCTACCCCCACTTTCCCAAAAATAGACTTAAAAAAAAAAATCCCAAGAGACACTCTCTGCTCTGGATAGCTACAGGTGGACAAGAGGGGCCACTTGTTTGCCCTTGCAGATGGCCAGCAGGAAACTGCACAGAAGAGCTCCAACAGGGAGGGGGAGAGATGAGAGGATAAGAGTCTCCCTCTGAGGCCAGTGGTGACAGAGGGATTAATGTTTGATGGCCATCCCCCTCGGTCCAGACGTGCCTTTCTTGAAGCAATGCCAGGAGCGTGTTGACTGTACTCAGAAAACTCAATGACAAGTTCATTTCTATTTTATTTTAGGCCCAAGGGTTTCCCGGGATAGAAGCAAAGCCTAATCCTATATCAAAAATGGCAAAGAGACGGAGTTCATATCTCGACTCTGATCCACAGAGAGTAATTGCCTCAAGTGCTGGCTTGAGAGGGAATTAGAGGCTTGGGAGGAAAGATAGGGATCTATTAGTGATGTCTGGCACTGGTATGGAGCGGGGAGGGGGATATGCGCTTGTCAAGGTACTTGTCACCCCTGCCACATCCTACCTGGCATACTAACTAATAGACACAGTCCTGAGCATTGTGCAATTCTTCTCAGGTAGCCAAGTGTTTAAAAGCGCCAGGGACACATGGGGACACAGAGAAGAGCAGCCTCCGGGCTCGCTTTAGGAGACAGTGGTCTTTCACATAAAGCAGATGCTAACTGACCCAGCTCTGTTTACCTTGTGGGCCATCTGGGTGAGAGAAAAGACAGCCAAGGTCCCCATAACAGTCTTAGCATCCACTTCTGGACTTCAGCTAGAGGGACATCTCCTGGGAGGCAGAGCCAGAGCAAGCTGGCATGGCCACAGTCTGCGGGATTCAGAAGCTTTAGTCACAAGACTATTGGCTCTGATAGGACATAGTGAGAGTCCTCTCTCTGTCCCTGACACAGGGTGGAACCTTCATACAACTGGAGAGGAAAGAAAAACAGAAAAGAAGAAGAGAGAAGGAGAGGGAGGGAAAGGAAAAGGAACAAGTAGGAAGGAGGCAAGATGGGAGGAAAGGAGAGGAGGAAAGGAAGGAAGGCTGGTTTCAGATAGGATGCTCTGAAGGCACAGGGTACTTCCTTCCATCATGGCTATGACCCGACCTCCCACCAACCCGTTCTGCTGCCAAGACCTCAACAGCTTCCATGGAACCACAGAGAACCGTCTGGAGCCTAGGTGAGCTACGGGCTGTGGGAGTCATTCCCCACATGGCTTCCACGGCTACATCAAAATGAAGTGCTGCCTGGGTCTTCTCCGAGGATCACTCTGTGTACAACCTGGGCCTATTCCACAAGACAGCCCAGGCAACCATGGTGTGGTCCACATGGAATGTCATCAAGGCCCTGGGCATTAATTGAGCCACCCTCATGAACAGTGGAGAGCCAACTGGTTTTTGTTTGGTTGGGTTTTTTTTTTTCCCCGTTTTTGTTTGTTTGTTTGTTTATTTTGCTGTCCAAGCTGCAGACTTAAAAGAATGAATAGCTCTCACCTATCAAGTCTGGGATGGTTTGCTTACTGACGCTAAGAAAATAAAGTGGACCCAGGACACATTTCCTTTTCTGGAAAGACCCCAGTGGCTCCCTCTCATGGTGGGCTCTTACCTGCTATCAGTGCCTGGGCATTGCGTATGGGGAAGGAGCCTGTCAGACCATACATGCTGCTATTGAAGATGGTGGAGGCGCTGCTGATGATGGCCATGCATGCGATGGTGACGCTGAAGAAGCCTCGGGTCCAGGAGGAAGTGTCCACCTTTACCAGCACAATCATAACCACGAAGATGGCCAATGAGACGGACAGTGAAGCCAGAACACGGACATGCACCTGGACCCTGAGGAGAGGACCAGGAGCAGCGGGAGGTGGTTAGGCTCCCCTCGGCTGGTGAACCACAAGAGAGAAGCAGGTGAGCAGGTGAGGTGTGGCCTTGAATTCTGCCTGGTGCGTGACCTCAAGAGACCTGCCCTGTGACCAAGAGACTTGGGGGCCTGGCTTCCACTTCTGTAGAGGGGGTGTCTGTCTACCCATGGGGAAAGGCGGAGGTTCCAGGAAGCTTTTATGTAGCACAAAGAGAGGAGCCTGGGGCAGGATCAGTGGATACTGCAGATCATTGTCAACATGTGAGGATCAAGGCTAGGACACCAGACAAGATCCCACAAGCTACATCACTGCCCTCCTGTTGGACTTCTATAGTGTTTAAACTGCACAACCTACCCAGCTTCCTTCTCCAAATTTAGCAAAGGGTTGGCGGGGGGGGGGGGGGGGGGGGGGGGGGGTGTAGGATCACCATCATCGATGCCACAGAGCTTGGTTTGTGCCCAATTTTCCTCCAATTGTTCTCAACACTCTACCTCACTTGCCTCCCACCCCGGCTCTGTGAGATTCTAATGTTTTCCACACTTCCACCCTCGCTTACCTCCCACCTCAGCTCTGTGAGATTCTAATGTTTTCTACTCTCTACCTCCCTTGCCTCCCACTTGGACTCTGTGAGTTACCCTCAGTCCCTCTATAGAGGTAAGGTACTGAGCTCAGAAAGGTTATTATGGAGCTGGCTCAAGGCCACTCAGCCATGAGCCCAGGAGCTCTCAGGGGATTCTCCTAGATATCTTTTTTTGTTGTTTTGTTTTTGTTTTTTCGAGACAAGGTTTCTCTGTGTAGCCTTGACTGTCCTGAACTCACTTTGTAGTCCAGGCTGGCCTCGAACTCACAGCGATCCGCCTGCCTCTGCCTCCCGAGTGCTGGGATTAAAGGCATGCGCCACCACGCTCGGCTTCCTCCTAGATATTTTAGCTGGGATGATGGCTACTGAGACCATGTCCTGCAGTCTAGTGCCAGAACCCCAGGCATTCCATTAAAATACTACCCTGCCTCTGAGCCACACCTCCAGCTACCTCCCCACCTACTGACCAGGGGGAGGGCAGGGAGAGGGACCATCAGAGATGGCTGCACATGGCTCTATCTTAACAGAGAGAGCATCAACCAGAGGCCCTTTAGACCATCAGATTGGGATAAACTTTAATCCTGCTTTCTGCTTTCCACTGGCCAGAGAGAAAGTAGGGGCTGAGAGGAAAGCCAGATTAGATACAGAGGTTTTCTGGATTAAGATGACAATTCAAACTTAAAGGGTAGAAAAAGACAGGTCTGAGCTGGGCACAGAGGCACCGCCTGTAATCTCAGCACTCAGGGAGGCAGAGGCAGGCATATTGCTGTGAGTTCTAGGCCAGCTTGGCTTACAAGAGAGTCCAGGACAACCAGGGTTACACAGAGAAACCCTGTCTTGAAAAAAAAACAACAACAACCAAAAAAAAAAAAAAAAAAAAAAAAGAAAAGAAAAAAGAAAGAAAGAAAGAAAGAAAGAAAGAAAGAAAGAAAGAAAAAGAAAAGATCTGTGTACACAGCCAGGTGTGAAACAGATTTGCACGGAGGGGAGCTCCTGCCAGCTACCACTTCTGGATCCTGAGAGGGAGACTGGGATGGGGGGGGCGGGGAGGAGCAGGCCAAGGGGAGAATGGGGCAGCCTCCCCTTTGTAAAGGGAAGGAAGGACACAGAGGGAGTCCCTGAAAGCTGGGATGAGATCCTAGGTGAGTTTAGCCCCAGCCCAGGCTCTTCTGTGATCCTGTGTCTTACACACAGGCCCTGGGCACTGATTACTTATGGCGCACAGGTGCACATGACAGAGTGGCAGGACTCGGAGCACCCCAGTACTAGACATTCTGGCAGGAGGGCTGGTGACATCTTGGGGAAGAGCTGAGAGACCTCAAGGAAGAGAGCATGTATGTTCTTGGCAGAGACAAGACTGGCTAGCCTTCCGGAGAAGAGCTGGAGACCAGCAAAAGCCCAGCCTGCAGGCGAGTGTGTCTTATACCTTGTGAGCCAGGCCTTGATCTTCAGAGGGGCCACAGGGAGAGTCTGTGGGCTTGTCTCTCTCAGCATATCTTCTCTGAGAGAGAAAGTATTCCTTTATGTAAGCAAGCAAGAGGTGGTGGGCCATGCCACCCCTACCAATCCAGCTTCAAAGAATAACATTGATAGCCGGGTGTGGTGGCACGCGCCTTTAATCCCAGCACTCAGGAGACAGAGGCAGGCAGATTGCTGCGAGTCCAAGGCTAGCCTGGCCTAAAAAGGGAGTCTAGGACAGCCAAGATAACATAGAGAAACCCTGTCTTGAAGAACAACAACAACAAAAAAAATACTGATAGTCCCGCCTACCACACGTCAGGGGGCTTGCCAACTGTGTAGGGTAGGATTGCATGTGGAGTGCATCCCACCCCCATGAAGATGCACAGAGACCCAGCACCATGGGAAAAAGGAGATTCCCTCCTAGACTCAGCTATGCCTGAGGGCAAATCTGACTTTAATTTTCAGCTAGAAAACAAATAACTCTTCCTGCATTCCATTTGTTACTGTGTGTACCCATTAACACAGAGACATCAGGGTTCCAGGAAAGGGGACTAACACACCCTAAAACTCCAGAGCTGGTGCCAGAACATTGTGGTCCAGGCTTTGGCTGGACCACTGACATTTCCCAACAGCAGCCTACAGCTGTAGAGACTGGTGAATACCCATCCTAGCTCCCTCTCTGGGGGGGCAGCTCCCTTAGATTTCAGAGGGCTCTTGTGGCTCTCTGTGGGGCTGTGTGACAAAGCCACTTTCTTGCTCTCTCCACATTCACCCTTAAATTTACTACATGCTCTTGAACTTTCCTTGTTTGGGGGCCTGCATCTCGGAAACCTCAAGTCTCAATAAGCACCAGAACCACACACTGGGGTACCTCTTCTTAGACTCTGCAGGGGTTTCAGGCAAAGTAGGACTGCTGGAGAGAGGCCAGGTGGAATGGTTGGATCCCAGGAGCCCACAAAAGCTATTATGATAAAAGAACCCCAGTGTACCCTGGAGGCTTGCAGCTAAACCTGACTTGATGTTCAAGGTGACCCTACATACTTACCTGTCCCTCAGAGTCCCACCTTCGTGGCAAGAGAAGCCGCTTACCCACCTACACTGCCTGGTTTTGTCATGGATTTGCTTGTGACCTCAGACAAACATTCACTCTCTCAGCACCTTTCCTACTCCTCTCCAAAATGAGGCTGGCCTAGGTGATATGAAGGTCCTACTGAAGAAACTCCACTTGGTGATACCTAGGGACAAAATATCAAAAGGTTTTAATGGTTCCCCAGGGAGGACTGCTGGAGGCAAGAGACTGACCAAGGAGGGAGGAGGTGTGGCTGCATACCTTCCTCTGCTTCTAGGCATTTCCCTGCACTTTTAACAATAAGGTCCTGTGGGGTGCCTGGGGCTTTGGCAGGAATTGGTGGCTATTTACTGGGGAGGGGGGCACCCACTGCACTGCTTGTGGCTGTCCCTCACCTACCCAGGACTCCTTCTCACCTGTTCTCTCTCCCTTACCTAAGCACCCTCCAGCAGAGTACACCCCATCCCGTGCCCCCCCTGCCCCCCCACCCCCACCCTCGCTGTCCCTCAGAAGCCCCACGGGAGCTATATTCAATGTTCTGAGGCTGGCTGCCACGTGGTAGCGGGCCAGCCTTACAGACACCCTCTTGCAGGGAGGGTGGCTTGTGATGGAAGCTCCTAGGAATCTAGGGAAGCGCTGGCTTGCCTGGCTAAAAGGCTACACCACCCTGCTGCCCATCCCCACTTCGCTCCCTTGCCAGTGAGAGTCCAGAACCCCAGGGGACTGATTTCTTCCCAAGTCTCCTAAATGTAAATCTGGCTCATCTGTATTTATAAAGCTGCAGATTTAACATAATAAAACACTTGGCGATTATGGATGAGCCAGTCAGAGAAGCCAGGGTGCTCCAGGAGGGAGGGAAGGAGGCATTTCAATCTCCCACATTAAATGAAAAACAGCCTCGCCCCTAAACTGTCCTTGGCAGCTGGCTACACTGGGGTTGGGGTGCTGTTTCCCCATGGCCCTCAAGCATTGCCAATAGCCTGGGCTAGGGAACCTGTGAAATTAATTCCCTGCCCAGACCCCCTCCTAGTCACACACACACACACACACACACACACACACACACACACACACACAC
>OU015751.1:21789274-21804433 GCA_907169655.1 Acomys percivali | reverse complement strand
CACACACACACACACACACACACACACACACACACACACACACACACCCTGTGCCCCCACTCCATGGACCCCCTCCGTCTAGCAGCCTGAGGCCTGGCCTAGGGGACTACAAAGCCAGGACCTAAGCACTCACAGGTAGCTCAGGTTTTAAGTGCAGACAGACTGAGGGGGGGCCCCTCTAGAAATAAATCCCCACTGTAACCTCAGGGGCCAAGCGACCTGTAGCTGTAGTGGCCGCGTGAGTGAGCTGGGTTTTTGTTGTTGTTTTTTATTTTTTTCTTTAAGCAAGGCCACTGATTGGCTGACTGGCTATTGTGATTGGAGGAACCCAAAAGGGACTTTTCACTGCTCCTGCTGATCCCAGAACTGGGCCAGCTTCCAGTTCCATGGCCACTGAAGAAAACATTAAGGATGTGGGTCCACTATGGCACATCCCCATGACACACACACACACACACACACACACACACACACACACACATATATATATATATACACACACATATATATATAATCTCCCTGGAGAGATGGCTCAGAGGTTGAGAGCACTGGCTGCTCTTCCAGAGGTCCTGAGTTCAATTCCCAGCAACCACATGGTGGCTCATAACCATCTATAATGTGATCTGATTCCCTCTGATACATAAAATAAATAAATAAATCTTTAAAATCTCCCTTGTCAGGTGGTGGCTTGGATCTAAAGGGGGCAGGAATTTTCACCCACAGGTAACTGAGCTGTCCCAGTTATACAAATGCCCAAGGCCACAGAGCAAGTGGATAGAGAGAAGTCACAAGGCCTGGAAGGGCAGTATGGACCTGCCTGCCACTGCAAGTGCTCTTATCTTTCTTGCCTTCTTCTGGCACCCTTTCCTCGCCTCTCTCTGGACACTATCTTCACTGGCTGGCAGTACTGAGCTTTTAGCCATAAGAGCAGAAGATGAACGAACCCTGTCAGGTTGGGGCAGGGGTCCTTGCTAGAGGCCAGGAATGCTAAGAGAAATCTTGGTTCCTGGTCCTTTGTTATCTCTTGGCCTTGTCTGGAAGCTATACTTGAAGATTTGACTGAAGTGAAGAGAGCTACCTGAACACCTACCTCATGGGTTAGCTGACTGGACTGATCATTCCATTCCGCTCCCCATGATCACTATAGGTTCTGCCAGAATTCCTTCATAGGACCCCACACCAGCAGCTTCATGGCATCCTATTTCCTGGGGCCCCTCCTTTTGTGCAGGAGCTCTGTTCCCCTCCCCAAAGCTACTGTCCACTTATCTGTAACCTTTTTTCTAAAAACTATCCCCTGTGGCATGTGAATTTCATTGTATTAAGCAATAGAAGAAATCAAAAGGCACTGGCTTGGGTAGTTTCTAAGGGTGGCCCTTGAATTTTCTGCAGCCTTTTCCTGCTCCACCTCACCTAGGCCCACTGAGAGCTCAGAAAGGCTCTGTTGAACTCAAAGACACCTCCAAGTTCTCCCATATCACTTGCACCCCGCAAAGGGTGGATTCTGAAGGCTAGGTGTCTGGGAGGGAGACCTCTGCAGGCCAGGAGGTGAGGCTGAGTTCATCCCCTCTCTCAGACTAACACTTTGGATTTAGGGGGATACAGGTTCTTTAACACTCCCTCCATGGGGAAAGGGGATCTCTGTCCCCTTGAAATGGAAGAGGCCTTGTGACAGCCTTGGCCAGCTAAGTGTGACAGAAGTGACACTATGTGGCTTGTCCCTGGCTCTCATGGACCATTTGCTCTTCAACCACAATGGGTACAGTCTCTGACCCCATGTGAGCAAGCCAATGAGGAGAGAGAGACAGGGAGGTGGGAAAGGATGAATAAATAGTTCCTGCCCCAGTGCTGCCTGACTGCACTAGCATGTTCCAGCTGAGCTTGACTGATTCCAGAACTCCAGATAGTGAGGGAAGCTAATTACTGTTACGGTTGCAAGCCACTGTGCTTTGGGATCTACTATACAACTGTGCCCTGTACCCTGATGTGTTTAGAAAGACTTCTCTATACACAAGGCTTAGCGCACATTCTGCTCTTTCCTCCTGTGCCTAGAGCAGACATTACTAATCAGTCTTAGCACCTTTGCTGAGGCCAGATCTGCCTTAGAATGCTTTTCAGCAGGAGATCCAGGAGTTACTACTAAGTGACTAGACCAGGGATCTGAGGTTTCTATGAGCCGTACTCAAGGGAAGCCCGGGATTTTGGACCACAGCGAGGGTATAGCTTTTGCCTAGAGGCAGCTTCAGGAAAATGCAGATGAGATACTAGCACTGTGGCCGTTGTCATGTCAAATTGAGACTGGACAGGAAGGGACAGCCAGCAGAGTCTATGGACCATACCGACTTACTTCTCTCTTAAATAATTCCTCCCACCATGATGTTAACCAGAAGCCTTTCCCAGTCATTACCTATGAGATGCCAATATGAGTAGGGACACATCGGCTGGTATTGTCAACATATTACAGAGTGGCGAGGTGAATGTTTCCTGAAGGGGGGTTGGTGGTGGCCCTTACCTGGCTGTCACTACAAGTGGCTATAGATGATGACTCCTCTGTCTGGAGTCCCCAGGCACCTGCTCCAAGCTGTAAACTTCATGGCAAGGCTGAACTGCCTGATTCTAATTTGGGGAGCCATCATTTAAGCAGAAAATTCCTGCTGTAGATTGGGGGAGAATGAAGGAGGCAGGGGGTTGAAGGTCAGGGGAGGGAAGATGGTGACATACCTGTTGACAAGCAGGAAGCTGGCCACAAGGCACAGTACGGAAGGCACAGTGGAGGCAATCGCCAGGTAGCTCTCAAAGTAGTTCTAGAAACACACAAGAAAGGCTGCTTGTCACTCAGGGCTGGTGAGGGCCTTGGACGAGGGCTGCTTCTACTGTCCCCAGATACCTAGAAGGCAGAGCTAAGTCCACCCAACTCCATGTGGTCCCACTCCATCTCCAACCTGACACTCAGTCATTCAACCAATCACAGCCAATGACAGCTGTGCTACACTTAGCTTTGCTAAGTGCTGGGGTCACAGGCTGATGTTGTCCTTGTCTCCTGGGAGGCCCACACTTCCAGTGCTCCACTTGCCCCGGCCACAGACTGGATAATGGGAATGGAGCTCAACATATAGCTAAAAAGGAAATCCTCACCCTATTAATCTTGTGGCCTCCACCTTATGGGAGACAGCTCCCACAAGTTACTGCCAGTCAAAGCCAGAAGGATAAACACCTTCATGATGAACCAGGAGAAAGGGCACTCCTCAGGGAGTGATGGGGGGACTTGCCCAGACACAGCAGGCTGGGACCCAGGCTGGCCTAGTACAAACTGGATGCAGCTCTCATACCCCAACAGCTGCCCACTCATTAGGAGAGACTTCACTGCGTGGGCGTTATCTCTGGGCATACTCATCTCTGAAAACAACCACATCCAGCTGTGGCAGGGAGAGGGACCCATGACCTCCAGTGAGTAGGCCCTGGCTTCTATCCCCTAGCACTACAGACAGAGAAAAGGGGGGGGGACTGTAGAGGAAGGAAGAGAGGGAGGGGAAGGGAAGGAGAGAGGAAAAGAAGGAGGGAAGAAAAGAGGGAGAGGGAAGAAGGGAGAGAAGAAAGAAGGAGAAGAGGGAGGGAGAGAGGGAGGGAGGGAGGGAGGGAGGGAGGGAGGGAGGGAGGGAGCGCAGGCAAGGGCTGACTATCTTGCTTTGGTCATGAAGCCCAGATGAGCTTTGAGCTGCAGTAAGGCTTTCTTAAGCACTGGCTTCCTAACAAACAGAGGGATTTAAATGGATTACACCACTTAACTCTAAGTAAACAGAGAGCGGCACCTGAGTTTTCCACTGGAGTGCTTAAGAAATGCTCTGCGCAACCGAGAAAGCAGATCTCGGAAGCCAAGTGCAACGAACAGCGCGCATGAGCATGCAAGCATGCGTGAGTGTGTGCGTTTGTGTGTGTAAAACCTTTATTCCATTTACAGCCTGGGAGGATCAGGATGGAGGAGTACTTCGCCCCACCCCACCCCACCCCCGGAACGCAGTGAGTCCCACTGGGAGTAACAGAAGGGGTGTGAAGGCTTTTTCACAACTCCAAACCCAGAGAGCTGTGAGAATTTCCTGCTAGGTTTTTACAGTTGCTGCTGGTTGGCAAAGCAGAAGAGAGCCGAAGTTTGAAGGAGTTCCAGGGAGAAGGTGGGACCTGCCTCAGAGAAAGTAGAAACCACATGGGAGCGAGGAGAGATCCTGGGGCAGTGGGGCTGGGGCTAGGTCTTGACAAAGGGGTTGCATAGAACATAAATGTCCCAGCACCTCCTGTAGCGCAGACCCTCCGAGGTCCCTTTGAAGACTGCAGAGGGCTTTGTGCTCTTTGGAAGGGGCGCACTGACTGTAAGGTGACAGCCTTGAAATTAAAATGATAATCGCAGCTCATCAGCCGTGAGTCTTAGAAATAGCCTTCTGCCTCTGAGGTGCCCCCTCATTGTCCCTGTCCTGATGGGCTCAGCAGAGCCTGCCCTGGGCTAGGCAGTCAGTCAATTACCTCTTGACACACTGGCTGAGTCCACGTGAAGCCAGGCAGGCAGAAGAGGGAAAGGAGAGAGGGAGGGACAAAGGCCAGATGAGGGCTAGGGGAGAAGTGGACAACCCCTGCCCTTGGCCAGACCTGGAACAGTGGCCACATGAGGTGGAGAACCTCTTTTGCTTTTTCTCCAGCTGAATGTCCCTGGGTATTTTAGGGATGGGGATTTTCCAGGTAACTGAATGCTCTGCGGAAGGCTGTGCCTTTTAAAGTTGGAATGCTTTTTCAGCACTGACAACCGCAGGAGAGAGACTGAGTCCATCACAGTTGACTAAGCCCATTTCTCTACTTTATGAAGGGGGGGGGGGGGGGGGGGGGCATGGAACTCTACCCAAGAGAAGAGTACGTGACTGAGTGTCCATGCACGCTGGACACTTCAGTTCTTCTGTTCAGCTGACTTTGAGGAGACAGGTGGCCCTCTGGGGAACCCTATATATCAAGGGTCTATAGGTGACCTCAAGTTGCTAAGGCTGGTCTCTTGCAAGAACAGAAGCTGTTTGGGGTCAGCCACCGGGTACTAGGTTCTGTCAGGTAGTGAGCTTGGGTAAGTGAGCTTGGAACTGACCCTCCAATGGTTTAGTCTCATCAGCGAGAACCCAGCCAAGACCCCCGTGGACCTCTAGCCTGCTCTCTGGGACCGCTGGTCCCTCCAGCTTCACCTTGCCATGTCTCTGTGGAAATGCACCAGTTTCGGCAAATGATGCTTGATATACGTGCTACCCAGGCCCGTCAGGCCTATGCACTGTCTGCTGTGCAAAGGGCCTAGTAACTCTCCCAGAAGGCTATTGGAGGCAGGGTAAGAATCAATACCCCAGAGTTCGCTCTCATTAGTGAGAGGGAGGAAACAAAAAGGTGTTCACAGATTAAATGGCTCGTCTTTTCCTGTCCTAACTGGGGCTCTGAAATGGCTTCTGGGGAGACAGCCATGCATCTAGGTGGTAGCTGTATTTACTGCTAAGCTGTGGCCAGCTCTAGGGGCCTGAACCCTGGTATTTACTCTCCGTCCCTATCTCACTTCCTCGCCCCTCACTCTGACTCCTGGCAGAATCCCTGCAATGGGGTGGCCATGTGAAGGAGGCCAAGCTTTGCCTAAGCTCCTCAGAGCTGTTCCATCCATGGTGGTGCTGATTATAACGACCAGAAGACCAAGTGGGCCTGGTGGAACAGCAGGGAGAAGACAGTAACAAAGCAGAAGGCAGGGGCCTCCACAAGCAGGCTTTTTCACCTTAGCAGGCTGGGCCCCCGGGCATAAGATCTGAGCCTAGTGGGCCACTCTAGGCCTTCAGTCATGGCTGGGCAGCCACTGTGCAGGCCAAGAGCATCTTTTCTTTTAACTCATTCCTTTGCTGGTATCCCGCCACCATGTGCAGTGTAGCACAGTACATATGCGCACGTGTGGGAACAGAAGTACCTCCGTACCTTTGGGGGCCCTGAGAAGCACACTGCTTTGGCACAAGAGACACAGTATGGTGAACACAGAAGGTAGAGTGACCAAGGGTTTCCAGTAGGACCTGTCTGAGTGGCAGCTGGGAGGACTGGGGGGTGGGGGTGGGGCCGGGTGTGTCCACAGACATGGGAGGATGATGAGGTGTGGGGGTGGGGGGGTGATATGACTTTGCCATGTTTCCTTTGGGAGTCAAGCTGAAGCCTTGATGCCTTTAGCGGGGCACATTGCCAGGATTCTAGACAGCCATGCCCCGAGGGTGCTACTGTCAGAGGGGGCACACTGAGTGCCCAAAGCCAGTGTGAAGTGAGATGACGCAGCTCTGAGGAAACAAGAGACAGCGTTCCACCCTGGGATGCCTGAACTGACCCCATGGGCACCATCATCTCCCTGGGTTGTCTGCATCCTATAGACTGGGGCTCAGGGTGGAATCGATGACATCAAAGACTACCTCAGCACCTGTGGTGACTAGAGCGGGCAGAGGAAAGCCATGCAGAACATCAGAACAGTGCGACGCCTACACAGCGCTTGGTTCTTACTGCAGTCAATGCAAGGTGGGTCTGGACTAGGCCCCATTTTACAAAATAAGCGCAAAGGTGGAATGAGGGAGCTGGCCCAGTAGGTAAATCCCCTTGTCTTAATTAGGGTGACTCCTGCTATGATAAACACCATAATCAGAAGCAGCACGGGGAGGGAAGGGTTTAATTCGTCTTTCAATGCTCAGGTCACACTCCATCACTGAGGGACATCAGGGCAGGAACCTGGAAGCAGGAACTGATAGAGGCCAGAGAGGACCCCTGTTTACTAGCTTCCTCAGGCTGCTTCCTTTTTTTTTTTTTTTTTTTTTTTTTAAAGATTTATTATTTATTATGTATACAGTGTTCTACCTGCATGTAACTACTGCAGGCCAGAAGAGGGCACCAGATCTCCTTATGGATGGTTGTGAGCTATTATGTGGATGCTGGGAATTGAACCTGGGACCTTTGGAAGAGCAGCCAGTGTTCTTAGCCTCTGAGCCATCTCCCCAGCCCATCAGGCTGCTTCCTTATACCATCCAGGACCACCCACCCAGGGGTGACACTGACCCCAGTGGCCTGGGCCCTGCCACAACAACAGCTAATTAAGAAAAATGTTCCCCGCAGGCGTGGTGGTGCGCGAGCCTTTAATCTCAGCACTTGGGAGGCAGAAGCAGGCGGATCTCAGTGAGTTTGAGGCCAGCCTGGTCTACAAAGGGAGATCCAGGACAGCCAGGCTATAACACAGAGAAACCCTGTCTCAAAAAACAGAAAAAGAAAAATGTCCCCACAGGCTTGCTTATATGCAATCTGATGGAGGCATTTTCTCAGTTGAGATTCCTCGTCTCAGATGACTCTAGCTTGTTTGGAGCTGACCAAAAAAAAAAAAAAAAAAAGTACAACCCAGAACCCAGGTAAAGCTGGGAACACTTGCCTGTAACCCTAAGGCTCAGGTGGGGAGATGGGAGACAGAGCCAGAATCCAGCCAGCCTGGCATACTCAGAGACGAGCAACAAAGAGACAGAGACTCAAACGAGGTGGAAGACAAGGAGGCTGACATCCAAAGCTGCTCACTGAACTTCACATTTCACCATGGAGGGTACATTTCAGAGATGCTCATATGGTGCTGGTGGCAGGACTTTCCCACATAGGACATGTGGGGACGCCTGCCACTTTACTCTGCAATCTCCACAAACTGCACAAGCTCAAACTCCATCACGGCCACAGAGTGGCTCTTGGGGCCTGTCTACATTTTTTTCCTGGAGGCACTGTCGCATCTTCTGCCCCAAGGCTGCTAATGTTAGGGTCTGATGCCTCTCCTCTCTGTCTTCAGAGTGACCAAGAGTGAGGGATTGTAGGAATTGTCTTTCCTCTTCCCTTGGACATTCACACAGGCCAATAGCTCTATGCAGTTCAAGAGTAGAGAAGATCGGGAGGCAGAGGCAGGCAGATCTCTGTGAGTTCGAGGCCAGCCTGGTCTACAAAGCGAGTCAAGGATGGCAAGGATACACAGAGAAACCCTGTCTCAACCCCCACTCCACCCCACTCCACTCCCAAAAAAAAAGTCAAGAAGAAAACCCTTCCCTTGATAGGCCACAGGGGATGGACATGATCAGTGGTTCAGCAGAGATCACTTTAAAGAGGACAGATGGGCTGGGGGCGTGGCTCAGTGACAGAGTGCATGCCTGGCATGTGTGAGGCCTTGCGATCCGTGCCCAGCACTACAAAACAACGAAGAATTGAAAGCAGCACAGTGAGCAGCAGTGGGCAGATTTCTAAGCTTCTTCCTGATGGTATCAGTGTCCCCCCCCCACCCCCACCCCCAAAAGCCTCCCAGGTAGGGTGAGACAGACCCTAGACTATGGACAAAGCCTGGCTGAGGGGTGCTCAGTACCAGCAGCCTCCTCCCAATGGCCTAAGAGTATGGACAGGCCTCTCCTGGCCAGTACAGGGGGTACGTGCTCCATTAGTGATAAGGAAAGCCATTCTCATCTGCTGTGCTCCGGTGTGAATACTAGAAACCAGAGACCCACTCTTCAAATGAAATTCAAAAGCCTAGCCGAGCCAACGGCCAGATGTGAGGCCATTTTCCAGCAGAGAACTTCCTCCAGCCACCTCGCTGAGAGGCCCCGTGCTAAGCGGCTCTTCTGGAAGAATCTGATTCTGGGCTCAGGGTCCAGGTAAAGCGGTTTCTCTGGGCAGGGAGGCCCTGAAATGAGCCCGTTTATCTCTGGCAGGCCTCGGGTAAGCTTTCTCTCCTCGGAATGCCATTTGGGCTCTTTGATATAAGCGGAGTACATTAGTCACGAGCCATAGCAGCCTCAGAGTGTGAAGCTACTGTCACTGAACGGTTCTGTGTGGCCCCCACCTCCAGTCTGCAGTGGAGGAGGCAGCTGGGCTCCTGCAGGGTAGGAAAAGTGATTCCAGCCCGGGGGTGGTAGCTCAGGGCAGCAGAGCGTTACCTGGCTCACAGGGCCATGAAATTAGCAGCAGTGCAAAGGCTGCGGCCAAGAACGATTGGCCAGGCAGGCTCATGCCCTCGGCTGTGTGGTTTCATGGCCTGGGATGTTAAGGATGGACCTTTACCCTGGTACAGTCCATTCCAGTCAGAACAAGGTAAGAAGGCAGTGGTGTCCTGTGCTCCTGAGGTCCAGGCAGGGGGCTTGGGCCTGGGACATGGGGAAATTTGGAGCCTGTGCCACTTCCAGGTAGGACTGGGGACTGGGGATCCCAAGAGGAGAACAAGCTCAAGTTGAAATCAGATAGGAGAGCCTCAAAAAACTTCAGCCAGCCAGGCTAACCACCCCCAGGTCCCTAAGGATGGGGAACCCCCATCAGATGGTTTGATTCCTTAGGCCTGTGTCCTTTGAGCCTTTGGGCCACCTTAGGGTCAAAGTGAACTGAGAATAAATCTTGTCCCTAGGCCTCGGCCCTTGTCCACACTTTATAGTCCCTATAGAGCTCCTCATCTTCTGGAAGGTGTCCCCACTTTCCCTGTCTGTATAGAGTCAGGGGCACTCCCTTTTCCCTTTCCACTATAAGGGGAGCACTCCTCGTCACCTCCCTGCCACAAGGGAGTATTGTCTCTCCTCCCTCTGAAATGGGGACTCTGCACAAGACTAACCGACTTTCTCTTTCCACTGGGGCTGGCTCTTCCTTCTCTGTGGGTGAAGAGCTTAAGGGGAGGGAAAAAAAAAAAAAAAAAAAAAAAAAAAAAAGCTCTTTGACTTCGCTGCCCCTCCCCCAATGGGTCCTTACTTCCTTTCCCCCAGGACTCCTAGAAAGTCTTGGCTCCACCCTCCCTGTAAAGAGCTCTGTCTGCCTTCCTCCTTGGCTGCCCTGCACAAGGGTCCCAGAGCGCCCTCAGCCCAATCATTGCCATCCACATGCTTCTGTATCACATGCCATGCCTTCCACAGTGGAACCAAGAGCCTTTCTCTGACCCCTGGGTAGTCTTAGAACCCTAGGGTGAGCCTTGATTTGGGAAAAAAAATCTTAGATCTGGCTAGAATGAAGGGAGGTGAGCGACACATCCAAGGCATGGTGTACACACTAAAGGAGAGGGTGTGCAAACAGGAGGGGTTTGGGGAGGCCGACTCAGGAATGCCCAGGATCCAAAGTCTCCAGAGGCTGCAAGATGTTAGGAATGCCTTTCCCTGGAGCCTTAGCTCCAGCCTTACAGTTTGACAGGCTGTTGATTAGTGAGAAACACCTGTCCCATCTTTTGGCAGCCACACGCACCTTCCAGTCCTGTGCAACCTGATTTGTACCCAGGCCTGTACCATCAACACAGGTGGGCTAGGGGCAGTCCTAGGGCCAAGTGTGGCCCTCACCTTTCTGTAAACATGGGGATGTGGTCGCTTCTGTCATTTCTGTCTGAGATGGCAGCTTTACTGAGCATCCTGGGGCCGAGGGAGCCTGAAGTGTTTGATCTCTGGCCCTCACAGGATGATTTTCCAGGTCAGCCTGGTCTCATCTCATTTTCTACACACACAGATGTGTGCACATCATTGTGGTATGTGTTCTTATGGGTGTGTACACACATATGTGTAATTGTGAATGTGGAAGTCAGAGGACAATGTCAGGGGTTCTCTCTTCAATTGCTTTCCATTTTATTCTTTGAGCCAGGGTCTCCTACTGAACCCAGAGCTCATTGCTTTGGCTAGACTGTGGTCAGCAAGCTCCAGGGATTCTCTTATCTCTACCCCCTGCACACTGCAGTTAAACATACCACATACTGCTCCTTTGGGCTCTTTTATATGGGTGCTGGGGATTTGAACTCAGGTCCTCACACTTACATGGCAGGCACTTTATCAGGTGAATCATCCCCCCCACCTCCCCGACCCCAGCCCTCATCTCTTCACTCTTTTTTTGTTTGTTTGTTTTTGTTTTTCAAGACAAGGTTTCTTTGTGTAGCCTTGGCCGTCCTGGAAATCACTCTGTAGACCAGGCGGGCCTGGAACTCAAGAGAGATGCATCTGCCTTTACCTCCTGAGTGCTAGGATTAAAGGTGTGCTGCCACTGCCTGGCTAACTTCTGCACTCTTAAAGATGGGCACGAAGTCCCCATTCACCAATAAGGGTGAAACACAGAAACTGAGGCCAGCTGTCCCGAACCAGGGTCTCCCTGCCTCCGGCTAAGGAGTAAAACAGCAGTGCTCTTTCTGCCAGTCCTGTACCCTCCCCTTCCAAGCCGTCCTTAAGCCCCAGTAAGACAAACCAGCATCCTTGCTGTTCTTTCTGTTCTTCTTTCTGTTCCTCCTGCACCAGAACTAGCCAGCCACAGAAAGAAAGGCCAAAGAAAAAAGAGCCTGAGACACACACACACACACACACACACACACACACACACACATGCTTGCACACACAACAGTGACAGTCTAAGTGGAAACCCCAGACCCTCCATTGCCTCTACAGAACTTTCTCAGCCAGGGACTGCCCTCAAGAAAAGCACTCTGGCCAAGGTTACACAGAGAAACCCTGTCTCTGTGAGAAACCAAAAAAAAAAAAAAAAAAAAAGCACTCTGAATTTGTGCAAAGCGTCTAATCAGCTTTGCTCTCAGCTTACTCACAGTGATCAACCACATTAAAATGACACCAACCACGGGGCCCAGGCGAACTTCTAGCATCCTGGGGAGATTGACTCTGGACTCTCAAGATATATGCAGAAAGAGATAAAATCGCAGACAGACAGAGAGAGGTAGGGGAGAGAAAGAGATGGATAGGCCTGGGTGGCAGCATGGGGGGTGGGGGTGGGGGGTTGGGGGGGGCAGGGATGGTGAGCAGGTGGGGAGAAAATATAAAGGGAAGGAAAGCTACAGAGGTGGCCAGACATGTGACTGACAGCGCTCCAAGGGAAGCAGAAGAGCTGAAACAGAAGGGGGAGCCATCACAGGTGTTACACACTGGGAACCACATGCTGGCTGGACTGTGGTTGGCAGCAGAGGGTAGACAGGGAACTTTAAAATTGACTCATTTTGGGTTCTGGGTTTTACAAATGGCTTACAGCATCCATCCACACAGGTCAAGCAATGGGTAGCTGGCAAGGAGCAGGGAAGCTGACCCTTACGCCTGATGGCCACCTACCCACACTCTATGGCAGACAGTTAGTCCCTTGCAGCCCACTGACCATTGCTACTCCTTTTGACGAGTGACAGGAGTCTATGTAAGGGTGAGGGGCCAGCACCATTATTTGGGGGTTGACTTTTAAAAAGCTCATGACCAAACAGGTTACCTCTCTTCCATTTAGAAAGAAATCCACATCACGCTAAAATCTTCCAGCCTCTAGGACACTAGTTAGTGCCCCTATAATGGGAACAGTCTTGCAGGTCTGGTCCCCTTGGAAGCTGGACACATCTACACCTTGAGGGGAGAGCCTGCAGGATAGGGCAGGGAGCTGAGCATACACCAGGTACCCTAACACTGATGTGGACTGAGGCCCCTACTCTGAGTGGCCACCAACATGTTCTTCACACCTCTGTCCTGCTCCTCTGTGAGCAGAGGACACATGGTCCTCACACCTCACAGTGGAGGTGGCTTCTTACATGACAGGCTATAGCCCATGACAAGTTAGGAAGCAACAGGATGGGTCCAGGCCAGAGTCCCATCTTATTCTATTTTCCTTTTGCCACCTACTTTCCTGGGGCCCTCTCCTCTGACCTTTATATATATTATATAAATATATAATATAAATGAACTGGACTTACAGAGAGTTGTCTGTGAGTCACCATGTGGGTGCTAGGAATTGAACATGGGTCCTCTGCAGGAGTAGCCAATGCTCTTAACCTCTAAGCCATCTCTCCATCAACTCCAACAACACAGTCCTCCTCCTGTTAATTTAGTGAACACCCCCAGCAGGCTGTCTAGGTGTCATTGCCACTCTCCACAGTCTCCAAGGACACTGGCCCAGGGTCAAGTCCAAGGGCAGACTGCCTCCATCCCTACCCTCATGCAGAAAGGGGCTTTATTTACTCAATAGCTTAATTAATTACTGGGAGCCATACACTAGGCAAATATTCTATCACTGCCTTCATTCCCCAGCCCTCTTTTTGCTTTTTATTTTAAGATGGGGGTCTCATAAGCTACCCAGAGCGGCCTTGAACTTGCCTCTGCCTCCCGAACAACTGGGATTAGGCACAGACTACACCACTATGATAGGCTGAAAGGGTTATATTTTCACATTTAGACAACCACTTCCTGGAAATGCAGTTTTGTTGCAGACACTGGCATCGCCAGGTGCAGTGAATATTACGACCAAAAAGAAGTGGAAACATTTAAAAGCGCAGATGACATATAGGGCACTCGGCCTAGTCCCAGCCGTTGTATGTGTTACTGGGAGTGAATTCCTGCATCTGTTCATCCTGAGTGATGCTCCCTGCAGAACTGTGTACACATCAGCCACAACAGACCAGGAAAGCATGCCTACGAAGGCTCTGCCCGGCACAGGATGCCTGCTAAACACCAGAACTGGTGGTTGGCTTGATGTCCCTAGGCAAAGGCTCAGTAAAGGCCTTTGGGACTTGTGTGGTAAGAATGTCAGGCCTTCCTGAGATCCAAGGCTATGCCTGGCTTGGAAACAACACAGACACACTCAAGAAATCAACATAACTCAAAGCACTTACATTAGTCAAACCTCCCCAGCCCCAGGCCCCCAGGCCCCAGTGCCCCTGGCCCCTAGACTCCTTGCTCTGTAAGGGTCCCGTCAGGACTCCCACGCTCTCTCTATAGCAGAGGTCATTCCTTGGACTTCTGGGTAGGGCTGCTTTAGTTCTCCAAGCAGAAAAGAGACTTCCCACTCACTTCCAGGTTTGGCAATTTGGCAACTTGACCTACATTGGAAGCAGTTCTTTAAGAAGGCTCCCTGAAGTCTCTGGCACCATAGCCACAGCCCATTTAATGATAGTTGCTTTTCATCCCACTGAGTACCATTTGACTTTGATCTTGGTTCTTCCCTGGCTGCGAATGAACCTTGTCCACAAAGCTGGGCACATGTGTGCCCACGTGAGTCAGAACTGGGTGAGTGGGCAGTTTGTAGCAGTTCCCTGGTGACTCCACTGTGGTGGGATAGGGTCAGTTAGGATGTGCTGATTACGACAGGGACTCTGCTGGTCCCTGGCTTGGTCTAGATCTCAGTTCTGCCACTTGCTAGCAAAGGACCTTGGGCTGGGAGCTTCAGTTTCCCCATCTGCAAACTAGGGACACAGCACTAATTCACCAGGGTATGATGTGAACGGTGGGTGGAAGTCACAGTGTGGGCGGGTACAAGCAGTATGGCAGAGACTTGGTGAGAGTCAGCAGATCTCCAACAAGCCCTCTGATAACCCATCCTCTTCCAGTTCCTCTTTCAGCGCCAGTTTATCCTGGTTCCTTTTAACCCTTTATGTCTGGAGTGGGGGGGGGCATGCCCATAATTATACGGGCAGCTCCCATGCGGTGCTATCCTGGGTCTAGGCGATTGAGGCAGGACCAGGTGGCTGTAAATATTGGCATGGGACTCCCCAGGTTCCCGCACCTGCTGAGCCAAGTAAACTTGGCCTTCCCATTTAACATCTATGAACAACCCATCTGAAAAGTGGGCCACAGTGACCCCAGATCTGCTTCCCTACAGCACAGGCCCTCCCTCAGATCAGGATAAACTTTCCTTCTAAGTCACATGATAACCGATAACACACATCCTTGTGACATATTACCACGTGCCAAGCACCAACCAGGTGCTTCCCAGTGTGCATCCTGAGAGCTGACACAGCAATCCTCCCAGCCATTTGGATCCTACGTCCCTTGCTGGATAGGGAGGCTCGGCCATGGTCACCAAAGCTTGGCTCAACATCCTCAGTTTCATAATGAGACCCTGATGGAGAAGCACTAGGGTTCTGAGGATGCAGATGTGAACCTGTTACCCAGAGGGATCCTGGGGGTTTCCAGGGAACACCCACAGACTTGAATTGTTGTTCTCCCATCTGGGGCAGAGGTGGGGGGGGTACTGATTTTGTTCTTCTTGGCCTAGGAGAGCCCATCTAGGCTACAGCAGGGCCTGAGAGCAGCTGAGGGGTCCTCCTAGCAGGAAGGACCACCCCCAACACACACACACACACACACACACACACAGAGAGAGAGAGAGAGAGAGAGAGAGAGAGAGAGAGAGAGAGAGAGA
>OU015751.1:21779255-21789264 GCA_907169655.1 Acomys percivali | reverse complement strand
AGAGAGAGAGAGAGAGAGAGAGAGAGAGAGCCTCAGACACAGAGGATGCTTATAAAGGACCCTAATGGCCAGGAATCAGGAGCAGAGCCCAAGGGCAGAGCTCAGGTCCCCTGAGCCTCACAGGTCAGAAGCGAAGGCAACCTGGTCACACGCCCACAGAAGCCTTCTACCCAGCACTCTCAGGGCATGTCCAGTTCTGTGATCATTCACCCATCCAAATCTCCCATTGCAATTCTCTCAAGCCCTGCCTTGCTGCGTGACCTTGGGCAGGTTGCTTAACCTGTCAGAGCCTCTGGCTTTCTGTCTCAAAAGAGGTCACTCGGATCTTTCAGGGCTGTAAGAGAAAGTCTGTGTCACCTGGGCTTGCCTGTTGGGCCTAGGAAGCTGAAACCCCTCACAGCATCACCACCACCACCACCACCAACCCTGAGGTCTCCTTTCACGTCAATTTGTCTATTTGTGTTTTGATGGGTTTGGTTCAGGAGTGGCTGCCCCCAACTCCCCCAACCCCGATTCCTCCAATCCATTGGCTCTATCTGGGGTTCTTCTTCCAGAGAACAAAGAGAAGAGGGCAGGGAAGGCAGTAACAGTTTCTAAACTGTCTCCAGACCTGCTGTAGGCAGAAGGAAATGAGCCTGGGATGGGAGATAGGCCTGAAGGTGACACAATGGGGAGGGCTGTCAACATTCCTATTGGGCCAAATGCCTCCATCCCAGCAACACACTGGAGGAAGGCTGGAGAGGAACCAAGCTGTCTGCCATCCTCTCTCAGTGGCCCTCAGGACACAGGGCAGAGTGGAGCTATCAGCAAGATGAGGAGAGAGCAGGAGGGAGCTGGGTGGCAGCGGGTGGCACAGATGAAGAGGCAGCAAAGAAAAACAACCCCCGCCAAATGCTGAAAGGCCCCCAGCACGCTTGCTTCCCAAGCCTGGCCCATGAATCGAGGGGTGACAGGTCTCTCATCTCTGATGCCAAGAGCCAGGAACTGCGGGGAGCAGGCAGGTACTACGCCTGCACCTGCCAGTGCTTGAGAGCAGCGATAAAGCATCATAGCAGGGCCTGGAACACTAAGTGCCTGCAGCTGGCAAACAGGCCTGAGGATGGACGGAGGAGGGCGGGGCAGGGGCACACGCGGCCTAGCCCTGGCCTCGGGAGACAGACAGATGGACAGACAGGCAGAGAGATTCTGGAGAAAGCCCACTGAGGCCTACAGAAAGCAGGGTAGTTTGGCGTCACTAGTCCATAAAAAGAGTGGGGCCAGCCTCAAATGATGTCAGCAATGCTGTTTACACAACACCCGGGATGGCGGCGCCAGGCTGTTTATCCTGAGTGGGTAAGAATGGGCCCCATTGCCACAGCCACCGCAGCAGGGTAGGATAACCAGTATACACATGAGAACACAGAGAGGACACAGGGTCCAGAGCCAACAGGGGCCATGTCCAGGGGGAGCTTCCTAAAATTCACTAAGCCCGTCAACCACCCATGTGAAGATGTAGGCCCTGACTCCAGGATCTGGGTGGAATAGGGCCTGTCACCAACAAGTTCTCAGGCTGCTCCTGGTCCCACAGTCCCACGGGGCCAGTACGACTCTAAGCCACTGTGGTCGGTCCCTAGAGGCTCTTCAAGTGAACATGTGCAATGACAGCCTTTGTTTCAGTTCCTGGAGCCCTGTCCCACGGATCAAAACCGTGTGGGTGGGGTGAGGGGGGTATGCAGTAGTCATGTGACATCTTAGAGAAGGCCAGCATGCCCTGGATTTTAGCTAGATCAGTCAGAATCCCTGGGCTAGGTGTCATGGTAGTTCTGGAAGCGGCTGCCAGTGATTCAGGCATGGGCTGGGTGGAGCCCTGGGGGTGATGCTTCACAGACAGACCCATTCACTATGTGACTTGCAGCACACAAAACTAAGTCAATCAGGCTGGAGAGATGGCTCAGTGGTTAAGAGCACTGGTTGTTCATCCAAAGGTCCTGAGTTCAATTCCCAGCAACCACATGGTAGCTCACAACCATCTGCAATGAGATCTGGCCCGCTGGCATACATGCAGGCAGGATATTGTATAAGTTATAAATAAACAAATAAATCTTTAAAAAAAACAAAAACAAAAAAAACTAAGCCAATCAAGGACCCAGAGGGACTCCCAAAGAAAGATTAGTGGCACGAACAAGAAAGCCATCACCAGACATAGCCTCTCAACCTAGGGCTATCACCAAGAGCCAAAACAATCTCTCTTTCTTCAGGATAATAATCATCACTCACCTGACCTGTGGTACTTTGCTCCCAGCCAGAGTGAATAGACTGGTACACTCTGCCTCCCCTAGCTGTAGGGCCTCCAGTTTATTAAGGATGTTACAAAACTCTGCTTAAATGTCTATCTTTGACAGCTTTGTGTGTGTGTATGTGTGTGTGTGTGTTGTGCATGTGTGTGGTATGTGTATGGTGTGTATATATGTGTGATGTGTGTATGGTGTGTATGTGGGTGGTGTGGTGCACGTGTGTGTGTGTGTGTATATGCAGATGTGTGTGATATATGTAGTGTGTTTGTGGTATATATGTGCATAGTGTGTGTGTGGTATATATATGTGTGTGTGTATGTGTGTGTGTGTGTGTGTGTGTGTAGAGTGTGTGTGTCTGCATGTGTGCATGATGCATGTTAACATGTGTAAAGCCTTGGTTCTAAGCTCTAGGATACACAAAAAGACTACATTTCCCAGCTTTCTCTGTAGATGATAGAGTCATGTGATTGATTTGGGACCAATACGATATAAAGAGAAGGAAGGTACAACTTCTAGGAAGTGTTTGTACAAGCCACAGGCATTCCTTCCGTTTTGTTTTGTTTTTTTTTTTCCTTTAGACTTATTTATTTATTATGTATACAATGTTGTGCCTGCATGTACACCTGCATTACTACAGAGGAGGGCATCAGATCTCATTATCGATGGTTGTGAGCCACCATGTGGTTGCTGGGAATTGAACTCAGGACCTCTGGAAGAGCAGCCAATACTCTTAACCTCTGAGCCATCTCTCCAGCCCATCATTCCCTTCTTTCTGTCTTCCTACAGAAGCCATAGTGGCTGGAGCTTCAACAGACATCTTGGACTATGAGGTGACCCTGGACATGAGAACTACATGTGCTGAAGCAATCCACCTGCCCGAAGTTGAATAGGACGGAAAAATGACCTTCCCTTGATTCAGCTACTGCTGTATGGAGTTTTCTGTAATTTATAGCTGCCTTAATGCTGTAAGAGTCACACCTTCACATAACTGGGGGCAAGGATTTGGGGTTCTTGCATGTACCATCACACAGTGTACAGAACCACCATGCCCATCCTCCTCCCACAGATAACAGCAGGCAGTCTGAAGTATGGATTGGGTCTGCCCATCTCTGATCCCTCAGCCTGAGGAGGTATGAGATGAGGCCTGGGTACCACACGGATGCAGGGCGTCTGCATCAATACCCACATTCTCAGCATGTATCCTGCCCCCTCGAGCACCCCTAAGTATGGCCTGGCTCCAGCGTGCCTGCTCCCCTTGTGAGGGAAACAGCTCTTACCAGGATATCTGTGTCCTCGGAGTCCTTTCCCGAGGCCAGGTTGGAACAGTTGCGGAGTTTGAAAGCCCAGTATTCCTTGGCAGTGACAAAAAAATTCCAGGGCAACAGGCCCCCGATCCCCAGGCTGAAGAAGATAATGTAGGTGCAATTGAAGCGATCTTCTGGCCTCTGCAGGCCAGGGGCTGGGTAGTCTAGTACTTTCCCCAGCAAGGCTTCCCGGTCAGCCTCTCGAGGGCTGCTTGAGGCTCTGTGGGCAGCATCTGAGCTGTGGTACACCTTGTCCTCAGAGGCGAGGGCCACTGTGGGAACAGGAAGAAACACAGACAGGGCAGGTGAGCAGGCATTGAGGCTGCAGACTGACCTATGCTGGGAGATATCTTCTGGTCTAACCTGGCCCTGAAGTCTGGTTGGAGAGTTTCAAGTTTCAGAATCAGGAAGAAAAAAAGATCAAACTAGAAGAACAGGTTATCAGAACTGTAGTGACCTCAGAGGTCATCCCAGCTACACAAGGACAGCACAAGGCAGCGTGTAAGTATGGGGTAGGCAGTGAGTGTGGATTAAAGCTACCCGTGCAGGACAAGCCTGGGCTAATGCATTCACATGGGAATCAGAACCGTTGACGGGCAAAGAAGAAGCCCCGACCTCTACGCAAAAAAGCATAGAACACACTATTTGCATAAGGTAAGAGGAAACACACGTACATGTGCTCGTCACATGTTAGAAGATACACGGGCCTTCCGGCAGTGGGTGTCTTTGGAGGGAGTCTGGGCCCCCACAAAGAAGCTTCACTGCTAATTCTTATCTTTTGTGCCTTTTGAATGTGAACAAAGTTCTTTAGATGGTCAATCAAGTTGGGCCAGTTAGGCGAGCGTGTCCCTATAACCCAGTAGCACTCTGGCAGCGGAGGCAGGAAGATCACGATTCAAGGTCATAGAGTGACCTCTGCTACACAGACTGCCCAAGGACTAACCTAGCCTAACTGCAGTACTTCAGAATACCACCACAGTGGTCACACCCAGGGCGTGAGCCGTGACCGGTGGGTGTTAGGTACTGAACACAGATGAGAAAACACAGATCTTTCTGAGGCTCAGAAAGATCAAGCCACAAAATAAATCAAGCTGGGTGGTAGTGGTGGTGGCGGCACACACCTTTAATCCAGGGAGGCAGAGGCAGGCCAATCTCTATGAGTTCAAGGCCAGCCTGGTCTACAGAGTGAGTTCCAGGACAGCCAGGGCTACACACAGAGAGACTCTGTCTTGAAACAAACAAGCAAATAAACAACAACAACAGCAAAGATAAAGCCACTTGTCCAGGTCACAGTGGCATGAGATAATATAGTCAAGAGGGATGGAGAGACAACTCAGCCATTAAAGGCCAAGCTCACAACCAAAAATATAAGAGTTTGGTTCCCAGCACCCACGGCTGTCTATCCAGACACGCATGCGCGTGCGCACACACACACACACACACACACACACAATAATATAGTCAAGCTGTCTGGGTGCCTCGTGGGAATTCTCCACGCTATCCTCCAGGGACAGTCTGGGAATGTGACTCTGTCTGCTGGTTCCAAGTCCCTTCAGACCTCCCTCCTGAAGCAAGAAGCCATAAGCAGAGATGGCCCAAGGGGACTGACCCTCACCAACACTGCTGAATGGAGTTTGCAGGGTCAGACATCACCCCCAGACTACTGCGGCTGTGCCGTGGAGCAGGCAGGCAGAAGTTCTAGTGTTCTAGTTGGCTGAGCAGGGCCTCTCTCTAAACTTAATTCACATGGAGACCAAAGATGGCCATCTGACTGGACAGGGCAGGCATGGAGCCAAACACATCTTTAATCCCAGCACTCAGGAGGCAGAGGCACGTGGATGGCTGTGAGTTTGAGATCAGCCTGGTCTACAAAGTGAGTCCACGACAGCCAAGGCTACACAAAGAAACCCAGTCTCAGTGGGGAAAAAAAAGAAAAGAAAAGAAAAGAAAAGAAAAGAAAAGAAAAGAAAGAAAGAAAAGTAAACAGGACCTAGAGCAATGTCAGTTAAGAACACTTGCTGTTATTTCAAAGGACCTGAGTTCGGTTCCCAGCGCTCAGGGCAGGTAGCTCAACTACTTGTAACTCCAGCGCTATAGCATTCAATGCTCTTTTGTAGCATTTGTGGGCATCTGGGGGCCAGAGGGGGGGCGGCACATACTTGCACAAAGACAGACATATAAACACTTAATTTTTAAAAAAAAAATGTAACCACAGAGGCCACCAGAGAACTGGCAAGGAGCCGTTCCTACAAGTTCAGCCTAGGAGAGTGGCTGCAGGGCCCAGCGTGAGTCACCCAGACCCACACAGGGGGGGGGGGAGCCCCTTCTCAGCTGCGGCAGCGGCGTCTATTCATCAAAGACCACCCAGCCTTGACCAAGCACCTGAAGTTGCCAGGGATCTTCTCTAACTGGGTCACGGGCGGTGCAACAGACTGAGCAGAGCCTTATTACTCTTTATAAAAGGTGGCTGCGGCTTTGGATGACTAGAGAAAGACAAAGAAAGGAGGGGAGGCCACGAAAGCTTCCCCAAGCCAGGCTGCCCTTGCCTCTGCCTAGAGTCCTGGGGTAATGGCCAGTCAGAGCTGGAAAGGGTAGGAGTCTGGGGACTGAGAAGATTCCTAGCCAGCCCATGTGTGCCTCGATGGCTCCTGAGGACACAGGCTGGGGACAAAGAGAGAGCCCGACTGGGGCATGTCCTCTCCTCAGAGACAGCTGTGGAGCCCCATCTGGACCCGGAAAGCTTTCTGGATCCTTCGGGCTGACCTGTCCCCACACGCAGGACCAGAGAGTGAGGCGGGGAGGCCAGGTTTAGCCTCGGGAAGGGGAGACCCAGCCAAGCATGGGTGCCGCCGCGCCCGCACTTACTGTCGCTGCAGCTGCTACCTCCACCAACTCCGGGACACAAGCCACTCTCAGCCAGGCCGGGCTCCGCCCTTGCCCTCCCAGCCCCGCCCCGCCCCGCGCTTCCGTGTTTGTGGACTCCTCCCACCGGGCCCCTCCCCCACACGCGCGCCCCCGCCTGGCGCATGGCAGAACTGCAGGCGTCCATTCGCAAGGTGCGGAATGTGAGGCTCCGAGCCAGGTCCTGCCCTGCCTCCCAGTCAGTATCCGCCTCCTGAGACCTGGGAGAATCCCTTCCCCTTCCCCACCTCGTCCCCTGGGGTGCCACACCACTATCTGATCCTCTACTTCCAGAGCAGGATGCACCCCCAACGCCCCAGGATGAACTTGGCTTCCCAACTTAGGTGGTAGAGACTCAGAGTTTGAAGTTATTTGGTGGCAGTGAGCAAAGCCAACTCGCCCGCTCAGAGCAAGTGTGTGTGTGTGGAGGGGCAATCCAGATGCCAACTCCGCAGAAAAGAAACAGTTTGTGAGGCCTTGAGATCATAGCTCAAGAAAGAGCTGAAGATGGCTCCGGCGCTCTGAATAGCACGGCAGAATCGGGGCTAAGCAGCAGGCCTGCTTTGCTTTGTTTTGCTTGTTTGTTTTTGGTTTGTTTTTTGAGAAAAAAAAAAAAAAAGTGGAGAACCAAAGGAAACACTCAAGAGTGACAGAAGTAGACGGGCGATGGTGACGCACGCCTTTAGTCCCAGGCAGAGGCAGGCGGATCGCTGTGAGTTTGAGTCCAGCCTGGTCTACAAAGTGAATCCAGGACAGTCAAGGCTACACAGAGAAACCCTGTCTCAAAAAAAAAAAAAAAAAAAAAAAAAAAAAAAAAAAAAAAAAAAAAAAAGAGTGACAGAAGTCTGGGAGCTCTTTGTACCAATGCCCTTAAAGATGGGTGACCTGCAGCAAGACTCTTCCCCCACTGCCCTGAAAGGGGCGTGGGGTGGAGATGGGAGGATCTGGGACCCTGGCGGGGGTGGGGTTGGGGGGTTGGGGTGGGACACATACCTGTGCTCTCTCTCCGAGGAAAGGAGGCAGGGACAGGTGGGGCAGAGCAGGAGGTGGCTGCCGTCCTGGCCTAGACCAGAGCACAAGCAAGGCTGGTATGGGACAGTCCCAGGGGACTTACTGGTGCCTGATTTAGCCAAGCCCCTTTTAGTAAGTGTGGAGGGAAGAAAAAATAGAATTGTCTCTATCTTAAACGGTTTCTATTTGGCAAAGGATCCCTAACACCAAAGACAGAGGAAAAACAACAGGCTTTTTAATAACGTGCAACACAAACAGACAGACATATATACGTACACATGCACACTTACAAACACACATACACACTCATCTATATATATGCACCTGTGCATATATGCACACACACACATATATATATATATGCAGCCATGCACACATATAGACACACATGCACACTCATACGCACATAAAACGTAGTCCATCCTCCTGGCTCCACCAGTACCTTCTTTGAAGTCAGCCTGGCTGGCTCAAGCACATCCATCCGGGTTTACCGGTAGATGCTGCCATCTTGTGGTCATATTCATCAACTGCAACACTCCTGTTTTAGGCTCACCATTCTTTCTTGGGGTTCCAGCCCCACCCCCACCCTCACCCCACCCCACCCCCAGTGTACTTCTAATATTCCTGCAATAACTAGTTCTAATCCAAGTCCCTCCCCAAAGTTGACTCCAGTCATCACTCATTGATGTGCGCTGGTTCATCGGCTCCCTCAGGAAGTTCTGGCCTTTAGGGCCCTCCTGCCCTTGAGACCTCAGTCCACATGTAGGACAGTCCTTTACTTTCGTCCTGAGTCTGTTTAGAGCCCAGAGTCTTAATAACGCCCTGAACACCCATGTCTCTGTTTTCCTGTTGACCTGGGCAGCTCATTTCAACCCAGTTTATGAGTGTCCCTGGAGAGCCACTAGCAGTCCGGTGGGTCCACAGGAATCCATACCCACCAACCCGAGCCAGGCCTTTCCAGCACTTCCACACACTGCAGCTTCTCCCTCACCCGCTTCACACTCCAGGGCCACGCCCCACCGGCATGGTCTGCCCTCCTGTCCCCACTACCCCATTTCTGCACTTACATTGAGGAAGTCCCTCTACCAATGCCTTCTTAGTTCTGTCCCCTCTCTGCTGCTACCCCCTCCCCAACTCCTACTTCCCTATCCTGCTCCAGAACACACTCCCCTTTCCTACTCAAGAGCCTCCTGGACCCATGGACCCTTCTCTATCCCATCCCACCCTCTATGCAGCTCTCTTTCTTTGCTTTCTGATCTCTTATGTTCCAGCTTCCTATGGAATTCTAACTCACATAGAGATCTGTAAGCTCACGTGGTGCTTGAGAATAAGTGCGCATGATACTGACCACATCACCACCCACATCCTAGCCAAGAAGCTGTGTTAGTTACCTTTCTTATTGCTGTGATAAGATACTGGGCAGGGGCTGGAGCGATGGCTCAGTGGTTAAGGACACTGACTGCTCTGACTGCTCTTTCAGAAGACTGGAGTTCAAATCCCAGCACCCACATGGCAGTTCACCACTGTCTGTAACTCCAAGATCTGACATTCTCACATAAAACATATACGTAATGCAAGATACCAATGCACATACAATAAAGGTAAAAAATAAAATAAAATAAAAAGATAAAAAAAAATACTGGGCAGAAGGAACTTAATGGGAGGCTTTTCTTGGCTCACAGTTTGATGGCTCACAGTCCATCATGGTGGGGAAGGCCTGGCAGGAAGGTCTTCTCTTCTGCTCACTATAGCTTAAAATAAATGCCCTTTACAAGCTTCAGTGTAAGGTGTTTATTATCCCGGGGGGGGGGGGGGGGGGAGGCGGTGTGTAGGAGGAACAATCGTCTCTGCCCTGTGGTTTCTGCAGCATCACTAGGGAGGTTCAAAGGCTGAGGTTCCCACTGCCTTCCTCACCTGTTTGTGTGTCCGGTGGCGCTGACAGTTGCTGGGACCTAAGCTGGAGTCCCTGACCACAGTCCAGCAGCTTCTGGCTGTGACTTCTTAGGCTTTGTCGCACTGTGGTGATCGTCTCTGAGGTTGATCATCCTTTTGTGACCCAGAAATTATCCAAGCAGGATTACCTCAAAGCTGACCTCTGTGACCCTCCCTTCCACTGGTCCACAAGGGTAAGGGGGAGGCTGGGCTGGGGGAGGGAGCAGGGTTCATATGACTGTGAGTAACCTTCCAGGACCAGCTTCAGTGAGGCTGAAGTGGTGGGGGGTGATCAAGGGTTGTTTAGTTCTTGGGGGTGGGTGAGGGGGTCCCCTGGGTAGGTGTATACTCTTGGCTGGGGCTTCAGGTGCTGGGAATGCTTTATTTACATACCAGGAATTCCAGATTCCTGTCAGGCAGGTCCTTATCTCAAGACAGGAACAGGTGAAAGTGCATTTTAGCCAAGGGCTACAAGACTTCCTTCAGGGGTGTGGGGTCATCCTTAAAGACACTTTCCAGATGAATTGAGGCAGAGAGAGAGAGAGAGAGAGAGAGAGAGAGAGAGAGAGAGAGAGAGAGAGAGAGAGA
>OU015751.1:21744248-21767118 GCA_907169655.1 Acomys percivali | reverse complement strand
TGTGTGTGTGTGTGTGTGTGTGTGTGTGTGTGTGTGTGTGTGTGTGTATGATTTAGGGTCACCGAGGAGCTGCACCCCTGATATACCTGTCTATGAGGGTGTTCCCAGAGAAGTTTAAGTAGGAGGGAAGACCCACTCTGAATGTGGACACCATAACCTGTGGGGTTCCTGACTTTGGATACCTCATGCTCCTGTGACCACAGCTGAGGGTGGGGTACTCTCACCACGGGGAGCCCAATTAACCCCAGCTCCTTAAGTTCTTACCGAGCATTGGCCACAACAACGGGACATAAGCAATACCATCACTTACAAATCCCCTTTACATAAGGAGGGTTTGCCGTGGCTAGGTTTTATCCATCAGAACATGCTTTCTCTGGAGGACCCTGGGCATTGGGACCAAGCTCCGAGGGGCAAATGGAAACATCTGTGCCCAGTGTGGGAAGAGTAGGAGGGGGCGCTGCCTGGTCAGGGATGGAGTGTCTACTCACAGGATGCTTTCAGCCTTGTTGATAAGTAGATACATCTCATAGAACTTGCCCTGGGGAATGGCTCCATTTGGTACCAACAGGCTGACCCCTAGGGAGAAAGAGACATCGTCAGAAAGCAGGAAGAGGAGGTGGAGCCTGGCTCCAGCTTAGGGAAGGGAAAGGTCTGCCCAGGAATACAGGGGTCTCTAACATTGATGGGGGTTCAGAAGGCCCCAGTGCTATTCATGCTGGTTCAGAACAGGACCCTGAAAGGTTGCCAGCTGCTACTTTTTTTTCAAAAAAAGATTTATTATGTATACAATGTTCCACCTACATGTGTGCCTGCCCACCAGTAGAGGGCACCAGATCTCATTATAGATGGCTGTGAGCCACCCTGTGGTTGCTGGGAATTGAACTGAGGACTTCTGGAAGAGCAGCCAGTGCTCTTAACCTCTGAGCCATCTCTCCAGCCCACCAGCTGCTACTTTTTCAAGCTGGGATGGGCACCCTGGCCCTGCTACCACTCAAAATAAGGAAGAGCCAGTGTCCCAACCTGACAAGGGAAGTGAGGCCCCTCCAAGTGGTTGACCCAAGGCTTCCCTGGACTAGACAGTCCCAGGCAGGCCTGATCTCCAGTCTTCTACCAGACTTCTCTATGTATAATCTCCTGAACGCTCCACTTTCCCATCTGAGCAATGGAACCAGGGACCTACCTGTGCCAGGAATGCTCAGCCTCCCACCCAGGCAACCAAAGGTGCCGCTGACGCTGCTGCTGGGGTCTCGGGGTAGGCCCAGGAGCTGTTGGGATCCAAGGCTGGCGCTGCGCAGGTGCAGGAAGTGGGTGTCCCTGGAGAAATCGCCTGGGTACGTGCCGGGCGGTAGGACACCCAGCAGGTCCGCTCCATCAGCCAGGCCAGATCCTGAGCCGGTGGTGCTGGAGTTATAGACCTTGATCTTGAGGCTGGGCAGCGGATCCAGGAGGGGTGAATTAGTCATAGGGATCTTGTCGGCCGAGTCCTGCAGGGCATACACGGGCCCTCGGTAGATGCCGGCGCTGGCAGTCAGGTCTGGAGGGGCGGACGGGTGCAGGAGCTGCGGGTTGCCTGCAGGGGTGGGTGTGAAGGTCTGAGTCACCTTCCCCACCCCTCACTATACTGGCCCTGCCCACTCTGTTCTTGCCAGGCCTTATGTCCCACCCATGTGTCTAGCTACAGAAGACAAAGCTGCCGTCTGCCACAGGGAGCTTTGGGGGGCTGATAGGACTCCGGCTCTGGTGATAGCTATATTACACTGGGGTCCCCCCAACCACTCCTGCTCCCCCAGGCTTCTCCAGGTCCTTACTAGGCCTTGCGGTTTTGAAGTTGACAGGGTGGAAGCCACCAGTGAGGGCAGCAGAGGAATCGGTGATGTCCGTGTCAAAGTCCCTGCAGTTCCTTCGGTACACGACCACGCCCACTGCCATGAGAATCGCCACAACCACAAAGATGGCCACCACAAGGCCTGCGTACAGCGCCACATCTCCGGACGGTTCCAGGACTGTAGGGGTAGGAAGGTTAAGTGAGGGGCGGGCCCAAGGAAAAAAATCTAGATAGATTCTAAGCTTAGCCTGCCAAGACTAACCCTCTGAGACCATCTCTTCCTCAATAAATTGCCACAAACACCCCCACCCCCTGCCAACCCCTGCCCCGCCCCACGCCACCTCCCACCCTCCTGGTATAGTGTTGAAGGTAACACGACCAACAAGTCTGATTCACAAACTCAGTCGTGGCTCATTGCTGAGGAGCCAGGGGTGTGAGGCTCGGAAACGTGAGGGTCCACCTAAACGGCAAAGCCTCGCTCCATGCCTACAACTTCCATATGACCAAGAGCCTCGGCTATGTAGTGAATGGGAGGTGCAGAAGGCGGAAGGAGTGGGGTATGAAGTGAAGCAATGGATGGAAAGGTGGTGAGCAGGTGGGTGAAAGGAAAGAGGGGACCCAGGGAGGCCACACCATGGCTACACCTCCTTCCTCCAGCAGGAGGCGTCAGTTGCAAATGAGTACACATTGTCAGCGCGGAATGAGTGGGAAGGGCAGAGGCAGGGTGCACAGACCATTCTAGAAGGATGGGAATATCTTGTCCGCACCATCCCTTGTGTGCTCAAGTGGACGTATGTGGCTACTGAAAACTAAAATGCGACTGGTGCAACTGAGCTGGGCTTTTTTTTTTTTTTTTTTTTTTTAATTTTTAATGAATTTAGTTTTAATTAAGTGAAATGTGAATTTTAAAGGCCACCTGTGGTGAGTGACTGTTACACTATCCATCTCGGGCGCAGCCAAAATAGAGGCTGTCAGATAGCTGCTCTTTGACCTCATTTCTTCGGGGAGCTCCAAGAAGCACCTGTGCCTCATTAAAAACTGGGAACTCTGGGAGAGGTAGCCTGAGTTCCAGCTGACCTTCTGTATTTTTGGGTGAGCCCACACCCATGCCTCGTAGCATGGAAGGCCACGACTTCCTGCCCTGAGAACCCACTCATTTTCAACACTGCCTTTCTATCTCACTAGGGTTCCCTCAGAGCATCCTGGGAACCTGGGAGCCGCTACAGACTCTTCCTCAGGGCTGGCCTCCCACCTCTCTGGAGGCTCCTGTCTCAGCAGGAACAGGCTGTTCCCCAAGCTTGGCTCTGCACTAATGTCCTCACCACACTGGGGGCCACTTGCTTGGTGATTTACATCCTCTAAATCAGCCACGGGCCTTAGCCTTCCAGTGAGCTGGGTTGAAGACTTCCCTGCAGATTTTATGATTCCAGAATGATCTGAAATTGTTCTTTAATTACCATAGGCTGGCTTGAAGGAGAGGCTGTGTTGCCCTGATATTGCTGTCACAGCAGCAAGGGCCCTTGGGGCAGAAGAGGGGTCCTCTGGGAGCTGAGTCAGGGCAGCAGCACTGATACCATGGGTAACTTGGGCAGTGTGGCCCAGCTGCTAGGGGTACAGTGTGGGGCACAGAGGTAGACAGGCATGACACTGTCTCCTGGCATGTCCCAGAGAGAAGGGACAAGGATTAAGACTATCTGCTTTGGCCACAAAAACATTTGCGTTCACTGGGCAGTGATGGTGCATGCCTTTAATCCCAGCACTCAGGAGGCAGAGGCAGGAAGATCTTTGTGAGTTCGAGGCCAGCCTTGTCTACAGAGTTCCAGGATAGCCAAGGCTACATAGAGAAACCCTGTCTCGAAAATCCAAAAAATAAAATAAAATAAACAAATATTTAGGTTCAAGTCCTGGCTCTGCTACTTCCTGGTTTGTTCCTTGGACAAAATTTCTTCCTCCTTTTGAGACAGTTTCCTGTTCTGTATCAGGAGTGTAAGGGGGAGTCCCAGGTCTTTCTGTCAGCCAAGAGTCGGCTGTGACAAAAGTATGGCAACATGCATGAAGTGCAGGGATCCCATGGGGCTGTACTAGGAGGAAATAACAGCAACTCTTCCTGCCTTGCACCCCACACCATGGAAAGCCAGCCAAGGAGAGCCAGGGATCCCCAGAAAACAGAGGACAGTCATGAAATAGGACTTACGGTGGCTTTTAGGGTCGTTTAGAGTTCTCTTATCTGTCAAGGGAAATAAAGGGAAAGACAATGACACAGGTGACAGGAAAAGGATGGTAGAGAAGGTAATGGGGGCATGGTATGGGTGAGATGATGGAAGTGGGGGGGCCAGCCAGAGGCCCTATGGGCTTGCTCTGCACAGGGTGGGCACAGTGGCCCAAGGCTGGGCAGGATCAGTGGGGTCTGTCACCTGACTCGAGAGCACTCACTCTGTACGCACAGCCCGTCGGTGCAGTTCTTGGAGTCAAGTAGCGTTCCACTGCAGTCACGGCCTCCGTTTTGGGGTGGGGGCGCCATGCATTCCCGGCTGCGCCAGTGCGCACACTCTGTGCTGCAGGCTGACCACTTGCTCCACTCAGTCCATGCTCCATCCACTGTGGGGGCACAGCACAGGCATGTACACAGAGTTATGCATTCAAACGGCAACACAGACACAGTGATGATAACAACAACAACAACAACAACAACACACACACACACACACACACACACACACAGGCTACATACATGCCCCTCAGTAAATCAACACCACGTCTACACAGTTCCAGGCTAGGGGCAGTTAGATGCATTCAGTGGATAAGCACAAAGCCACTCAAGGTTACTGGCACAAAGAGAGACCAAATCCCAGTTGAGAAAGCAGCACGCAGTCACACATGCATGACCAAAAGACAAGCACAAAGGGGCAGATGAATCCAGAGAAGAGGTAGGCAAGACAGTCAGCGAGGATGCTAACAGGATGAGGGTCTGTGGCCAATAGGCATCTCAACAGATACATGGAAAGAGCTCTCTGAAACCCCAGTATTTCTAGAAGCCAGACTCAGCTCTAGCCAGGTGCAGCTCACCACCTCTGATTCCAGCTTCCTAGTGGCCTGGGACGGAGTCCGAAACTAGAGATTACAGAGGATGCTGCAGACCTCGGTTCTGCATGCTCTGCTGCTCGAGGGAAGATACAGCCCCCAACTCTACACACATCCCATAGGCAGAAGAGCCTGGGTTGGCTTGTGGCACCTACCTGGGCACACAGTGGTGCAGGCTGTCTTCTGGAAAGCCTGTCCCTCGCAGAAGGCACCCCCATTGAGCGGGGCTGGGTTGGTGCAGGTCCGCGTACGCTTCTGCCAGCCTCGGCCACAGCGGTTAGAGCAGGGTGACCACTCTGCCCAGCTGGACCAGCCGCCATTCACTGCGGGGGGTGGGGGGGGGTCAATCATACAGTCAGCATGGATCTGGCTTCCTTCAGGTATTTCCTGTCCATCACCCACCTATACTAACCCAGCCACCCTGTTGGAACCATTCACCTGTGGGGCTGGGCACTGACAGGCCACCATCAGCACCTGAGAGGGCCTAGGAAGTCACTGTCTAATCCTGGCCTATTATACAGTGACACAGGAAAGTTGCGAGAGGGGTGACACTTAACCAGGGTCACCCGGTGTGTGATGGGGTACCCTGGGATTTGGCCTGGAATGGAATCTCAGGGTAGGACTCCCTACTACATTCTAGCCACCTCCACTGAGGTTCTTCCTTCCATCCTTGGGCCCAGAGAAATAGCAGAGAGCAGTATGCAGACCTGGATAGCATCTCTACCTCTACCTATTATGTGGACAAATGTCTTAGGTGCATGGCTGTGAGCCTGCACTGGGCCTAACTCAGGAGAACCACATCTTTTTTACTTTAGAGGGGCCAAGGGGTCCTGAGATATAGGGAGTACTACTGACTGGGGACCCAGAGTACCTGACTCGGCCACTTAGCTTTCCGGATGGCCTCTCCATACAGGTCAGGGGCCCACCGACCTCCTAAAGGTCAGGGTAGGTGGGATGTATTGCTTTAGGCCTCCCCACAGCACCCGAGAGCTCCCACCAGAGAGGACACCCGTGATAAACCACTGTACATCCCTGCGAGCACCTCCTCCACCCCCACCCCCCCCCCCCGCCATACCGTAGACGATGACTGTGGCCGTGGTGCTCCGGCGCTTGGCTACAATATTCTTGGCCACACAGGTGTAGTTGGCTGTGTCTGACAGGCGAGCCTGGCGGATAATGAGGTTGTGGTCAATGGTGAGCAGGAAGTTGGTGTCCTGAGTGGGGTCGATCACATCTTCATTCTTGAGCCATTCCACCTGTGGAGGAAGTTGAGGGGGAAGGGGGGGGGACGGTGAGGACTCATTGTCTGCCTGCTAACACTGGGAATGGGCCTCCTGCAGAGGGAGGCATGTGGGGGGGGCAGGGGTCAGAGGGCGGGATGTCCAAGCATAACTAGAATAGCTGGCCCTGCCTGTGTCTATTCATTTACCAGCTGAGTGAAAGACCCAGGGCTTCAGCTTTACCGACTGTAAGATGGAACCTGAACGGCACCCACTCTATGCGGCTGGGGTAAATGTGACATGCTGGGCTCAGGCAAGCATAGGCTACTAATATCAGCCGCACCACACACTAAGTTCCTAAAGGCTGCAGCTCCCACAGCAGGAGCCCCAGATCTTCTGCTCACCAGCAGGCATAACCTAAGTGGTCACTCCATCCCTTCCATCTCTAAAGGGTGGCCTTGCCCACACTGCAGGGCTGCTGAGGAGACCAAAGCCCAACAGGTGGCGACCACTACCTAGGAGTCCACTGTACCCACTGCCCAGGAAGGCACCAGTAGAAGAGCCCAGTCCTTTGGTTCAAGGCTACATGTTCCCCTTGAACTCCTAGACCAGGGTAGGTGTGAGTGGGGAAACAGGAGGTGGTCTCTAGCTGATGGAGGGGGCACTCGGACATGCGCACTGAAACCTGGTGGTATCTGTAAGTGTGGTTTCTTGGGCTTACATTGAGCAGAAGTGTCAAAGACTAGAGCTGGGCTCTTCCCACAGAACCCTGGGGTCCCCTTCCTGTGAGGCTGGAGGGCTGGGTGGGGTTTGGTGTAAGTGGGGTTCAGAAGGCAGAACCACAGGCAATCTGAAATCTGTTGTATCTCAGCTGCTGGTAAATGCCCTGGCTGGCTGACTTGCTGGCTGGCCTTGCCCCCCTCACCTCAGCCACAGGCACCCCCTCCGGTGGACGGCACTGCAGAAGGACCTCATGATCCAAGGGTACCTCCTTTGCTAGAGGCTCCTGGTCAAAGTTCTTGCGCAGGTCTGAGGAGAAGAATTCCAAGGATATCAAGTGAATGTTGGATGGGAGTGTGCTGTGCCCACTGTGGCCACTAGGGGGCAGGGCATACCCAAGGAACTGTTTACAGGATGCCTTCACCTGAGAAACAGGGTCTCTACCCTATCTCTGGGACCTTGCCTGGAAGCATCCGGCTTCCTTTTTGCAGATGGCATGAGCTACTGGAAACCCTGGAGCCTGAGAAGGCCTGGCCTCTAGGTCTAGGAGCTCATGTGGTCTGGCATGCACACGCTGTGGAGGGCATTTCTCTGACATCACTAAGGAGATGGGGTCGGGTAACATACAGGCAATTCGGATGTAGGCTCTGCGACTCTTGGTAGTTCCTGAAGAGCTCCAAGCCACGCACTGGCACCAGTAGTCCTCCAACCCAAAGAGTTCCTCCACCTGCTGCCGCGACACCTCGATCTGCACCTCTCGCACCCGCAAGCCTGGGAGGGAGAGGACTGGTCCTTAATGGCGAGGGAAGACACCAACCCCCTCATTTCTCAAGCCGGTGGCTCTCCTGCAGAATCCCATGGCCGTTCCATAGACCAACAGTCTACCATACTTGCTTTGTTTTTTGTTTGTTTGTTTATTTGTTTGTTTTTCCTAATTCTTCTATTTATCAGAATTTAGATGAGAATGGGATTTCAAGTCTTTTATTTTAGAACCCCCTAGTACTGAACCTCGGGAGCAGAGGCTCAGCGGTGGTTGAATCTGGGATGTGGCTTCACTTCTATCCGGGTGGGCCTGAAATCAGGGCTTTTCAAGGCAAAGCCGAAAATGAAGGAGAGAAATGGTCAAGGGTGATCAGAAGAAAAGAAAGTAGGAGAGATGGACTGAAAAGGGAGCAACAGGTATGACTAAGGGAAAGAAACGGGAAAGGGAGAGGATGGAAGAGCCAGGCTGGCTGACAGGGCTGGAGCAGCCCTGGCCTCAGGCCGTTGGGCCTGAGGGGCAGGGACATCTGTACTCAATCTCCTTCTAGCCCTAACACCTTCTGGGAAAGGCGGTTTACCCAGGGCTCCCACAGAGACAGGGCCTGGTGACAGACCCCCTCACTGAGGCAGGGGCACTGGTGCTTGCCAGCCTGTGGGCCATGTCAGAGCTGAACCTCCGCCACGCAGCAGGGTGAGCCCTTCTGCATCCTCCCACGCCAAGGTTCAAGTCACTCTCCTTCCTTCCTGAGGGTCTGGGCTCCGTTCTGGAACCACTTGCTTGATCATTCATGGAATATTTATGGGACAGAGCACCCTCAATCTGCAATCCAAAACATTTTCCCCAAATGAATTTTTACTATTTATTTATGTTTTGTTTGTTTTTTTTTTTTTCAAGACAGTGTTCTCTGTGTAGCCCTGGCTGCCCTGGAACTCATTATGTAGAGACCAGGCTGCCCTTGAACTCAGAGATCTACTTGCCCCTGCCTCCCAAGTGCTGTGATCAAAGGTGTGCACCACCACTGCCCAGTGAAATGTTATTTAGAATACATTTTACATTTAATTATTGTGTGTGTGTGTGCATGCACATGCATGTGTATACGCACGTATGCCTGCAGGTGTGGGTGCATGTGTGCCACGGCACCTCTGGAAGTCAGAGGACAGTGTTTTGGAGTCGGTTTTCCTATTGTGTGGGTCCAGAGGCTGAACTGAGAGGTTAGACAGGCGCCTTTACCCACCGAGCCATCTTGCCAGCCAACTTGACATTTTATTTTCCTTTCTATTTTATTTTATTTTTTTTGCCATGTAGGGGACTGAACCCAGGGCCCTGTTAATACTGGCACTCTACCACTGAGCTACAACCCCACCCACTCTTCTCAATTTTTGTTTTGTTTTGTTGTTTTGTTTTTGTTTTTTCAAGACAGGGTTTCTCTGTGTAGCCTTGACTGTCCTGGACTCGCTTTGTAGACCAGGTTGGCCTTGAACTCACAGCGAGCCACCTGCCTCTGCCTCCCGTGTGCTGGGATTAAAAGAGTGTGCCACCACCACCACACGGCTGCAGTGTCGAATCTTGCCTGGTGCGCAACTGCTAGACGGTTCACTGTATGAGAGGATGGGGGAGCCCCTCCTGGGGAACTTGAGGGGACACTGATGCCCAGAAGGGCATCATGGCTGTATGGCGTCTCTGGGGAGCCCAGGCAGGGTTGGCCTCACCTGTGGCCTCATCCAGGCTCTCCTGTGTGACGTGGTCATTCTGGCTGACCCACTCGCCGTTGCACTTGAAGTAGATCTGTGTGGCGGGGAAGGCGCGGCAGCGCAGTTCCACAGGTTTGTTCTTTACAATGTAGGCATCCTGTGGCTCCTGCAGGAAGTGAGGCAGCTGCTCTGCAGGGGCTGATGGGAGGGAGTCTGGGAGCACCTGGCCACCTGAGTCAATGCCTGTGGGGGGGCAGACGGAGAGTACCCATGAAGTTTAGGCTAGACACCTCTCACCCTGGGGACCTGTACCATCGTCACCCATACAGGATCTCCTGAGCCAGAAGCTTCCCCATCCCACCTCTGTAAGGGGCCTGGCCAACTCTGGGATGTTAGTGGTCCTTTTCCCTTCTATGTGGAGAAGTCAGGGAGTCCAGAGGTGAGGACACACCCATTTGGACCTGCCTAAGTCTCCTGCCCTGGCTCTGCCTGGCTTCAGTCATCCCTGACGGTAAAACCTGAAGCACAAACCAGACCAGGTCTGCACTAAAGCCACCACCACCCTCTCCATCCCCTGACACAGAGGCATCCTGGACCTCCTGGGATGGGGTAGTAGTGCCAAGCCCAGGGATCTGAGCATCCTGCAGCCTCTTTCCAGGCTCACACCCTTAGCAGGACAGAGGAGAACCTTCAGAGCTAGGCGGGTGGCCACCTCCTCCCCTACAGGGCCTGGTGGAAAAGCCTGTGTCCCTGGAAAGAACAGCACCTTGGGAGGTGAGACAAACAGGAAGGGAGGAAAGCAGGCCAGGCCTAGGATTGGTCACAATTCACTTAGGAAAATTGGCTCTACATCACAAATGCAGAACAATCAGGCGGCAGCTCGGGACAAGCAGTGGCGTGGGGGGGGTGGAGGGGGGAGGGCCTGTGCTCCATGCTCACTACTCCTGGGAAAGCAGAATAATCAGGTGCGGGGTGGCGCGCAAGCACGCGCGTGCGTGTGCGTGTGCGTGTGCGTGTGTGTGTCCCCTCCCACCAGCCATGTGCTTATAGAGGCAGCCGGGTCCTGGGAGGCCTAGACAGGGATCATGCAGTTGTCCTTCAGGCCAAAGGCTCTGTGTGACCCTAAGGACTCCCCCTGTAGGCAGAGGGGCAGGAGACACACAGTTCCTTAAGACCAGATTTTAAAGTGTGTCTGTTCTTTCTCTCTGTACACTAGGAGATTCTCCTTAGACTAGGGTATTTTGGGAGAGAAGACCTGGGCAAAAGATACCGGCTTTCGTGGGTAAAGAAGCCAGGCAGTGGGATGTAAATCCATCTTCAACGTGACCCTGACAGTGTGCCTGATGGGTGTTCTGTTCTTTTGTTGCTGAGGAAGGTTGAGAGGGGATCACCAGCCTCCTGTCAGGCTACAATGAAGATCACATGATGGTCTGGAAGGGGGGCCTGGCACTTGATAGGTACTCACGGCCAAATGCCTACACAAGCAGTTACCGCATTCTTGCAACAACCCTTTAGGTGTGTTCTGTTGTCCTCATTTTATAGAGAAGGAATTGAGGCTCAGAGACATTGATCAAGTTGTTCAAGATCACACAGCAGAGCTAAAGTTTGAAGTAAAGAAACAGAACATCCAGGCTGCGCCCCTCCCCTGCCCTAGGTCATGGCGCAGCAGGAGTCCAGGTATGGATGGTAGCCTCAACCAGGTACCAGCCAAGGATGAAGTACTTGGGGTTCCTGGGAGCTACTTTGCCTCCCTCGCTAAGAGAATATTTCCTAGCCCCCCTGATATACACCTTGAGATCACCTCAACACAGCCACCTACACTTCCTAGTGGTTAGCAGATCAGTCCATTTAGCAGATCAGCCCGTTTTAATGGTATCACAAGACCACAAAGAATTCCAGCAAGCGAGGAATTATATACTCAGACCCAAGGAATTTGGTATGAATTCATTCCTAAAAGCTTAGTCGCCACTTGGAAAAGCACCTAGAATCTCACATCCATGTTCACCAGCACTTTACTCACAATAGTGAGGAAATGAATGGAATCGGCACAGGTGCCCATCAACAGTTGGAGAGTGAGAACGTGGTACACACACAAGTAGAACTGCACCCATCCACAGAGAAAAGGAAATATTGAGGGAAAGGATCTGGACAGTATTATCTTAAGTATGGTAACCTAGGCTCAGAGAAACAAACTCTTCACTTCATTTCTCATACGTGGGTCTACGGATCCTCATTTCCAACACACACACACTTTTTTTTTTCCCGAGACAGAGTTTCTCTGTGTAGCCTTGGCTGTCCTGGACCAACTTTGTAGACCAGGCTGGCCTCGAACTCACAGCGGTCCACCTGCCTCTGCCTCCTAAGGGCTGGGATTAAAGGCACGCGCCACCACGCCCAGCACACACACACTTTTTAATCTCACTTCAACAACTTACTAACTGGGACGGCATGTGTGCACCTGTTGAGTAGACAGCAGAGTGTGCACTGTCCCCTCGCTATTTGTCACAGATTCCTTATTTCTTGGTATCCAAAGCCCAGCTTTGCAGTGACACAGTCAATTAAAGGAGAGCCAGGGAATGCTAGTGTTGAAACAGTGAGCTGGCTGACAGCTTCTGCTACTATATATATTTGGGAATTTTACCCATATATTTACATAAAAATATATACACACATATATATGTATGTATATATACATATATACACACACACATATATGTACACACACACACACACACACACACACACACACACACACAGGAATTGCAGCCCCAAGTCAGGGTCCTAGTCTCCCTATCTTACAGGGGCTTTTATGCCCAATGGATGTGATCTGGTGTCAAGCACAGGCTAGGCTCACAGAAGGTAGGTGAGGCTGACTCCAGGCTCTGCTGGGCAGAAGTAGGCAGGTTGTCCAGAGGCCCCTGACCTGGTTCAAATCCTCAGTCTGAACCAGGAGATCTGAGAAGGTGTTTGTCACTCGGGCCTCAGTTCTTGCCTGCTAACTTCAGGGTGCTGCCAGGAAGCTCACCCAAGGGACCACATGAGAAATGTGCCTTGAACTCTAGGTCCCCCTGAGGTCCACCTTCCAGATGCTGGGATCACAGATGGGCACCATCCAAGCCTCTCTCCTACGGGAGATGAGAGCTCTGTCGGGGTGGTTTAAATGCCACCCTTCCCCCAACTCCTCAACCAACTTTAACTCACACACATATTCCCAAGGACCCTGGGGAGATCCTCCTCTCCTGGGCTGCTTTGATGGACTAAGAGTTACCCACAGATGCCACTGGCTAGCTGTTGCAGTCACGACACTAACCTTGGAGGTCACACAACCTCATGACACTAATCTTGGAGGTCCCATAGCTGCCCCACCTCCAGAGATCTCAGCCCCCCCGCTCCCCAGATTCTCACCTCTCTTTTGTCTTCTATCTCTAAGGCCAGGGTTGAGTCCTCCCACCACCCTGTTGTCCCCCTAATGACAAGGTCTTTATTCTCTTGGCCACAGACACGCAGGCAGGTGTGGGGCCAGTGGGCCTTGCAGGCACTATCTATTGGAGATCTGTGGCGACTTAGCAGTTTAGTGACTGTTCTGGAGGACAGGGATGTCCCTAGCTCTGTCAAGGGACCTCAGTGCTCATGTCAGGGTACCTGTTGAAGAAGAACAGTGGGGTTGGCAAGATTTTTTTTTTTTTTTTGGTCCACAGACTTCTCCCCGGGAGCTGGGACTGGGCTGTGCCAGCAGTAAAGACATGGGCTCCAACTGTGCCAGGACCTAAGACACTAGGGGCCAGCTTCCCAGAGGTCCCAGACCAAGCACTCTGTTCTCCTTTTCTTCCTTCCTTTTTTTTGGGGGGGGGGGGGTGTTAAAAACAGGGTTTCTCTGTATAGCCCTAGCTATCCTGGAACCCACTCTGTAGACCAGGCTGGCCTTGAACTCACAAGAGAGATGCATCTGCCTCCGCTGGGATTAATGGTGTGCGCCACCACCGCCAGGCTGTCTCTCTTCCTTCCTTTAAAAGGATCTCACTCTGTAGACCAGGCTACCCTCAAATCTGTGATCCTGTTGCCCCAGCCCTCCTGAGTGCCACCGACCCTGGTTGCTCAAGCTTGCCTGTCACCTTTATGTCCCAGCCTCCTGAGTGCTTGAATTACAGGCACACCCACCTACCTAGTTGCTCAAGAATACTTAATTACTTTGCTGAAGGGAGAATAGCTTTGCTTCTCCTGTAGTGACCTTGACCCCAGGCTCTGGCTGGGCAGAAATGGGCAGGTTGTCCAGAGGCCCCTGACTTGGTTCAGATCCTCAGTCTGAACCAGGAGATCGGAGAAGGTGGTTTGCCTCTTGGGCCTGCTAACTTCAGAGTGCTGCCACAAAACTTACCCAAGGAACTAGATGAAAACTTGCCTTGAAAACAATTGTGCTGCAGTCTGTATGGCAGGTGGAAAATGTTTTCCAGCTGCTCCTGGCCTGAGGGGGAGTGGGGGTGGGGAAGGATCTGGAGACCTGAGCTCCAGGCCCCTTGGTCCACCGTCACCTGAACCCTTTAAAGGAGTCCTGCATGTTACCAGCTCAGAAAGGGGGCACAACTAACAATATCACACAGTGAATTAACCCAGCCAGATCAGAGTTCTGTTTCTGGCTCAGGAAAGACGATTCAGAAAGACGCCCAACTGTGGCAGGATGCAGGTACTTGCCCCTGTGCCCACACTGCAATAGAAACACCCACTAATCCATTCGAGCTCAGACTTTGCTCCCAGGATGGAGGTCCCAGGACAAAGCTGCACTTGGCGGGAGGGTCTTGGCATCTCCATCACTGGCCTTTGTCCCTGGGGCCGAGGGACCCTGGCACAGTTCTAGGCATCTACAGCAGAGCAGGACCATGTGTCCAGGGCTGCCTGGCACAGGACAGGGAGGGGAGGAGCGGGTAAGGGAGGTGTGCACAGAGCTGCCCCACGCTGGGCACAACTTATCATCAGTAATCACAGTGGCTCTTCGGTTTCTGGATACTGGCTAATTCTCCCAGCCCCGCTTCCCACTGCATGGAAAATCTCTCCCATTCACTGAGGCCACGGTGCTCAGTGGGGAGCGGGCAGATCTGGAGGAGACGAGCCAACTTATTATTATGTTTTAAAAACACAAACCCCACAGGCTGGGCCCCTCCTTGGACACAAAGCACTGCCTCCATCTGGCCCTGGCTCCTGTGGGGTTCAGGCTGCGGTCCCCCTCAGAGGCCATTACAATGTCCGTTACTGATGACAAATGGGGGCTGGCCAGCTTGGAGGACACCAAGTTACTCCTAACAAAGAAGGCCTCTCACTCAGCCCTGTTCCCACACCCTCCACGGACCCATCCGTGCCCATGATATCATTTCCTGTGGTGCCCACAGGAAGTAGCCTTGCCAAGCGGGCCAATGGGGCAGGATCTTGCAACCTGATTCGGGGGGAAGAGTTCAGATGCTCCTATGAGGGCTCCCTCCAAGGCTCATGCTACTCACAGAGTCGGGGGTGACACACAATCCTTGGGTCACAAGAGGAAGCTATGCTGCCTGCCCCCCACCCCACACTCCAAACCCTATCCATGAACCGTGGCCTCCCTGGACACCTCTACAGTTAACTTCAGTGTCAGGCTTGGTAGGGCCAGAGCCCTGAAGACAGTTCTACTTCCTCCTGTGTTGGATAAGGGAACCAAGGCCTCTTAGCCAACCTCTTCTAGAAAATGACCTTTGATCCCACTGACAGCATTTCAAAACCTTTGTGGTACCACACACAGCAGCCATGCAACAAGGGTGCCTTGGTGCTCCATTTTACAGGGCCAGAAAATGAGGCTTAAAAAGTCAAGGGATGCAACCAAGATCACAGGGGACAGGGGGACAGGGAAGACAGCTGTGTCCGTCTCCTCAGAAGCCTCAGTCTCAAGCTCAGCTCCCTTCCTCTTGGCCTGACCCTCCCATGCTCCAGACCTGTTTGTGGATATTTCAGCCAAATAGGCTCTGACCATTACAATTTCCCCAGTCATCAGAACCCTAGCCTGGCTGGGACAGAGACTCCATCCTTGGGGTCACTATGCTAATTCTGCTATCCCTTCTCAGGCGATGGCAGCTCCCCCACCAATCACTCAGCTGCTCACAGGGTGGGAAGTGTATTTCTGGTACTCTCTTCTTTCACCCCCACAGCCCCTCCCCCACACTGCATGGACCCAGATGATGTGGATAACGACCTGATGCTTCAGACAATATGGCAAAGATCCCTCCTCCTTCCTGCCGCCTCCCGCCCTGCAGGCCCTGCCAGACCTAACCCCGTTGGACTTGAGGCTTTTGCTCTGACCCCTGGAGGCGCTCTACTCCCACCTCAGATGCTCACCTGCCTTCCAGCTCTAGAGCCATCAGGCTGTTTCCAGCCCCTGGGACACCCTTCCCAGACCTCTACCTCAGGGCCTCTTTGGAATGCAGCCCTTCCCGTGGTTCCTGGCTCTTGGGAAGCCACTTCAGCCCCAATGCTGTGACTTCAGGGCATTCAGAGCCAAGCCTCCCTACACCACCCATTCTCAAACTCATACTACTGTGTCCTTGGTGTATGGGGCCCTAAAGCTAGGTAGCTAGGTCTGTGTAGCTGGGCCCACCGGCGGGGGGGGTGTGGGGGGGGGTGTGGGCTTTTCTCTGGCTGTGGTAGCCAGGCTCTTTGGAATCAGGGTGGCAGTTGGGGTACAGGGGAGTGCCTGGGCCACAGGAACAGGATTCTCAGGGCTTATCTGATCATTGGCCTCGGAAACAGAGACCAGAGAGGGTGTGTTTTGGCCTTAGATCACATCGCACAGGAACAGTAGAGCCCCAGGGCCATAGCAGGGAGTTTGTTTTAACAATTTCTCCTTTGGGCGCTCACGTGTGCATGTGCATGTGTGCGCGCGCATGTGCGTGCACGTGTGCACACACGCACACAAGAGCAAAGTTCATCAGTAGAGCATGCATTGCCTAGCATGTATAAGGCTCTGGATTCAATCCCTGACACCACAGAAATAGGTAAATTAAACCCTTTCATTTGCTTCTAATGAAAACTTTTCTGGGTCCATTCTAACTAGAAAGGTAATCACATCCTTGATATTAAGAATGGTTTGGGGAAAACAAATATGAAAATAAAAACAACTCTATTCCCACCGTTGCAGTTGATAACTTGGTTTTTTGTTTGTTTGTTTGTTTGTTTGTTTTTGTCTGTTTTGTTTTGACTTTTGTATGTTTGGTTGGTTGATTGATTAGCTTGGTTTTTGGTGTTTTTAAATAGTTTTCATTATTTGAGAATTTCATACATGTGTAGGCATGGCCTCTTCCTCCTCCTCCGTGAAGCAGGCATCGGCTTCTTATGCCTTACAAATGTAGAAATTTCTCATCTCTAGGCTCCCATCAGCCTATGTCCTTCTTGGTCTGGAAGCCATTGGTACTGTCTGGATCATGGCTGTCTCAGAGTCCACTTCTCACAGAGCCTTGACTTTCCCAACTGGGAAATGGGATCGTTTTAATTTGCTCTGTCAATTTCAAGATGTTGGGCTTATTAAATTCAGAAGTTGGAAGCTTTTCTCATCTGGGCTGCCCTGTCAGCTGCTGATTTTTCTTGTTGCCTCTAGAAGATAGAGAAGCGGCCCTCAAAGGGGTGCCAGGGTGCTGGTTAACAGCATTTGCGTTTTTTTGTTTTGTTTTGTTTTTTTGCTTTTGAGAGAGGGAATCTTGCTATGTGGGCCAGGCTGGCTTTGAACTTGCAGCAATCCTCCTGCCTCCTCAGTGCTGGGATTTCAGGCATGCAATCTTGCCTGCCTTGGGCTAACATATTGATAGACAGCCTAAGGTTGCCAGGGTCCCAAGGCAGACTCCCGCCTCTACCAGGCCTGCTCTGTGATGACACGGAGCTGTAAAAGGCTGATGCAAGCTGGAAGGAGGGAATGAAACAGACTCCATGGGGCAGATGGAGCCATTGCCAGCCCCCGTGGGACATGGGTCCCTGTTCCGCCTGCCTATTTGCGCCTGCTGATGTAATCACCAGGCCTCCTTGGCTCAGGGCTGGGCCTGCTCACCTGGTTTTCCAGATGAGCTGCAGCTGGAGGGTGAGAGGCCAGTAGGGCCAGAGCAAGAGTCCAAGAACTGCCTGAGGCGCATTCCAGGTCACAGGGCTCACTGTCACTTCAGAGGAGCTGGCCCCATCTCTGATGTCCCCATGGCATAAACATGAGGTTCTTGATTAGTTCCCACCCATAGAATTCTTGGGTGAAGAAAGGAGGGAAGGAGGGAAGGAGGGAAGGGAAGGGAAGGGAAGGGAAGGGAAGGGAAGGGAAGGGAAGGGAAGGGAAGGGAAACATTTGAACAGTCTGACCAGCTGCTAGCCCACTGGGTGACCCTGGGCCAGCTGCCTTATCTCCCAAGGACTCAGTGTTACTTATCTGTAAAGTGGATGTGGTGGCGGCACTGTACCCACCTTTGAGGCAGTTGGGGGCCAGAGAGTGAAAGCATGACAGGTCACTAGGGCACTTGGGGACAGCAGTAGGGGTGGAGGAGTGCTTGAGTCCCAGGGAGCTCACAGGCTGGGCAGAGATGGTGCCCAAGAGCCCTACCCCCAACCCAATGGGGAGGAAAGCATGGAAGAGGAGAGCCAACTCCCCAGGGTCTTGGAGGAGCCACCAGAAACATGCTGGGGCAGAGACCTGCTAGGAACCCCAGGGGCAATGGCAACAGCAGGCCGTTGGCTTCATGGTGAGAGCTGGACCCTCAGGGAGGCTATGCCTCCGATTGCTACTCTAGATGCTGGCCTTCTAGAACTTTCTCTGCCCTTCCCTACAAAAGGGGGAACAGGGGCCTCAGATCATGGCTCCCTGCTTGGCCCTATATGGCCCCAGGGGACAGAAAGTCACTGGATACTGCCAGCAAAGTTGGTGCTAGAAGGTGGAGAATCCCTGACTTCCCATTCCTCTCAGCTGGGGGTGGCAGCAGGCAGGTAACAATGCCACTGGGATCAGTGGCTTCCCAGGCTACAGAGTTTGGGAAGCAGAGCTGTTCCCAGGCTCCACGCCCAGCACTCACTCGTTAACAGAGTCCTCCCACCAATCCTTGCAGGTGGAAACTGGGCATGGAGAGGTACAGTGACTTGCCCAAGTCCATAGAGGAGCCCCAAACCTGATTCCCTCTACCACATGCATTTTATGCCCTTTGGTGTTGTGTCGGATCAACACAGATCAATTATGGTCAGCTCCTGTGCTGGTTGGCAGGAGACTTTTCAGAAGGAACCAAAGGAATGGCATGCTCCGTTCCCTATGCTCACGCACACATTCCCTGTCCTCCCTGGGAAAAACATTTCCTCGTTAAGTAGATGTCACACTGTGGGACATCTGGTGATGATGCAACCGGGACACACAGGAGGACGGCACTCAGAGCGGCACCAGGCAACATGAGAAGGTCTCAGTCTAGAAGCCCCACATCTCTACTACCATCCTCATTAATGTCTAAGTCTTATACATAGTATGTCAATTGCTTCCATAACTTTGCAATGTGAACTGGCACGGCTGTTTACCTAACATCATGTAAAGTCACATGGTTACTAGATGGCGGAGTTGAGGGTCAAAGCCAGGCATCTATCCCCAGCAGTCGAAGTGCCACCAGCAAAGTGCAATCAGTGACCCTCAGGCTGCTTCCCCTGGAAGGAACAGAGAGCTGTATGTATTTTTAAAATGTCCTTAACTTCCTTCCAGTTTAACACCTGCCCCTCATTAAGTGCAGGGCACAGTCGGTGTCACTGGGGGTCAAATAAGGGGCCTGGAGGCAGTGGACTTGGGTAGCCCAGCACATTCACTCAGGGAGTCCATCATCTGGTTCCGTCCCTGGACACTTGCGAGGCTCAAGAGTGGCCCATGTCATCCGGGAGAGGAATAACCACCAGCTTTTCCAAGACCCCTGGGATCCAAAGTTCAAAACAATAGAAGTGCTGGATTGCCCTTGATACAGAGGTTTTGTAGGTGGCTAATTTTAGCTGAGAACTTCCAGCAGTTTCCCAGCCACGTCACTGGTCACTGTCTCAGCCCTGGCCCTGGACAAAAAGGCCTTGCTTTTCCTCCTCAATTGTTCTCAGCTGGGAGCCGAGAACTGCCTGGGGCTCAGGACAATTCCCTTTGTGCCTGTTTCCTCCAGGCAGCTCTTAAAACTCATAGAATGGTCAGCCTTGAGCTCCCAGCCTTTGGTTCTCTGGCCCCTCTAAAGTCGTCGCTCCTGCTTCAAAGGTCATCCTGGTGGGCGCAAGGTCAGGGCAGAGTGAGGGACTGATGTGGTAGCCACAGTTCAGAGAGGGTATGAGTGGCCTGAGGTCACACAGCACTGTGGCAAAGTTGATCCCGGACAGTGCGTCTGTCTATAGATTCCTGGGCCAATGCTGTATGAGGGATGTGCTGAAATTCTTCCGTTTCCAGCAGGAGTGCCAGAGTGCCAGAGTCTGACCTTGACACCATCTGGGGGTGAGAGGCTGCCTTATGGCTTTGCAGTCCTTTACAGCTGGTGATTCCTGCCTCCTTCTTCAAGCCTCACCTGAAAGTCTCCTCCTTAGAGCCCTGTTCTGCCTGCAACCCCTGCACCACCACTGCCCTGCCACTGCCACCAGGGCCCTGCCCTTCCTCTGGCTTGTCTTTCTCAAGTGCACTGGCATGCTTCCCTGTTCACATCCAGGCCCCTCCAGACCATTCCAGAGGACAGAGTACATTCAACACATAGCACATCAGCACATCAGAGGCTCTTAAGGCTTGGGACAGGGACATCTTCAGATACATTAGAGGCAGCATGACCTCACAATGCTTTCATTTTGAAAGTCCCATAGCATGAAGGCACTTCTTTGTCTACTGCTATGCCTCTGGGTTAGCCTGGTATACAGTAGAATCTTTCTTTCTTTCTTTCTTTCTTTTTTTTTTTTTTTTAAGGCAGGGTCTCAAGCAGCCCAGGCTGGCCTTGAATTCACTATGTGGATGACCAGGCTTTTTTTTTTTTTTTTTTTCTTTTTTCTTTTAAAAGAAAGATTTATTATGTATACAGTGTTCTGCCTGCATGCCAGAAGAGGGCACCAGATCTCATTATAGATGGTTGTGAGCCACCATGTGGTTGCTAGGAATTGAACTCAGGACCTTTGGAAGAGCGGCCAGTGCTCCTAACCTCTGAGCCATCGCTCCAGCCCCTGACCAGTTGTTTCTAAACATTCTGACTCTTCCTTCTGAGTGTTAGGATTATCAGCCTGCACCCACCACACCTGTTTATGGTGTTGACCCCAGGGGAGTTGACCCCAGGTCTTCGTGTATGCCAGGCAAGAACTCTATCAACTGAGCCACATCCCCAGACACTTTTATATATTGTAGATACTTAAGAAGTGCAAAGTACTGAAGTCCCTGAACTCTTTCCTCTGGAGGCTCCTCACCTTCCTACACAGACAAGAGGAATAGTGAGCCTTGGGGAGGGTGCCTAAGGCCAAGGATAATCCCCCATGCCCTAGCCAGTTCAGGGTACCTCTCTGTAGAGGCAGGCCATTTCTGTGGCCTGCCCCTGCAGCCACTCCAGCCAGGCCTGCACGCTGTAATTAGAGTGCTCCTTGCAGGCCCTGGTAATGAGGGGGTGTCTGGTGCCAGCCATAATTACAGCCTGGTTGGAAGGCACAGGGGCCGCCTCCAAGCCACATTACAAAGTCTGCAGCAGGACTCCCCGCCCGACTGCTCCCTTTTTATGGGGATGGTTAAAGGGAGGGACGAGGAATTGATGGAGAAGCCAGCTCAGGCTGGGGGCTGCGGTCTCGGGAGAGTTGAGAGCTGAGAGTCCAGGCCTGTACTGCTTTGAAATTATGCTCCTGCCTCACCCCTACCCACCCACGCCAACATTCCCATCCAAGGTAGAGGTCAGACAAGCAAGGACACCAGCTGAGACATCCATGTGGCCCTCAGCTAGGCCCAGGGTCATAGGCCTTCGAGAACAACCCCAAGAGGACACAGCACACCTATTTACTTAACTAATTGTCAGGGCTCAGACACCTTGGTCTCAATCACATAGCTACTAAAGGCAGATACTTGGCTGGGGCCTCTAGACCCTGTCCCTGTGTCCCTGATGGCAGTGGTACAGGGCAAAGTACAGGTGAGGCTCAGCCAAGCCCAAGAGCCTTACAGTTTGCAGCTGGTTCTCTGGGAGGCCCACTGGAATCTCCCTGTTTCTTTAAGAGATGAAGAACTTGGGCCAGGGTGTTGCTAGGTGGCAGGGTGGCTTGTTTAGCATGTTCAAGACCAGATGCGGAGTTTGTTCACCAGGACTGGGTCCAGGGATTGACATCCCAACTTCAGGTTTCTGCTGGAATCTCAAGATTTATCTCTGATTTAATTGGTCCCCATCCCACCCTCCTGCAACCCAGGGAACACCAACTGGAATTGGGTGACTTGACTTCCTTAGTGACCGGTCTCCAAGCTCGGTTAGCCTGCTACTATCCCTATGGAGCTGCCTAAGTAGGCTCCTGTTAAACCATAGTATAGACCAGGGGCCATTCTGATGTATAGACCCAAAGGCAGCTTCTGCAAGAAGCATTGTATCAAACGCAGCAGCAGGCATCTCTGCACTCGGCTCCCATGCCCCCTCCCTTCCATAGCTTCTTCCTGGACTTTTCTCCCACCTCAAATACCTGGCTCCAAGGACCACTGCCAGTTTCCCACAGGTAACCCACAGAGATGCAGTCACTAAGATGCCTCCCCTCCCCCACTCTACCTGGAACCCCCAGAGCCTCTTCAATAGCACCTCTAATCCCAGAGAGACAAAGTGCCTGTTGCCCTGGGCTTCAAGGGTATGTAAATGCTGTCCTAGAGGATGGGATGGGACTGAACAGGCTGGACACAGCTCTGCCAACCCCAGCCTCACTTTCATATCTTGGGTCTTGAGCCTACAGGCACTGCATGGAAGACAAGGAGCCCCTGAGAGTAGGGGAGGTAACCGCTTCATCTGCTTGGCTGAGCCAGGACCGGAGGGCATTTTTCAGAAGGACACTTTAATTAGGAAACAGGGCAGCCAGCCACAGGGACTTATGAGCCACACCCTGTGCAATCAGAGGCCTATATAGTCTAGGCCTGGCCTGCTCTCTGACCTCGGGCAGCTTCCACCTCCTCTTGTGGGGCTTGGGCAGCCCCCTCTGGGCCTCCCCGCCCCCCTCACCCATGTCTCCTCAGACTGTGGCCTCTGGCATAGAGCACTGGATTCTATGACATGTTTTTCTCGCAGTGCTCTGGCTCTTGGAGGTGGGACCAGTGTTGATGAGGTTAGTGGAGGCCCTCATGACAGAGGCAAGGGCAGTGAAATCCCTGCTCCTGCATGTCCCCACCAGCAGAGACAATGACAAAATTCCCTTTTGGCCACTGCCTTGTTTCTCAGAGGTCTCAAGCACTGCTGTTCCAGGCCAACAGTCAGGAACTGCCTGCCCTGCTGTCTGTCCCAAATGAGTGGTGGAGACCTGTGTTCCACCCCTCACCTTGCCCCATCCACCTGCGTCATCAGCCTTTTCTTTCTTTCTTTCTTTCTTTCTTTCTTTCTTTCTTTCTTTCTTT
>OU015751.1:21729461-21744238 GCA_907169655.1 Acomys percivali | reverse complement strand
TTTCTTTCTTTCTTTCTTTCTTTCTTTCTTTCTTTCTTTCTTTCTTTCTTTCTTTCTTTCTTTCTTTCGATTTATTTATTTATTATGCATACAGCGTTCTGCCTGCATGTAAGGCCTGCAGGCCAGAAGAGGACACCAGATCTCATGATAGATGGTTGTCAGCCACCATGTGGTTGCTAGGAATTGAACTCATGACCTTTGGAAGAGCAGCCACTGCTCTTAACCCCTGAGCCATCTCTCCAGCCCCTGTGTCATCAGTCTTAGGTCTCTGTGTCCTTATTTCCTCTCTGAGACTCCCAGGCAACTACTAAGGTAAACAGAGTCACAGTACGACAGCAACCAGGACAGGGCTGAGCAGGAAACTGGAGCTCAAGTCTTGTCCACAGACTCTTATCTGTCTGGCCGTGGGGAAGAGCTTTTTTAAGTCCCCCAGTCTCCTCCATGGTCCTGGATAGGCAAACACCACATTCTCATGGATGCAAAAGTACTTTACAAGCTGTAAAGGGCTGTCCAAGCCTAGGATTAGTCATTTTAATATTTCTAATTATCTCTTTTACAGCACTGACTCACCTCCATCCTGCCCATGATGGCTCCTTCTTATCCCAGCTTCCCTAGCAGGACTCCAGTGGCATCTCTGGTTTATAGGACACCCCACAGGCCCGCACCTTAAGGCCCGAGCTCCTCCTTAGATTGGGGAGGTGGCAGTCATCCTTGAGCAGAGTGAAGGGAGAGAGACTTTGAATGCTCCATTTTTTGGTAGGAGGATCTTTGCCCATCACTCGGGTACTCTGCAGGCCCAAAAGGAACAGCCACAAAGGTGTGAGAAGGACCCTGGTGACTGGGAGGCGGGAGGGAACATGGTAAGAGCTCCCTTCTGCCTTTTCTTTTTTTCTTTAATTCTTTCTTTCTTTCTTTCTTTCTTTTTTTGTTTTTGTTTTTTTGTTTTTTTTGTTTTTTTGAGGCAAGATTTCTCTGTGTTAGCCTTGACTGTCCTGGACTAGCTTTGTAGACCAGGCTGGCCTTGAACTCACAGCAATCCACCTGCCTCTGCCTCCTGAGTGCACTACCACCGCCCCAGCTGCCTCTTCCTTATAGACACCCTGGAAGGATTCTCTGGGAGACCCATGCTGCTTAACTTCTGGCAAAGTCTTGCCCATTTCGGACCTCCTTCTTCAAAAAATGAAGTGTTACAGTCATGGCTTGTCCTAAGACCTAGCTACTACGAGGAGAGTTTCTAGGAAAAGTGTACTAGCTGCTGGGAAAACGCCGGGCTGCCTTGCTACATGTGTGTTGTGGGGGCAGCTGTAGCCCTGACCTGATTCCTTATCATGTGTGGCAGCAGGTGGGCAGAGACAAGCACAAAGCAGTTAATATGGATGCCTTCAGCCTCACCAAGAGGTGGGAGCCTGGCTCTGCTCTGTCCAGAGCTAGGGACACCTATCTCACCCAGACACTAAGGCCTTGTCCTTAGTGTAAAGGGACCAACACACAGAACAGGAACTTGGTTTCAATAGCTGTGGAGTTTTAGGTGAGTGGCTTCCCCTCTCTGGGCCCTAGACAGCGAGGTAGAATAAACCAAATCACACTTGGTATTACTAGCTAAACGGCTGTCATGAAGAAGATGCTCAAAAAAGCATTCCCAACCAATTCTTGTCTAAGATGCTGGCCTTCATTTCCCTGTCTACAAAATGGGACCATCAGCAAGGCACTGATACAGAGTGGGGACTCGGTGTTTGTGGGAGCCACCAATACCAGGTGGCCTGGCAGAGGTCCCTGCACATCTGGCCATTGTCACCTTTCAGCCTTACAACAGGCAGACATTGTTGTCAGGTCCCAGGTGGCTGCTGGGCCCCCTGCCAGAAGCAACACCGTCCCAACCCACACACACACACACACACACCCCTCAAGGAGCACCTGGTGTAAAGAGGAGGGAGCTTGCCGCCCAGCAGTGGGATGGCTAAGGAAGAGGGAAGCCAGAGCCTCGGCAGGAGGCCTTGGGTGCTCCCCACTTCTCAATGGGGTCCAGCATAGAGCACTGGCCACCTAGGTGACTGGTTCCGAGACGGGGAACGCCTCCAGACCTTAGAACCTGGACCACGGTCAGCATTAGTTCACTTAGAAAGCTCAGCTCCAGCCTCCTACCTTTCCCATGAGGTAATATTATCATCCCATTTAGCAGGTGGGGGTAGGTGGGGCAGAGGTAAGTGGCAGGCAGCTCACACACTGAGCTAGGGAGCAACTGTGTGGGACTCAAGGTGAGCGGTGTCATGGGGGGGGTGGGTACAGTCTCTTCCTGCTTGCTCCTCAGTGCCTGACAGAGAGAAACCACAGGCTGCTCCAGCTACTAATGAGGGACTCATTTGGTTATGGGAGTGCAGTGTTCACCTCAACTAGCCTCCTCAGGACATTATCCTGGGTACTGGCCTTTCCCAAACCCTCTTATCCCTTGTCACCTCTGACCCTTCCTGAACATCCCTTACACAACTGTTCAATGTTCTCTTGGCTTCCCCAAGCTTATCTTCTCTGCTCCCTTGCACCACGTTGGCTGGAGTGCTCCTGGGACTCAGCAGAGAGGCCTGGGCCTGGGGCTCTGGCCTGAGCCTGGGTAGCAGTGTGTGACTGGACGAGTCCTGACCCTCTCTCAGCCTTGCCTTCCCACCCATCAAGGAAGGATCAGATGAGACACTTAGTCTAGGATCACCAAAGCCCGCTTCCTAGACACATAAGGCTGGGGTGCCGCTGAGCATCTGGGACTTCAAGTCTGAGTTCACCTCTTGGCTCTGCACTGAGGAAGCTTGGTCTGAGGAATGAAAAACAAGGCCACTCTCCACAGAGGCCTCCTCCCTGGTCTCCATCTGCTCCCCCCCCCCCCCCCCCAAGCTTTCTGGACTGAGCTCGGGCCTCTGTCTGAGTCCCGTATGCTCCCCCATTCCACTCTTAACCTGTGGTGGCTGCCCCTGTCACTAGATCCATTCCTGGCAGAGTTATTTCCCTCTGCATGAGCTTCCATTAGGCAGGAAGTACACCAGTTACAGGCGGGGCACAGGGTGGGATAAGGTGGTCATAAATCTCTCCCCGCAGCACCACCACCAATGCTGCTGGCTCCGCAGCACCTTCCCTTCCTGGAGTAGCTGCAGCTAGGTTGCATGCGGTTCTGTGGGGGAGCAGTTGTGTGGGTGCCGCTGGCATGCGCCACTCACCGAGTCACTTCTGAGTAGGTCCTTGTGGTCACAATAGTTCAACTCTCTTCACAGAGACACCTGGCTGTCCAGAGGGAAGGGCCAAGGTTGCAGACAGATCAAGTCACTGAGACTCAAAAGATGAGGGTGATGACTACGGCAAGCACACAGACCAAAAATCTAACACTGTCTCCTAGGAGCATGGAAAGAATGGGACTCAGGAAACATGGGCAATGGCATCAAAGAGCGCGTGCAGCTTTGTCCCTTTTTCCGGCTACCAGCTACCTCTCCCACAATCCCCTTTCCCTTTTGGAGCATGGAAGGAAGAGTTCTTTTGTTTTGGGGTACAAGCTGCCAGGAGTGAAGGAAGCCTCGGCAGATCTTCTGGAAGTCAAATGTGCTGGGAAGGGTGAGAGTCAAGCCTGCTAGTTGGGCCCAGAGCCTCTGGCCTCCTCCGTGGACCAAGTTTGGTTGAGGAAATTAAACGAGATCACAGGGGTGATATTAAAAGAGCAAATTACTTTAAAGGGCTTCCTCTTGGTCCAGATCTGACTGCAGATGGAGGCCGCTAATTAGCAAATGAGGAGTGGCCTGCTCAATGAAGCTGGTCCTCACATGAAGCTGGTGTTTCTAGGGGTGCTGGAAGGGAGAGCCCCCAGTTTCTCCTTTACTCTCCTCGCTCAATTGGAGAGGTGCAGGTAAAGTATTGCTGTGTCTGTGTCCATCTGCAGGGACTTCTGGGAATAAAGGTGGGAGGTGGCCCTTATCCCTAATCCACAAAGCAACCTGACGGGGGCGTATAAAGTAGGGCATGACTTTTCACCTACAATTCCACTTCAGAGAAACTCTCCCAAGGGACTCCACTAACTGTGAGCAGAGCAAAATGCCCCTCTGGCTGAGTGAAGAACACCTATGATGTTAAATGCACGCACTCCGGTATGACGAGCTAAGAAGTCTGCGCAATTACTCAAGGACAGTGGGGGGGGGGGGTGGGGGAGGGGAGTTACATGAGGAGATCAGAGCGATGCTAAGTACATGATTAAACCATAAAACAAACCTGGGCATGTGCCTGAGAGGAAATGTATGAACAGGCAAGGAGGAGTCAGGTCAGGGTGGGATTATGAGTGATTTTTTTCGGAACTTTTTCCCAGCGTTTAGGGGAAATGCGGACCGCAGTTATCTGAACAATGTAAACAAACAAGCAAATAAACCTCTTCCTGGACTCCCAGATTGTGAGGACAGCAGAGCCTGGTGTCGTTTCAAAGGACCTGGAGATTCTGGGAAGTGACCTCCGCTAGACATACAGCCTAAGCATAGCTTTGCAGTGAGTGGTAGTCTGTGAAGCGCCTCAGGGCAGGAGCTCAGGGGCTGCAGCTACCCACCTATGCACCTGTTCCCACAGGAAAGTACCTCTGGTGACCCACATTGTTCTCTATAATTGAGGGGCAAGGAATAGAGTTCACTCCAAAGCCAGGAAGTAACTCTCCCCTTCATTCAGGTCAGCTTATTTGATGGGGACCTAGGGGGTCTGTGGACCCGTGAGAAAAATCTCCCTAGGCTGGGCCCACGCCATTGAGTAGACTCCAGGGGCCCATCCCAGAGGCTTCCTCTGGCTATTTCCTGGCATTGTTGACCCCATAATCCCAGCAGCATCAGGACATGCCACCTAGTAGTCCTCCCTGATCAACAGACTGGTGGGACCCAGGTCTTCACAGACCGTGTGAGATCTGATTATCTGTGAGAGAGGAAATCCCGATCCCCTCCATCAGCTCCTCTAGGACACTCCATTCCCCTGGCGTTGGGTGTAAGAAGCCATTCGAATTTGCATAAAATTTGCATCAATTTGCATAGCCACCTGCTACAGTGGAGAGAGCATTGAACCAAGACTCACACTTTGGAGCCCAGTCCCAAAGATATGATTAACAGGCTGTATGACCTTGAGCAAATCACTGTCCTCTCTCAGCATCGGTTCCCCTATCTATTGAACTGGGGAACTACATTGCCAAGAAGTGTGGACCTGGCTGGAGGATGGATGGAGCAGCTGTGATGTGACAGCAGGAAGACAGACATGCAAACAGCTGGGAGTGGGTCCCTGCTGTAATCTCTACTTTGGGCAGGTGCTTCCTGAACACTTCCTGGGAGACACCAATGAGACAGCCTCTCTCACATCCTGACTGCTACGCTTCTGCTCACTGTACCCCGACCCAGGCTGTGGGGACACCTAGGGAAAGACACACACCCCTGCTCTACCCAGCTGCTCCATCTCTCCTCCCTTACGCAGTCCCTGGGGAAAACAGTCACTCTGGCATCCTGCAAATGCTTTCAGCCAGGTGCCAGGGAGCTTGGTGGGGCCCCGGGGAGTAGGAGGTGAGGCCCTAGGTTGTCCTGGAACCGTCTGGACATAGCACATGCACACAAGTATACACACTCATGCACACCCACCACCTCCCTAGCTTAGACCACAACTATGATGGAGAGCGGTGACATGTGTTTGTCCCAGCCTTCCCTGCAGAATCCCTGGGCCTCCTGCAAGTTATTTCCAGGGCGATGGAAGGGGAGGAGGTGGAAAGAACACTTCAATCCTGGGGAGCTGCTCTTACGGCTCCTTGCATCAGGATCTCTTGAGCATAGCGTTGAGGGGAAGGGCAGGGCAAGGCAGCAAACTCTGGAGAAGGTGGACCCTGGCACCAGCTTCTCTGTGGGGTCACCAGCATAGGGCATCCATCAAGTGCAGCTGCGACCAGGAGTTGGTGAAAGAGGCAAGAGAGCTTTGGCAGCTGCGTCATGGTACTTCTCAGGCTTAAGCTGGCGTGAGCCAGGCTTTGGACTGTCCCAAGGAGTCTGCCATGAGCTGTGTGGGCATGAGAAGCAGGGAGCACAGGCTGAGCTGCAGAGGAACATGCAGCTGCAGTTCAGGTGACAGAACACTTGCCTCACATGCACCAAGTCCTGGGGTTCCTTGCCCAGTGTCCCATAACCTAGGAGTGGTGGTACAGGCCCAGGGTCCAGCACTAGGGAGATAGAGGCAGGAAGATGAGATGTTTGAGATCACTTTTGGGATATATGAGACCCTGTCTTAAAAATAAAGGCAAAGAGTTGGGCAGGATAGTGGGGCAAGCTGCTTTACACCTTGAGGTCCTCTGTTGTCTGGTAACCCTCCTCCCCTCTCCACCTCACCCTCCTACTCCCTCATGCCACACTCACAACCAGAAGATGGTAATGAATGAATGCATGCCAGTGCTTAGCTTACCCTCTCCATTTTATACAACCCAAGGTCTTCCTCCGCCACAGAACGGTCCTAACAGGCGCGCCTGGAGACCTGCCTCCTGGTGTGGCAGCTGACGCTTACTGCCATGTCACCTAGGTTGGATGTGCGAGGAGATATGTAAGGCTTTTTAAGGTGAAAAGGTGGAAGTTCTCCACTTAATAAGGAGCCAGGGGATAACCCCGTAAGAACCACTATCAAGTGGTAACAAGACTTGGTAATTTGGTCCTGGATCTATGACAGCCAATACCCAGCATGCCACCCAAAAGCAGACATCACTAAAAGATGCTGGCCTTCACAAACAGGTCTAGATGTGGCCTGGGACTCTCAGCTCAACACACCAGGCAATAAGCAACACACCAGTATCGAGCTTTGTGACATGAGCCATTTCGGCAGGAGCTAAGCTGGGACTCCAGGAAACACCCGATGCTTCACTCAGGAGTGGGGGAAGAGGGCGGGGAGGTTTTGAGGGGGGCAATAAAAATTGGGGCCTTTTAGGAGGGCTCGAGCATGCAGCCAAGGAAGGGGATACTGTTTGGGTCCAGTTGAACAGCTGGAAGCTTAGGGTCATTCCTGAAGGTCACAGGGGCCTCTGAAGTATGCCTGGCTGGGACTGCCCCTTCAAAGGCATCCTGAGGACCAGCGACTGGGGCTCCAGTATGGTTAAGAGGCCTTTAGCAAGCTGCTGGCTCAGACTCAGCAGACTCAACCCTGGGCTTCCACACTCTGCTTTATAAAGGGGGACTGCCTGGCACCACAGCAGACACCCCAGGGGGTAGGGGACTGGGCACCCTGTAGCCCCCACACTTTGTACCTGGCTGCGATGGAACTTAGAATGCTTCAGCACTCTGTCTAAGCAGCAGGACCAAAGCCACGTGTGCACCGGGATCCATGGCCAGATTCCCAAGGATGCAACCCTCTAGCCGGAGTGCTCTATCTCTGCAGTGTGGAATACTCACTCCGCAGATGACTGCACAGCCGCTAGCTTGCAGCCTCCGCCCTCCTTGCTGACTATGAGGGAGGCAGAAGGAGCCATAGATCCTGCCAGAGTATAGAACCAGAGCTGGGAAGCCACTCCATGGAGACAGCTCCAGGCCTTGCCTAGAGAGTATAAAATCAGGGTGCCCACCTACAGGGCCAGGGAAGTCTCAAGCAGGCGCAGGTGAGGTCATCGCTCTCTGTCGCTATTGTCCTCAAGCCTGGAAAGTCAAGGGCCCTTGCAAGCTGGTGCAGGGGAAGCTGGGCCAGGATTCTGGAGGCAGCTGGGAGCCAAAGGTCCCAAATGTGGTCCCTTTGACAGTACTGTTATGTCAGGGCAAGAGCTCAGGCTGTGCCAGGCTCTAGTGCCAAGGTCCAAGCTGGCAGCATGCCTGAGAAGCCTCATTGGAGCTCACATGTGGTGTCAGACCATGCCAAGTAAGCAAGCTGGACATGTGGCCGCCATCCTATATTTATGATGTATTCAGTTGTAGGGTCAGGTGTCCATGCAGCAGAGCTCTACGAGGAGAGACCGAATGCCTGGTCACCTGTGAATAGATACCTCCCAGAGGCCCAGTGGCCCCCCCATCAGCAGTGGTAAAGCTGGGACAACAGGTGCCAAAGACAAATGTGTGTACTCATCACCTGCGGGAATACAGACAGGCGGCGCACAGGTGCGTGTGTGCAGATGGTGTATCCGATGGGGTGAGCATTTATGTCTTTCTGTGAGAGTATTTGCCAGGAGGGACCCTGAAACCCTTGTCTCTGTGTACCTGCCTGCCATGAGTATGAGCCAGCATTCACCATGATTACAGACAGCCTCCCTGTGCACTGGTAAAGAGTGCCACCAGCTCCAGCTCATGTCAATATGCATGTAAGGGAGCCACTTTTAAAACAAAGACCTTAGGCTGCAGAGGGGGGAAGAAAAACCGCTGAGATTCTTGGGACCACGGAGCTCAGCGGATCTTCACGGGTCTACTGGGGGCTATTACATGAAGCGAGTGTCCATTCTACCTAATGCATAAATTACTAATGTAAATTAAAGGATAATTGAAGCCCTTCAGGCCTCAAATTTAAATTATTTAGCAGGTAGTCAGGAATAGGAGAAAAAGGGAGGAAGAGCTGAGTTTAACACCCTGGGGGGGGGGGGTGCCAGCTCAGAGGGAACAGGAAAAGGGCCCCTCCTCCCATCCTCTCACCAGCTTCCAGCCTTCTGCTCTGGGACTTCTCTGGGCCCTGTCTACACAGCCTTCCTCTAGGTCATGCAGCCTCCCAGGAGAGCATTCCTGCTTGGGTAAGCATTGCTGGGCCAGAGGCAAGCCTGCCTCCCCTAGGGGTGCGCACAGACTCCAGTTCCTTAGAGGCAAGATCTGCATCCTCTTGGGGGGAGTGACCCCCCCCCCAGGAGCTGAGAGCTGGAGCTGGAGCCAGAAGCTAGGGCCCTGGATCACTCCAGGAGAGAAGACAGCCGGAGGGGCTGGCCAAAACACTGAAGGCTTGCCCCCCCCCACCCGATACTTTTCCTGAAGGCTTAAGATGGGCCTCCCAGAGGTCTATAGGACACTGGAGTGGGGGAGGCGGGGGAGTCTTCCTTCACCAGAGCCCTGCATCCCAGGTACACCTAGGGAGGAGGAGTGACTTTCCCTGGACCTGCTGTGTATGAAGTATGGAACATTCCAGTTTGGGGATACAGCCATTCATTGCTCAAGCCTTGACCAAGGCTCCAGGGCATAATGATGGGAAAAAGCCCACACTCAGGCTCTGGAGTCAGCGTGGGTTTGGTTGGGGAGTAAATGCCAGGTAGAGTACAGAGAGTTCCGGGGACAGGGCGAGGCCACTGGACAGCTTAGCCAACAGTAGAGCCCTCAGTGAGTGAGGACATGAGCCAGAGCTGTTGACACCTTCCCCCTCCAGCTCATCCCCTGGCTGAGAACTCCTCTCTGTGAGTGAGTGTCCTTTGCTCACTCAGCTCCCATGATGCCCCGCCACCCACACCGCCGTTTCCCCTGATGTCTGGGGTGTTTCCTCTTTGGCACTCCTGCCACCTCTGTGACTTCTCTGCTTTGGGACAGGGATGTCCCTTAACTACCCTGATTGTCTCCGGGAACTTGTGCCAAATGGCTGGGGCTCAATTACTGGTCCAGTTACCGGCTTTCGGGACAACCTGCGCCAGGCCTGAGCATGCCACTGGTGGATGGTCAAGGCCAATGACGCTCGCCATTGGCTTCATGCAGGAATCTAAACAGAGGCTCAGCCCAGACGGGTCGCTGGCGCCAGTGCTCTCGGAGCAGCAGAGGCAGGATCAGGCAGGTCCCTGGTCAGGCGGGGGATGGGCTAGAGAGAAGCTGCAGAACGCAGCACTGCTCCCCTGTGGGCCTAACTCAGTGAGTGAGAAGGACATGAGCCAGGACTGTTGACACCTTCCCCCCTCCAGCTCGTGCCACCATGGGCACTGCTGTGGCTCCATGATCCGAGAGGAAGAGCAGGGGGTAGGGTGAGGGGTAGGGGGTGAGTGGTCAACCGGGAGGTGGCTCTGACAGGCTCTGACAGGCATCATTCACAGCCATCCACCCAGCTCCCCTCCTCAGTTGATTACCAATCATTCACCCAGTGACTCCTGAAAGACAGTGTGTATTTATGTTCCTTGGCTGCCCTTCAGGGTAGTCTGCCCCTCTTAGGAAGGCTCTCTTGCCAACCCCAACAGGCGAGATTCCAACACAGCCCACGCTCCACCCCCTACTCTGAACTCACTTGCCCCTGTGTTAGACAGCCACCAGGCCACCCAGCTCCTTGAGGAAGCTTCACTGATAGATACTCTACCCTGGGACCCTCCAAGCTTGTCGGGACCTCTCCACGTCCCTTCACTCCCTCTGCAGGGCACAGAGCACCCTTCTACCTCCAAGACCCTAATCAGGACACTTAGTCTCTGTTTCTACCTTTCTTGTTTTATTTTTTGTAGCCCAGTCTTGTCTCCAACTCCTGGTCCTCCTGCATCAGTCTCCCAAGTGCTGAGATAACCAGTACACAGCACCATGGCCACTTAGAGTCTGGGTTTTTGCCTAACTTCTCTCAGGTGGGAGCCTGGTCCCCCCAGCTAAGCTGTCAGCTAGTAGATGTCAGATTTGGGTCTATTCTTAAGACACTTGTTATCTCACCTAAGCCAGTGGTGCAACTCACTGAGAGCCAGGGGACAAGCCCCAGGCATACACAGGGCATCAGATAATTTACAGAACAGCCCTAGAGGCTACACGATTTGTTCTATGTAATAGGAGCCAGGACCGCCATCCAGGCCACACAGGGACAGAAGACAATTCCATGGCACCCCTGTAGAGCCAAGGACCCCTCAGCTGAGAAGAATCTAAGCATAGGCCTTTCTCAGAGGACAGCTGAGGATGGGCAGACAACTAGAAGAGCCCAAATCTTCTTCACCAGGTCCTGTGGTCAGGCTGGTATGGTCCCTAGCCTGCGGTCTTGATCAGAGCTAGGAAGGCATCAACTCCGGATATGTATACCCAATACACCCCCCTCTTGTCTCTCATCATCTGTGGCAGCTAGGCTGCCTCCTTCCTCCAGACCACCCAGAAGGGCAACTGAAACCCCCAAGCTTCTGTGTTCTCAGGACCTGCCTACGCCCAGGCTGGTGATGCAGGGCTCTGTCCCACTGGACTCCACAAGGCAGAGCTGAGCACCAAAGCTGAAGAGGGAGCTCCAGGGAGCTTCTAGCTTGATCCTGAGTAGCACTGGGACTTCACACTGTGAGCAAGCTTCCAGGTGACAATGACAGAGATGCTCTAAGGAGGTCCCAGCTGAACCTCAGCTTCCCTCTGCTTCTCCAAGCACCAGCTCCAGCTTCCCAGAGAGTTGGAGTCATGGACGGCAAATACACCATGCAGTATAAAAAGAATTCTTTTCAAAAAGTGGTCCCCAGGGGGGGGGGGGGGGGGGGGGGGGGAGAGGGAGGTCGATGAGAAAGGAGCCGGGAGGACAATAGTGAATAGAGTTAGGATTATTTCCTGAACTCTGACTCCTCGTGGGAACAAGGTTATGAAAAGCTTTTCTTAAAATGGTTATTATTTAGTGGGCTGCCCAAAATAAACATGCACATCCATTGCACGGAGCCAAGCAGGAAGCAAAAAACATCTGGGAGACATCTGGCTGCTGGAGAACAGGGAAGTGGTGGGAAGCTGGTTGGGGAGGGGCTGGCCGGAGCCGGATGGCTGCGTGCAGTGGTCACCCATAGCTACACACTGTCACACCAACTAGCACGGCAAGCCTGTGGCCCAGCTCGCCACATAAACACATGCGCAGAAGCACATGGGAACAGTCCCAGGGACCTGGTAAGACTCGTGGCAGGCTGGAGAAGGCGCATTCAGAAGCAAACACCTTTGTGCTCAGCATCCTTCTGCTCCATTTGACTTGAATGTTTGCCTGTTACCTGATTCATCTATTATTCTAGGAAAGTAGAGTCTGGAGGTGACTGGGACTACCCAGTTCTGTTCAAAGCACAGGCTTCCCTTAATACCAGCTGTGAGCAATGCTCCTGAATGGGTCCCCAAAACAGAGAACACATGAGAACACGCTCGGGAGGCTAGGTCCATACCCCAGCCTCCAGGAGTAGGATGTTGCCATATAATTGAGAGGTCCCAGAGTAGGAAGCCAACCTCTTGCAGCAAGACACATGCTCAGGCTGCAGACAGGGGCATCACGCTAGTCTATAGAGACCAGAGGCAGCCTGGATTCTACACCAGGAACCCTGCACCATTTCTGTGTGGTGAAGTGCATCGTGTGTAGGGGTGTAGTGAGATACTTCCTGTACCTGGGAGACTCTGAACGCCACTCACCCCACACCAAAACCTAGGGGTCCATCCAAAGAACAGGTTGCAGAACAGCTGATGATGTTTCTGGTCTGCGGGGACATAGCCCCAAACCCTTTGAGGGGACATGGTGGTCTAGCACCATACAAGACCCTTTGAACCCCAGGGCTACCATCTTCCAGTTGCAAAGAGCTTTTGCCGTGAGCTGTGTCCACCTACACACTGGCCTGTCTCAGAGGGCAGATGATATAGCGGCTGGACGCTCTCTACCCTCCCAAAGAGGAAGTTCTGCCAGGTAGTTGTGATGCCTCCCCAGCCCCAACCTGGAAGCAGATGGGCTTTCCTCTGGGCAGAACCAGCCTGTAGGATTCCAAAGTGCCTCAGCTTCCTCATCTGCATAGATGAGACTGTCACAGCCTGGTGACACAGGGTATACAGCGAGCAGGAGCTTATTTCCTGTTCTAGAAGGCAAAGCCCCTCACAATTCTACTGGAGGCACCAGGGTAGCTAACTATGAGCTTCAGCCAAGCAGACCATCGGAGGTGCGGGGGTAGGGTGGGGGTGGGAATGCATCCACTGTGCTGCCGAAGGTAAAGGGCACAGTGGCCTAACTCAGGAGTTTGAAATCACTACAAACCCGGCCTTGCCACCACCTAGTAGCCTGGAGACACCACTGTGATCCTGTACCCTTGGGTGGCCCTGAACTCACAGAACTGCTCCTGGATTGCTAACAAGGAGGTCCCCCCGTCCGCTCCCCCCCCCCCCCCCTTGCCCCAGCTCTACCAGCCTGTGGATTTAGAGATGTCCTAGAGATGGGTCAGGCTAAGAAGACCTGCTGTCTCCCTGCCAGCAATGACTACTAGTTTAAGTCCAGACCATCCCTACACAGGAACAAAGGGAGACTAGCCTGAAATGGCACACCGAGTTCTAAGATGCAAAAGCTGGCAGCTCTCAGACCCATAACGCTGAGCCGCACATGAGAGCACCCCGTTATCTGAGGCCTTCAAAGCCTCCGTGGCAGGTGGGGCTTGAGCAGTCCCCTGCAGGGGCTGCCTTGTCCTAGGTGACCCACTGGGGTTCTTGGACCTGCTTGGACCACCTGTCCTTCAATGGAAGAGAATCTCAGCTCCACAAGAGGGTCTGGAAGGCAAGACGCACAACCCTAGCTGTTTGCTCGTCTGGAGCGTGAGGACTTAGTTGTTGCTTCTATGTGGGCAGAGTGCTCAGAACAGGAGTCACCCAAGAAGCCTTTTGATGGACTCAGAGACAAACCAAGCCTAAAATTAAACAAAACCACAGAGCTAGCTTGGAGGGTCATCCAAACCTGCCCTCTAGGTCGGATTCCTCACAAAAGACACCTTCTTGACTCCTGGAGAGTCGGCCTAAACCACAGGCATGCTCACCGACAGAAAGAAAGAGGAAGCCAGGCATGGTGGAGCACACCTTTAATCCTAGCACTCGGGAGGCCGTGAGTTTGAGGCCAGCCTGGTCTACAGAATGAGTCCAGGAAAGCTAGGACTATACCAAGAAACCCTGTCCCAAAAACCAAAAGAGATGGGGGTTGGGGGGGGGGCGGAGGGGAGACCGAGAATAGCAAACTCACATATCTCTGCTCTCTGCTAACACTAACACCACCCTCATCTCTAAGGCATCAGGCTGAGAGGTAGTGAGGTGTTACACTCTGGCCTCTGCTCAGATTAAGAAGCCACTGCATAGGGCCAAGCAGTGGTGGCACAACCCTTTAGCCACAGCATTTTGGAGGCAGAGGCAGGCAGATCTCTGTGAGTTCCAGGTCAGCCTGGTCTACAGAGTGAGTTCCAGAACAGCCAGGACTACACAGAGAAACCTTGTTTCAAAACACAACAAACAACCCTCCCTGTGCCCCCCCCCCCAAAAGAGGTCTCTGCATGGGCCAGTGTGAGGCCAAAGTCTAAGGGGTGCAGAAAGGTTGAGAGGAGACTAGACCTACCAGGCCCTACCACTCACACCTTCCTGACCTGTTGGCCCTCTGCCACAGCTTGGGCCTACCACAGGAAGACCATGGTACCAACCTCCATGGCTGGGCTACGCCCCCCCCCAGACTTGCCTTCCTCTATGCAGCCTTAAAGCAACAAGTGGCTGCTGGCCCAGAGCTGGGGAGGGGTAGGTCAGAAGATGGCGGTTTGAACATGACACCGAAAGCCAGCTTCCTGTCAGGACAGCAGGGCCGCATTGGGCTGCCTGTGAGGAGTATGGCACTTGATCTCCAGGGCTACGGCTCTGAGCAGAACTTCTGAGGAAAACACAGGGGTGCAGGGTTGGGGAAGGAGGGAGAGAGCCCACTATTCCTTCCCTCACTTGCCTAAAGCCCCTTTTACTGCCTCTGTTTTCACTGGAGCTCAAGGCCAGTCCTCCCACAGACCAGCAGCTGCCAGTGGCAGGCCTAGTAGCTTATACGCGTAAGGCTCGTATTGAGCATTCATCCCAGACCTACAATCTTATTTATAATTTTATTATTATTATTATTATTATTATTATTATTATTATTATTATTATTATTAT
>OU015751.1:21688185-21725685 GCA_907169655.1 Acomys percivali | reverse complement strand
CTCCATCTTGGCCTGTTCAGGCCCAGACTCTAGTATATATAAGCTTCTCCCTGTGAAACCTAGTCAGACCTACCCTTAGGAAACTAGTCCTAGGCTTGGGGCTAAACCTCCTGTGGAGTGAGCTCCACAGGAAAGCAAAGACACAGATGGGTGAGGGGCTAGGGGAATGTGGGGGGGGGGGCATGGTAGCTGCCAACTGGTCCCACCTCTGTCTTGCTCTGAGCTCTCAGCACAGTCCCTGGTGGCCCCCCCGGAGAGGGGCTGTCTGCAGATAATCAGGGGACAGATTTGGAAAGAAGGAGGAAAAAAAGCACCCAGGCGCCAGACAGGATCCTTATCTGCTGGGGCGGAATGTCAGAAACAGCACAGGCGGTGCAAGAGGCCGGTAGGAGTCCGCGGCTACATCTGCAGCTTGGGAGGGCAGAGGGGACCTGCCTGGGTCCTAGGGGACAGACGTGGGGGGTGGGGAGGGGAGGCTTTCTGGCCCAGACAGGCAGGAATGTGGCCTACCGGGAAAAGACTAGATGCCACATCCTGCAACCTCCTCTAGCCGCAAACTCTCACCTCCCCCAACCAAGAAAGGAGATGCATCAAGGCTCCCTACGGCAACCAGACCGCGATGTCCCTAACTGGTAACGAGGGACGGACTGTGTGAGTCACAAGACTAGCTGGGTCCTCTGGCTAGCTGTACTCCTGTACCCCAGAAACCCCATGCAAGTCCTATCCAAAATTCTAGGACACTCACCGCGCCCCACCCCCAACCCCACTACATGCAGCCCGTGAGGAAAATGCCACACAACAGGCAGGACCCAGCAGTCCCAAGAAGGCCACAGAAGTGTATTAGAGTCCGTGGATTGCTGTCCGTGAAACCCCAGGTGCAGGAAGACAGGTTTCTGCTGGGCACTGTTTCTCAGTGATAGATTCCCAGGCCAAGACTTCCCTGAGCCTTTTCCTGTGTCAGGGTCAAGGGCTCAGGCCCCAGGTTCTTGTTTAAATCCAAGACCTGCCACGGTGAACCTTGAACAAGTAGTCTAAAGCACCCACCCGCTGCCCCAGGCTTCGGTATCCTTATCGATACAATGGGCTTTCCAGCTGTAACACTGTAACATTCCATGGCTCGCCACTGGACCTAACAGCCCCCTAAGAACTTCAACTAACAGAAAAGCTACGAGAAACACAGCTAACTCTTAAACACAGGTCATAGAACATCAAACAGTGCCCATGTGTCCTGGGACATCCTTGCGCTACCTGTGGGCCCTTGGTGACCCCAGCCAGGGGCAGTTAGCCGGCCTATATCACTGGGTGGGAACCATAGGAGGAAATGGCAGGAAAGGATCTACAATAGGTGGCTGAGCTAGAGGGCATTGCCTCCGTGCCACACCGCCAGCCCCAGGAGGACTCGGCCTGGCCTGTCCCTCAGCTGTCAGCTGCAGAGCTTGTCCCCATTTGCTGCTCTGGAGGCAGCCGAAGGAGCAAGGAGCAATGGAGAGACTACAAAGCCATGAACAAAAAACCAGGCCAGGACAGTGGCTGCCCTTGGGCTTGAAATGATGGACCGGGAGCTGGGGACTCATAGGGGAGGTGAGACAGTAGGACTGGGTGGGAGTCCAGGCAAACAGGTTTGGCCAGTGGAAGAGACATTGAGAGAGCTAGCAGGAACCTCCGGCATTTTCCGGGCTGTTATTCTAGGCAGCTTTTTATTTATTCAGAGGTTGGGGATGCGGCTTAACAACTGTCAGCTCGATATTTATTACAGGTGCATCAGCCTGGACCACGACCCTATGATGGGGCAACCACAGGACCCTCTCCGCACACACCCCCCACCCCACCCCACCCCACCCCCATCTCCTTACTGTGGAACATACTTGAAAACCTTCAAGGAAAGGCTAAATGGCCTTACTTTCCTGAAAGACAACCAAAGCCAGTTCTTGGATTGCTTGCGGGCGGAGGGGGGGGGGGGACTGAGGTACCATCCTAGCTCAAGGTCATAGAGCATACTGGACATTGTAATAAACTAACGCACTGGGAGAGAAAAAGATTCTAGACCACATTCAGAGATGTGGGAGCAACCTGTCTGCCAGCCCAGGCAGGGATAGGCTGAGATAGCCCAAATCCTGGTGCAAGATTGCAGCCTTGCCTCCAAGGGGCCCAAACCCCCAGTGCCTCCTCCACACACCCAGGGTCATGCCACACACCTCATATCCTGGCTGGAAGACTACAGGAAACTGAAAGATGCCCTGGAACTGGAATTTGTTTATTCATTTCTATGTGGTCCAGGATGTGCCCAGAAGAGACTCGTGGTGGGGGCTTACGTCTGTCTATAGTCACCAAGTGCCCCAGGTTTCTATCAAAGGCTTCTAAGGCAGGCAACAGCAACCAATAAATCCTCACAGAGTCCCTTCCTAGCTGACTGAAGACATGTAAATGACCCAGTGCATCGCTGGGAGTGCCAACTGGCGGAAGTGGTGGTGACATCATGCACCCATCCGGCTCCAAGCTTTCCAGAGGCCTGAGGCCAGCTCGTAGAACCATGGCACCTCCCCCAGCAGCCCCACGCTGAGCCAAGAGGAGCCTGGCACTGCTGGGCCTGGGCTGGGCTGTCAGCTCAGATTCCACGAGTCCCTCCTTCTTCACGTACCCTCTCTGTGATGGCTTCTCTTCACATCCCGGTCGGTCCCATCCCTCCCCCTCCATCTCCATCACATCCCTAAACAGCATTTCCCCCCCCCACACACACACCCCACACCCGACAAACAGAGAGATCGCTGCTTCTCATATAACACATGAGCTGTGGTGTGAACTTCTGGTAAATGAAGATCTTATTTAAACTGCATGCTATCAGGGGAAAAGAGACAGGTTCCAACACAGCTCAGCTGTCTTGCCAGAAAATGGAGGTGCGAGGGGTGCTGGTGCCCAGAGCCATCAGTGTTTCTGAGAAGTGCTGGGAGAGGGGCAAGGGGAACCTGGGCAAGCACTCTGCCATTTATTTGGGAAAGACAGACAGGGTACCAGTTTCCCAGTTGGGTTTGGCTAGGAGGGTATCCCACCAGGGAACTGTTTGCTGTGTGGGGCAAAAGAGTAGCCTAGGGTCACAGAAAGCAAAACTTGGGTGGGATGTGAGAGCCCAGAGCAAACTTGATCCCAGCCCTTTGTCTTCTTTGCACAATATAACTTACAAAGGAGTTCTGACAGCTCCAGCACCCAGGTCCAAGGCTACAGCCACTGAAGCTGAAACCTCTGAATGGATCTGGGTGCCCTAGGATCCCACTGTTCAGCTAAAGTCAGGGAAATCAGGCTAGAAGAATCACCTGGGGCCTTGCCAAGACCCAGTATCTAAGCCAGACCTAGATCTGCAAACCTGGGCGGAGACAGCCAGGTGTGTGAACTTGGGCAAACTCCAGCTGACACTTCCATGACACATTTAGCAAGTACCTGTTCACTGTGGCCCGCTTTGTGTGGGACGATGTTCTGGGCAGCATTGGGACACAGCCCTGCCCTTGCGCTGGGACAACCAGAGAACTTCTGTACACACACACACACACACACACACACAGTAGCTTCAGGTGGTAGCAAGTGCGGACCGGTGGTTAAGAAGGAGCTTCTTGAGAGGGGACATCTGAGCTTACACATGACAAAAACGTCAAACTTGGGGTCCCGGGACTCCACACTGGAGCAGGTTTCCTTCTGTGGAAACAGAGGCTCTTCTCCATGAACTACAGAATCCACACTCCTGTGGGCACCATTCACGTTCACAGGGTACCCATGGTGATTTCCTGCCATATTCAAATAGCACCTAACCGGGCAGGAACTACTTGAGGCCAATGGGCACGACAGTTGCTCTCTACCCCTCAGGCTCCTGGACTACGGGGACATTTGAAAGTGTTTAACGGAAAGAAGGGACTTGAGTCTATTAAGCTAACCCTCCACCTACACAGGTGGGGAAACTGAGGCCCAGAGAGAAGTGAGTGGACTGATCTAATGTGGCATCTCTACTTTGAAAGGGTTAAGGGGGACAATGCTGCCCTGTGCTGTCCCCCGCCATCAGAGCTTGCTGCCTTCTCAGAGTTTTCACACCCCCACCCTTACACCAAATTTGCGCTGTCACATGGTTGCTCTCTGTGCAGACAACCTGATCTGGCCATGGTATACGCCTGGGACACACCCAGGGCACCTCCATGGTTCCCTGAATTTTGAAAGTGGGATAGCCTTTCCTCTCATACTATCAAACCCACCAAAGCCCAGACAGAAAGGTGCCCCAAGATAAGGCTAAGCAGTTTCAAGTTTGGTGGAATCTGGAGATGCCCTTGTAGGGAACGTAGGTCCCAGCTGTCCACTCCTCAGTTACATCAAGAAAGGGAACAGAACATAGTCATGTACCCAGGAAGAAGGCAGATGGATGTCTTCAGATGTTCAAGAAAAGTAGGTTGGGTCACTGGTCACTCAGTGGACAGGCAAGTGAAATTCATTTCTAGCTTGGCAACTGGCTTGTAGAGAGGCATTCCTGTTTCCTACCTTTGGGGTCAGGCCTGGAAGCTGGCTTCTGTGGCTTTGGCTCTGCTGGACACTTGGGGACCAGTGAGCAAGGCGTGAGTCCTGCTCAATCAGTCAAATGCTTGCCTTGAGTTTGCTCTCCAAAACTCAAGTAAAAAAGCTAGGTGTGGTGGCGCATGCTTGCAATCCCAGCACTGGGGAGGCAGAGGCAGGTGGGTTCCTAGGTGACTTCTATCGACTAACTGAGTTCCACACCAGTGGGAGACCCTATCTCCAACAGAGATGGTCCCTGAGGAATGACACCCACATTGTCCTCTGGTTTCCCAACACATGTGCAGCTTCACACACGGGAATTCATACACTCACAAAGCAGAGAAACACTGGACAGTGAAAACACAAGGCTTGGGAGGTGTGCAGCAAGCCCACCTCTCCACATCTCAGGACATAAGTGGACAGCATGGAGTGATTCTCACACTGGCTCACTCAAGTCCAGGGGACATCCTTATGAGTTCTGGGGTGAGTCTGTTGTCCCTAAGAAGATAAGAGGACAGTTCCTTCTGCCGTCCCCCACTAAACACAAGAATTCTCAAGAAAACGGCTTGGAAAGGAAGTTGGGGGAAGTGACATGAGAGAGCCCTGGGGATTTTGTTTGGTTTCCTTTTCTAGCAGACACCAGGGTGCCCTGGCAGTGGGCAAGTGCTTTGGCACAGTGGCCAAGGCGGGAAGTGGGGAGGCTGGCTTACCAGACTCTGCCACTGCTAGTGGCCCTCTCAGAAGAGGCAGACTCTCAGCCCCGTCCCTTCCTCTGTAAAGCCACAGGATCCAGGGCAGGGCGGTCTGCACCATCAAGGTGTTATAAACACTCACTGAGCACCAAACAGGGTCCTCCAGTGTCCTGGGGCTTTGGTGCCCCGTGGCTTGCCAGGCCCTGCGCCACAGGCACATGAGGTTGTTCCACCTTGTACCTCCTGGACGATGTTGGCATATTCCTATGGCTACTACGCCCTAGTAAACATGCTTTCCCTGGCCAAGGCCTGCCTGAGGCTGGAGGAGAGTCTGCACTTCAGAGGACAGAGCACCCATCACTCTACAAGTAAGCACCAAGCATTCAACATCTTCCTCTGGCCTCCGCATGTATACTCACATGCATGTTCGCAACTGCAACTGTACACACATACATGCTCATATGTCACACACACATACGCCATATGCACATAAAGAATAAGAGAGGGTGGATGGGCTGAAGAGGTGGCTCAGTGGTTAAGAACACTGTCTGCTCTTCCAAAGGTCCCAGGTTCAATTCCCAGCACCCACATGGCAGCTCACAACTGTCTATAACTCCAAGATCTGACGAATGCACATAAATTAAAATTAAATAAAAATAAAAATAAAATAAAAGAGAGGGTGGAACTGGACAGTGATCGATCGTAAGCACAGCTATGGGATGTCTTCTCTGACCTCCATATGAGTGATCTGGTTCACTCCTTTGAGGGCTGTATGAAAGCAGGATACATTATTCCCGAATCTCAGATGAGGAAGCAGGGCAAATGGCAAAACCACCTGGTCAACAGTAGGGTGCTGGCAACTGAAGGATCTTGGGGGATCCCAGAGGCTCTTCCCCAGCCCCCAAGGAAATGCATTCTTTGTCTGAGATTTGGAATCATTTACAAATGCTTTGCATCTGACCCAAGATAGGAAGCCGGATGGTCCCAGTAACTGGAGACGGGGCCCTGTGTCACCGCCTATAGGCTCTGCCCTGGGGTGGTGCGGTGGTGCCCAACAGCCAGGCATGCAGTCAGCAGGCACTCTGTGTATCTCCTGGAGTCCACATGGCAAGACCCTCCCCATACAACCTTCCAATCTCAGCGTTCTCCGCCCTGACCTCTCTATCTCAGGCTCTGGACAGCCTGCGATTGGCATGGCCTGTGCGTGATGGACCAGAAGGGAACAAAATGCATAGGCCTGCCTGCCCGTTTTCTAAGAACGGGTGGCCGAGAGAAGCTTACATAACTCTACAGGGCACAGCAGATGGTGCGCTGGCTCACGTGCCATCCAAGCCGGAGCTGACACTAACCTGCCCTGACATGGCACCCGGTCTCCTCTGCTCATGAGCACAGGGCACACGCCAGGGCATGGGGGCATGGAGAGGTGTGGAAAGTGGCCCAAACATTCGTCATCCAGATCAGTATCCATGGCCCAGCCAGGCCAGCGAGAAGCCAGGGCCCACTCACTAGCAGGCAAGTTCCAGCCATACATGGTCGTGTCGCCATCATCGTTGTCCCCCAGACCCCTTAACTCCCGTGTCCTTCCATCCTTGGGTCCTGTCCTGTCCAGTGCCACCCCTCTCCGCCCCCTCCCACTTTTTGGGCTGTGCAATCCCTGGGTCACAGCCTCTGGAGGCTCAGACAAGTTTCCAAAGCAAGGGGCCTCTGGGAGTTGCAGAAGCTGTTTTGCTTGCTTGGCTTTGCCCAACTAGGTTAGTTTTGTTTCTTTTTCTGGTGGGTTGACTGAGAGCGCTGGAGTTCTGTTATCAGAGACTCTGTCACACAGAGACCTGGCCTTTGAGCCAAAGCTTCCAAGCTCCTAGAAATTACTCAGCTACTACAGGCTCCTGCCCCACCCCCACCCCACCCCCCACCCCTACCCACTGATAACCCTTGGGATCTACAAGTCACTTCGTGGGCCAACTTGAGCCTTATCCAAGATGGCTCCAAGAACTCCCTAGGGTGATCCTTCCCCCTTAGGTCTAATATGGTCTGTCAAGAAGTTCTTTCTAGGAAGAAGAAAGGCAAGCAGGGCTTTTATGAGTGGGCTCCCGACCTTCGATGGCGCTGTCTATACCACTCTACCTTCCCAACAACTCCAGGCCCCACCAACTTTAAGACAAGAAAACCCCAAGGTCAGGGAACTGCACTTGGACACGGGGCCAGGATTTGAACCTGTGGTTTTGGATTCCAGCCAGGGTGGACCCTGCTTATTTGACTTGAGGAAGCACAGAGAGGGAAAGAGGCTGCCTAATGCTAGCCAGCAAATCAGCTTTGAGTCTGAGATTAGAATCAGGCTTCCAGTTTCTCCCAAGATTTGTTTTGTTTTGTTTTTTTTCCCTACTGCTCCTCTGAGTGTGGGGGTGGGGAACATGTGAAGGAGAAAAGAGGAGAGAAAAGAGAGGAGGGAGGGGAGACCAGACCAAACAAAATTGGCAAGCCAGGAAATGTGAGGCCAGATGAAATTTTCAGCAGGGGTCAACGTGCCCAACAGCCCTGGCTGCTTAAGCTGCCAGACAGTAGTTCAGATCAGCCTGTGACTCCTGGCAAGGGCCAGTGGGTACCCAGCTGTGAGGGTGGTAGCTGAGCCAGGCATCTTGCTGCCTCAGCCAAGGGCCTGGAGATATTTATCTCCTAGGAATGTTCTTGACTATTAGTGCTGGATGCGCCACAGACAGCCTTGAGCAGCCTGACCCTGCAGCCAAATCTGCTATCCTCACCAGGCCCCAGTCATGCCAAGAAGCTAGGGGCAGTTGCTGTGGAGGGCTGGGGCTGGGGCTGGCCCTGCGCCTCCCCACATGCTGCCTAGACTGCACCTGCTGTAGGCGGCAGGGCCAATGTCCATGCGAGGGGCACTCTGTATGGCTTGCTACAAGCAGTAATCAGTGGGGCCTGGGCATGCAAATCAGGTACAAGCTTTTTTATTTATTTATTTTTTTAAAGCTATTTTCGTCTCACTAGGCAGCCCTTGCTGGCCTGGAACTGGCTATGTAGACCAATTGGCCTTGAACTTATGATGCTCCCGGAGTTTCAGGTGTGTGTAACTATGCCTGACCGCATGCAAACGTTTCACAGGCCAGCGTTTGTCTAGTGTGCTCCCTCTGCTCCCTGCACTGCATGGACCAGGATAACTTGAAGCAAAACTTGGTTAATTCTCTGTGGCTTTATTAGATATATGGAACAAACTGTTTCTTAGCCAAGAGCCCTGGCCACTGAGTACTTAACACTTACTGCACCTGATTTTGGTAAGCGCTTAGTGAATGAAGAAAGACTAGAGGAAAAAAGAGACTCCTGCAAGGCAGAGGGGAAGCCAGGAGCGAAGGACTGGGAACCTCCCACTCTCCAGTTACTCATCCAGGCAGACAGGCACCGGTTAGAGCTCCCTCCTGGCCAGTGGCGCCTGCCATAGCTTTCTCGCTGTCTCGTTTTGCAGCTACTGAACACCTGACACTGTGTGGTCCTAGGACATAGCAGGGAGTAAAACCAGACTCAGGCTCCACAGACACTTAAGTGTCACTGCAGACAGCCCTGCCCCCATCTCCTGGTCATTTCAACCCATCACATTACACCTCCCAGTCCCCAAGACAGGTGTGATGTTCCTCCTGTGAACTCAACTCCCGGTCACTGTCAGCTCTGCCTCTGCCCTTCAGTGTCACAAAGGGACTTGCAGGGGCTTGGAGCAACTTTCCTGGCATTTCTGACTCAACTTCCTATTAGCTCTGCGTCTCCAGCTAGGTGCCGAGGCCCCAAGCAGGGGCAGCCAGGCGCCTCTGATAGCATTACCAGCCGCTTTACTTCAGCTCCATCTCTTGACGCCAGTAATGCCTCCGGGCGCCACACACGGCCTCTGGGGATTGCTGACTAGTGGGTGATCAGAGCTGGAGATGCCTCTGAGCAACCAGGCAGCAGGGTGGCCACCAGAAGCAGAAAAGACATCCCCTTCCCCAGCATTCCCACTAAGGGAGTGGCTGGCACCATGGGGGGGGGCACTGGGGGCTCTGTCCCTTGTGCTCCCAAGAGTCCACACAGGAGAGCAAGGCCTAACCCATCTACCCTTAGCCAAAGGAGTAGGGGCAAGGCAGAGAGATAAACCCGAGGACTTCAAAGGACCAGATGTCAGATGATGCCACAAGGCTCTCCAGGCAACCCAGAGCAAGCACCAAGAGGCTAAGCTACCTGGCCCAGGAACTAGACAAAATCACATCCTCTTAGCTCCAAAGCCCTGAGGCTCTTCCCTCAGTGCTGAGCAGGAACACCCCCAAGGCCCCGAAGTCTTCTCCTGGGTCAGACAAGAATCTACAGCATAACCAGAGCCTTTCCTAACCTGTGACGGACTGTAGAGGTGTCCTTCCCTCTACCTCCAAACACAAACAACTCCTCCCAGACATTCCCTCTTTTCCATAGCCCAAATCGCTGATCCTTCACAGGGCAGTCAAGAGCTACCCTTGCCTCCTGCAGGATGCCTTTCCTGACTCCAGGCCCTTAACACACATGTCCCAGGTTCCTAATTCTGATGGTAATGAGGACAGTGGCAATAAAGAACTAAGCACCTGTATCAAGTGTAGAGCTGGGCTGGGGTTCCTATATCCAGTGTGCCAGGAATCCTCACCTCTACCCCGAATCAGCTCCCCTTACTCCTAGGAAGTGAAGAGAATGGGGCCAGAGCCAGGCTGTCGCATTAGAAACTCCATTGACCCCTTGAGCCTTGGTTGGTGGGGGTCCCTTCTTCCCTTCTGCAGTCTCCTGAGGCCTGCTAGTACCCAGGGCTCTCAGCCTTTGAGGCAAGAGATGCTTATGGAGCAGAGAAAGTGAGCTCAAGTCCTAGAAGGTAATTTATAGGCAGGCAAACAGAGAGGGAGAGAGAAAGAGAGACAGAGACAGACCAACCAGGACCCAGGGCTGCATAATGCACACATGGGCATTCCAGTCAATAAATTGACTTTCCGGATGGGCCTCTATGAACACAAATGAAGTGAAGTGGCTCTGGGTCTTGGCTACCTCTGTCTGCTGCTGACTGCAAACTAGGAAACCCCACAGCCCTTAAAGATCTCCCATCTACCTCTTCCAGACTCCAAACACAGATAAGGAAGGAGGTTAACCAACCCTGACCCACAGAGGGAACGGTCATCCCGGGTCATCATAGAGCAGTGGGATAATAAAGCCCAGCCTTAAGTTCATGGTCAGGAGGTGCTGGACCACCACTAAGCTCCCGGCCTTCTCTTTCTGAGCTTGTTAACAGTGTGAGAGGCTGCTAAATGCTAGGAACCCCACAAAAGCCTTACTCACTGTATACCAACTCGTACGACCTACAAAACAATCATATGAGGGCACTGCCACCCCTATCTCACAGATGAGAGAACTGAGGTATGGCAGTTAGGCGAGCCAGTAAATGACAGCGGGGCACTATGTTAGCCTCCTCAGAATCCCAACTGGTCATGCCAGGATCCCCAGCTAAGACCCTAGGAATTGGCCTCTGCAGAGGAGGTATGTGAAGGCTGGGGCTGGGCGAGGGCAGGGAACTCTCTCTTAATGCCCTAAAAGAATTCCATCCCTACTAGCTAGGTTCCATCAATTTCCAAGAGACAGAAGAAATCTTTCCATTTCAAACTCCCACCCCAGGTCCTGTCAGGAGCCAGAGGCACCGGAATGGGCATCCTCGAGGCGCCCCCTGAACCTGGATGGGAGTGTCAGGAAGGCTGGGAGGGCAAGGCTCTAACTGGCTCATCACGGAAGGCCCCAGCCTTTGAGGATTTTTCTGATGTGCCTTCCTTTGTGGTCTTCCTACAGCAGCATCTGAGGCTTCAAGAGCCATTTAGCAGTTCTGGAATGGACACTGGAGATCCCCTATAGACTGTGACCTTGTTGGGAGCCAGGGTTACGGCCTCTGTGACCGCTCTCGGGCCATCCTGCCTCTTTGGCTTTCCAGGAGGGCATCTACCTCCCACGTGGAATTCTCGCAGGCATGATGAGTCCCATACAGAAAAGGGTTTGGTAAACTATCAAGTGCCACACATGTGGGTTGGGGTGTGAGTCTCCTGTCCCCAAGTATCACATCTCATCTGACAGTGAGAATGGAGGCACACACAGGAAGACAAGGAGTCCTCCTTGGTCCCTATAGGGCACAAGACTTCATCCTTGGCTTCTGGGTCTGAGCCTCCTTGCTTTCCCAACAGCAGGTTGTAGAACTCAGGCCAGACCTTGCACATAGCAAGATGGCATGAGGGCTTCTAGCGCTGCAGGGCAAATGGCAGGTCCTGTCCCGAAGAGGACTCCCCAACAAGATAACAGTGGATGGAGTTTCCTGGGCCTTCCATGACTCATGGTGCCTACATCTCTCACACACACACACACACACACACACACACACACACACACACACACCTATTTCTACCCAAACAAAACACAACCACACCCATATGACATTGCACACTCCCCACAAGCTCAAACATCCACACACAGATGCACACATGCCACACCCTCCTATACAAAAGGTAGAAACCACAGCACACTCTGGTCCTCCTACACACTTCACCTTCTCTCTTCTCTCTCTCTCTCTCTCTCTCTCTCTCTCTCTCTCTCTCTCTCACACACACACACACACACACACACACACCTCACCTAAAAGCGACATAACATCCACCCCCTCCCCTCCCCCCAAAACCGTTCCACCTGCCACCTTCCCACTGCACATTCTCTCACGGCACAAACACTCCTCAGTGCACAATCTCACACCCACAGGCCCGCTTTGCTGGAGCTGGGGAAGTTGTGATGCGCTGGGGGCAGCTTGGGGGGAGCCGAGAAAGAGGGGCGTCTGAAAGGAGGGGGACACAGTGTTCAGTGGTTAGGCGGCACCTTTGACCTCCTAGGCCTGGGCAGATCCTGGGGGGGGTGGGGGGGGGGGCTGTGGGAGGTGGACACAGGAAACAGGAATGGCTTCAGTGCAGTGTAGTTGGGTCTTGGCCACACCAGGTGACTCAACTAAATCTAACCCCCAAGCTTCGGAGATGCTAATCAGGCGGCTTTGTAGAAAAGGGGCCAAACAGGAGCTCCCAGCAGCTCAGAGCTTTGGGAAGGAAGAGGAAACAAAAGGAGGGAGGGGGTAGGCAGCTGATTTATGCCTGCACTTCAGCAAATGTTTTCCCTGCCATTAGCCTCGGGAAGACCAGGAGCCGGAGGAAGGCAGGCGCGTGGGGGGTGGGGACCTGTGGCTTTAGGGAGCTTAGCCTGGGCTTGTCTGCCTGCGGGCGGCAGCGGAGTTCCGTTCCGATCCACAACCTCCAGATCCTACGGTCCAGATTTGGCCTGTCCACGAACTCCTTGGGAACAGCCGGCAGTCAAGGTTCTGAGTGCCAGTCTTTTCCCAAAAGGCTTTAGGAAGGGCTCATTTACTGTTCTAGCTCACCAAAATCGTCCAGGTGCGTGCTGGGGGGCGAGGGGGGCGGGGGCTACGGGCGAGGAGCGGGAGCATCCTCCCCAGGCGCCGTGCCGAACAGGCTCCAAAAGGGCAGGAGGTGGCGCTCCATCCCAGACTTCAGGACCCAGTCAATTCAGAGGGGAGCAGGGTCCTCCATGCCTTTGGACACATGCTTTTCCCTGAATGATTCTCATTATGGTACTTTAAATTTCCGTTAAAAGACAGGGGAAAAAGCACAGCCCGCACTTGTTTGGGTTCATTCTGCCTTCACAGCTTTAATGACTCCATTTGTGGAAGTTGTTTAGGAAGCTGGTGGAGAGGCGGAGAAGGATGCCAGTAGAAGTGCCAGCTCAGGCCTGGCAGCAGCCTTTCCCCTCCCTTCCCCTTGGGGGCCATCTGCCCAGGCAGCAGTTTCTCTGGGCCCATGGCCACCAACCTCGCAGCCCAGTACCCAGCCCCTTGCGCTTTCCTGCATACCACAGGGCTTGCCTTCTTTCTACCCGAATCCCACTCAGAGTCCCAGGACAGTACGGCCGCTAGCCAGCGGTGCGGAGGAGTCTTTTCACTCAGAAATACCAAGCTTGCTGCCCAAGCACCTGGGATGGAGGTACCACAGGTCTCCCTGCTCGTCTCCCAAAGTCCAGGGCAGCCACAGCCACTGTAGACATGGGGTGAGACTCAGGATATGGGGGCCCAAACCTTATCTTAACCCTAGCAGACAAGAATGGGGACATAGTCCCATTCTATAACCCATTCTATAACCAAACAGTGGCAGTGGCAGGAACACGGGTTCCCTAAGTGTCTCCAACTCTACAAATAAATGTGGCCCTCTAAAAGGCTGCCATTGGACCCTGTAGGCCATGGAGCTTAGCCGGTGGCCTGTTTCCACTATGACCAGTGCCTGAGGCTGGTGTCATTAGGTGCCCAACTTAGGTGACATCTCAATTTCATTCAGGATCCCGACAGACACACATAGGTGAGGGTGGAGGGACAAAGGAGCCCGAAACACTAGCAGAGGCAGACCCTTGAGCCCTGAGTTCAAACCCTGACTCTACTGAGCTCTACTGTGTGACCTTGGGTAACTCCAAAACACCTTTCTCGGAGCCCCAGCAGTTAAAAAGAAGGGAGCTGTTAGGTCCTACGGAATTCCCCATTGTGTAGGGGGAGGGGGTTGGGCCAGAGCGGGAGAGATTTCAGGAGACATTCCTCTCCCGCCTGGTTCTTCCACTTTAATGAGAAAGCCCATTAAGACACTTTATTTTCCATTTGTTTAAGCGAGGATTGGTGCTTGGTGCTGGGCAGGGGGAGTTGAGGGTGAGACACCAATGAGCCGCACCAGCGGCACCAGCTCAGACACTAGGAAAACTCCCACTTTAATTGCACCTTTAAAAGGCTGATCAAGAGCTCTCAGCTACTTCTCCGCCGTCCCAGCCAGAGGCTTTGGAAGGGCTGGATGGGGTGGGGTGGGGTAGAGGGAGACTCCCAAGTGCTTTTGAAGTGGGCTCTCCCTGCCAGTGGTTTTACTGCCTAGTGTCTTCCTATGGGTCTGACTGCCATATTCTCAGGAGAGAGGAGCTTAGTGCCTGTACTTTGGAGCCTTCCCTGTAATCTCTCCTGCCTCAGCAATAGTCATCTCATCACAGCCAGGTTGAAGGGTGTGGAAGGACAGTCTCCCCGTCCGTCCTGCCCCCCCCCCCCCAGCTGAAGTTGGCCCAACTAACATAAAGAAAACCTGTGTTCTGGCCTCGCTTTTCCCCATCAGTGAAATGGGATCAGGAGGGAAGCACTGGAAAAACCCAGAGCATTCTGGTTGAAAGATGCTTTGTACCTGGGGCATAGGGGAAGCCGGGGCTGTGTGGGAGGAAGAGGGATAGCTTCCTCCAGAAGGTAGCCTCCTAAGGGAAGCATATTCTGGGCAAAGGAAGGCTGCAGGCAGACCCCGGTGGCTGGCCCTTCTCCAGGCTGGTGGGCAGGAGGCTCCCACCGCGCTATGTAATGAGCACAATTTCAACACTGCCTCTGCTCACTCGGGAGAAATCAAAGCTGGGTATTAGAGGCCACTTCTGACTGGGCACTGTTCGTGCCCAAATCCATCAAAGCCCTGGGCCTAGAGTTTCTTCCGGGAAAGACGGGGGGCTGAATGCTTTGTTAAGCAGAAAATGTAAGCCATATCCAGCATTCCTGGCCCAGCCCACCTACCCAGGGAACTCCAGACCCACCAGTCCCATTTTTCTCCAAGTGCAGCCCTACCCCTAGTAACCTTGGTATCTATTCCAGATCCCACTACTCTGCTGATAACACACACACACACACACACACACACACAGGAAAAAATATCTGCCAAGATGCAACCTGGCCCATGTGCCATTTCCAAAGACTTCACTCTACCTTTCAATCCACCCCAGACACCCTTAAACAGAAACTAACACCCAATCCAGCACCTCCCACATCTAACTGCACCCTTTAAAAAACGAGGCTGGTCATTTAGCCTACCCACCCCCTCCCCCATCATTACCTTCAAACACTGCTTTAAATACCTGAGTCTGCCCAAATCATAATTAACTTGGATCAAATGATTTAGTGTTGTAACTTTACAGCACAACAAGGCTTGGGGAAAAATAAAAAGTGGGGGGATGTGCTAAAAGCAAGCTCTGGCCGTGGGAATCATTAATTCCAGAGGAGAGACCTTTAACTCTTGAAGGAAGAGTTGGGGAGGAGGGGGAGGCGATGTCATCATCACTGAGGAAGGTGGGATGGGAAGGGAAGCGTCAACTATAGCACTTTCTGCTGCAGTTTTCTTGCCCGGTTCTCAGTCTTTGCTTGGAGAAGTCTTTGTATAGGGTGCCCCTCCAGCCCCCGCCCCCCGCTGCGGGAGTCAAGTCACTCTGACGGTAGTTCACCTGCTTGGGTATACTAGTGAGGTTGGCGCAAGTTGTGTACTTTTCCTTCCAAGGAAGACGCGGCTCACTTTGCAACGCCTAACCGAGCTACTACACGGCCAGCAAGACACCTCCACGTTCGCGGTGAGAGAGGAGGATTAGAGACTTTATAAACTTACGAGTCCACCAAACCCTCTTCGAGCATCTTGCTGGGACCAGGTGCGATGCAGAGGCGCGAGCTCACCTGGTCTATTCCCCCCAGATAGTGAGAAGATTGCCAATAACCTATTTAAAATTGGGAAAGTCGACAGGGGCCATTACATCCCTCCACTTTCTGCCAACACTCACCCAGAAACAATCCACCAACCACCAAACCCTTCCAAACCCGCCGGCGCCGCACCTCAGAGAAGCAGGACTCGGGCCCTCCCCCCTTCAATAGCTAAAGCTTTCGGGCCTCCGCTGCCCAAAGGCCGAGGGGATCAAGCACTTCCAGGGCTGTTCCGCAGTCCCCGGCTCTCTCCCTGTGGCCCGCAGAATGCTGTGCGTGCAGCCCGCGGGCGCCTGCGGGAGCTGAGCCCGGACTCAGACTTAAGTTGCAGCCAAACAGCGGCGAACACACAGACACCTGGCCCTGGTGGCGACAGTTTTTCGGTGGTAATCAGGGGTCACTTGGAAATGAATCAGACCCCATTTCAAGAGCCAAGCTACGATCCCTTGAAGGCAGGAGCAGGGAGCTTTGAGCTTACGCAGCATCCCAGGTGGCAAAGTGTAGCCCCTCTCCTGGGCACCAAAGCCTCCTTTTAACTTGGGCGCGTCCACTGCGCTCACGGAGCGCAGCGACTCCACCAAGAACCACCCGAACTTGCAGTAAGACGCCTGGACGCGCTAGGTCCGCATCCCATTCTCACTCGCTCTTACCTGCTAGGCTCAGTGTCGGGTCCCAGCAGAGCAGCAACACCAGAAGCAGCGCGCCCCGCGCCCCGCTCCGGGCCCTCATGCTCCTGTCGCCCGGCCCGGGCGCCTCTCCCTCGGGGCTCTTTCCGGGGCCCCAGCCTCGCCGCCTTAGCCTTCGCCTCGTCGTCCTAGCAAGCGCCCGGCAGCGCCAGCCCGTGCCCTCCGTAGGCGCAGTCGCAGCCACGCTGCGCCAGGAGACCGCCTGGCTACTCGGATCGCTCGGGGAGTCGGATGCCGCTGGGGATCCCGGAGGCTCTGGTGCGCCCTTTCCGCGCTTCCCCGCTGCGAGCGCCGTCCGCGCCCTACTCCGAAGTTGTGCGATCCCAGTTGAGCTCAGTGGCGCTCACAGCGGCCGCACCACGAAGTCTGTCCGAGTGGGGTAAGCACTCCTCTCCGCGACCAGCCGCTCCCAGCGGCTTGGCGCCTACGCCCGCCCCGCCGCCGGCCACAATGCCCAGCGCCGCGGCGCGCTCGCCCTAGAGTCAGCGGGCCGGGGCGGGGCCTTACGCGCTATGAGGCGGGGCCTAGAAGGCGGGGGCGGGGCCGCGGGGCCCAGCGAGGGGGTTACCCTACTGCTGTGCTGGCGCACTGAGCTGGGGCCTATCAGAGGGGATCTTTGAAGAACGTAGACTCCAGAGCACCCGAAAACCTGTCGCTAAAAGCGGAGCCTACTGAATTTTCTTCCCGCAAATAAAGAACATAATTATTCGTACTCTGCTTAGTTTAGAAGAGTACAAATCAGCTTTCGCTTTATTCTGTCTCAAAAGGGGGGTGGGGGTGGGTTAAGAAAAATCTCTAAACCTCAAGTCCTGGTGGATCAGGGGGATGTAGGTAGGGAGTTGCGTGAGTTCTGGTCATGATTGGTTCCACTTGTCTACATGGCCTAGGACAGTAGGCCTGTTTGTTTGTTTGTTTATTTGTATGTTTGTTTGTTTGTTTGTTTGAGACAGGTTTCTCTGTGTTAGCCTTGGCTGTCCTGGACTCACTTTGTAGACCAGGCTGGCTCTGCCTACCGAGGGCTGGGATTAAAGGCGTGTGCCACCAAGCCCAGGCTTTAGGACAGAACTCTTTACAGGGGATCTAAAAGGATAGCTCATCCTAGGATACGGTGAACCAGCCCCAGTGACAAAGGGAGGTGTGTGGGACAGGGCCTGCTGCTGTGTTTGGCTCAGTGTGTGACCTTGAAGGAGCTACTTACCTGTTTCTACCACTGTCACCTGTGAAGTGAGGCATGATGATGTTAGTTGTCTCCCAGGAGTTCGAGGAACAGAATTTGGGAAATAGAAGGAAAGTGGGGCACGAATGGTAGCCTCTGTTCCCAAGATTTTTGCGGAAAGTCCTCATCACCCTAAGGTGGGCTCACAAGTTTCTGTAACCAGATGAGACTTGGGGGGTGTCTTGTGCATCAGATGACATAAACAGCACTTCAGCGTGGCAGTCGTAATGGGCATCATTTCCCCAGCCAATTCCACGACTCTCTGGAGTAGGTACCATATGTGCCCATCTTTTATAGAGAACTGGGGCGCAGAGATGTAAAGCCATTTGTCCAAGATGGCACAGCTTTGAGTGAAGAGCGAAGGGGAGAGGGGTGTGTTCCCAGTGAAGGCAGGATCTCTATGAATCTAAGGCAAGCGCTACTTGGGGTGGGGATGGGGAGTGGGGCGAGGGGGCTTGGAGTCTCGTCAGCAATTCCCTGGGGTCTAGATTGGCTTTGAGAAGGGACTCACCAATACCAAGTGTCTCCCTGCTGCCACCTACCCCTGAATCGGCTGACCATTTCTTTGCAGAAGTGGGAAAGTCCTCACATATGGAGGCAGCACACTTCTTCAGGTAGAGAGCAGCCTAGCCAGGCTCTGAAGTTGGTGGGAGGATGGGCGGTGCCGGAGGTGCCTAAGGTGGTAGTGGTAAGGACTTCAAAAGAACCAAATATTCCCACATTGTTCCTAGATTGGAAAACAAACGGTTTGGGAGCCATGGTTGCTGGACAGAAGGTTGGTAGTGTGAGATCAGAGAAGACCTGTCCTAGCTGTGTTGAGGGAAGGGGGGAGGGCAATGGAAGTGGGACTTCTGTCCCAACTCCACATACTGAAGACTGAAAGTCTATAGGAGGCAGTGGATGTAGGCAACACCCTACATCACGGCTGGCCACCAAAGGCGGGAGTGGGGGGGGTGTGAGGTGGGTGAATACAAGTGGAGTGAACGCCCAAGGCAGGACTTTGGTTTCTGTGGGCAAAGGTAAAACTGGTTATTTTTAGCCTGGCCTGGCACAGCATGAGCAAGGGTAGTGGCTGATCACACCCAGCCAACTCCACCCATCCCAGACCACAAGCACGCAGCCATACACACCCCTGGACAGTTACACATACCTGCAAAGGAACAGAGAAGAAAACATAGGACAGAGACACGCAGGTGCAAGATGACCTTTCCCCAAAACACCCTGTGTACAAATAGACATCCACCTAGAAACACACCCACAGACCAAAGCCCACGAGATTAAAAATCCCAAACACACCGCCAAGCATACACACACAGGCATCAGACTGGAAAGACAAACAGGTATTTGGATATTTAAAGACCAACAGGAAACACGTGTGGGTGCACAGGCACCAACAGTCACATCTCATGCTTAGACCTGAAACAGGGACACAAGGACAAGGGTGCTGTGACTGAGAGCTCAAGGGGATATTAGAGGGTTTCCTGCTGGGGAAAGAGGGGTGATGTGGGGGGTGGAGGGTTAGGGGGGAGGATAGCAAGCATTTTCCTCCCTCCTACCTAGCCTTGCTCCACCCCTCAGTCTGGAATCTCTCTCTCTCTCTCTCTACTTAAAAAAGAAAAGAAAAGAAAAAGAAAAAAAATTCACCTTATTTTAATTTACTCACAAAAGAAAGCATCATACAGCTAGGTTTTAAAGCAGCCAGTCTAACCCTTGCGGGAGGGGGTTGGGGAGGTGTTCCTTGCTCTATGCCTCAGTGGACCTCTCTGTGCTTAGAGCAGCCATGCTGAGGCCATGCAGCTTCCTTTGGGCTCTGCACTTTCACTGTCAGTTACATTTTTTTTTTCATTCACTCATTCACCACACAGAAATGAACAAATACATCTACGACAGAGGTGAAACTAGGTAAAAATCAGAGCTGTATTATATTCTTCTTTTTCATGACTCGTGCGTCCTTTTTTTTTTTTTTTTTACTCGTGCGTCCTTTTGCCCTCTGTTTTTCTTCTTTGCGCCATCTCTCCATTCTTTTCTTTTCCTTTCTGTTCTTTTTACCCCAGATAGGGTTTCTCTGTGTGTAACTCTGGCTGTCCCACACCTGGCCTGGAACTCACAGCAATCCGCTTGCCTCTGCCTCCCCAGTGCTGGGATTAAAGGCGTGCGCCGCCACATCCGGTTTAGCCTCTCCAGTTTTAACATCTTCTCCCAGAGGTGTGGCTCTCTATAACTAGGGTCAGCTTTGAGGGAATCTTCTATATCTTCCCTGGGCCCCTTCCTGTGTTACATCTCAGGAAAATGTCTTTCCCAGCTACTCGTAGATAGCCCCCCCTTTTAGCCCAGGCAACCTCATCTTGGCCCTCAACTGGGAATGACTACCTCACTCCCATGCCCAAGGTCTACAGCCCCAGGGGTAGCATGGTAGAGAAGTTGTACAGAAATTTCCAGAAGTGTCTCCACACTCTGTGCCATGGCACTCAGCCGAGGGGGGTGGGCAGGGAGAGGGGCTGCTTCTGGTTAAGCAAGAGCAAGGCCACTGGTTGCCAACACTGGTGTCTGCTTTCCCTATTTATCACGGCATCTTCAATGCTGCTGCTTCTTGAACACTGTAGGACACATTGAGGCAAGAGAAATAGAAAGGTTACTGATCCAAGGCCTACGCTGGCCATGAGAAGACCCTCCATGCGAGGTGGAGGCCTATGCAGAGGTGTTTGGGGGATTGTAGGGAGGATGTTTGAGGCTGGAGGCAGGACAATCTTTGTTGGGGTCTGAGCCATTGCTGACCCTTGATAGAGGCTGCAGATGCTGGGGGGACCACTCGCATATCTTCCAAACAGGATAGCATGTTGGACTGGAAAGTGCTGAGCTGATAGATGTGGCGCCCATTGGGGGGCACCCCACCCCCACTCCCTGATGTTTTTCTTACCTCCTGGGAGATCTCAAGCCATTTAGTTACCCTTTCCGGGCATCAGTCTCCTCCGTTGTAAAAGGGAAATAATCACCACTTCTCAGGACTAAAAGGAATATGCATACATGCTCTAATCTAGCTGAATAACAGCTACCTATTTTAAAACAATTATGATTTGAAAGCAGCCTTTGAGGCTCCCTGCAGGAGCGGCTGGCAGCATGCTCGTACATGGCGACACCAGCCCTGGCCATGCTCGCAGGTGCCACTAGGCGGCGCACTGCAGCCTCAGCTTCTTTGGCGCCTCAGCAAGTTCTGGAAGGCAGAGTAGGCTGTGGAACTGTCTCGGGTCCACCTTTCTGGGAACCTCCCAGTAGAGATTTCTGTTTCCTCGGGGATAGGAGTCGGGGATATGCGGGATCGTGAGTAGGAAGATTTGAAAGTTTAAGTTCATGAGACCTTTCCTGATTAGTGCGGGCAGAGGGACCCCTAGAGGTTTGTAAACTGACTTACTGAATTCCTTCCGTTTTCAATAATATTAGCATAGCCAGTACTGATCCTGGCCTAAGTCTTTTACATGCTAACCACACACATGGTAGATGCTATAGGGACCCCAATCACAGATGAAGGTAATGAGACCCAGGTAGTAAGTTGACTGAGATCAAGGTGTGTCCTACCCTCCAGAGTGGGTCTCAAGATGGAACTCACTGGAGAGATGGCTCAACCAGTAAAGTGCTTGCTACAAAACCAGAAAAGCCTGAGTTCAGATCCACAACATCCAGTAAAAAGCAGGGCCCAGTGAGTCCTGAAGTCCCTGTGCTGTTGGAGGATGCTCAGACCCTGCGTACCAGACCACTCCTGGGACTCGCTGTCCAGTCTACACAATAGATAATCTCCAGGCTCAGCGAGAATCCCTCTCTCAGAACACAAGGTGAAAAGCGATCAAGGAAACGTCAACCTCTGGCCTCCACATGTGTGCATGCACAGGTGCGCACACAGGAACACGTATACCACACACAATACATCAACAAATACAGCTGGTGGGATGGCTCAGTGGGTAAAGTCACTTGCTGCCATGCCTGGCTGCCTGAGTTCACTCCCAGAATCCCAGAGGGTGAGAAGAGACAGCTGAGCCGCTACACTGTCTCTAGTTTTGTTTTATTTTGAGACTGGGGTCTCCTAGTCTTCCTGTCTTTCCTGCCCAATTGTCTGGGATTACAGGCAAGTGCCACCACGTTGGGCGTCAACATTCTTTTACTGATCATTTATGAAAGCAGACTTTATTTTGGTGGAGATTTTTGATTTGCAGAAAGAAAAAATTTAAAGTACAATACAGAAAGTTTCCCTGTGTCCCTTAGGCACTCCCCTTTGTCACGTCTAACACACATATGGAACGTTTGCTTCATGTCATGAGCCCCTGGTGGTACATCATGATGAACTACCATTAACCCAAGTTACCTTGGCATGGGTTTACCACCACCATCTTTGTTCCATACTGGGGTCCCAGTGGAGGACCCATCCCATTGTGACCCTTTAGGGTACTGTTGGCTGTGGCTGTTCCATGGTCAGCACCCCACCCTCATTTCTGATGACCCTGACAGCTGAGGATGACTAGCTAGGTCCTTTGGAAGATGTCCCTCACCTGGGATTTGCCCATCTTAACCTTCACAATCATCTCTGACAGGGGGTTCTGACATTTCTTACCCACAACACTTCAGCTTGTATAGTGGGCACTGGTTATGGGCAAGTATGGCCTAGGTGGGTTCCTGTCCCAAAGCCAGGGTGCTGGGAGGTATACCCAGGGGTAAGAGAATGAAGGCGTAAACACGGAAGATGGGTAAGGAGGGATTCCAGGCATTAAGCCACAGGGACAAAGGTCCTGAGGTAGAAAAGTGAGAGGTGGAAGAGGTGCATGACCGGACATTAGGGAAGAGAGAGAGTGGAAGGGGCCACCCCAGCCAGGGCTAGCTCTGTGTGCTAGAGCTGAGATCTGACTAGTGAGATAGGATGGAGTCACAGCAGCTGCCTGACTGCAGAAGGCCTCATGGGTGCTGTGCCAGGAGCATCTTTGGGAGGGCAATCTGAGAGGGGGTGGGCAGAGAGGGAGGTGTTCTAGGACTGAGTGGTCCTAAAACAAGAGGATCTTGACCCAGGTCTACATGGAGTAGGCCTGGGGGACACATAGAAGGAGAAAGAAGTCTCTGGACCTTGTGCCACAACTTTGGGGACTTGGAGTCAGTAGGAGAAATGGTGAGGTGATGAGGGGGTATATACAGGTTGGGGAGAAATGGTGAGCTGGGGTTCAGATGCTGAGTTCAGAGTCTCTGTGGACTCCTCAGGACACAACTGTGGGCGTGGCACCGACTCGTGTGCTTAGAAGTGGGCAACACTTAAACAAGGACACTGGCTGGCGAATACATTGATCGGTTCAGCCCTTACAGCTAGGAGCACCACATGAATTAGCTGTCAATCACTGTGATAAGCAAGATGGGAAACCCCACCCGTTCCCACTTTAAAAACAGGAAAACTGAGCCTTAAGTGACCCCGCTTAGCCAGGCTCAAACCCAGGCAGCTGGTTCCGGAGTCCGTGAGCCTCTTGGCCCCTGACACGATTAGCTTTGAAGGGCTATGGAGAATCCCATGCTCTTCTGCCCTTCTGTTTTAGGACGTGCCTTCCCACTGGTCATCTAGGTTGTTCTTGGAGGTAGAGGTGTGAGCACATTGAAATGGAAACCAAGGTGTTGGAAGACAGCTCCTGGGGTAAAAGTGCTTAAGAGAAGCCTGTGGATCTAGGCTTGCGCTCCCAGCATTCCCGTGACAAGATGGAGGCAGACAGGAAAATCCTGGAAGCTCAAGGACCAGGTAGCCCTGTATATTTAACAGAAGACAAGAGACCATCTCAGATAAGTTAAATGGTGAGGTTTTCCTCTAACTATACAGAGAGAGAGAGAGAGAGAGAGAGAGAGAGAGAGAGAGAGAGAGAGAAGAAGAAGAAGAAGAAGAAGAAGAAGGAGGAGGAGGAGGAGGAGGAGGAGGAGGAGGAGGAGGAGGAGGAGGAGGAATAGGAGGAGGAGGAGGAGGGGAGGGAGGGAGGGAGGGACTGAGGGAGGGAGGGAGGGACTGAGGGAGGGAGGGAAGGAGGGAGCAGTTGAGGTTGAGGTTGAGGGAGAGGGAGAGGAGAGTAGCCCTGGCTGACCTAGAACTCGCTCTGTAAACCAGGCTCAGAGATCCTTGAACTCAGAGATCCACCTGCCTCTGCCTTCCAAGTGCTGGAGTTAAAGGCACACAGTACAGTGTCTGACAAGAGAAAAAAATTCTCATGCTCACCAGCTAAGGGCACTTACTGCAAGGACTCACGTTCAGTTCCCAAAGCCACATCTGGTAACTTACAACTGCTTGTAACTCCAGTTGCAGGATGATCTGATGCCCTCTTCCGGCCTCTGTGGGCACATATAAATAAGCAGGGACATACACACTCACCTTAATAAAAATAATTGAATTATTAAAAAATGGAAAGAGAAATTCTCAAAGGAAAAGAACTTACCTAAGGTCTCTGTTGAGGACTCACTGTGTTCTCATGACCAGCCCACTCAGTTTCTATTAAGTCATGAATGGGAGTCATCAAATAAAAACAAATAAACAAATAAATAAATGGAGCAATCTTTTTCTGCTTGCTCATAGTTGACTATTGAGACACTCTAATTGCAAGGTATTCAGGTGAACAGTGAAATACCTTATTTAATAAAAACATCTTGAGTAACCTTATTCTATATTTACCTTAAAACTGTAAGAATCCAGCTCTTGACAATACAACTTCCTTTTGCTGTGCCAAATATGTCCAATTTCAGTATTGCTTACATGACGCTTCCAATATTGTTCATGCCATAAAAGATGGCTTATCAAATTAAATGCAGCGTCTATCCTTTTCAGAGAGGGCAAGACTCCATAAATAACCTACTCCATGAGGTTCATATTTAAATCAACTTCTTTACAAAATGTAGCTTTCTTGGATAATTGTAGATTTTGTATGGCTTGCATCAAGGCAGACGGGCAGTCGCTGAAGTTATAGTTGTCGCTTAAACTAAAGGCAAGAGACAATTCAAAAGGAATCTGGAATGGAGACAACCTCCACTGACACGCTTCTTGTGGTTCAGAGTTTTCCGTAGTGCTGACGGTTTTTTTGAAGACTGAGCCAGCACTGAAGATAACGGACTGTCATTGTCAGGACTAACGCCAGACACGTCCTCCAGCGGGAACCGTTCCTAGATGATTCACACGCGCTTTCTGGGAGGGCAGGAGGAAGGAGGGCCTCCTGTAGAGAATGGTCCCTTGGGATGTGCTGGCATCCAAGACCATTTTACTTTTCATTTTGCTAAAAACATACATTAAAAAGCCTCACTACAGTAAGTGAACAGTTTAGTGACTGTAAGTACATTTTAGAGAAAATAAATTATGCCGGGGGGAGAGAGAGAGAGAGAGAGAGAGAGAGAGAGAGAGAGAGAGAGAGAGTAGGGTGACATAGTGAAACCCCTCCATTCTGAACTCTAATGCCGCATCTTTTGTCAGCACTGGAAGTTGTTTCGTTGGAAGTTAAGTAGTCAGTGCATCTGCTTCTGAGTATTTAGATTTCCCTCGGCTTTGCTGTTTGGCCACAAAATCTCTTCCCCCCCCTGGACGGTGAATTTGGCCCTCTCTAGCTTTCTTTGGTGGCTGTGGATGGGCTGCGCCGAAACTGCTTTGCAAGTTGGCATGTTTAAGTGGGATCGCACTGTCGTTGTATGTGCCTATTCAGAGACGCGCGCTCTCTCTGAGCATGGCTCTGCTTTCTTTGAATTGACAAGTTGTGTGATGTGATATTTTCCACAAGGAAAAACTTGAGCTGCAAATGAAGGGAGCTATTTAAAAAAAAAAATTTTCCACTGACCAGAGATAGCCCTATCACTCAAGCAGGTGGAAATTAAGACCTCGAAAGATGGAGCTGGAGAGATGGCTCAGTGAGTAGAAACACTGGCTGCTCTTTCTGAGGATCCAGGTTCAATTCCCAGCACCCACACGGCAGCTCGCATCCACCTGTAACTCTAGTCCTGGGAATCCGGGACTCTATTCTGGCCTCCACAGGCACCAGGCATGCACACAGTCCACATACACACATGCAGGCAAAACACCCATACACACAAAATAAAATAATCAAAACCCTAGAGAGATGCTGCTGTGTGTGGACGCTCAGTGAACCAGGGAATACTGACGGTGCAGGTCAGGGCTGCCCCTCTCTCTCTCTCTCTTTCTCTCTCTCTCTCTCTCTCTCTCTCTCTGTCTTTCTTTTCCTCCCTCCCTCCCTCCCCCTCCCTCTCCCCTTCCCCCCTCCCTTTCCCCTTCCCTCTCCCTCTCTCTCTTCTCTCTCTTCTTCTTTTCCCCTGTTCTTTTGACTGTAGGTGTTTGGATTGCTTCCCATTTTCTTCTAGTATGAACAACGCTGCTGTGAATATTCTCGAGCAAATACAATTTCTTGTGGACATACGTTCTCATTTCTGCGCAGTGAACACCTATGGGGAAATGATAGGTCAACGAGTGAGTATATATTTAGCTTTCTAGAAAACTGCCAAGGGGCTGGAGAGAAGGGGCTGGAGAGGTAGCTCAGCAGGTAAGGGCGCATTTGCTGACGTTGCAGAGGAGCTGGGTTCAGTTCCCGGCATTTACATTGGACAGCTCCCCTCCCTCCCCGTCCCCCCACTCCCTCCCCATTACTCCAGCTCTAGGGGATCTGGCACCCTCTTCCGACCTTCACTGGCACCTGCACACATATGGGACACATTTACATAACACAATTTAAAGATTTCTAAAATTTTATTTTCATATGTAAGAGCGTTTCATGTGCATGTATGTCTGTGTACCACGTGTGTGCGTGGTGTCTGTGGAGGTCAGAGGAGGGGTTCAGATCCCCTGGAACGGGGGTTACAGACAACTGTTAGCTGCAATGTGGGTGCTGGGGATTAAACCCAGGTCCTCTAGAAGAACAGTCAATGCTCTTAAACATTACCCCACATACAAATTTAAAAACAAAACATAATTGGCAAAACTTTTTATAAAGTCACTGCCATTTTATATTCCTATCATCAGTGTGTGAGAGCCCAGTTATTCTAAACCCTTGACAAAATTTATCAGTTCTTCCTCCCTGTTAGCCGGGAGAGGGAAGTGATGTCAATTTAGTTTTAGTTGCTACTTCCCCATTGGCTGCTGAGCTGATGCTGGGCACATTTCCACATGCTTATCTGCCATTTGATAACATTTTTCTAATGAAGGGTCTATTAGGACCTATTGCCTCCCTTTATTTAAAAAAAAACAAACAAACAATTTTTGAAAATACTAATTTGTTTATTTTTGGTTTTTTGAGACAGAGTCTCTCTGTGTAGCCTTAGTTGTCCTGGAACTCTCTTTGTAGACCAGGCTGGCTTCAAACTCACAGAGATCCGCCTGCCTCTGCCTCCCAAGTGCTGGGATTATGGTCACGTGCCACCTTGCCTGGCTTTATTTATTTGTTGTGTGTGTGAGTATGCTGTCTTCATGCACACTGGAAGAAGGCATTGGATCATATTATAAATGGTTGTTATCCACCATGTAGTTGCTGGGAATTGAACTCAGAACCTCTGGAAAAGGTCTTAACCACTGAGCCGTCTCACCACTCCCTCTATTGCCTCCTTTCAATGGGGTTTATTGTTTTCCTGATCTGCAGGAGGAGTTCCTTAAATATCCTGTGCACACAACCTGCATCAGCTAGAGGTGATGCTGCAGGTCTTCTCTGCAGTCTGTCTTCCCATATTCTTAGCTGCAGCTTTCAAAGCACCAGCATTTCAGTTGTTTTTGCTTGTTTGTTCATTTGTTTTTGAGAGTGAGTCTCACAGAGACCAGATAGCCTTGCATCCCCAATCCTCCTGCCTCCACCTCTCACCACTTCTCATTGTTAAAGTTTGGTAGAGATGAGTTCTTTCTGCTTCTTTTGTGATCATGGTGGTTTGTGTCTCCAGGGATTCCTTCCGGGTAATTAGCCGTATGTTTAAGTGTGTGATGCAGTCCTAATTGTCCTTCCTGAACAGGGAAAGGTGGCCCATTTCTCCACATGATTAGCCAGCAGCTCCAGCACCGTCTTTTGGAAGGATTTTCCTTCCCTGTTGAGTTGCTGTGGATACTTTGATCAGAACCAGTGGGCTATGTTCTGTTCTGGACTCTGGAGGGTGGCACCTAACTCCACCCCAATACCACACTCTATATTATAGTAGATTATTATATTATTATTATTATTATAGTAGATTATAATTTTAAAATTAGATTTATTTATTTGTTTGTCTGTTTCATGTGGGAAGCACGTGTGATATGGTGCATGTGTGAAAGTCAAGGACAACTTGTGGGAGCTGGTTCTCTCCTTCTACCTTGTAGGCCCTGGGATTCAAATTTAGGTCTTCAGGCTTGGTTACAAAAGCCACCTTGTTGGCCCTACATAGGTTTAGAGGTCATCTGCGGACCTCTTACCCTGAGTACAGCTTTCAATATTATTTTGACATTCTAAATTTCTATTTATCTTGGAATCAACTTACGTTTCTACTGTGAAAATTAATCTTAAAATGAATGGAATGCGTACTTGTCTAAATATAAAACAGTCAAAGACACTGCCTCGTATATAGATTCCCATGGCCAATGACAAGATGATAATCCCCCCCCAATTTACTTATTTTTTTCCCTATGCTAAAAAGATAAGTCAATTGATATGATGTCCATATACAATCCAAAATATGTAACAAACTTATGTCACAACATATTAGAGGAAGCAGCAATGTCTGAAGGTTTGATATCATGTAACCAAATGGGAGTGATTCATGACCACATGACATTTATCTGTTTACTGTGTGGACCTTCACTCCGGCTCCTGCATCACAGCATATGCCTGTAGGTTGGGGACACTCATCATGAGCTGCATTTCTCTTCTTCTACCATGTGGGCCCCGGAATGGAACTCAAGGCTTCAAGCTTGGTGTCAAGTACCTTTTTTCTGCTAAGCCATCTTTGCAGCCCTCAAACGAGTAACTCTTGTATCCTACTATGTTCCTAATCATGAAGATGTATGTACCTTTCATAAGATAGATAGCCAATCATGACACATATGTATTTTCATACCATACTTTATGGGTTCTAAATTGTATTTACTATTGTTATTATGGCAGGGGACATAGGTAGAGGTCAGTGGGTAACTTTGAGAGTGGATTCCATCCTTCCATCTTTTATGTGGGTTCCAGATGTGGAATTCGGGTAACCTGGCTTGTTAAGAAAGCATCTTTACTGGCTGAGCCAACTTCCCAGCTCACATGTGGCATTTTCATCTACATGTCAGTGAAACAAAATTCACCATGTTGTTTGTGTGCCTCAAGGGCCTTTCTCATGACCATCAGACTTTATTATTTATTAACACACAACATCTAAAATCACATGTGGAAGACTTGGAGATGTCATCAGCCTTTCAGCCCAGTAGGATCATGGGGCTGGTCTCAAGATTCACCTTTACTCACAGGTCAGGGATCCCATGATTAGAATGTAGGGTGGGCCTGTCTCCCTCAGTGAGGAACTTTGCAGTTTGGCTTCATTCCAGGTTGGGTCCTGTAAAGCAGAGGGGGCTGGAACAAGCCAGCCCTCAGGAAGAAAGACACTGGCTGTGAGGTTTGAGATCTGCCCTGGGGTATGCAGATACCCACAGAGGCAGGTAAGCTCAGAGCTGCTGCAGGTAGGCAGGGCCTGCACCTGGGCTGTGCATTAATAAATTGCCTTACACACGGCACATGGAAAGGCACCAGGCTTTTACAGAATGGGTTAAATCCTGAGGTACTGGGGTTCTGGTTGGTTTCTACCCATAGGGCTAGTCCCCAGGTCTTTGGCAAACATTGGGTCTCTGCTAAATCCCCCGTCCAACATCAGGGGACCTTTGTCTCTTTCCCAAATGGGAATTTTGCTTATTTCCTAGACTGGGTCCTGTTCAACTAGTCTGGGGTCCTTGGACCTGTTTCTCTTCTTCCTGGATCTCTCCCACTTGAGCTGAACTTTAATTCTGAGGGTCCATTGAGAGTTTCAGTGAATGCCTTCGACTGACAACTCCCAAACGCTGTTCCATGTGATCACACGGGGAGCTGAAGTTGCAGGGGAAAAAAAAACCCTCAAAATGGGATGCCAGCTGTTCCTCGGAGCCCAGAAACATTAATATTAATGTTATTATCAATGAAAGAACTTGGGGAACTCCAGGAGGATAGAATTGAATGGAGACATCAATTTATTAATGTCACATATTAATATCCAGTCTCTCAGACACAAACAGCATCTCTCTTCATTTTCTTATATTTTTTGCCCTCAGGGTTGCTTTATAACTAGGGACAGAGCTTTTTTTTTTATTACAGTTATTAATATGTTTTTAATTTTTATGCTAGTAAAATGCTTTAAATCTCATATCCTAATTGTGTGGGGAATGCAACTAATTTTATCCATTGACCTTGCAAGCCCTTCAACTGACTGTGGCAGCTAACTAGCGCCATTTTGTTTTCAAGTGCTTTGAATTCCGGGAATGCCTCATCCAGCTCACCTCAGGGGCCTGACCTGAGAGAGGCATGGAGGGAATGAAGACCAGGCAAACACAGGGAAATGTAGAAAAGCTGGGACCTGGCTGACTGCGCTCTCTGATGGAGCCGCCTTAGCACCCCAGAAGCTCTGAGTGTTTAGTTTACACAGGTGGACAGGGAGGTGGGGCTATTGCATACAACCCAACAAGGAACAGGGATTGTTATGGACAAACAAGGAGGCGGGTTTAACTAATCTCGGAGTGCAGTTAAATAGTGGAGGGGTAGGGGTGGGGTGGGGTGGGGGTCGGGGTAGAAAGCTATGGTGGTTGCTTTCTGTGCAAGCTGTCAACATTTACACTTGGACCAGAAGGCTTTGCCATCTCTCTGAGCCTGATCTGGGAAAGGCTTTGCTACTCTTGTGGGGTTGAGGCATTTAGAACTATGTCTAGAATACGCATCCATTCAGGACTTCCTTTCCCAGACATACACGATTGATTGCCTTTCAATTGAATAAAGTATTTTTTTTGTTTGTTTGTTTGTTTTGTTTTTGTTTTCGAGACAGAGTTTCTCTGCGTGGCCTCGGCTGTCCTGGACTCACTTTGTAGACCAAGCTGGCCTCGAACTCACAGAGATCCGCCTGCCTCTGCCTCCTGAGTCTGGGATTAAAGGTGGGCGCCAACATCACCTGGTTGAATAAAGCATTTTTTTTTTTTCCTGTTCTTTCCCAATTCTCTTGGCAGGGTATTTACTTCTCTTGCCTTGTGCTGTCTTAACTCACTTGGACAGAAGAGCCAGGAACGGGCATCTTCACCTGCTCTAGATCTGAGGTGGGAGTTACTTATAATGTTTGCACCCCTACAACATTCATATTCTGAAATCTCGTTACCAAGGCGATGGCATCAGAAGGCCACACAGGTGATTAGGAGGTAACTGGCCTTATGGCATTAGGTCACCAGGACTCTGCCTTCCAGAGAACTGCCTTGGCTCTCTTGGCCCTTCTATCTCTTCTGACAAGTGAGGACTGAGTGTTATTGTTTCTACCAGGTGAGGATGGTGCAAAAAACTGCCAGCTTTGAAGCAAGCCCTGCCTAGACACTGTGTGTGACCTTGAACTCTCCGGCTTCTAGAACTATAAAACATCTATTTCTATTATTTATCATCTAGCCAAACCTCGGGTATTTTGCGATACTATAGAGATTTGTACTAGGGGGAAAATTCCATAAAAATATGTTTTCTTCTAGAACATGTATAGTTGTATGTTTAACATTTAGGTCGGTGATCCATTCTGAGTTACTGTATTTGTTTTTAATTTTTATGTGTATGAGTGTTTGCCTGCATTGTGCATGTGCATCACGTATGAGCCTGGTGCTTGAGGAGACCAGAAGAGGGTGTCAGGTCCCCTAGAACTGGAGTTACAGACAGCTATGAGCTGTGGGCACTGTGGTACAATCCCGGGTCCTCTGGAAGAGCAGCCAGTGCTCTTAACCACTGAGCCATCTCTCCGTCCCCTGAGTTACTTTTTATTTATTTATTTAAAAAAAAATTTTTTTTTGAGACAGGGTTTCTCTATGTTATCTTGGCCATCCTGGACTCACTTTGTAGACCAGGCTGGCCTTGAACTCACAGAGATCCACCTGCCTCTGTCCTCCCAAGTGCTGGGATTAAAGGCATGCGCCACCATGCCTGGCTATCTTTTATTTTTGAATATTGCACAAGGCCCTACGTTATGGGCCTCTTCGCCATCCCCTTCCTTGTCCTCTATCTCCCCTTCTCTTTTTCACCATCTTCCTCCTTATTTTTTCCTTTGTCTTTTACTATTCAATCCTCCTGGCACAATTTGCTGAAAAGACCATTTTGCTCCCCTGACTTGTCCTTGCATCCAGGTTGGAACTCAGCTGTGCACTCCTGTGCAGGGTGACCCCTGACCTCTTCATTCATCTGTCTTTATGCCACTCAGCTCTGTTTTGATTGTGCGGCCTCGTTAATAGGTCTTGAAATCTTGCCACGTTAGCTCCCCAGCTTGGCTCTTCTCTTGTAAAGGAGTTCTGACTACTCCAAACCCTGTACTATTTCCATGTAAATTTCAAGACAGCCCGTGGGTGTCGGCTAAGCAGCCTGCTGGGACTATGATTGCCTTCCATTTCTACATCAACTTTGAGATCTGATATCTTAATGATATTAGGTGTTTAATTTGTATCAGCAATGTTATCTATGGCATGTTCAGAAACATCACCTCTCTTGTCAGATTTATTTCTCTGTACCTTATATTTCAAAGCTACTATACATGCTATAAAATACATGCTATACTATAAAATTTTCAGATGTTTATTGTCAGTATGCAGAAACACAATTGACTTTTTAACATTGATCTCTTCTGCAACGTTGTGGAGCTTATTAATTCCTCTCGCTTTTTTTTTTTTTTTTTTTTTTTTTTTTTTTTTTTTTTTTGTAGATTCATCAGATTTCTCTTTCACACAGAGCAGTGTGTCATTTTTCAGTAGAAATGGTTTTATTCATGTCTTGTCAATTTGGTTGCCTTTCTGGTCTTTCACTTGCCTGAAGGGCCTGCCTAAAATCTGAAAGATGCTGTATTGAATAGCTGAGCACTGGGCTGATGAGAGGACTTATCGGGTAAAGGATCTTGCTGTCAAGCTTGAGGTCCTGAGTTCAAACCCCGGAACCCACAAAGTAGAAGGAGAGAACCGACTCCCGAAGATTGTTCTCTGACCTCTACATGTGCACTGTGGCATGTGTGCACCCTTTCCCATACACACAAAATAAATAGAATGTTAAAAAAAAATAGTGCTAAGAGGGGGCATGCCATATTTGTCCACCGGAAATAGACTTGTGAGAGGACACATGATGCTTATCCACTAGAAGAGGAACTGCCTCTTGCAGGGCCATGGTCTTTGTCAGCTGATACACATCCTAGTATAGACTCTGAGAGGAGATATGTGTGTGTGTGTGTGTGTGTGTGTGTGTGTGTGTGTGTGTGTGTGTGTGTATTTATTTATGGGACTAAAACCAGAGGCTTGGTTTTTTATTTTTGCATAGCTTCCTATGGTTTGGCTGTTCATCGCTCTGCTTTGAAATGCTCCAGAGAGAAACACACCAGAGAATTCTTTGAGGTTCCGGGTGTCAGCTGTTGCACTTGCAGTCACGTTTGCTGAATTGCTGGTTTGCTGTTTAACGGGTCTGCTGGACTCCTGATGACAAAGAGTGGAATCGTTCCAAGGAACTGAGTCTAAAAAGGTCCACTTCTCCTGTCCCCACTGACTTCTTTTCTCTCCTGTCTAAGGCAGGTGGGTTGGAAAGGAGGTATAGGCATTAAAGAACCCCAAATAAAATAAGTTTGTAAACATTCAAAACCTTCACCTCCTCCCTAAGAGGCACGTTGAATTCCTCACCTTGGACTCTCACCTTATTTGGAGATAAGTCTGTGCAGCATCATCCACGTTTAGATGAGGTCATAGACTAGCTCTGATCCAATGTGACTGTGTCCCTGCAAGCAGGGCAAGCCAGGGACACAGCTGCACCCAGGGAAGGCAGTGTGACGGCATGTGGGCGAAGGTGGACAAGCACGGTTTGGAGACTTGAAGGGAGGACAACCTGACCTTGAGCTTGGACTTCTAGCCTCCTAAACTGTGAGATCTTGTGGCTGTTTAAGCCACCGAGTGTGACCTCCTTACACACTGGTAGGCTTCTAAGTGTACAACCCAACACTCAGCTTTATTGTGCGAGTGCTGAGTGGGTCCTCACGCTTGCATGGCAAGCACTGTACTGACTGAATCATTTGTCCTATCTCTGGAAACGCTACTTCTTTATTTGTTAAAATTTATTTTATCGACTGATTGGTTTTTATAAACTCTATACTGATCATGGGAGCATGTGTGGGCACCTGTGTCACCATGCATATGTAGAGGTCAGAGGACCTCCAAGAGTTTGAGGTCAGACTGAACTACTTAAGATTCTTTGTAAAAACAGCATGCTACCCATCTCCTTCCATGTGCCAGTCTATAAGGCCTTTGCTTGTTGGCTTGTTCAGCTGCACAGAAAATAGGGCTTGGCATAGATGGAAGGGCTGGTGGTTGGGGAAGGGCTGCCTCTCACAGTGGCTGGTACAAGCATGGTGAGGCAGAGCACAGAGGTGGGCTTATAGGGTAGCTTGGCATCCCGAGGCTGTCCCTGCTGAAGAGTCAGCCTTTGCTTCTCACAGGCCCACACCCTCAGCTGTCACTGGTGCCCATGTGTGCAGACACTAGCTCCCTTTTGCCAGCCTCTTGCCTGATCTGTCCTGACCTTGCAGAGACACACACCTGTATCTGACAAGATCTGGGCAAAATAGAGAAGGCACAACTTTACACACAGGGGAAAGGTGTGGGATCGAGAAGTGGGGACAGTTAATGTCTCAGTGGGACCTGAAGTCTTTCTGGTTTGTAGTGACTCACTTCCTGGAAGATAGTCACCTGAAAGGATGTGCAGCCTCCTGAGCTACCTGTTTTGGGAATGGTGGTGTCATTGTCCTGTTTCTGGGAATAGCTCCATCCATACTGACCTCCTCGTTTGATGGACAAGAACCAGGAGCTCTTGTTACGCACCAAGATGATGGCCTGTGTTCCACAGTCTTTCCAACTCCCAGGCTTTTCCACACTACAGTAGTTTGCAAACTGTATTCTAGGGAGCCCTGAGCTTTTCTCAACAGCAGCCCAGAAGTAGCTACAGAGCAGGGTAGAGAGAGGGCCCAGGCTCCTTCACCATTCACCTCCTTCAGACATGCTGGTTTGTACAGCACAACCTCTTTAAAAAAGAGTCTCACCACTGACAGGTAAAAGGCTGGGAAGCACAGTCTGCTTGCACCAAGAATATGAGTGGCCAGAGGATGCAGGGATGCTCCTCTGTGAGGCTGTGGAAGCAGCACGTGCAGTGTCCCTGGGATGCCTCAGACATGGAGGGACTGGGTGGTCTGGGGTCTTTCCTAGGAAGAACATGGTCTGTAGGGGCTAGGTATAATCAGTACTCACAATAGAAGTTAAAGGAGATATGTTAGTATGCTTCAAGATAGATGTTTGTTAACTAAATACACTGATGAAATAGGGCGGGGCTAATCTGGTTTTTGTTTTTTTGTCTTTTGGATTTTTCATTGTTGTTGGTTTTGTTTTTGTATTTTCAGTGCTAGGGTGGGGCCCTAGGACCCTCACCATACCAGGCAAGTGATCTGATAATGAGCTACACCCGCAGCCCACTTTGGGCTGTTCCTAAAAGGGGAGACTATGTTCAGACAGGAGTGTTTGGAGGGAAACAAGAAGGCGAATGTTTAAATCCTTTGCTGTCCTGTGAGTTCACCCAGTCTAACCTCGCCTGTCTAGATGTGATGGCACCATGGAACTTATTTTCTATCTCTGATGTACACTGGGTGTGGAATAAGGGGACCCATGTAGAATTTTGTCCCTAGGGTCTTTCTCTGTGACACGGACCAGCTCAAAGGTGACTTCAAGAGCTGAAGTAGCTCTCTATTTTCTCTACTCTTACTCTCTCTCTTCCCCCCTATTCTTACTGTCTTTGTCTCCTCTGTATTTCTGGGGTACCCCTTCCCCCTTACCTTCTCCCCCCATGCTCATTTAATAAACTCCATCTGCCCCCCCCCCAAAAAAGAGCTGCAGTACAATCTCCCATCAAAAGTACATAGGGGCCAAGTGCAGTGGTGCATGCCTATAATCCCAGCACTCTGGGAGGCAGAGGCTGGTGGATCTCTGAGAGTTCAAGGCCAGCCTGGTCTACAAAGTGAGTCCAGGACAGCCAAAGCTATACAGAGAAACCCTGTCTCAAAGAAAAAAACAAAACAAAACAAAAAGTGCAGAGAGGGAGGGAGGGGGAGGGGAAAGGGAAGGGAGAGAGAGACAGAGGGAGAGAGAGAGAGAGAATATATATATATATATAACAGACCAGGCCAGCCAATCAGGTTCCTCCCTTGGTCTGAGAAAGACTGGACCCAGCTTCCTTTCGCTGGGCAGATCCGGGCAGTGCTGGGCAAGCCCAGCAGCTTTTCATTTCAGCTGCTAACCCGAGCGCTAACATTTCTAGTTTGAACTGGGTTGTGTTTTTCACTGGGCTGTGTCCTCCTTCTGCAGCATCAGAGCTGACAGGTGTTACACATCACATCTGGGGAGCTGTCCAGCTCTGTGCTCTCTTGGGTGCTAGGAAGGCCCCCATGGTGGTGAGGAGCAGGGAAGTGGGCAGGTGGTGACACTTGCCCTGTGCCTGTGCTGATCCTAGGTTGAGCCCCAAAGGGAGTGGACACCAAAACCTGAAGCCAGACCTCCCAAATCCATACATGGAAGCTCTGGATTCTGGGTACACTTTGTTTTGTTTTGTTTTTTGTTTGGTTGGGTTTTTTGTTTGTTTGTTTTTGTTTTGTTTTGTTTTTTTTTTTTTTTGGACAGGGTTTCTCTGTGTGGCCCTGGCTGTCCTGGAACCTGATCTGTAGAGCAGGTTGGCCTTGAACTCAGAGATCCTGCTGCCTCTACCTCCTGAGTGCTGAGGTTAAAGATGTGCGCCACCACCACTCAGCTGAAGAAAATATACGTCTGATCGTAGAATCAAAGCACTCGTTCCCCTCCTACAGATGCGATCCTACATGCCCTTGGGATCATGAAGACATCCTAGTGTCACATGCACCCAAGCCACTTGGTGGCCAGTGCCTACTCTAAGGAGGCAATGAAAGGCAGTATTTGAGATCTTCAGCACTGTCGAGTTGTAAGTATAGTGCTAGTGACATGTCAGCTTCCTTATCAGTGATATTAGCAGGTGCTTTAGAGTGAGGAAACAGTTCTAGCATGTGACAAACCCTCCAAAGAATGGGAAAAATAACTAGCTGGTTGCCACACCTCTTGCCAGGTGGGCAGGAGACAGGTGATAAAGTGAACCATGGACAATGGAAGGCGGGATGTTCATAGCTCGATCTCAAGTGCAAACATACGTGTGCTTGGGATGAAAACACATGCAAGGCAAGTCTGACAGGAAGAGAAATGAGAAGATAAACAAGAAAAGGTCAGACTCCAACTGAACCAAACCAGATGCTGGAGAGGGGCGGTTGTTGGTAGCTGGTCCCTGGAAAGCATCCACCTGGCCAACTAACTGACAACTGCTTGGAGAAAGAAAAGCAGTGCACATGATGTAAGGGAAGAGCTTGAAGCTGCCATCAGTACAGGCTCCCCAGCTGTTAAAGGAGGCCATGCATGTTATTTTAAAGTTCCGTGTGTGTGTGTGTGTGTGTGTGTGTGTGTGTGTGTGTGTGTGT
>OU015751.1:21646159-21688175 GCA_907169655.1 Acomys percivali | reverse complement strand
GTGTGTGTGTGTGTGTGTGTGTGTGTGTGTGTGTGTGTGTGTGTACCTCCGGTGAGGTCCACCTTTTCTTCTTGAGACAGGGTCTCTCGCTGGGCTCATTAAGTAGGCTAGTCCAGCCAGCAAGCCTGCTTCCATCCTCATCCCTAGTGCTAGGATTACAAGCACAGGACACCATGCTCAGCTCTGGGCATCAAACTCCGGTCCCCTATGCTTATGTGGCATCTCCTCAGGCCCCAACTTTACATTTCCTAGTGGTCACATTACAAAAGAAAAAGGAATTTAAGATGCTGTTAACCTGGGTAAATCCTCAACATGCTCCAAATATAATTTATTTCAACATGCGATTAATATAAGAATGATTCCTAGATATTATATTCCTTTTGTGCTGTCCTTGAAACCTCATCTCAATTTGGACACTATCATTTCATTAGAATTATTTGATTAGTGTTTAGATTTCATAAAATTTATCTCAATAAAGTATTCACATTCCTCCAAACATATTAAAAAGTTTTTCTAATAAGTGAATCAGACAGCCGTTTTACATTTTAAATGAGTTAAATTAAATAGAATGGGAAACTGGACTCCCTCATGACTCTGGTCCCATGTCAGGTGCTCAATGGCCATTGGTGGCCATGGCTGCTGTTTTGGCAGCATGCCCCACCTCCCTTTACCTCAGCTAAGGTCTTGGTCCTTCTCACAGACTGCTTCCCAAGTGTCCTTGGTCCTTAGGGCCATCTCCAGACCTTGCCTCCTCTTAAGGTGTCCCTCTGTGAAGAGATCACCATTCATTCCCTGAGAACCCTGTCTCCTCATTCCCATAAGAGGGGTTGGGCCAGATGTGTCTCCACCCAACAATCTGTTCTCTTGGTGGCCTTCGTTATTTCCTGTTCCTGTAGCTCATGGGGACGTGTCCATCAGCAGTGGGGCCAAGCCAAGACCTAAACTTCCATTTGCCCAGATCTTGGCCCATGTCCCCTATTTGCCCCTTCCTCTGGCATCAGGCCAAGTGCGCAGACAGACAACTGCAGACACATGGATTGTTACAGCCAGCCTATGTGTGAGACCTTAGCCTTGCTCCCTAACTTCAGAGACCTGAACCCCTTAGGGGCTGAGGACAGAGTAGCCAGGGTTTCAGAGAATACCAGCTCAGTGGCTGGCCCACCCAGGGTAGGCCAGGAGCTCCACGACTTCCCCCAAGCTTTCATAGCCTCAGTTTCCCCACATGCCCAATAAGCTCTTTGACTATGATGATCTTTGAAAGGACAGTTGGGGTGAGTTACTCAACCTAGCACACACCTGGAGTGCCCCCCTAACAGCCCAGGAGCAGTCAGTCACTTGGTCATACTCAGATACCATCTTCAGTCCAGTAGTAACTGAGGCCCCATGAATCACGGACCCTCCTCCTCCTCAGGTTTTCTTCTGTTGATTGCCCATCCAAGGAAAGACTGTCTCACTGCCTGTCACTCCTGGCTTTGGGGGGACTTTCCTTATTCAGTCCTGTGAACTTGGAGACTGTCCTGTGAGCCTGACCATCAGATGGATCAGGGGCCTCACTCTATTTGGAAAAACAGTCACTCTCCCTCGGCCCCGCTGCGGCTGCTGCCAGCCAAGGGCTCCTTGCCCTCACCAGGCATTGCAAACCCAGCACAGTTACATGTGCACTTTCAAATGGGACAGGTCTACTTCTGCTCAGGTCTACTGGTGCATCCTCCCTCTCCCATGCTCTCAGAAATGCATATATGACCACATTGAGATGGGGAAGCAGACGCCTTGCACCTGCCGACACATCAATCCAGAGCTATTCCCCGGAAGAGCGTGCCTGAGATACATCTCCCAGGGCAGATCCTCAGGGAAGAGTGGAAACATGACTGGAGGGTCCAGAGGGGGAGACCATCCTAGAGATGCCCCAGGGTACTGAATGAATAGTATGATTTTCCCAGAACCAATATCAGGCTTGCCCAGATGCCCCGGAGCTGTCTGTTCATAAGACACTGCATAGAGCAGGACAGTGCTAGACAGGACCACCTGAAAACTACAACCAGCCACAGCCTTGTTCCACCACACTCAGTTCATCTTTTCTGTTATGGTGGGGTTTTGTTTGTGTGTTTGTTTTTTGGGTTTTTTTTTTTTTTTTTTTTTTTTTTTTTTTGAGACAAGGATTCTCTCTGTAGCCTTGGCTGTCCTGGATTCGCTTTGTAGATCAGGCTGGCCTCGAACTCACAGCAATCCTCCTGCCTCTGCCTTCGCCAGTGCTGGGATTAAAGGCGTGCACTACCACACCTGGCTCAGTCCATTTTTATTGTGGGCAGAAAAGACCATCATACAAACCAACCATGGTATGTTCATTTGTCCCTGGCCTGCCCTTCCCTAGAGTTGCTGCTAACTCACTTCCTATCCTAACCATTTGGGGGACATTTCTCTGTAAGTCCCTGAGGTCGCACAAGCAGGCGGATTTAAACTAGCACAACTGAAAGGCCTCATTGTAAAACTAAAATGGGCGTGTACATCGTGATGGGTCCACTTAGTGTCAAGACAACTGTGCTATTTCAGGTTACCGTGCAGAGCTCTCCAGCATTCTACACCAGTGCTGATATGCCGTGGAAAGCTGGGCCTGTCTGTCACCCCAGCCATTTGGGGCTCTGAAATAAAGGGCTCCCTTGGGTTTAGCAGTTTGAGACCAGACTGGACAGCCTATCAAGATACTGCTTGTCTCTTGAACAGGGAAAGGAGATGGGGGGGGGGGGGGGGAAAGGAAAAAAGGAGAAGAAGGAAAAGAAAAAAGGGGGGGGGGGGGGGGGGGAGAGGCAAGGGAGCAGGAAAAGGGAGGGGTAGAGGGGGGGGGGGGGGGGCAGCAGCAGCATTGAGGGATGTATCATAATTTGGTTTAGCTGGTCCTCTGGATGGTGTGTGTGTGTGTGTGTGTGTGTGTGTGTGTGTGTGTACATTCGTGGTGAATTTAGAAAATACTTCAAGACCACCTAAGGCCAGTTATCTTTGTGAGACAGGAAATGCCATCCCTTGGTTACACTTAGTGTCTTTGACATCAGCCTTATGACAGAGGCTGGGGGTATGGATGTAAGTTGGAGGGGGGGAGCAGGGTGTCTTCTGCTCACCACTAACAGCATGCAGCAGCATGCAGCCTCCCTCAGTGTGACTCTTATCATGGGTGCTGGCTCCCTCTCGCCCCAGCATGTTCAGGAGAGCCAGGAATACAGAAGCAACAAGCAATTTCCCTCGTGCGCCTTGCAGATGAGCTTAGAGCAGCCCTGTCAGGGAATGTTGCCGAGCCCTGGGCAACCTGGCAGCAGGAGACAGAGGTACAGGGTGCTGGAAACAGCTCACAAGAGTCCCTTCCACAGGGCTAGTCTGGCCCTGGCCCAGCTGCCAGCCCAGCTGCTGTGTGCAGATAGAGGTAGGATGAGATACCCAGTCCCCCCCGGAGGCAAAGGAAGCAGCCAGGCCTAGCAGAGATGGGAGGGAGCTGCCCCTCTGATGCCTTGGTCACAGCTCTTAGCTTGGACCAGGTGAAGAAAGAAGACAGCACCACGGTGACATCCTCTACACTGCAAGCAAGACACACCCCTCTCCCCATCCTGCTGGGGACCAAGCTGGGCTGCCAAAGGAGGGGGGAGTGGTGGGAGAGGTTAGAGGCATCCAGGGACCCTGGAGGAGAAGAGATGCTATTAAAAATATAATTTGCTATGTGTGTTTTTTCTGATTACAAAAGCAATGCATATTCATTGTAGAAAATTTGGAAAATAGAGATAAGCAGGGGGGGAAAAAAGCAAATAAAACTGGCTTCTAATCTCCCCACTGGGAGACAACTACTCATACAGCCAGTGTGATGGTCAAGAGCACAGGCAGGGACTGCAGACGCAGTGCATACAGTCTGTATAGTACGGAATGCACCAAGTTCTGGGTTCTGCCACCAAGTAACAGCAGGTGTGGTGCCACTCAGGTGGCAGGAGGAGTAGGAGTTCAAGGCCATCCCTGGCTACAAAGGGCGTTTGAGGCCATCTGGGCCACATGACACACTGAACACACACACACACACACACACACACACACACACACACACACACACACGGCTGGGGCCTGACTCTCTGGGCTGGAACCCCAGATCTGCTATAACTGGATATGTGATCCCGAATAAACGCCTGACCCATCCGTGCCTCTGAGAATAGTGGGTCTCCCCTAGCTCTGCTGGAAGAACTAAGCGAAAATGTGTAAGTTCTTGGCATATATTAAGAGCCCAGTGAGACTGGGTATGGTGGTAAGCACCTGTGAACCAAGCACCTGAGAAGTGGAGACAAGAATTCAAGGTCATCCTAAGCTATATCAGGAATTTGAGGCTAGCCTGTGCTACATAAGACTCTGTCTCAAACAAAACAAAACAAAACAAACAACAACAACAACAAAAAATGAGACAGGTGGCGGCAGCATACACCTTTAATCCCAACACTTGGGAAGCAGAGGGAAGCAAATATCTGAGTTGGAGGCTAGCCTGGTCTACAGGGCGAGTTCTAGGATAGCCAGGGCTACACAGAGAGACCCTGCCTCAAAAAAAAAAAAAAACTAAAGCAATCAACTAAACAAAAAAGATAAAATCCAAGAAACAACAATAATTACAAAAACCCAAGAAAGAAGCTGGGTGTGGTGGGACATGCCTTTAATCCCAGCACTGGGGAGGCAGAGACTGGTAGATTGCTGTGTCTACAAAGTGAGCCCAAGACAGTCAAAGCTACACAAAGAAACCCTGTCTCAAAAAACCAAACCAAACCAAAACATTAAACAAACAAACAAACAAACAAAACAAAACCCAAGAAATAAAGAAAAAAAGTGACCAGTGACTGTCAGTCATGGCTATGATAATAGGGACCCTGGCCACTTCCGCTGACTGACTGACAGATGTCTCAACAACCTGAGTAGACTAGGCTTTTCGTTGTATCTGCTAGCTTTCTTCTAGCCTGAGAAACAGGACCCCAGCCCCTGGGTATCTGGGCACTTAGAGTTGCCCCAAGCCTCAGTGGATGCTTACTAGTCCACGGAAGTGGTCCTTAGTGGCCATCTTCCAGATCAGCAAATGAGGAGCAGGAGAAAGGAGGGAGGCTAGGCCTGGGCATGAGTGGGTAGGGAGACGTGGGTAGGGGGAGAAGGAGGGAAAAGAAGACGGGGCAAGGAAAGATGGAGGAGGGTAAGAGGCCGAGAGAAACACTAGTGTTTATACTCCCTGGCCCTTGATCCTCCTGGCTAAACCACACACCTTCCCACAAAGTTATGAGGCTCTGCCATGCCCACCACCGTACCCTCACCTCCGGGTTCCTCACTAGCCGTGTCTCTGGCCTGTCAATAATTCATTGCTGGCAGGACAGCCTCGGCATCAATAATGCACGCACAATAATGTTCTACAGCTCTGAGCACGATTGCGTTACTCCTAATGTATGAGGATCTGGGTTCAGCCCCCCCCAGTAGCTCCCCTAACAAGACCCCCCAGGGCTCAGGAGAAGAGTGGAGCAGGCTAAACCAGAGCAGCAAGGGCTTCTTCTGTGGGACCAGTCAGGAACCCGAGAGGGCTAACCAGCTCCTACTTCTCCTTTTTAACATGCCACCCATAGGCACAGAGCACTCCCCAAGCCCAGCTCTGCTACCGGCACCTAAATGCTTAGTTCAAATCCCACCATCTCACCTGTGAGCCAGCAGCCTCGCTGCCGTGTTCTACTCCCTGAAGGTTTGCTCTGCGGAGGAAGCTGGGGGAGCATTTCATGAGTTGGCGGGGCTGGACAGAGGACTGGGGTTTATTCAAGCAAGATGAGAGTGTCATGCAAGGGTGCTCAGAAAGGGGCTTACTGTAGAGGACAGGGAGCCAAGGGTTGTTCTGTGAGTGGGGCTGGCTGTGTGAGACTGTAGGAAAGGAGGGGGGGGGGGGGTGGGGCTCATGTCCTGTGTTATCTGAAGACAGCATCACATGGGTACTTGGGTCCAGGGTGCCACACTCAGTGGGGGAGGAGGTCTCCCTTAGTCTTAGACCTAGGGGAGGGGAATAGGGTGAAAGCGGGACGGAGGGAGGAACGGGAGGATACAAGTGATGGGATAACAATTGAGTTGTAATCTGAATAAATTAATTAAATAATAAAAAAATGTTTTTTCAGGCATTACCATAAAAGAAAAAAAAAAGTAGCTTTATTTTAAATCGGCAAAGAACCCTTAAGGGCAGGCTCCATGCCTAGCCATAGATGGCCAACACAGGTGAACTCAATGGTACTTTTATAGATTTTTTTTTTCTTTCTTAGATTGGTTTGTGCATTTTTATCGTACTGGTCCTTTGCTTGTATATTATGGTTTCTGATTTTGGGGCATTTTGAGTTTTTTGTTTGTTTGTTTATGTGTGTCAGTGTTTTGTCTGACAATATGTCTGTGCATCGCATACATGCCTAGTGCCAACTGAAGGCAGAAGAGGGCACTGGAACCCCTGGAACTGCAGTTATTGGGCCACCATGTGGGTGCTGGGAATTGAGCCCTGGTCCTCTGTAAGATCAGCAAGTGCTCTTAACCAGTGAGCCATCTCTCCAGCCCCCTGATTTTGTGTTTTTATGGATGTTGTGTAGCATGTGTGTGTGTGTGTGTGTGTGTGTGTATCTGTGTTTCTTGTTTTGTACTTTTTTTCTTAAAAAGAATTCTCATTTGTTTGTTTTATTTTCCTTTTTTTGTTTTGCTTTTTGGTTCTTAAATAAAGTGAAAGAAGGGTGGGGTTAGATGCGTGGGGAGGTGGAGAGGATCTGGGAGGAGATGTGGAGGGGAAATTGTTGCAGAGGCAGGCGGATCAATGTGAGTTTGAGGCCAGCCTGGTCTACAAGGTGAGTCCAGAACAGCCAAGGCTACATAGAGAAACCCTGTTTTGAAAAAGCAAAAACAAAAAACAAAAATATTTTCAATATAAATAAATAAAAACTAGCCAGGCGTGGTGGTGCACGCCTTTAATCCCAGCACTTGGGAGGCAGAGGCAGGCAGATCGCTGAGAGTTTGAGGCCAGCCTGGTTTAAAAGAGTCCAGGACAGCCAAAGCTAACACAGAGAGACCCTTTCTCTAACAAAACAAAACAACAAAAAAACCAATAAACAAACAAACAAACAAATAAAAACTAGCTGCAACTGTGTCTGAGGAGTGTTCCCAAGCAAACCCATCTGTGTGCTACCTGCCCCAGCTGTCCCTTCACAGGTCTGTGTTTTCCTAAGAAAGGAATTTCTCAGTGAGTCCAGAAGGGCATGGATCTAGAGAACTTGGTCTCTGCCCCCTGAAGCCAAAGAGGCAGAGGCCAAGCTTGAGACCTTAGTGAGGCCCCAGCCTTCGGCTTTGGGGTCACTCCCCACCCTGAGCAACCCAGCCTCCGATGATCACTGAAAGCTGAAAGCCATACCCTGGGACCTGAGAACTGTGCCAGCATTCCTGCTTCCCAGGAGAGAATGGGACTCCGAGGGCGGAGGTGGGGCCGGGGGGGGGGGGGTACCGGTAGCTGCCCCTGTGGGGAGACCTCTAGGACTAAGTGTGTCAAAGATCAGCTTCTTAGGCTAAGCTGGGCCTAGGAGCCAGCCGGAAGTCGGTCTATGGCATCTCCTGATCAGAGCCATATATGAATGACCCAAGTCAGGGTCTAGTTGTAGTCTAACCTCTGGGAGCAGGTGAATTAATGATGGGACCCAGACAAACAGCAGCATGAATCCTGGTCACACAGCACCAGCGTCACCCCGGACCCTTAGTTCTCTGGCAGCTTCCTTTTAAAACACACTGGCTGTCTCTTCCTTTTTGATTCTCTGTATCCAGGAGGGGCACCTCTCTCCTGCTCACCTGTGGCCCGACCCCTCCTGAAATATTAACCTGGCTCTTTATCAATGTTTCATCCGTTCTCTGCTCCACATCACCCCTGCGACCCATTTCTCACATTCGCGCTCGGAGCATGAAAAATGGATGCGCCTGCTCCACCTGCCCTGGCGCTTTGGCCCAGGTTTGGGACTTAACAGGAAGTGATCTTGTTCTCATGGTCTTCCAATCATCCAATTCCCCAGCCCCTCAGCTCCTCCTGTCCCGCTGGGCTCAGCATTATCTTTCTTTTTCTACGTGTGCCTCAGTGCTGTCTGCATTCCTGGCAGGCAGAAGGAGCCATGTTTGACCCAAGGCCATGCAGTGAGCAGTCAATTGTCTCAAAGAGCCAAGAGCCAGCTCTTTGGGTTATTGTTCCTCTAATTTCTCGGCACAGGGGACCCCTCCCCGCCACTCGCTCTCTCCTCCACCAGTATTCCCCCTAACCCTGAATTCTCTAGAGCAGTGGTCCTCAACCTTCCTAATGTGGCGACCCTTTAATACATTTCCTCATGTTGAGGAGACTCTACAGGTATAAAATTCTTCTGTTGTGTGAATTATAATGTAAATATCTAAGATGCAGGATATCTAATACAAGAGATCCCTGTGAAAGGACCAACCCCCCAAAAGGGTTGCATTGCAACCCACAGGTTGAGAAACATTGCTCTAGAGAAGCATGCACTTGATGGCTCAGGTTTTTGTTGTTGTTGTTGTTTGTTGTTGTTGTAAATGAGTGGTGGAAATAATAAAGTTTAAGAGAAGAAGCAGGAGGAAGCAGAGGCTGTTGCAGTTGGTCCTCAGTTTAATCATACCATGGCCCTCCTCAAAGACCTTCCATGGCTCCCATGAACACGCTTCCACACCCTTACCCTACCCCTCAGTTTTGTAAGAAAGTTTCTTCAAGACACAGCTCACCTTACCTTATCCCTGCTGTCTCTCACTGCATCCTCTCCAGCAGGTGGTCCACCTTCCCTGAGGTGCTCTTTTTGTTTGTTTGTTTGTTTTTGTTTTTCAAGACAGGATTTCTCTATGTTATCTTGGCCATCCTGGACTCACTTTGTAGACTAGGCTGGCCTCGAACTCACAGAGATCCGCCTGCCTCTGCCTCCCAAGTGCTGGGATTAAAGGCGTGTGCCACCATACCCAGCTGCTGAGGTGCTCTTTAGAAATGTTTTCTCCTCTGTCAGGCATCTGTTTCTGAAGTCACTAAGGAAAACTAATGCCTAGGGCCTGCAGGCTCAGGGTGGAGCCTAGGCTTAGGCATCATATCTGGTAAGACTCTTACCAACCCTCCTCTGTAGAAACAGCAAGACCTGATTGGAGGGACCCGCTTCCCCACAATGGCTGAGGCAACCTTCCCCACTGGTCATTTTTCTTCTCATTAGTCTGGCCTAGGAGGAGCCACAGAGAGTCATCACCCTTGACTCTTGGTGGTCATCCGTCTCTTTGTAGATCTCCCAAGTGGCTGCTCCCCTGCCACTCCCTGCCAGGCAGCACGTCCCTTTAGAGCAAGGGGCCCTGGCTTTGGCCTCAACCTCTCAGCACAGAGCTTCGCATGTACTACAGGTTGGCTGAACTCGAGATTATGGCCCTACCACAGCATGGAGAGGAGACTAAATCCCAGGAAGACACTGACTTCCGGAGGGAGCCGAGGGAGGGGCTGGGCCTAGAACCTACCCTCCTGAGTTTGCAATGAAAGTGTATGCTATACTTGAACTCTCTTCTACATTGCTTCTCCATCACAGGGACTGGGATCCAGGAAGCACCCAGCGTTGTCTTCCTATTGACAAGCAGCGCTGATGTCTTGGGGACCACCACAGCACTTGCTCTCACTCACTTGTGCAACTGAACAAAGCTGCACGCACTGAAACAGAAGGGTGGTGCCAGAGACTGGGGCCAGGCACACGGGTGTTGTCCTGCGGTGTGGTAGGTGGCTATAGTTAACAGTGCTGTATTAAATAAATAAATAAATAAATAAATAAATAAATAAATAAACAAACCTGCAAGAGGGGATTTAAAACGATGCCACCACAAAGACTCAGTGGGTGCCTGAGTGGCAGATATGCTGACTTTCCTGATTGGATCATTGTAATGTATACATTCATGTCTTAACCATCACATATACCCCACAGATAAGTACACTTATAGTATCAATTAGAAAAAAAATAATGGGCCAGGGATATTGTTTAACTGGTAAAATGCTTGCTTAGTACTCACAAGGCCCTGGTCTTAGCCCCAGGTCTGCATAAACTCCGAATGGTAGTGCATGAAGATGTGGAGGTAGATGAATCAGAAGTTCAAGGTCATTCTCAGCCGCATTGTGATTTGAAGTCAACCTGGAACACATGATACCCCATGTGAGGAAAAAATAAAACAAAATAGGACTGCTCAGATGGCTCTGAGCATGGGTGGCACAAGCCTGTAATCCCAGCACTCAGGAGGCAGAAGCAGGCAGATCGCTGTGAGTTCAAAGCCAGCCTGGTCTACAAAGAGAGTGCAGGACAGCCAGCTACAGAAAGAAACCCTGTCTCAAAAAAAAACAAAACAAAAAAAAAAACCAAAAAACCAAACCAAACCAAAACAACAACAAAAAAGATGGCTCTGAGGCGTAAGGTACCTGCTGTCAAGCCTGATGACCCTACCTTTGATCTCTGGAACCACAAGATGAAAGGAGAGAACTGACTCCCATAAGTTATTCTCTGACTTGCACAAGTTTCGTGCACAAGTATGTACACACTCACACACTCAGACCCCTTCCACACACAATGTAAAATAAAATGAAATAAAATATTAACAAAATGAGAAGACCACCACCCATGCCCCAGTGCTAAAGCCATTCTTTTTTGTGTGTTTGTTTGTTTTGTTTTGTTTTTCGAGATAGGGTTTCTCTGTGTAGCCTCGGCTGCCCTGGACTCTCTTTGTAGACCAGGCTGGCCTTGAGCTCACAGCGATCTGCCTGCCTCTGCCTCCCGAGTTCTGGGATTAAAGGCATGCGCCACCACGCCCGGTTACTAAAGCCATTCTTGTCAGGCAGCTCTAGAGAATCAGGAACAGCAGCTGTCTGTCAACATGCCAGGTCACACCCTAGCATGCTGGGTGCCACCTGGGAAGACACCTAGGAGAATGTTTCCCAGGTCCTGTCCAGACCTAATGAGTCAGGGTCTCTGGGACTGGGGTCCAGTAACCATATATTAGGTCTCCAGGTGATTCTAATGTCACCACAAGGTTTAGAACAACTGATCTAGAAGAAGGCAGGAATAGCTGTCTGTAAAAACCTTCCTGCAGAGCCCTGCCTGCCTGCTGCATTCTGCCTGCTTGCCTGCCTGCCTGCCTGCCTGCTGCATACTGCCTGCCTGTCCATCTGCCTGCCTGTCCATCTGTCTGCCTGTCTGCCTGCTGCATACATACTGCATACATACTGCCTGTTGCATACTGTTTGCTGTCTGCTTGCCCACCTGCTGCATACTGCCTGCTGCGTACAGCCTGCTGCCTGCTTGCCCACCTTCTGCCCACCTTGGAGAATGTGTCTCTCTATCCAAACCTCAGACTGAAGCAGGTCTCCAGTGAGAGGCTAAAGTGATCCACATTTGAGTGAGCCGGTGGGCCTCTTGGGCTTCTTGTCCACGGGCAAAGAGAACTGATTCTATTGAAGAAAGAGCCCTACCTGGCTTGGGCTGGAAGAGACTCTGTGACACATGAATGCTGAGGGCTGATGGGAGTGAGGGTCTGGAAGAAGCTGTGGCCACCAGACTTGGTGTCACCTCAACAAGGGCTGGCAGGGAGGAGGTAATTGACTTATTGACTAGCTGGGGCTTTGGGGCTAGTGAAAGGATCACTTGCCCTCCTCATTATCCAGTGGCCAGGGATGGGAAAGAAGCTCATGATGCTCAGATAGCTCCAGGATCAGGCTGGAGGGGAGAAGGAAGCTGGCACTCTGATAGCCTCTGGTATAGCCTGGAAAGCAGGCCGAGTGGGAATGAAACAAGAGCTGGGAGATAGGATGAGGCTGCCATGTGGGTGTTGGGAATGGACCTTAGGCCCTCTGGAAGAGCAGTCAGTGCTCTTAACCACTGAGCCATCTCTCCAGCCTGAATACCACACATTTCTAAGGGGCCAGGCAACACTGTTCTGGAGCAGAGATCCTAAACCTTTCTAAGAACAGGACCTCTATTGACATAGGTGATGGGGGTGGCAGGGTGCTGGGGCTCCACTCCTCTCAGCCGGATGGGTCTGGTTTCCAAGCCTTTTTTTCTTCCCCAGTCTTCTACTTGTTACTCAACAGCACACAAGTGGAATAAGACACGCTGTGAAGTACAAATGGCTTTCTCTGATGATAGCTACTCCTGAGTGAGATATCCAGGAAATGAAATCAAACGAAACATCTGCTTGCGGATGGCCATTCTAAGACAGAGTTCTTGCTTTTCACTTCTTACAGCTTAAACTTCCTCCTGGAAGATGATTTTCTATCTGGCTGACGCGATTGCTGAGAGAGAGTCCCTGCCCTGTAGAGACTGCCCCTTGCTATAATTTTGAAGAACGCTTATGCTAAATCTACAGAATTATCTCCATGTTAGAGACCATTGGAAATATTATAATAAGATGGAAACGTGGTTCCCCTACTTCCAGGAGAAACATAATTGGGCTTTTCCAACTCAGGACACTTTACACTGTCACCTGCTGGCTGCCGAGGATGAGTCCTTGCCTGCAAGGACATTCTAAGATCTGAGACTAGTTAGCTTGTATGAAGGAAACTGTGGCAGTGGGTCCCTGGATCCCATGATCTGGGTCCTGATGCCTGTTCTTTATGCCTTTGTGAGCTTCCAGCATGACACCCCAAGTCTCGTTTGATGCCGATACTGGTTTTTCTTATGTGCTGATCCCAGAGAGCTAAAGGTCATATTAGGCATACGCAGCCACAGAAGCAAGCAGGTGTATCAAGCTCTAATGATCTTCCTGGCAGAATAAGTGAGACCCTGGGGATTGAGTTTGGGCTAAGTATAAGCGAGGAACGCCAGTTAGCATAGCAGTGCCATTCACTGGAGAGAGGGAAAGTGGATGGAATGTTAGAAGTCCCAGGGACTGGTAAACAGGACCCCAGGGAGAGGCTCAAGTATTCAGTGTCACACCCTGAGGAGTGCAGTCATGTGGGCTAGTGTTTGGGACACTCAGGTTTCAGATTCACGGGAAATAGGATCATTTCAGTCCTGGCCAGCATGCCTTATGATGCCTCTGGGCCATTGGACTATGGAGAGCAGGGTCTGGACAGTGGAAGTTGCTCCTACGGTAGAGCCAGGAAGATAAACCCCAGCTAGGAACTAGGAAGAAGAGTTACAGCTAACTGCAGAGATGTCAGAGGTGCCAGAATAGGCTGCCAAAGAGGCTAGGAAAGAGCAGGGTGAAGGCACAGAGAGGCAGGGGGTTGGTGGCCAGGTGGGCACGGGGGAGCTTCAAGACAGGTTACGTGTGGAAGGGCTAGTGAGTCTGGAATAGGGGCATCTGTGTGGCTTACCAATGAGTGTGGCTTGTCACCCTTCAGAGGCTGTTAAATCAATGTAACAGAAGCTGGATTTAAGACACCAGGATGGAGGGTAGATGGCTTTAACAGAACAGGGTCTGGTGCCTTGTTCACAGTAAAGCACTCCTCTTGGAAGGACGTGGGGATATGGCCTGTTAGAATTAACCTTAAGGCCCAAATGGCTTTCCTTCTCTGTACTCTCTCTACTGTCCTCCCTCCAAGCCCAATCCTCTACTTTTTCTCTAACTCAGTGCATCTTTTTTTTGGGGGGGTATTCTTCTTCAGTGTCCTCATCTTTCTTTCTTTCTTTTTTCTTTTTTTCTTTCTTTTTTTTTTCCCCCGAGACAGGGTTTCTCTATGTAGCCTTGGCTGTCCTGGAACTCACTCTGTAGTCCACAGAGATCCGCCTGCCTCTGCCTCCCAAGTGCTGGGATTAAAGACATGTGCCACCATCACCTGGCCTTCTCATATTTCTTATGAACCTGTACCTGGCTCTAGACCAGATTTAAGCTTGGCTATTGAAGAGACCACTTTGTAGGGAACTGAAGGCCTTTCAGGAGTGTGTGCCACCTGGCCATTACTCATCAACATGGCTTCCTGGCTCTGTTGGTACCTGGTTCCACTGTCTTATGAGAGACTCCAGCCTAGCAGCATTCTATAACACCTAAAAGCTTATCCTACTTGTTTATCTTTTATTAATTAACATTTTTTCTAAGTTAAAATATAATTCCATCATTTTCCTCTTCCATTTTCTTGTCTCCAAACTTTCCTGTATACCCCCCTTTTCTCTCAAATTTAGTGTCTCTTTTCCCTTTTTTTTTCTTTGTCACACACACACACACACACACACACACACACACACACACACACTCCTAAATATATAAATATAACCTGCTGGGTCTATATAATGTTACTTGAATACATATAATCTTAGAGCGGCCACTTGGTATTAGATAACCACCTGAGGATTCATCTCTGAGAAAGACTGTTTTCCCCACTCTCAGCATTCCTTAGTTCCTTGTAGTTCTTTGTCCAGCTTTGGGGCCCCATTAGATCTCCTCCTTTCCTGTCTGTTGGTGTTGTTCTTGTTCAGCCCTTGAAATAGGCAGCCATGTGATGAGACTACATGGGTGTGGCTTCTCTGACATTTCTAGAAGATGTAATGTTACAGTGAACTTCCTGCAATGTTCCCTGAGCCTTCGGTGCAGGATCATCTATCTTTTTAAGCCAGAAAGAACTCAACTTTCTTCTTACACCTTGGCCAAACATTTTTGATGCTAGTCACTACAGTTTCTTGCCTAGTGAACAAGTAGAATGTTGTGTCCACAGCGATGGGTCTGTTCACAGCAGATGTTGTGGAGATGGTCATTTGTCAGTGACTAGATGGGGAATTGCAGATGCTGAAACTTGATCCAGAGAACACGGATGGAGAACCTCTAGATGAACTCACAGAGCTGACTGCAGTGGAACTATCAGCTTTTGATAACGTAATGGGCAGGAGACAAACCTTCCCTGAATAATACTGCCAGGTTTAAAGAAGGCAACTTCTGCAATACCAATGTTTAAAATAACAATACTAAGGAGGAGTCAAGTCTGGTGGTATGGGTTTGTAATGCCAGCACTCGAGGCTGAGGCAGGATACTGCTGAGTTTGAGGCCAGTCTAGGCTGTGTAGCAATATCCTGGCTTTAAAAAAAAATTAACAAGTCTCTCATCCAGTCCCAGGTGCTGCAGGAGCTGCAGGTTACCATACAGACATGGCCAAGTCCAAGAATCACACCACACACAACCAGTGCTGCAAATGGCACAGAAATGAAATCAAGAAACCCTGGTCACAAAGATATGAATCTCTTAAGGGGGTTGACCTCAAGTTCCTGAGGAACATGCGCTTTGGTAAGAAGCACAAGAAAGGCCTAAAGAAAAGGCAGGCAAACAACACAAAGGCAATGAGTGCCATGCAGAGGCCACTAAGGCCCTTGTGAGGCCTAAGGCCGGTAAGCACAAGATGCCAAAGGGTCCCAGCTACAAACTCAGCCAACTGGCTTTCATCGCTCATCCCTAGCTTGGGAAGAGGACTCGAAGATACATGGCCAAGGGGCATAGGCTCTGCTAACCAAAGCCCAAGGTTCAAATCAAGGCAGAGAGGCCGCAGCTCCAGCTGAGGCCCAGGTTTTAGCCCCAGCTCAGGCTCCCAACGGTGCCCAGGCCCCTGTAACGGTCTCATAGAAAAGACTTCTGCCAATGTGAAGACAGATGGACTGGTGTGACACACCTACCTACACAGTACTTACAGATGACCAGGGTCCTATGCTGTTTTTACAAATAAACCCAAGGCAAGATCTGTTTTAAAAAATTTTTAACAAACAAAGTAAATCAGAGAAATAGTTCTCTAAACCAGGGTCATGTTGGTTCTGACTCCTGAAGTCATAGACTAAGCTGTATTGTAGTTCAGACATGGACATTTGCTAAGTTCTAGTCAATAGACTATGACCAGAAATGACTTCTATTTAAAAGCCCCCTGCCCCAAGTCTTGTTCTCTCGCTTCTCTATAGTGAAGACTGAGGAAGCAATGTAGGGCAGAGCCACAATGTAGAAGGAAGCTGGGCCCCAGAACAGGTGCTGGGGGTTCTAGCCAGAAATGTCTGCATTATTCTGATTGGTGAAAGAACAACTTAGCCACCGAGATGGATTAAGACAGCTAGTGCTAATTACAACAGGTTACATGAGCCAGTACTGCTGAACATGCACCAATTCATTTCCTTTAAGTTTGACTAACTTACTGTTTCTGAGATGACTCATTTTCCAATCTGCTGCTTTAATAGTAAAATCGTAAAGCCTCAAAGTGACTTCGAATGAAGTTAAGTCCAAAACCATGCTAGGAGGTTCGATATACTTTGGCAGAAGGCTCAAGGATTGTGAGGCAGGGAAGTGAACTTTGGGAAATGCTATAGGATGCGAGTTTATCTGTTGAGGAACAGGAAATTCAGGAATATGCACACCTGTCTCAGCGTGTTTTCAACAATACCAGGGTGAAATGGTTCTAAAGCGTGTGCCAGTTGAGCAGGTCCTGAGAATATTTTTGAATGATAGAAACTTCTAGTGGTGGAGCTTTCTGAGGATTCCCTGGACTCCTCCCTGTCCTAGAGGGGGCAGTTCTAATGGGTCTGAAGGGCTGAGTACAGTGTGAGAGACACTTTCCTGCTTTAGGGCTCCTCTGTGCCAGTTTACAAAGCAATGGCCACTGTTGGGACCTCAGAGCCCACAGCTTAGGGAGAATGGCACCTGCATATCTATTTCCAGGGAAGAAGACAGTGATAAGGGTGGGAACCGAGAGGCCAGTGGGCCTGCGTGTTCCTGAGGGTTCCACTCTTCACTCTGGAAGGCCTTGCTTGCCTCAAGCTATGTTTTACATGATGCCTCGGGGCATTTTTGAAAACTATCAATTTCTTGGAACCAAATCACGTTCAAGACACAACACAACGCTACTTCCCTTTGTGACTTCCCGGGGCCTGTCCAGAGTGGAGCCAGTGACATCATGGCTACAGGCTAGAGACAGCTTGCCAGGTTAGCCATGGCACCTATGTATAGAACATGCTTCTATTGAAACTCAGGTCCACCGGGTGGCCCTTTATATTTGTTTCCCCGCTTGAAGGCTGGCACCCTACTAGGGAGGTGTCACAGCATTGTCACTTACCCCCAACCCCTCATGTGCAAACTCCTTAGGGACATCCTGCTTCTATTCAAAATAATCTCCACCTGTGAAGGCCACGCAGCATTCTGGGTTGAAGCAGCCATCAAAACCCCATTGGCTCGTTAGAGAGCAGCCTTCTTAGCTTGCTTCTTGAAGTCAGATGTATCCATCAGGGAGGCCATGAGATAGCTCTTAGTCTTCTGTTCATGTTGAGCAACCAGCAAAGGCCCAGAGACCACCCCAATCTTCAAGCCTCGTTTAAGGGGAAGGAGGAGCCTGCAGAGCCGGGCAGACTCTGAACCATTTCCCCTTCCCAGAGTGCAGCTCCCATCTCAGAATGCCTGTAGAGGAAAATATAAGCAGCTGCCTGCCTGTTGTTGTCTTTTCAGACTTAGCTTCGGCATAGAAAAGGGCATGCCTGCTCTTTCATTGGACCTGACTGTTCAAAAGCCTATATGTCCATTGGTCCCCGCCACCCCTCCCCCTTTCAAGACAGGGGTTCTCTGTGTAGCCTTTGCTGTCCTGGAACTTGCTCTGTAGACCAGGCTGGCCTCAAACTCACAGAGATCCAGCTGCCTCTGCCTCCAGAGTACGGGAATTAAAAGTGTGCACCACCACCACCTGGCTGGTCAACTCTCTTTCAACTCAATTCATATTTCCCTAATTGTACCAGAACTTGGTGTTGGTGGACTTGAAAGGGTTATTTTGTGGTTGTCTATGATCATTATGCATAAGTAAGAGGGTGACTTTGGAAGTTACCTGCAGGGGTATACGGTGCTAATTGATGCTGGGTTTTGGCTCTGGGAGTGTGTAACTGGGCCTAGCAGTCATTTGGGAGAGCCTGCTGGGAACCTCAGGGGAGTGTGCAGTTCCAGCCTGGGCTACACGCTGGGCCTCTGATGGGGTTGCTCTGGGTCTTACGATGTAGGTGTGGAAGCTGAACTAGTCTCGGTAGCTTATGGCTGGATTGAGCCAGACTTGCTGCCATGCTGGTTCACTTCTCAGCAAGGCTCCCTAGGATCTGGTGAACTGCTTTTCTCGTGAACCTCTTTTCTTTGCTTAAGTGTCGCTCCACCCAGGTGCCATAAGAGATTATGCTAGTGCTGCCGACCCCACTGTGGGTCTTTGCTTGTCTTCAACAGTGTTGCCTGGGCTGCTGCATGGCATGCATTGGAGTCTCCCACCTGAGACAATCGCTCCCTTCAATCAGGCAGTCATATGTTTGCAAGTGCTGAGAGACAGGTGGAGTCCAGGCAGTGCACAGCCTTGCTGCTGAAGCAGAGATCTGAAGCCTTCCGGCGAGGGCTCCTCTCCTCCAGCCAGGTGCCTTTGACTTCTGAGTGGCAGCTTTCAGCAGTGAATGGGGGTGGGGGTTGAGGGTACATCTGGGACTTTCGAGAACCAGCTGTAGGTACTATGCCTGTGATTCAGAGTGAGGGCTGGATGCCTGTTACCGTGGTACTGGTTTTTGAATCAAGAAAAAGCTTTACTGCAGGTCAGCTGACAAGGAGGCAGGAGACACATACAGATCTATCTCCCTGGTTGGCTGGTAGCTGATAACCTGAAGCAGCCCTAGGGAAAGTTGCGGGGGGCGGGGGCGGGGGGGGGGAGAGACTAGCAGGAAAGGGGAGCCAGTGTGTGACTGAGATCAGAGAGAGTGCAGTTTTTTATCATGGTCCCTCCTGTGGGATAGACGCACAAGGCTCCATTTTATTTGTTTGTTTGTTTTTCGAGACAGGGTTTCTCTATTTAGCCTTGGCTGCCCTGGACTCAACCTCACAGCAAACCGCCTGCCTCTGCCTCCTGAGCGCTGGGATTAAAGGCATGCACCACCACCACCTGGAAAGGCCTCATTCTTGTGGCTTAGGTTATGTGGGTGAGACTTTTGCACCACCAGGCTCTCCAGGTGCTAGTACAGCCCAGTTTGACTCCATGTTGTTAGAATGTTTAGGTTCGTGGCCAGGCTATTGGCCAAAATGTGTTGCTCTGGGGGCTAGAAGTGTAATGAGTGTGCTTCGTGGCTGATGGTCCCATGGCCTGGTGGCTCCTTATACAATCAGCTGGACTAGATCTCTGATCTACTTCTGGCTAGATGCACATCCTAGGAAGTAGCTATGGCTTTTCTTACTTGGGGAGCTGGAGGGCTAAGGGAGACGTGGCAGTGGACAGTCTCCAGAGTTAGCCAGCAAGAGGCACTTCAGTGAGCTCTCCTCTGCCTGTATCCGTCTTATTGGGTATTTCTCTCATATCTAATCCCAGCCTCTCCTAAATCCAGGGCTCTGAGTGATCACATGATTCCTTAAGAAGAAAACTGTACACTTGACCTTTCCTCACGCAGCACCTCCAATGGTCTCAGAGCCCTGGCAGCCATGCCATGGTGACCCTGAGAAGAACGCTCTGGTTCTCACATTGATATCCCTGGATTGGTTCTGAAGAGATTGAAGGCCTTATCCTTGCTGGGGATGCAGTCTAGACAACCACAGAGAAGGTGTGAGGTGAGACACTTGGACCTGAGGTCCATACTAGAGGCCTCAGGTTCTCATACACAGGGGTGTTTGTATGTAGGAATGACACCTTCCTCCCATCTGTCCTGGTCCCATGTATTTCCAAGATCAGACAGGCTGGTCTTCACCCTTGATCTGTAATGATATCATCTTAGAGATGACAGGAGCCCTGTGGGTCCATTGTAGACATCCTCAGGGCTCATTTCCTGGCTTCTTATTGTTGACTGGAGGCTGTCTGTAAGGATTCTTTTTTGTTTGTTTGTTTTTTAAGACAGGGTTTCTCTGTGTAGCCTTGCCTGTCCTGGACTCGCTTTGTAGACCAGGCTGGCCTCGAACTCACAGCGATCCACCTGCCTCTGTCCTCCCAAGGGCTGGGATTAAAGGTGTGTGCCACCACGCCCAGCTTGTAAGGATTCTTTTGTCTCATTTTCTAGGATTGGTCTCTCTGCTTCTACCTGATCCTGCATCCTGGGATTCTTAAAGGAAAGAGTCATGAGAGCTGAGGCCAGTCATAGCTCTGCTCTTTCCTTGGCTGAGTCCAGGATCTGTTGACTCCAGGGAAGTCTCTCTTGGGTTCTTATAGGCCATCTTATTAACCTTTGAGCATGGATCCTAAGTTAGACCTCACTTCAACTATCAAGTGACTCAGAGTCAGGTCTGGTTTCCCTAAGATTCTAGACCCAGAGGTCTTCCTAAGACCTTTGCTGAGACAGGAAGTTCTCAGCAGAGTTTGCTTCTGTTATCATGATCCAATTGTATGTACCAGACTCTTCCTGTACATGTTAAATTGCTGGCGGTGACATCAAGCTTCATAAACCAAAGTTGCATGAAGTGGCCCGAGAAGACTGGCCTCTCTGTTCTAGAGGACAGAGGCTGTGCAGAAGGCAGCTTCCTGGAAGGCTGTGAGGAGGCTCTGCCCCAGGCTGTCAGCCTAGTTTAAAATAGTTTCCTAGCCTTATTTTCTTGTAGAAAAATCACCCCAGCTGCCATTGGCTCATACATGTCTGTAGTCTGATTTCTCATCGTGAGGACAGCAGTTACATTATACTCCAGATCACTATAATGACTTTAAGTTAACTCGATTTCCTCTGAAAAGCTATAGCGTCAAGTAAGATCATATTTTTGGGTGCTGTTGGTTAGGATCTTGTAGCTCTGGCAAGTCTACAGCTAACCTGAAACCATGACCCAGGTACAGCAAGGGCTGTTAGACTTCTGATCCAGCCAGGGGCCACACTGAGGTTCCATTAACTGTCCAGCCTCAGCTTAGCTCTGGTCTGTGGTGATGATTCTATAATTTATATGGTCTTACATCCTTGACTTTGGTGAGATACCCCTAGAATATGGAATGGGGTGAAGTTGATCAGTTGTGTAGACAACATTAAAAAGTAGCATGTGCTTCAGGAGTCCCCCTTTCATCCTGGGTCACCACTTCTCCTTGCTTTTTGTCACTAAGGCTTCTGGTGAACTTGCCTTGGTGTGGCATGGTGATACCTCCTCTTCTCGAAGTTCATTCCTGACCAGCTTTGTCCTCTTCAGCTTCTGGCAGTCCATCTGTGGTGTTTCTGGGCAACACGTGCTGCTTTTCCTCTAGCTCCCATGTGGAAGTGATCCTGGAGAGGTTGACATGCCTAGTGTCTGCACTTGGGCTGGGCCTGGGCCATACCTCTCTGGCCCAGTCTACTGCCTCCAACTATCTGCAAGGCCTTGACTTCAGTTATCTGTGCTGAGCTCAGGTCAGCTATGAAACTCTTCTCCTTAGCTTCAAAGTCACAGTGTGAATGCTCTGGGACTTGGTCCAGGTACAAAGCTGAGCCCTGTTGGCATAAGATATCATCATCTTCTAAGCAGTCGGACATGCTATAGGGACAGTGAATGCTTCCATGAAGGGAAGGGACTCCAGGAGCCTGTTGGGCCTGAAGGTAGCTGGTAATTAGGAAAGTCCCAGTCACTTATTGAGCTCATATCACCTGCCATGGTCCTCCAGACTTTTATAGGCTTGAGATCCAGATGTCTCTGGAGCACCTGACTCAGGTGAAAGGCTTCCAGCATGTTCACAAAGGCAACCACTGGAATTCCAGTAAGAACGTGTCAACCAGCCATAGGCACCTTATTTCTGCCACTGAGTAGAGCTTGAGATGTGAGGCACCTGGATGAGAGATAGGTTACTCACTGGAGCCGAGGTAGACCAGATAGTCCTTTTGACATAAGGATCATAGATCATAATGTCTCCAACAGTTGGCAATTGAAATCTGGATTTGCCTCCAGCTAGGGATCTTTCAAGACTAGAGTCTTTCTCCATTTTCTGTCTTTGTCTGGCCTTGTTGCTCCCTGGGCTTAGCATTTCCCCCTATTGCCCAGCACATATAGGAAGAAAGACATCAGATTGTCTTCCAGGTGCCCTGTCTGTCATTTCCATGGGGGTAGAAAGATCCTCTTGTGTTTGTTTGGGGGATCTCAACAATCTAATATCTCCCAAAAGTTGGCCTTTGGTTATAAGAATTACTTCTCCATTACTGGCTCACTTTCCTGTCCCAAATATAGGAACATCTGGATTCTAATTCTTTACTCCATTTTGTTTTGTAGGGTTATAGTTTAATTTTCCTTCTAGACTAGATCAGAGGAGACAAGGCATATGGCCCCATTTTCACCCCTATCACTTCTCAAACACAGTTTATAGAAGAATTATTCACTATGTATCTCTTAATAGGAGTGGGTCTCCTTGGTGACTGGCCCTATGTGTTACCAGCCTTGAGACTTCTGAAGTTTCTCTTAGTGATGGGTAAAATTCTGTCCATGTGACAACCTCTTCCTAGTCCAATTCAACTTTAATCCTCTGGGGATTAAGTCTACTGGAGAATTCTGGCTGGGAGATGGGTTAGTCACTTGTGCCTGGAGGGACAAGACCATCCCAGGAACACAATGATCATAGATCCCAGGTGTCTCCAACAATTGATAGTCACAGCTGTGTCTTTAGTCCAATCCAGGACACCCTGAAGCCTTGTGGGGACTTTATGGTGTTGTATATCCCAAGAGTCAACTGAGTGAGGCTGACACTTTATGGTCCTGTATGGTCGAGCCTGAGGACAAGTCTGTGGTTAGAGGCTAGACCAGAGCTCATAGAGAAGACAGAGGGAGGGACCAAGACATGCTGAGAGCTTACTAGCTAAAATAGAAGCCACACACAGGGTGTGTCTCCAGAAGATTGTCTAAAACACAAGACTGTTTCCTCTTGGAGGACTTGATCATTCCATGGTCTTAGATGTCTCTCCCTGTAGCTGTAGCAGGAGAAACTGAGTCTCATGGCCTGGGTAGACCAGGAGCTTGGCTACAGAATTCTCATCTGGCATAAACCCATTCTCGCATCTCCCTAAGTGGCCAGCCAATGACTCATGGGAGCTAGATGCCATGTAGATTGATCTGTGGTCTACTAAGTTCAAAATGTGTGATTTTCTTAGCAAGGTCTTTAGTTCTATGCACTGCTCCCTAGGAGCCTTTCACTGACCATCAGTGGTATCAGACTTCTTGTCCTTCAGAACATACAATATCCTAGGACTCATAGCTCAGGGTGGACAGTAATGTGGCCATCTCTAGGGAAGTCGTGGGGTGACAGACCCACTCCTTCCTTCTGGTTTACTGTTGGCATTGCTCAAACAGTTAGGACTCTACAGGTTGCAGCCCCATTTCCCTGTCAGGAAGCTGTTTTCTGCCCATACCCTTACTTAGGGGTCCCTCCTCTCATAGCCCCATTCTCCCTGGACAATGTCTCTGTTTTCTTGTGTTTTGACTTGAGCTCTAGGGCAGGACTGAGATGGCTCCATCCCCATGCTGCCCTTTCAATAGCTTATAGCATCAATGCTCAGCCCTCTTAGTAAGACAACTAGGAGTGGCTTCAGTTCAGCCTGGCCAGGGGCTTTCCAGTCATATCTAACTGGAGGCTCTCATGTTCTCTGGGAATCAGTCTCTGAGTCTGGTGGCCCTTCCAGGGTGGGGTGGGGGGCGGGGCTCTATTTTGAAGCCTGTGGTTGCTGTATCGCCTGCTGTTGCTCCATCTGCATGAGCACCGGGGAGATGTCCATCTGTCTTTCTGCTCATGTGGTGAGTTCCACATGTGATGGCTTAAGGAGCATCCTCGCTCTTCCTCTGGAGGTGTTGGCTGTTCTCCCAGGGGCAGTAGAAACATCTTCCTATGGGAAAGATGTTTCTAGAAGAGGATGAATGCACATGAATATTTTAGGAATTCATGGCTATCGGCTCCTCAATGATTCACATGCACTATTATTGTGAAAGAGAAGGATGGTAGCTGTCTTCATATGGAACACACCACCCCAGATCTTCTTTATCCATGTAAAACTATAAACACTAATCTCCCTGAAAAGTGCTGGCCAGTCTCTCAAGAGACCTATAGCGGAAATGTCTCTCCTGTGTGACGAATTCTTGAAATGATATCTACAAGCATTTGTTAAAGGCACTGCCAATACACACACTCTATGACAATGAAAGAAAGAATTGTGCCCGTGTTTACATTAGACATAGCCCCAGATCTAGTTCACATATACAGTTCCTCAAACCACCCTCATAGTATGTGACAGGCGACTTGCTTACAAGTGTTCATCCTGTGATTTCTTCAGAGTTGCTGGAAACATATTGACTTGCTGTGTCATTGTTGATGCTGACCTCCGTAACGGACAAAGCATGTCTATAAACACCTTTCTGTCTCTAGACTGTTTCCTGCTGGCTCAGACTGGTCTGCTCCTCCCTCTGTCCCATGAGCCCTTAACCAGGTCCTGGAGTCCACTGAATCAGACTCACAGACCTAGTAAGGATGCCTGATGCTCAGACTTTGACATTTGGCTCAGCTGTCCTAGGCTCATCGGACATGAGACCTGTATAAGCAGCGGCAAATGTGTCACTCACCACGGAAGTGTCAGCAGTCACTGTCCTGGGCTGCTCTAATACAGCTCTGGCATCACTAAAGCTGAACTAATCATGCCACTCAGAGGTCGGGATCAGGCTGGATCCAGGAAGAGATGACAAGCCAGGGTTCTACTTTAACCCCTGGGAACAGGGCATAAAGGATACTGTGGTAGAATCGGCTGCTGGCCCTCAATGACTGGAGCCAGATGAGTAAACTATTACAATGGACAGGGTCAGCTGAACCCAAGGTTAAGATCTGGACTCCCTGAGACAAAGCAAGGCTCATGCCGAGACCCTGGTTTGGGACTTCATCCTGTTTGTAGGAGCCTAATGTTCAAGTAGGTATGGAACCATCTCCTCCAGCTGAGGCTCCCTGAATCCTGAGCTGCAGGGTTCCTAATTATGATGCCTTCCCCAAACTGGCATGGTAGATTTGCTGGTCACTGTGAGCAGACTCAGCTGTGAGCTGAGTGGCACATGGAAACCAGTATGCTTGATTTTTCCTGACTCAGCATGTCGATGTTCATGCTGAGGCGGGCAGGACCTTGGCCTCAAAGCACAGGCTAAGATGGAGACCCACGGATTGTTTGTTGTCTAGAGGAACTATTTGTTGACTGCATGGCAGTGTGAGAGGTGCATGGTGCCACAGCTCAGAAGGCTTCTCTCTAACTGTGACCTGGTTTTCTTGTGTCTGTCTGTCTTCTAGTCCTTCATCCTGTAGCTATTTTTCTTTAGGTTAGGACAGTCCTATCACTTCCTGTCAGTGCCCATCTGTAGCTTCCTGTGTACTCCCTCAGGTGCCAGCAACTCCCTCAGGAACCAATGGGGAAAAATATTTTATAAGTTGTTACTCATTGCCCTATCTCTTTCCTGATGGGCTCTTCTCCCTCCCCCCCCCCACGAGTGTGTGTGTGTGTGTGTGTGTGTGTGTGTGTGTGTGTGTGTAGCTTATTGGTCATCTGCTGTGTGAGACACTCAATGGCATGTTATCTTAGTCACTGTTCTTTTGCTGTGAAGAGACACCCTGGTCAAGGTAACTCTTAGAAAGAAGCATTTAACTGGGGCCTTGATTCCAGTTTCAGAGACTTAGTCCATTATCACCACGGTGGGGAGCATGCCATGCCATGTAGGCAGGCTCTGGAGCAGTAGCTGAGAGCTACATCCTGATCCTTAGGTAGAGAGAAACTCTAAACTTGACATGGCTTTTGAAACTTCAAATGCCACTCCCAGTGATGTATTTCCTCCAACAAGGCCACACCTTCTAATCCTTTTAATCCTTTCAAATAGTACCACTCCCTGGTGACTAAGCATTCAAAGATATGCGCCTATGGGAGCCATTCTTTTTTTTTTTTTTTTTTTAATTTTTTTTAAAATTTTTTTTTAAATTTTTTTTTATGGGAGCCATTCTTATTTAAACTGCCACAGAGGTCATCTGACCACGCTTTGCCTTCCCCTGTTCCCCTACTGCATGTCCACTCAGATGCCTCCACCTCTCAGTACAAACTGCAATGAGAACAGCCTTGTCTTTTCTGCCTAGAGGACCAATATTTTGGTTTCTACTCTTTAGGTGAGTCAGATTGGAATAGCTACCCACGCATATTTCCAGGGCAAGGGATACATATTCCCATCTCTCTGAGTCCCTATTAAGATTCCACACAATTGAGCTATCTAGCGCCCAGCACCCTAATTGGTAGGAAGAGATTCCATTGTGTTACTGGCATTTCTGAGTTTGAGCATTTTCTTAGGAAGCATTTTGTGTAGCCTCCACTTTGCCTTTCCATCTGAGGCTTCCCCTTGGCCTCATCCCCCTTATTTATTTATTTATTTATTTATTTATTTATTTATTTATTATTATGTATACCATGTTCTGCCTGCATGTACACCTGCAGGCCAGAAGAGGGCATCAGGTCACATTATGGATGGTTGTAAGCCACCATATGGTTGCTGGGAATTGAACTCAGAACCTTTGGAAGAGCAGGCAGCATTCTTAACTACTGAGCCATCTCTCCAGCACCCTTGGTCTCATTTTAAAAGACGTTTTCATAATCCCAGATGCTGATCCCTTGCTGAGTTTAGATAGTGCATGTCATTCTGGCTCCTGTAACCTGATTTTGAGCTCAATGGAAGTGGCTTAGTTATTCTGACCAAATTCACTATCCTGCTCTATGGTTTTTGCCATTAGTCTTACAAAGTTCTTTCCTAGCCCACAGCCACATAATACAGACCTTGCTTTCCCTTCTACTGGGTTTTAAATATACCTGAGTTCTTCCAAAAACAGCTATATCTAAGAAACTTCTCTAGATGTGTTGAGGAGTTTTAATTCAGAACATGGGTGCTCTGGCAAGAGATCACATCCAAGGACCTTCTAGGTCTGTGTGATCACACCTTTAATCCCAGGAGACAGAGGCAGGTAGACCTCTGAGTTCAAGGCCATCCTGGTACAGAACAAGTGTGCATCTGGGCCTTGCTGCTCTATTTTGTGTGTCCTTGTGCAAGACCTCACTAGCTTTGTCTCTCTGGGCCCTATTGACAGGGCAAGTCCCCGTCACGTTGTTTTGTGGTTGACTTAGTCCTTTGTAGACTTTTCTCCATATGAACTTTAGAGTAAATTCGTATTTAAATAAAGGAATTTGAGAGTAAGATGACTTTGTAGACTAATCTAGAAATAACTAAGACTTTAAATAGTTTATGGTCTTAAACTAATTCTCTTATTAAACTTTAAGGGAATGCCTTAAAAACCTTTCAGAATACCCTTTCCTGGCTTGCTAAATCTGCTAGTTCCTAAGTAGGAGACTCATTTAGAGGGAAGAATACCACTTGATAGCATTTTTAATTTACATATGCAAATTAGGACATACTGGGGTAGATTTTACTGAAATCAACTCTCATTTCTAGAATAAAAGGCACTGGATCATGGCATAATCCTGGTTAGGAACCTCTTCAGTACATTGTGTTCTTGTTTACAGGGGACACAAACTTAACTTCCCTGGCTTGGATTTCAGTGACCCTCCATAGCGGTTAGAGATTCATTCTTGTAGAAAGCTGAAGAAAGTGAGACTCACACAGGAACGTGTCCCCCAAAAGGGACAGCATGTGGTGCCAAATAGTATGTGGGTCAAGGTATCCACACTAGGAAAATCTCTTGGCATGAGTATGAAGAGTCTTGGTTCACACATATCTCGGATATAGGGTTATACCTTCTGGAAAACCCAGACCATAACAATATTAAGAAAGACTATAGAGCTGGCCTTTAATCCCAGCACTCGGGAGGCAGAGGCACTCACTGTGAGTTCCAGGCCAGCCTGGTCTACAAAGCGAGTCCAGGACAGCCAAGGCTACACAGAGAGACTCTGTCTCGAAAAACAAACAACCCTCCTCTAAAAAAAAAGAAAGACTGTATTTCCTATCAAATGTGCAGGCCCATCAAAATGGACCTTAGCAGACCTGTGTTGGTAAGTCTGTACATCTGGCTGACTATGTAGAAGGAACACTCCCTTTTTATCCCTTTGCATTTGTTCTACTAGTAAGCATACTTTCAGGTCTACATGTAAACATCTTTCCTAGCTGAAAGGAAAAGTATTGGCTTAGGACCCTGAGACCAAGTTCTCAGCACAAGGGAAATGTATTTGCCCCAGAGGGACAGAGGGCAGGGAATAAGAGACAAAGACAGGAGATAGAGGATGAGGGGGGAGGGGGAGGGAAGAAGGGGGAGGAGAAAGGGGCACTTATCTAGGAGGACAAAAGATTGCTTCTGGGCTGGGTGGTTGATGGGATTTGCCTTTAATCCCAGCACTCAGATGGCAGAGGCAGCCTGATCTCTGTGAGTTCAAGGCCAGCCTGGTCTACAGAGTGAGTTTCAGGACAGCCAGGGCTACACAGAGAAACCCTGTCTTGAAAAACAAACAAACGAATGAACAAACAAAACCCCAAAACTAAAAAGATTGCCTCTGGATAAAGAGGAGACAACGTGGCACGTAGGCAAAAATGCCACTTATAAAGTTAAAACGGGAAACCGTATGTAAGGATGAGATGTTTAATTTTAATTGGACAAACCAAAAATAAGTAAATAAGTAATAAATAAATAAAAGCTGGGCATGGTGGCACATGTCTTTACTCCCAGCACTGAGGCAGGCAGAGGCAGGCAGATTGCTGTGATATTTGAGGCCAACCTGGTCTAGGAAGGGAGTCCAGACAGCCAAGGCTACACAGAGAAACCCTGTCTCAAAGAAATATAATATATATATTGAACAGGTTAATTAGGTGAACCAAAGGGGGCTCTTTGATAGCCAAACCTTTGTACTCAGACTCACAAGGAGGAAGTAAATAGTTAAGTAAGGGAGTAGACCTAAAGGGGTAGCTTTAGGAATGTAATCTAGTGGTTTCTAGCAAGGTAGAGGGAACTGGGGAGAAGGGCAAAGCCTGGCAGAACCATGCTTTCCACCCTCGAGCTGGCCAGAGTCCCATCACTAACTGTTCTGGTCTCATCTCTATTGATGTGATAAAACTCTCTGGCCAAAAGCATCTTTGGGGGAGAAGAAAAGGATTTAATTGGCTTATATTTTGAGGTCACAATCCCTCACTGAAGGAAGTCAAGGCAAGAAGGAATTTGAAGCAGAAACTATGGAGGAACGCTGCTGGCTGGCACACTCCATAAGCCTAGGGATAGCACTGCCCACAGTAGGAGGGGCCCTCCTCCATCAATTAGCAATCAAGACATACCCCACAGATAGACTCATAGGCCAATCTGATGGAAGCAATGGTTCATCTGAGGCTCTCTCTCTCCAAATGTGTCAGTGGACAACTGAACTAATTGGGAACCAGCTGACACTTGGTAGCCTCTCTCTTCATTCTCTCTGGCTGATTCCCACAGGATACCACCCCCCCCCCACCCCAGGAGACAAGCACTGTGCAACAGGTTATTCTCAGAGCAGAACTGTTGGCTCTCACTCTCTAGCCATGCGGGACGTCCACGTGGTAGTGTGGATTCATCACTAACTACAGAGAGGATGGGCAACCTGACCCACATTCCAGATGAAAACTGTCAGGGACAGCAGTATGTCTCCCTGGTTTAGGAGGCCAAGGCTCAGAGGAGGTATTACAGGGGCCTCTGTCAGGTTGGGTTCTGCCTGGGGGATCCCCAAGGCTGGCTCTAGGGACTAGCTTTAAGTGCTGATGCTTTGGGCCAGATGTCCTCCATGTTGGAGGCTGCTCAAGTGGGTGTCCTTCATAGACTGGTTAGGCTTGGCACACCACACTGATAGGTCTCACCTTGGTGTTGGTAGGCAATGTCCAAAGAGGAAATACTAGAAGCTGCTCATGAAAGCTGCTGGCTTCCAAAAGGTTCTGCTCTTCGGGTATCCCTCCTCAACTGACAGCTACCCTGAATGTGAGGTTACCATTGCCATCCCTAGAAGGACCCTGAGAGCTGACTTTGTTCAGGACCAGTCAGTGTGGTAAGGCTGTTGTTTCTAGTCTAACACATGATGGCTGTGACAAGTGTTCAGGTACCCTGATGTTAACAGCATTCTGTGTCTACATCTATGCCTTCTGTTCCCCGTCCCCCTTACACAATCATCTCACCCAAACAACCCTTGGCTTGATGTGGGTGGAACCAGAATCACTTCTGACTCAAGGCTGTGAATGGAGCTGTGCATCTCTCATGCTTGCTCCTCACAGAGGTAGTGCTGGGGCCAATGTGTTCACAGAAAATGCACATTTGCTCTTGGGTGGGACAAAATGTAGACCCTTGCTTTTGAACTAGCTGGGATGTGTGTGACAGATAGAACACCAAGCTTTGTTCCAAGGGATGAGAAGCTGAGGGCTGGTCATTATTGTGCAGACTCCCGGGTATGCCGTAGGCAACACACAAAGGCTGCTGAGACTCACTTGGCAGTAGCAGTGCCAGGGGTCCCAAGATAAAGCACCTTGAAGCTGGGAGGCCAGCCAGTTTACATGACAGTGCAATGGGCTCCTATTTTGTCATAGGGGTGTGTGTTTGTGTGTGTGTGTGTGTGTGTGTGTGTGTGTGTGTGTGTGTGTCTTAACTCAATCTATACCTTTCCCTGCCTGACAGGTTTGGTTTTTTTGTTTGTTTGTATTTCCAAACAGGGTTTCTCTGTGTAGCCCTAACTGTCCTGACTTGCTTTGTAGACCAGGCTGGCCTCCAACTCACAGGCATCTGCCTGCCTCTGCCTCCCAAGTGCTGGGATTACAGGTGTGTGCCACCACACCTGGCTCAGGTTTATTTGTTTGTTTTTTTTGAAAATCACCTAAGAGTTTCAGTGACTTTAGCCTCAGTTCTCATACAGCCCTGAATCTGACATAATCTGTACAAATGAACCCTCAGGGGGAAGCTCACCTCAGACACTACTAGCTTCGTGGACCACTGAAAAAAATTTCTGAGCCTCTATCCCGGGGCTGCCTGTGAGAGGCTGGCAGGGCAGGCACACCCAGCCAGCCTGCTTAGACGCTGCTGAATCCAGCAGAAAACCAGCCTCTTCTCTAGCCTAGATTTACCAAACTAGATTCCCTTTCATCGGCTCCGTTTCTGCTACCCAAGAGGCCTTTGTCCCGGAAGAGAAAACACTTCTATGCTGGGGTATAGCGATGTCACTGAAATAGAGGCTGCTGATCCTCTGTGCCTGTTTTTGAACAGAGAAAGAGGAGGCTTGCAATGCCGCTTGGGATGATGTCAGTGTGAGGTCACTCAGTGTGACGGGGTGCTGCTCAGTGTAAAGGAGACCCAAGCCAGGGAATCCACAGTCAGCTCCACCAGACTTAGACAGGTGGGTGGAGCCCTACAGGCCTGTTGAAGGCGAGTCCCATCAGTGACAAACTTGGGCCATGCAACTATTAAGGAGTCCCACCAGCTGGATCATCAGCAGAGAAAGGAAATCCAAGGATGGTTGTTCTTGATTGTTTACGTTGGTCTTCTGAAGGGTGGGATGGAGATGATGGGATTGGGGCCGAGTTATAAACAGACAGGAAGTCACACCAAAATAAGGCAGGGGTGGGCAAGGGGGCCTGGGCTCAGGGGCTCCCCTAGCCAAAGCTGGGTAAGTGACTTAGGAAAAGAGAGAGGTAGGGGTCTGGTGGAAAAGTGGGTCACAGTGAGCATCTGGAGTGTTTTTCTTTGATCATAGCTTTAACAAACCTGGTGTTTCTGTCCCACCTGACCTTGAGGCTTTGTGGGAGTCCTTTCTTTTTTTTTCTTGTTTGTTTTGGGTTTTCCAGATAGGGTTTCTTTGTGTAGCCCTGGCTGTCCTGGAACTAGCTCTGTAGACCATGCTAACCTCCAAGCTCAGAGATTCGCCTGCCTCAGCCTCCCAAGTGCTAAGAGTAATGGTGTGTGTACCACCATAGCCCAGAGTAGAAATCCATGTCTTTAAAACCATCCTTCTCGGGAAGTCTCCCAGCTCATACTGTGGCAGGTGTGGAGACAGGGGACACAGAGAAACCTTCAAGAACAACTGGGACAGAACTTTCTAGATGTTCTGGATCCTGAGTGCATGGGTTTTGGGGTCCTTAAATAAACGTCTCGAAGTCTTTAGCAAAAAATACTCTGGATGTGTGTTTCTTGTCCTCTCTTAGGACTGTGCAGTGCGGTCTCACCGCGCTACTCAGGGTAATCTAAAACAATCTGTTTATCCAAGCTCCTAAACCACATCTGTAAAGTCCCTTCGACCAGGTGATGACAAAATGACAGAGTCTCAGGCTTAGCACGTAAAAGTATGCGGGCAGACTATTTTCCTGTCTACTGGGGCCTGTGTAGCAAGGGCTATCAGGGTGATGGGCAAGCCTGAGGCTCAGGGATGAGGTAGCCTTGGCTGGATTTGGTTTGGTGGAGAAAAGGCTTGGTTGAGGGCAGAGAGGGGGAATACCCCAAGTCCTGCCAAGTACTTATCTACACATCGGACTTAGCACTGAACAAATACCCAAGAAAAACTTGCAAAAAGAACAAAGGTGAGTGAGACTGGCTGCTGACTGGCAGGTGAGAGGTAGAGCGTAGCTTAGCAAGCATAGCCCGGCTCTCCCAAGGGGATGGCGGGGAGGGGGGGGGGAACTCAGCAGGAAGGTGGGCCCTCTCCATGCAGTGTGAGAGTTAAGATAAGTCTATTACTGTTTCCTTGTCACTCTGTCACCCATCTAATGGCCGTCGATAGTACTTGAATGAGAATTGATGGGGAGATAGATTTAATTAACCTCAGTGTCAGCAGCTGCTGGGCTACCGGTTTGTGTGTTAATAGAGCGGCCACCCTGGCTCTCCAGGGCTTTGCTGGGAGTCTGAGGCCAGTGGAGCAATTGTGCTTGTCAGCATAGGTGGCTTGATGGAGAGAAGCAGAGCAGTATTCAGTCTGGACTGGCCTCTTTCTCCCTCTAAGACCCACCAGTCACCTTGTTGGTCACAATGGGGCCTCCTGGTTCAGTTCTCTCATTGGGAGGTCTGAACTGGGTAAGGATAAGGGCTGAGACAAGCCAAGTGCCCTGCTGGCTCCATCAGCATCAGAGGTCCCTGATGTACCCTATTCTTGGTGGACCCCTGGGTTAGGGCTAGGTGTAAAGCTTCTTGACATAGTGTGTGTTCTTTGCGTTTGGCTCTTCCGGTTTCCTTTGTCGTTGTGGTGGGTAGCACCTGTGCTCATAGCTGCACCTTTGGGTACTAGACCGTCTAGGATGTCACCAGTCTTTTTCCTGCTAGGCTGTATCATAGCTAGCTCCCCTGGGTTCTGGCCTTCCCTTCAGTCATGCATAAAGCTCTGTAAGCCACACCCAAAGCATGTCCTTGGTTAATGTTAGAACACTGGGCCCTAGGTCTAGTACTTTCCCCACAACAGGTGTGCTGGAGAGGGGCTTTGAAACCTGTCCCTTGGATCCGGTGCCCTAGACCACCCCAAAATGAGCACCAACCCCAACATAGATGGTTAAGAGTCAGTCAACTAACACATCTCACGTCTGGGGCATTTCCTTGTCATTAGCCCTGAGTTGGTCCTGTTCTATAGGGTGAGAGAGGTAAAGCCTATGATACTGACTAGCGACCTGCTTCCCAGAGGACCTGGGCACCGTGGTGGGGCCCCACAAAGACCTAGAGGCAGCTGGGCAGCAGCCAGTGCCTGTCTGGCAGTCTCCTTCCTCACTTCACACCTCCACTGCCTTTCATTTTCAGCTCTGATTGGTTTTCTTGTTTTAACACATACCCCAGGCCCCGTGTTTGACCCCACTGATGGATTCATTGCGCCCCAGGACTCCAGCTGCCAAACTCACTCTCGAAGCTGCTGGCAGCGGGTGGGGTAGGGAGGGACAAGGGCAGGAATTACCTTGCATGTCCCTTGGCTCCATTGACTGTTCTTCCCAGAGCCCTGGGGCAGCTTATGACAGAGCAAGGGAGAGTAAGGCTTAGGGACTGTCACAGTGGCTATCACAGCAAATGGCTATTCCGTCTTTGGGCATCTGATCCTCCTTCTGTGTAAGAGAACAGGGGCTGTGGGCGGCTCATCTCTCAGTGATGTGAAGTCTGCAACCTTGGATGAAGGAGACATTGATTTCCCTTCATGTCCCTGGAAGTGGCCACTGCAGGAATCTGCCTGTTGCTGCCTATGTCCTGAGAGCACAGACAGAGACCTAGCATGAAGTGGCTTCCTATGCCACACTTGGGGAGGGAGAGTGGATACCCATAAGCAAGAAGGCAGACCGTGTACAAATAAGATCCATCCCAGACCTGTAGGGCCTGAAGCAGGAGGGAGCCCTTCCTACTCCCAATTCAAGGGATAATAAGCTGATAGAGAACAGTCTGGAATGACAACACTTCAGATGGGGGAGGCGGGGCCTTTCAGCCCAACTGGACATTTGTGTGAGCAGTCTGTGACTGTGTGGAAACATCAGAAGTCTGGCTGCCTGGTCACGCGTCCATCAGATGCCTGTGACTTCTTCTGAGCTCCATGTCCAATATGAGAGGTGGTCTGGAAAGGTAGATGGGGCTGCTAAGGCTCCATCCCACTTCTTTTAGGTGGATGTGGTTCTTATTCTTAAATTTTTACACTTTGGGCTGGTGAGATGGCTCAGCAGGTAAATAGCCTGCCATCCGGCTGGGTGACCTTAATTCAATCCCAGGACCCATATGGTAGACTGAGAGAACTGACTCCTGCATATATGCATGACATAAATGTTTAAAAAAAAAAGAATTTAAAGGGCTGGAGAGATGTCTCAGAGGTTAAAAGCGCTGGCTACTCTTCCAGAAGTCCTGAGTTCAATTCCCAGCAACTACATGGTGGCTCACAACCATCTGTAATAGAATCTGAATCCCTCTTCTAGTATACATGAAGACAGAATACTTATATACATAAAATAAATAAATCTTTAAAAAAATTACAAACTTATAAAAAATATACTGTTGTTGTAAGAGATAAACCAACCGAAGACTAATGGAAACAGTTAGTAAAATACTTCATTCTCATTTAAACACACACACACACTCACACACACACAGCATTATAAATTTATTATAGCCAACATTTTCCCTACTTATAGACTGAAGCTCAGGGAAGCTGCATTTACAAAAAAGTCCTCAGAGGAAGAAATGGGGGGTGACATAGGATCAGAAAAGATGGGCACTAACCCCACAGTACTAGAGAGTCCTTATAAAAGTGGATGTCACAGAGTTCAGTACCTCATGCACATTCACACCAGGGAGAGTCGGGCTGAGGACCAGGTGAGAAGGTGGCTGGCCAAAACCAGGAAGAGACTCTCATCAGAAGTAGGGTCAGCTGGCACTTCCATGTTGAACTTTCAGCCTCCAGATGTAAGAAACACATCTGTCCTTCAAGCTGCCTCATGCATGGTATTTTACAGAAGGGCTTAGAATTTACTTAGGTATAGATTGATAAAATAAAAAATAAAAACAATCAAACAACAGCAACAACAACAACAACACCTACCTACCCAGGGCCATGCATCGCCCTGCAATGTTCTGTTGGGAGATGCTCATAACACCCCAATATTTCATCATAGACATGGCAAGGCACCCTGTGGCCACGCATGTGTAACTCGTCGCCTGGAAGCATGCGTTCCCTCTCTCACATCCCATAATTCTTGGTTTGTAAATGTGGCATGACCTCACATTTGGGGCTCAGGACCCCAAGTTCTGGCTCTTCTATGAGTTATTAATCTGGCCTTAGGCATACTGCTATCTCACCCTCCCTTTTCTGTGTCTGCCAGGTGGTGAGTCCATCTCTAGAGGAGAAGTGGGCATCTTTGAGAGTGTTTCATATAGGTGCACATCTGGGCAGCATGAGCCTGGTATCCAAAGCTATGTGACCTGCAGGGGCTGCTGATGGAAAGGGGAACAATCATTCTTGTCCCATCTGGATGTGGGTGTCTTACAGTTACTTGACTTATTTGCATTTGAGGATAGCAGAAGTTTATAAAATAATAGATATAATATACAGAGACCACCTGAGAGCATCTTTATTCTGTGTGGAAATAAACAAGTTCAGAAAAGCCCAAGGCACCAGATTCAGGAAGCTCCTCTGAGTCCCTGCTTTGTCCCCCTGACAAACAGATGGGGGCCATCACTGGGAAATGACTCCTGAGCTGTGAGTGGACTTTGGGCTTAGGGGACAGTGTTGGAGGAAGATCAGAAGTGGAGCAGGAAGCAGGTGTCCCTGGGGTGGGAGGAGACGGGGAAGGCCTGAGCTGACGGGTGCCCTGCTGCTGAGTGTGCCAGGAAGTGACCCAGTAGTGGGAAGTGGCTGAAGGCAGGGTGTGCTGGGGCAGTTTGATTCAGGATAGGAAGTGACCCTGGTAAACAAACAAAATCAAGCTGACTGAGCTCTCAGGAGAACTTGTAGGGTGGAAGTTTCTAGAAACCCAAAGCTGGCAGGGAGGAACAACAGACGGGCAGAGACCCCCGGGGGACTGAGTGTGTGTGAGATTCAGAAGTCTCTCTGGAAAGTGAATTTTGAAGGCTATGAGGATCCTGTCACCCTGGGTGTGCCGCATAGCTTGGCCTCTCCAATCTGAAAAGGAGAACCCAGGATGGAAGACAGAGTTTCTTCCAGAAGTCAGCTCTGGAGTGCAAAATGGCTCAGCAATAAATATACTTGCTGACCAGCCTGATGACCTGAGTCCAATGGTCAGAACCTACAGCCAAAGAAGAAAACTGACTCTTGAAGGTTGTCCTCTGACCTCCACATGTGCACACATATCACACACACACACACACACACACACACACACACACACACACACACACTAAAATTTGAAAAAATGTCAGCTCCCTTCCCAGCCCCTCTCCTCAGGCCTCTCTGACCCAGACTCTGCTGGGCTCATCCCCTAGCTGCTCAGAGTTTGAGAGGAGATCCGAGCTCCCAGTACTGAAACTTCTCTGACTAGACTAGTAACAAGCCTTGGGATGTCCTTGGGATCCCAAGGAGGAGGTCAAAGGTGCTTACGAGCAAGGTGGGGAGAAAGGGGGACAGGATTTGTATGTGGGGGGGGGGCAACAAACCATCCAAGAAAGCATCAGGGATGTTGAATCTTTTGATATCAAGATGTGATGCTGGGGGGCTAGAGAGATGGTTCAGTGGTTAGGACCACTGGCTGCTCTTTGAGGGGACCCTGGTTCAATTCCCGGTACCCACATGGCAGCTAACAACTGTCTGTAACTCTAATTACAGGGAATCCGACACTCTCACATAGATACAATGACAACAAACGGAAAATAAAGTAAATAATCATTAAAAAAAAAAGTAAAGATGTGATACTGTCATTTACCAAGTAGTTCAGACTTACACAGCGGTGTACTCAAGTTACAATTTATTTTCATAATATTTAAGTTGGTGATTTTATGTTGGGGTGCACTCATAGCCACCACTGTCTGCACATGACCTGCCAGCTATAGTTGGATGTACATGCTAGGGCTGACTTTGAAGTTTTATTTGGTCATTCAGGGATACTAGGGAACATAGCAGAGGTTAGGGGGCTCCATTGGAGGGGAAGGGTCTCTAGGTGTTCCTGTGTGGGAGACAGGGACAGCTTACAGTGGGTTTGGTAAAATCCTCATGCTCAGGGTAGGACCAGGGGCCTACCTCAAATGCTGTCCTTTCCCTGTGGGCTGGCCCCATTGGGTTAGGGAGATGGTATGTGGACATTGCAAGAGGTAGCCATGGCATGAGTATCTGGACCTTTTCTACCACTTGCTTGTGCGACCTTGAGTTTGTCGCCGCTCCTACCCTCTCCATCCACCCTGGACCATTTCCAAGACTGTGCCAAGAAGGCAGTTGTAACAGACGGCCTCTGGGAACTTCCTCAGTCTTACCCAGTCCAGGAACTCAGGAAGGAATGGGACACTGGGAATTGGACCAGGGTCATCTGTGAGCTCAGCAAGCACCTGCTCTTCCTGGAGACCTTGGAAGATCTACATGACCTTGAACTTGACTCTCAGAAGCACAGATTCCAAAGCTATAGTAGAGGGCACCTAGGATGGAGGTGACAAGGCAGTATCTAGCCTCACTGGACCCTCCGACCCATGGGAAGGCCCCTGGTTAGAACATTTTTGTGAGTCTCCATTTTCTTCTTTATGGCTACGCCAGCTAGGTCTCACCTGGTCATCTGGAGCCAAAGTCACTTTGTCTACTTTCAGTTCTCAGGCCTGACCCTGCCACAGCTAGGGTCCTAGCATCCTGCCCCCACACCCCCCGGGGTGGTGGTGGTGGGGGGCGGTGCAGCTTCTCTGAGAACACATCTTCCATTTGGAACTGTTCTTTCTGACAAGCGCAGTGCAGAACACAGCAGAACGGGTCTCTCTGGGGACCTGAGACTTTTCTTGGCAGCCAGGCACATCTTGAATTGGCGTGTCTTTTTCTGCATAAACTACTGCTTTTAGCTTGCATCGCCCCCAAGCTCCCCTGACTCACACTCTTTCTCTCAGCAAAGCACCACATCTCACATCTCCCTTTCCGTACATACCCTGTCTCAGGCTGTCTGTGTTTTCTCCTATCTCAGTTCCAACCTGACACAGTATCGCCATTCCCACCAGCCTTACGTCCTCCATGTAAGCTGTTAAATGGCCATCTGTGCACTGGTAAGATGTGGTCAAGTTCACAGACAGCCAGGGAGTCTCCCGAGACCCTCCAGATTTGGTACCAACTTATTATTAGATCTCTTTTTTACAGTCATTCAGCCAGCCAGGGGCCTGTGCATGGCAGAATCCCTGGGGCATATGTTGGGATGCAAGACATCAACCCTCATGTACTGAAGAGCTATAAGATCTTCAGTCTTCCCATTGTGAGACAACCATGTATTGGACTACCTGGACCATAGCCTGTAAAGCTAATAAATCTCTCTCTCTCTCTCTCTCTCTCTCTCTCTCTCTCTCTATATATATATATATATATATATATATATATATATATATATGTGTGTGTGTGTGTGTGTGTGTGTGTGTGTGTGTGTGTGTGTGTGTATCTTATCATTTATGTTCCTTTAGAGAACACTGACTAACACAGACTGTAGTGCCACAAATGGTTCTAGAGAAACAGAATCAAAAGGACAAATTTTTAAGGTATCGGAAGAGCTTTTCCAGTTTGCTGCTATCTTCAAAGATTCCCCTGATAGCACGATGAATACTGAGAACCCATGACTGGAATTATTTGAAGGCCTCATTATTGTGAGGAACAAGGGGTTTGGTGACTCTGTACATACAACTTTTGACAGCTTGTGGAAAAATAAGGAAAGTGACTATGTTGGCTGATTGCACCTAGAATCTCTGGGTAAACTGACAAAGGAAAAGGATGAGCTCAACGAAAAAGTTGGCCAGCTTGCCGGGAGTGGTAGGGCATGCCTTTAATCACAGCACTCGGGAGGCAGAGGCAGGCGGGTCGCTGTGAGTTCGAGGCCAGCCTGGTCTACAAAGCAAGTCCAGGACAGCCAAGACTACACAGAGAAACCTTGTCTCAAAAAAAAAAAACAACACAAAAAAAGTTTGCCAGCTTGCACATTACCAGTCAATGGGTTTCTAAATGTGCACATTAGTCGATGGGTTTCTAAGTGTGCACATTAGTCGATGGATTTCTAAGTGTACCCTGGAAGAGAGTCTTGGCTCCAGCTTACTAGGTGAGACCCAGCTGGCATATAGTTGATTCTAGAAATCAACCCCAAGCCCTTCGTTATAAGACTGGCTGACCTGGAAGTCCGGGGACCAGTGAGCCTAGCAAAATGGGAGCAGGCCAGAGCAGGCTTACTATGACTTCCCTGCAGCCCTTGTGGGATGTGTGATGGCTTTTACAGTTCTGCTTGGCACTAGCATTAACTTAGTAGTGTGGCATCACTGCAATCCATTTTTTTTTATGAAAACAGAAGCCTGCATGAACATCCTTCTGCCCCTCCAGTGAGTGCCATGGTTCTTTCAGAAATTTCCAAGATAACTCATTCATGTTGGAAGACAAAGTCGTTTAAACTAGCTAGCTGACCAGAAAACATTTTAAAAAATTGTTCTTGGTTCCCTATACAATTTTAAATGTGTCTATTAGAAAAATATCTCTCTAAAGTGAGACAGCCAATTACAAAAGTGTCTGTCACAAATATGCCAGGAGACTCATTTTGTCCATTTATACAAACAAGTCTTGCAAACCAGTAAGGAAAAAAAAAAAAAAAAAAAAGACATACAAACCAAGAGAGAATGAATGGGTGGCTTTTAGAGACAGGAAATACAGGAGGCCAACAACACAGAAAACATGCTTCATCTCTCATGATTAATGCAAAACAATAATGAGATTAAATCAGTAGATCATGCGATTAGCAAAAATTAAAGTGATGAAACCTAATGCTGACAAAGATATGGAACAAGCTTGCCTACGTGGCTGTTAAATGTGTAAATTGCTACAATATATTTGAGAGGATATTTAATAACATACATCAAAAGTTGAAATGAATATGCATTTGCCTTTAGGGATTTGACCACATAACTAAAAAAAGAGAGAGAGAGAGAGAGAAAAAGAGAGAAAGAAAGAAAGAAAGAAAGAAAGAAAGAAAGAAAGAAAGAAAGAAGAAAGAAATGTCGTGGGACATTCCTTTGCAAGATTGCGTAGCAGATTAAGGGTTTGTTATAGCTGGCTGGCCACATAGCTAGAAAATGAAACTAGTTGACCATTAGAAAGACCCAAGTAGGGGCTGGTAGGGGATCACTCAGGCAGTAAAGTGTTTGCCTTGCAAGCAGAAGGACCTGAGTCCAATGCCCCAGAACTCATCCAAGAAAAGCCAGGTATAGTGGGGGCCTGTGTTTCTAACCTCCCCGCCCCCCCAGGGGAAGTGGAGACAGGCATATCCCTGGGGCTCACTGGCCAGCCAGCCTAACCTACTTGACGAGTCCCAGGCCAGTAAGAGACCCATTTTCAAAAAGGAGTTTGGATAGTGCCTGAAGAACAGCAACTGGGGATGTGCCCTGGCTTTCAATTGTACCTGTTCATACACATATACACTCACTCCCCCGACACACACAAAAAGAATGCAGTAGCCTCCTGATGGCACTTCTGACACACTGATTGTGGAAAGGTGTGGCATAGTCAGGCAGGTGAATCTGTGACCAGAGTAATGCTGTGTGCACTGCAGTCTTGGTTTCCCTACAAGGACACACATTTGTTTTGTTGTTTTTTAAAAGACCTGTTCCCATGTCTATCACTGCCCTCACCATTCGAGGACTTCCTCAGAGTCCTTCAGACTATTCGCGCATGGACAAGGACCCTGGACAGGACTTGAGGGCTCCACCTTTCTCTGTCCCTCCTAATCTCTGCTACAGTGAAGTCTTCCAGGGACTTTAGACTCCAAGTGTGGCCAGAAGCCCCTTTGTTGCCTTTATTTGTGATTCACTGTTTTGGTGAAGTGTTTTCCCTTAGTTTCTTGTCATAGGCTCAAACTGTGGGTCCACTTCAACATCTGCTTCCTGGCGGTGGCTGTGTCATCTCCCATCCTGCCCTTTTCCTCCTCTATGCCAGCTGTTTCCTTGGCAGAACTAGAGCAGAGCTGTGGGGCTTTCGCCATCTCCACCTTCTTGAGACCCAGAGCCCTTTATTCAGCACCAGCCCACTGGACTCCAAGGGAGTGAGGGAATCACACTAGGAATCAGACAGACAGCAGCCCCTCGAGGGTGTCCAGCTCAGGAACGGTGTGGGACACTGACAGACGACAATGCTGAGCATTTAAACCGCCATCCTGTCCAAAGTCACGCTCCAGCATACCCTTGATTTTCCCTGTACACATCGAAGTCTCTTAAAAGGAGGAGAGCAAAGGAAATGGAGTGCCTGGCCAGTTCCCTCCTTCCCACTGCTAATCTGATTGTAATGTAGCCTTTGAAAAGTGAGAGTGTGCTGGTTCTCGTTCTTGGGAAACCTGGGCACTGAGAGGAGGTAATTGGCGGGGACGTGATTGTTCCTTTTCAGTTGGTGGCTAGAAAACAGGGTCATTAACAGCTGTCTGAGCTCTGGAGAAAGCCTGCACATGATCGTGTGTGTGTGTGTGTGTGTGTGTGTGTGTGTGTGTGTGTGTGTGT
>OU015751.1:21596512-21636734 GCA_907169655.1 Acomys percivali | reverse complement strand
GTGTGTGTGTGTGTGTGTGTGTGTGTGTGTGTGTGTGTGTGTGTGTGGTTTTTCCAGACTGGGTTTCTCTGTGTAGCCCTGGCTGTCCTGGAATTCACTCTGTAGACCAGGCTGGCCTCAGACTCACAGTGATCCACCTGTGTCTGGCTCCCAAGTGCTGGGATTAAAGGAGTGCGCCACCACTTCTGGGCCTGGTTTGAGCTTTTGAAACCTCAAAGCCCACCCCCAGTGACACACTTCCTCTAAGAAGGCCACACCTGCTAATCCTTCTAAAGTAGTACCAGTCCCTGGTGGCCAAGCATTCTAATATATGAGCCTATGGGGTCACTCTTATTCAACCCACCACAGTGGTCTTAATATTTTGCATCTGGCCATCTATTTCAGAGCATGCCCTGTGTTCTGTGAGGCCTTGTCTGCTGATTTTGATGCCTGGATTATTGAGAGGAAAAGTTATGGATGCAAGGGTGTCATTGGCATATGTTACCCCCACAGATACATTGTGACTCTGGCCCTCTAGGGTCTCAGAGGAAACTGGGGTATTTTTGAGACAGGCTCTCATGTAGCTATCATAGATTGGCCTCAAATTCACTATGTAGCTGAAACTGATCTTGTAAAGTTTTAAAAAATAGTGTGTGTGTGTGTGTGTGTGTGTGTGTGTGTGTGTGTGTATCTGTCTGTCTATGGGTTGTTGTTTTGGTTTGGTTTTTTGTCTGTTTGTATGCCCTCTGCAAGTGAAGCAAGTGCTCTTAACCTGAAGGTGATCTTGAACTTCAGATCTTTATGTGTTCGCCTCGCACGTGTTGGAATTACAAGCATGCACCACTGGGCCTGGTTTATGTGGTGCTATGGATAAAGCCAACATGTCACTAGGCAAGTATTCTACCAGCCAAGCTATATCCCCAGTCACAGCAATAGGGCCTGTATGGAGATAATCAAGTTAAAGAGGAAGGTTGATCTTGAGACTGCTGGACTGCGATGCTGTGTGGCCTTGTGGAAAGGGGAACGTTGGATACAGAAACAGGGTATTAGTTTTCAGTTGTTAAATTAATACCTGGGGTGAGAAAAAGCTCAGTATAAAACCCTGAATTTAGTCCCCAGAATTCACTGTTTCTACAGTCCTTGAGATGACAGCCCCAGGGAATGTTTGCATGTGCGCTCTGCTGACGTGGTGTGTGACTAAGCTGTTGGCCCGGACACCTTCTGAGGTTCATCTGCTTCAGGTCCAGTGGAGAGAAGCCATGGGGTCTGTGTCATGGCAACTATGGTCCTTACGTTGTCAATGAGGGGAAAGAACACAGCGTGTGCGCAGCTCACACAGTTCAGGCACATCCTACTCAGCAGACGCAGAAGTAAACCATCCCTGTTATCATTGTGGCCAGCTGCAGACTGTGCCAAAGGCGACACCCCAAGGAGCGAGTAGAATAGTCATTAGCCCTGTGCATTGGATGCTTATACCAAATAAAAGCAACTTCAGGAAGAAAAGGTTATTCTGGCTTAGGTTTCAGGGTACAGTCCACCTTGGACAGGAAGACATCATGCCGGAGCCTGAGACAGCTGGTCGTCCTGTCCCTGCAGCCAGGAAGCTGAGAGAGATGAGCACAGGTATGCAGCCCTCTTCCTCCATTGTGTTCGCTCCAAGATGCCAGCCCATGAGGTGGCATTGCCTGCATCTGGGGTGGGTCAACAGCCCCCTTCACAGACATGCCTGGAGGTTTGTCTCATAGGTGACTCCAGGTCCTCTCAATGGCATTCTATACAAACCATCACACCCCAGTGTACTCCAGAGTGACTTGCCCAGCCTTTGCTGATGGAAGGCTATGGCGCCTTTTCTTTCTTACTATACAGTGAACATCTACAGCCACACTGGGAGGTAGATATCTGGAAAGTGGACCTCTAGATCATAGGATGCCACAATTTTACATTGAACGTACAATGCCAAAGCACTCTTCTTAGACTGTGCCTTTCCCCCCTTCGGCTAGCAGGGCAGGAGGCCACACAAAGAAGCAGTATTGAGTGTTCACTTGTCGTCCATCTGCCTTGAAAAGTAAGAAGGAAGGGGGTATCACTGTTAAATTTTCCTTTGACTTCTTCTTTGATCCAAAGTCTATTTAGACATGTTTTATTTTATTTTCCAAATATTTGAAATTTGTCTACATATCTTCCTTTTTGCATGTGTGCACATGTGCATATGTGTATTTGCCTATATGTGCAGGTGCTGAGGCTGATGTGGGAGCCTTGCTTCATCACTCTATATATCGAGGCAGCATCCCTCACTTGAACTTGCAGATTCAGCTGGCCAGCTAGCCATCTCACCTTGCCTCTACTACCTGAACTTGGCACCACAGGTGAGCTGCCATAGCCCCCAGCATCCTCCTGGGTGCTGTGGATCTGAGCTTTAGTTCTTATACCTTCAAGGCAAACACTTCCCCCTCCTGAGCCATCTCCCCAGCCCCTATCTATCTTTTGTCATTGACTTCTAGCAAAGTAACATTCTGATAAAAAAGAGTATTTCGTGTGGCTTGAGGCACTGTGGATCAGCTGCCACCTGTTTATTATCCCAGGATGCTGTTTATCTCAGTAAATATTTCTGTCTTCTTGGAGATAAATGTCATTCTGTGCCATTTAGGCCCATTTGAATGATAAGGCTGTTAATGTCTCCTATGCACTTGACTTCTTGCCTGTTGTCCTAGTATTTGGAGAGGGGTTTGTCCATTCCACCTGTAACTGTGGATTTCCTTATTTGTCCTTCAGTTTCATCCATTTGTGTCCTTATATTTTTGTGCTGTTGTTAAGGGTACAAGGTTTAGTATTAGTCTCATTCATTGGCCAACAAATACACACAGACACAGAGAGAGGGAGACACTCATACACACATACACACAGACACACATAGACAGACAGACAGACACACACACACACACATTTGAGAAAGAGTCTCATGTATTCCAGACTGGCCTTGAGAGAACTTGTACAGAACTGATCCCTCTGCCTCCTGTTCCCAGTGCTGGGATTATAGACTTGCACCACGTACCCAGTATGCAATGATAGGGATAGAACTCAGGGCCATACGCATGGTACTGAGTGCTGTACCAACCAAGCCATACCCTGGCTGCCCCCTTTTTTCATTTTAAATTACTTTATACCAGTTAATATCCTTGGCTTTGAACTCTGATTCCAATGTTAACAATGGTTACTCCAGTTTTCTTTTATTTAATGTTATCATGGTGTGATCTTTTCATATTTTTTTACTTTTAGATATATATATATAAAAGGACTGAACTCTTGTGGAAAGGCTTGGTGGCAAGCCCCTTTACTCATTGAGCCATGTCACTGGTCCAAAACATGGAGATATTTCATCTCAGACTTTACCATTTTCAACTCTAGATAGTCAAAGCAGCTTCTTAAAAAAAAAAGAAGAAGAAGAAGAAGAAGAAACCGTGTCTTTGGGTGGGTATGGTGGAGCACAACTTCAATCTCAGCACTCAGAATGCAGAGGCAGAGGCAGAGAGAGGCAGAGAGAGGCAGAGGCAGATCTGAGTTTAACATCAGCCTGGTCTACATACTGAGTTCCAGGCTAGCAATGGCTACATAGTGATAGCCTGTCTCAAAAACCAAAGCAAACAAGCAAACAAAAAATCCCTGTCTTCTTTCCTATCTTTTTTTTTTTTAACCTCTAGGGATACAGGTGTAACAGTAGCCTTTGTGTCCCTGACAGCTGTCAGCTCTGGGTCTGTATCTGCTGGTTGACTGCTATTTACAGTATGGATTCTGGTTCAATGGTAGACACTGTGAATTTTACCTCATTCAATCCTGGGTTTCTCTCTATTCCTATAAATATTTGTTGCCTCCCCTCCTGATGACATAAGTCAATGACTTGGGAGGAGTTGATTGCTTTGGACTTTAGTTTTCAAAACTATGGAACAACTAAGAAAAACCAAAACAAGCAAACGAACAAAAGCCAAGATGATCAAGGGAACGATGGCAGAAACCCCCAACTAGAAACATCAAAATGCAGCAATACGGTAAGTTTAAATCCATGGGAGCAGGGCTGGGGAGATGGCGCGGTGGGTGGTAAGTGCATACTACTCGGTGATGAGGACATGTGTTCAGGTTCCCAGAACCCACATCAAGCCAGATGATAGCATATGTCTGCGATTCGGCATTCCTACTGTGAGGTGGGAGCCAGAGACAGGCGGATCCCAGGGAACTCCTGAGCCAGTGAGCCTGGCGTGCTCAGCTGCGATGAGACCCCTTGAGCAAGGTGGCCACAAGGCCCAGCACCCCGAGGTTGTCCTCTGACCTCCACACCTGCACCTTGGCATGTAGGTCAAAGTCAAAGTCAACCAATGATATTAATTCAAAGTCAACCAATGATATTCATAATTACATAAAGTTACAAAGGACTGGACTATTCCAACTATGAGGTAGAAACGTTAGGAAAGAAAGGCAAGTCCCAGTTCTGTGTTGTCCACAAGAACCCTATTTCACACCTGAAGGTGCAACAAAGTTGGCAGAGAAGAAACAGTGTCTGGGGAGAAGGCTCCACTGCCAAAGGCTAGGCTTACAGCCCAAACATTGAGAGAGGGACATATATTCACTCTACAAACCTTAACCCAAAGAACGCCAGTGCTGCCATGCCACACAGACTCAACTCTAGAACCAAGATTGTGGCCAGGGCTGGAGAGACACTTCAGGCTAATAAATAGGCCACTTAATCAAGAAGCTGTCACAATCTTAAATATGTATGCACAGAGCACCAGAACTTCCAAGTAGAACGGCACAGCTAAAGATAGAGGCAAGAAGCAAGTAGACAAATCTATGGTGATTGTTGGAAATCACAGCATTTCTCTCAGCAATTGTCAGGACACAGAAAATCAGTGAGAATCGAGAGGAATCCAACAATAGCACCGATCGACTTGACCTAATTGACATTTATGGAGCTTGGCATCCAGCAGCAGCAGTGCGCATGCACTCTTTCAGGTATATTCTGGACTATAAAACAAAACCAGGCAGACCAAAGTCACAGAAAGTATATTCTGTGAACATGACATAACAAAGTGGAAATCAATAACAGAAAGATAGCTACAAAATCCCCCAAGTGGTTGGTAATTAAATGCCGTACTCCTCAATAAACGATGGGCGAGAGGGAAAAGCAAATCTCTGCATTGAGAGAGACAGACTGTGTCAAGATGAAAGCATGTGAGGCTGGAGAGACGGCTCAGTACTTCAGAGCACTTGCTGCTGTTCCACAGGACCCAGGTTCAATTCCCAGCACCCAGACGGCACCTCACACACACACACAGTGCACAGAAATACCTGCAGGCAAAAGACTCATGAACATAAAAAGAAAGATGGAAAGTGACTTGGCAGCAGGGCTAAGGCGGAGTAACACTAAATAAGGACATTAGAGAGAAGCCTCCAGTCAGTTATGTAAATTTTGCTCCAAGGAATTAAAGGCATTAAATCAACAGTAAACAATAGGAAAACTAAGAGCTGAAAGGATACCCTTCTAATATGGAAAGGTGGTGGAGGGCATGTGGAGGAGGGGCAGAGAGGAGAGGGGAGAACCTATAGGCATACTGATGAGGGAAAGATCAGAGAGAGGAACGACAGACATGATTAAATCAGGGCTGAGAGAGGGGCTCCAGAATCTGCGCCACAGACGTTTCGGCGAGTGAATTTGATGACGCAGGGGAAAATGGGCAAAACAACTGTGATGAACGCACAAAGCCATTTCACTCCTTCTTTGCTTCAGAGGAAATAAAATTCAAAGTCACTCTTTGTCTATTTTCTGTTAGGGTAAAATTAATAAATTTCCATATGACATAAAACCCACCACCTTATAATGGTGTGAAGCGTACCCAAGGTCATTCACCCATGAATTCCACCCAGACTCAACATTTCTGTTACCATCAAAGGAAATCCAGGCTCATTAGCTGCCATTTCCAACAACCTCCTTCCTTCAGCACCCCCACCCCACTAGTCTACTCTCTGTCACAATGACACACTATACATTCTATATGAATGGAATTGTGTGATGAGTGGCACTTTTTAATCGTCTGTCTCCTTGCGTTCAGTATGCTTTTTTTTTTTTTTTTTTTCAAGATTCACCTATATGCCAGCACTTTGCTCTTGTTGATCTAAATAGTGTTCCATCACACGGACACGTCACATTTGTTCACTCGGTACTCAAGAAACATTTGCCTTTTTCACACGTTTTGATTATTGTGAACAGTGTCGCTACCAACATTCATTAATGAGTAGAAGCCTGTGCTTTATCTCTCTCGCTTCTGCACCTAAGAGCAGAATTTCTCTGTCACTTGCTGCCTTTGTTTAACTTCCTGAGAAACTGACAAGTTGTGTTCCGCCGCCACACCATGTGCCATTCTTATCAGCGACAAACAAGAATTTCAATTCCTGCCAAGTATGGTGGCACACAGTACTCAGGGGGCAGAGGCAGGAAAATCTCCATGAGTTCAAGGCCAGCCTGGTCTACATAGTGAAGTCCAGGCCATCCAGGCATGCAGGGTAAGACACACATGCAGGAAAATCTCCATGAGTTCAAGGCCAGCCTGGTCTACATAGTGAAGTCCAGGCCATCCAGGCGTGCAGGGTAAGACACACATGGTGTGTACTCACTTATACATGGGTATTAGCCATAAGGAAGAGAATACCCATGATACATTGCACAGACCCAAAGAAGCTACGTAACAGGGAAGGCCCATGGGAGGATGCTTGAATCTCACTCAAAAGGGGCAATTAAATAGACCTTGGAGGTGGAGGGAGGGAACTGGGGAGGGAGGACTGAGGGAGAGAGACCTGAAATTGGGGAGAGGGGCAGCTCTGGGATCAACCAGAAATCTAGAACAAAGGAAACTCCCAGGAATCTATGAGGGTGACTGTAGGCTTAGATTTTTCAGAACCTACTTTATTTAGGGTTCTCAAACACTTCAACCTCACTTCTAACCCACCAACCAGAGGAAGGGGGGAAAGAATGTTAACAGGAAAAAAGGGGGGGACCTGTTTAGACCTAGCTCCTTGGGCCCATTTCACCCTGCGTTGTCAGGATATCAACAGTCCAGTCCAATAGCCAACACCACACAGCACATGCATAGGTAGAGGAGGCACGATCCAGCAGAACCAGCAAGGCTCTGCCAAACTGGCACCAGTCCACTGAAGCGGCCAGAATCAGCCAGAGGACCACGAGAAGAGCTAGGAAACGTTTCTCCCGCGAAGCGAAGACTGGCAAAGACGAAGGAAGACCGGAAGTTCTTTCTATACTCACTCCCACCATCACGTTCCCTCTCACGCGCCCGGCAAAACACCACACGTTCTCTCTTCCGGAAAAATATCACGTGACCTCTCACAATACAGCTTTCAGCAAAACCCCACGTGACATAACTGAGTCTTCAAAGAAACCAGAAACTTCCACTTCAGGTGACCTTAGCTAAGACTCCTAGCAACACGGGATATGGAACCGGAAATGGTCGCCTCCTGTAACAAGGTAAGACTTCCAATGAAGGGATGGGGACACCAAGCTACCCCAAACTTGTCCTGCCTACAAGATACATAGGGATAAAGATGGAACAGAATTTGAGGGAAGGGCCCACCAATGACTGGCCCAGCTTGAGACCCATGCCATGACTGAGAGCCCATCCTGGACACTATTAATGATATTCTGCTATGCTTGCAGACAGGAGCCTAGCACAGCTGTCCCCTGAGAGGCTGCACCCAGGAACTGATGGAAACAGATGCAGAAACCCACAGCTAAATATTAGGTGGAGCTCAGGAATCTTGTGGAAGAGGGGACGAAGGATTGAAGGAGCCAGAAGGATCAAAGGCACCACAAGAAAACCTACAGAATCAACTACCTTAGGCCCATGGAAGCTCACAGGGACTGAACCACCAACCAAAGATCATGCATGGGATGGACCTAGGTCCCCTTCGCATATGTAACAGATGCGCAGCTTGGTCTTTATGAAGGTCCCCTAACAACTCAAGCAGGGGCTGTCTCTGAGTCTGTTGCCTGCCTTTAGATCCCCTTCCTATAACTGGGCTGCCTTGTTTAGCCTAATAGGAGAAGATGCACCAAGTCTTACTGTATCTTAATATGACATGGCAAATTAATATACATTTGAGGCCTCTCCTTCTCTGAGGAGAAAGGGAGGGGGGAGTGGAGGAAGGTGAAGGGAAGGAAGGAGTGGGAGGAGAGGAGGGAAGGGAAACTGCAATCAAGATGTAAGGTAAATAAGTTAATTAATGAAAAATAATACTTCACAAATAATTACAGCAAAACATCTATTTCTTTCTGTCCCCTATTATGATTGTATTTTGTAGCTATCTTGGGTGTGACGTGACATAAAGTTTTCATTTGCATTTCCCAGTGACCAACAGTGTTGAGTATCTTAGTGCTTTCTAGCCATTTATGTCTTTGGAGAAATGTCTGTTGAAAACCGTTCCTTCTTTAAAAGATTGAGGAGGGGCTGGAGAGATGGCTCAACACTTAAAGAATGCTTACTGCTCTTGCAGAGGGCTTGAGTTCAGTTCTCAGCAACTGTGTCAGGCAGCACAGTCCCACCTGTAACTCTAGCTCCATGGGATCTGGCACCTTCTTCTGGCCTCTGCAGGCACATATGTACATATATGTGTTTGTACATACACACACACATATACATATAAATGTGTGCATGCACACACACAATTAAAACTAAAAGATTATACACACACACACACACACACACACACACACACACACACACACATATATATATATATATATATATATATATATATATATATATAAAGTGCCTCTTGATTTTTTGGTTGTAATAGATTTTGTTTTTTGTTTTTGTTTTTGTTTTTTAATTACTGATTCTATGACTTGAAGAATCCCCTTCTCCTATTCCAGGAGTTTCTTTTCCCTTTCTTTATAGCATCTTTGATGCACAACTTCATCGCTTTGATGTATGTCATTTGTTGTTTCATCTAGTTATTTGTGCTTTGTGGTCATAGCTAAGGAACCATTGCTTTAATCCAAGGTCAAAAAGAGTCATACTCATCTTTCTTCCTGGGAGTTTTATAGATGCACCCACACATTAGAATTTTATATTAATCTAGCTAACCAATGCCTGTGGTTTGAAGGATGGCCCCTTGTCTTCGGCATGTGACTGTGTAGCTGTCCTTGTCCTCCTTGGGTTTGTTTGTTTGTTTGTTTTTAAGTTTTTTAAGACAGGGTTTCTCTGTGTAGCCTTGGCTGTCCTGGACTCGATTTGTAGACCAGGCTGGCCTTGAACTCACAGCGATCTGCCTGCCTCTGCCTCCCGAGTGCTGGGATTAAAGGCGTGCGCCACCACGCCCGGCCTTTGTTCTTCTTGTTGAAGCAACTATTCTTCCCACCACTGAATGGTGCCTGGCTCTTTGCTGAAAATTGGTTGACCACAAACGCTTATCTCTGGATTCTCAGTTATTTTCCATGGCTCTGCATGTGTGCCTCTGTGTCAGTCCCATGCTGTCTTAGTCATAGTGTGCTATCGTAACTTTTGCCATTAGAACGTAAGGCTCTCTCATCTTTCTCTATTGTCATCTGCTTTGTTTTGTCTGTTTTGAGTCTTCTACACTTGCACGTGACTTTCAGAAGCAGAATGTCCATTCTGGGGAGCTCTGCCCTTTCAACAATATTGAGCATTCCAGTCCATGAATAGGAACACCTTTCCACTTATTCAGATTCTCGGTATTTTTAAACACAGTATTCTGTCATTGTGTGTGTTTGTGTGTGTGTGTGTGTGTGTGTGTGTGTGTGGTGTAGTGAACAAATATTTCATTTCTTTGATTAAAGTTATTTCTAAACACTGTACTCTTTTTTATACTATTATACACAAAACTGTTTGTTTCATTTTTTTGGTAATGTTCTGCTAGAATGCAGAAGCACCATCAGTTTGTAGATGTGAATCTCAGACTGCACATCTTTCCTAACATCATTTATTACCTTTACTTGTGAGTGTGTTTTCTTCATTTTCTTAATATATCATTTCACATATTATAAAGACAGAAATGGCTTTATACCATACTTTCTGATATGGCTGCCTTTCATTATATTTTCTTGTCTTTAAAATTTTTTAATTAAATATTTTTACATATTCAGTATATTATTACACACATACATATATAATAAACTACCTACAGCAAGAAGAAACATGAAACAATCGGGAATTTTATATATATATATATATATATATATATATATATATATATATATATCTTACATTCATAGCATTTTGGCTATTTGTATTTGGCAGCCTTGAAGAAAATATCTTTCCTATTTTGATGAGTCTAAAATTCTGAATGTAAATACACTTCTTTCATATCTCATCATTATCAACTTGAAACATCTATCTAGACCTAAAAACATCTTAATCCCTAAACGACTAAGCTTAATTGTAAAACTAAACTATCTGGTCTTCAACGTCAGCAGAGACTTGAGAAGGAATAAAATTGATTACCTGAGTATATAGGGAGTGTAGGTTGGTAGCTTCCCAAATGAGAAGATGGCAGAGACAGTTTGCTGCCTGAACGGTCACCCAAAATTCTCTATAATGTTGGAGCATCATCTTCAGCATTCTAGCCCAATATATCACACAGACATATTTGCGAGGCAGGAACTATTGAGGACTTGCTTACCCTGTCTTGGCAGAGTTTGGCCATCAACTCTGCCTGCATCCAAGCTTGCCCATTTTTAGGCAGAATTCTATCTGTGGTAGAAATGAGGACATTTTGCCCAGTGGCTTGTTTGCCACATTTGAAGCCATCTCCATAAGGAGGTTCTTTGATGCTCATCATCCTCTTTGAGGTAGGCTGGGTGTTGCCAGGAGTTAACCTGTTTCATTGTAAATGTATCTTTGAAATAATAAAAATATCTTATTCCTCTGGCTAGGATCCAGTACATATTGGAAAGATGTAAAAGCAACCTATTTTTTACTTTAGAGCTCACATTTAGGTTTTATTTTCTTTTTAAATTACATTATAAAAATATATTGTACGTGTGTGAGCACATGCCTGCCACCGTGGACATGTGGAAGATGGAGGAGAACTTCTAGGAGTCAGCTCTCCCTTTCCACTGTGTGGATCCCAGAGATAAAACTCAGGATTGTGGCAAGCACCTCCACCTACTGAGATACCTTACCACCCCCACAGCTATGCTTTTAAAAAATGATTCTGTATTTTAAAACAGTTCCACAAGGAAAATTATATATAAAGCATTTAAGGACAGAACAAAATCTATGGAAACTCACCAGTCACAGAGGAGGGGGGTGGGCAGAATGCCTTATCTTTTCATGGGGCAAACAGTACCCTGATGCCCAAACCAAGGCCATGATAGAAATGGAAAGCTCCAGTCAGTACTGATGTCGACAAAGACCATGGTAGCTCAGCAAGACATAACAAACCAAACATGGGGACACAGGAGAAAGCTAATTCACAAGTAAGTGAAGTTTCTTTTTTCTTTTTTAAATTTTATTTTATTAATTTATTCATATTACATCTCAATGGTTATCCCATCCCTTGTATCCTCCCATTCCTCCCTCCCTCCCATGTTCCCCTTACTCCCCTCCCCTATGACTGTGACTGAGGGGGACTTCCTCCCCCTGTATATTCTCATAGGGTATCGAGTCTCGGGAAGTTTCTTTTAAGAATGCACAAGTGTTTGATATTCAAAGTTCAATATACTTTATTATTTTAATAAGCAAAAAAAAAAAAACAGGGGCAAAAGACATTGAAAGGCATTAGAGGGGCTGAAGGGGGAGCTCAGTGCTTAAGAGGGATTGATGCATAACATGTGGATCTGCGTCCAGACCTCAGCACCCACTTAAGAAGATGAGTGTGGTCTTGCATGTGTCTGTACCCTTTGCACTATGGCACAGGGATGGCATTAGTAGACACAGAAAGGTCACTGGGGCCAATCTAGCTGAAATAAAACCCCATGAATTCCAGGTTCAGGGAGAGACCCCGCCTCAAAGAATAAGACAGAATAATAGTGGGGAATGCCTCTCTCTGGCCTCCACAAGTGCACACAGTTGCACTCACCTGCACACACACACACACACACACACACACACACACACACACACACTGGCATTAGAGAGAACTGCCCACACTTCATGATTTAAAGCAAAACCAAAACACCAACCACACCATAAACGAAGAATAGACGGAAGTGTCCAGAACCCTAGTAAGGGCATCTCTGAAATCAGAGAATTAATATCACAACCTGAGCGTAGAAAACTCTGTTTTCACCTGAGAGTGAAAATAAAGTGAAGATATTTTCTACTAAACAATTCAAGAGAAGCTTCCAGTTGGTGCTAACAGACAATAAAAAGAAATAAAAGCTTCACAGGTTGAAAAAAAAAAAGCTATTGAAAGTGAGTTCCGCCCCCCTCTCCTTCCCTCCCTCCCTCCCTCTCTCTCTCCATCCCTCCCTCTCTCTCTCTCCATCCCTCCCTCCCTCCCTCCCTCGCTCCTTGCCTCTCTCTCTTCCTCTTGTAAAGTTATCATCTTCCTATAAAGAAAATCCAAATGGATCAACAGAAAAAGGCCACTAGGATTGATTAGTGAGGTTGGCATGGCAACAAGATTCAAGGCTAATATGAAAAAAAAATCAATTGTATATTTCTATGCCCTGGAAATGAATAATTAGAAATGTAAATTTAGGAATAGCATTTATAATGGCAGGAAATTCAGGAAATGGTTTGGAATAGAGGTAATAAAATGTGTGTATTTCCTGTATGCTTAAACTATAAATTATTACTCACAGCAATTAAAAACTGATCTAAGTAAACAGAGAGTCATGCCAAACCCATGAATCAGAAAATATAACAGTGTGCAGACTCAGAGCCTTTGCCACCAAAGCCCAGTACTGTGTAAACCAGCATGCTTGCTCACAACCAAACAAGGAAGCATAAAGGATTTCAAATAAACCAATTTTGAGAAAAGAAAACTATCTTAGATCCTATTATACCAAATTTCAAGATTTACAAATAAGATATATAAAAAACATTGATATTGGCAGTTTTAGATATTTAACCCAACAGAATACATAGGACTCTCATAGAAGACAAAGCAGATGACTCACCTAGAAGAAGTCAATAGTGACAAGAGAACTAAGATAATACATGGGAACTAGTCTTCACAGAAGTCCCTGAGGAAAACACACACACACACACACACACACACACACACACACACACACACACACACACACGTTCACATGCACCATAGACCAAAATGTAAGAGCTAAAGTTTTGAACTTCCACAATAAAGCAGGATAAATCATTGTGGCTTGGAGTTCAACATATATTTCATCTCTGATTTTTTTAAGGAATCACAAATCACAAAAAGAAAGAGCTAATAAAATGGGCTCCACACAGACCTAAAACTAATGACCAGTATAGGAGGTTTAGCTATCTCCTAGCTTCCTTGTCAGGCTTGGTGAAGTGAGGGTGTGTGTGTGAGGATGGAAGATGAATAGGAGGGAGAGAGGGAAGAGCGAATGGATGGATAAATGGTGTGCTAGTTAGGGTTACTATTGCTGTGATGAACCGCTATGACCAAAAACAACTTGGGGAGGAAAGGGTTAATTTGGCTTACACTTCCACAGGACTGCAAACAGGGCAGGAACCTGAGGGCAGGAGCTGATGCAGAGGCCATGGTAGAGTGCTGTTTACTGGCTTGTTTCTCACGGCTTACTCAGCCTACTTTCTTTATAGACCCCCAGGACCACCAGCTCAGGGATGGCACCACCCATGATGGACTGGGACCTCCCTCATCAATCACTAATTAAGAAAATATCCTACAGGCTTGCCTACTGCCAGATCTTGTAAAGGCATTTTCTCAATAGAGGCTGCCACCTTTCAGATGACTTTATCTTGTGTCAAGTTGACATAAAACTAGCCAGCACAGATGGGAAGAGGAGGGGAGGCAAGCAAAGAAAGAAGCGGGGGAGGGGATGGATTCTCCTGAGCAGCAGGATGTAACAGGAGGGATGCTCCAAAGGGGTGGGGGGCGGGGGGCCCTCTTCAGTGGGTGGTAGCCTCCCTTTCCTGAGGTTTAGTGTTCTCAGCTCATCAGGAGCAAAGAGAGGCTGCTGGCTACCTCACATGCTGAGCAAGGAGGCTGTTAGCTCACCCTGCTCCATCCCTTTGCCCTGTTCTCGGCATATTCTGGCCTCCTACACATCTAGCTGGGACCCAGATCTTCAGTCACTGCTCAGCAGATCCTAGAGGCCTCAGAGCAGTCTTCTTCCCTTCCCATTCCCCTTTCCCACTCTCTCCTTCCTGGTTCCAGAAGGCAGATGAGAGCAAGTGAGGAGGCTCCATCCAGATGTGCCCAGTAGAGGGAAGAACAAAATCCAGAGGTGAATGTTCAAGAGCCTGCTCCAGAATGCACATTCCCAGGGCTCTGAAGCCTCTGCATCAGGGACCCCTGAACCTCATGTAACCCCCAAAGTTGATTCTTAGGACAGTTGATCCCCTTGTTCAGATCAGGTACACGGGATGGCAGAGGCATGGAGGGCCTTGCTATTCCAGCTTCTAGGAAGGACATGGGCTAGGCAAAGCACCAGCCTGGCTCTGGGCTTTGGAGCTGACATTTCCCCATGGGCATGGGCAGTGGCTGTCACTCCTGCCATCGAGAGCGCTCGTTATCAGCTGACAGGCTGTGTGGGTTTAGCCCTCAGCCCTCTGGCTCCCCACCATGCCGCATGACTCCTTGAGGCGTGCACCCACACACTCCACATTCACTTCCTTCTTGATGTCACTCCTCTGTTAATCCCCTGGGCAGATACCGTCTCTCTCTGGCAAGCATTTCTGTATTTCTAGCACCAAGTTAACTGGGCTGGCATTCACTGCAAACCCCTGGCACTGGCTGCTATTTCTGGACTGCCTGGGGACACCCCTGGCAGGATCCATGCTTGTGTTGGCTCAGGGAAGGATCTCTGAACACATGTGTGCTCGCTCAGCATGTCTCGGGCTCAGCACACTTGGACAGGGGCTGAGGCATCCTGTTTAGTTACCATTCCATGCTTAACCAGGAGGCGTTGCCCCTGTCGCTTTCACAGGGTCCTGCAGGGCCACTCAGCATTGAATTTCATCTGGCTCAACTGTTCTTGGCAGCAACGATGCTGAATGTTCCTCTCCAGCCTAATGTGGCCAGCATGGGGCTTTGAATTCTTCTCCATGAAGCCCATTTTTCATGTCAGTAAGCGAAGCTGTCATCCACTCACTTCAACCAGAGAACCCTAGGCTGCCCCGAGTCCGTCCTCTGTTTTTCACATCTAATCCTGCAGCGACTTCCGTGTTTCCCAAACCAGACGTCACTTTTCCATGCATGCCCATGCTAGCTTCCACCCGTGGCTGCGATCCAACACCACTAAAACAACAGAGGTTCATCCTCTCGCAGTTCTGCCGAGACCCAGGGGTTGGCAGGACCATACTTCCTCAGACACTGTAGGGGTAGATATTGTTCTTGTCATTCACAGATTTTGCTGACAACAATCATCCCTTAGTTTGTGGTTTCATCACTCCAGCCCCTACCCCATAGTGACCACATGGACTTCTCCTCTCCAACCATGTCAAAGCTCCCTCCCTGTTATGAAGATATGTATGATTACATTTATGGCTCACCCAGATGACCAGGACAACTGTCCCATCTCAAGGTCCTTAGTTCAACCATACCACAAAATCCACTTTGTTATGTCAAGGTCCCGTGGTTGAGACTCTGGCTGCTTCCTCTGCGTGTAGCTGTCCATGGTTCTGAACTCCTCTACGGCGAGGTGATTTCTCTTACTAGTTAATGTTTTTGCTTGTTCCGTTTGACATAAGGTCTCTTGTAGCCCAGCCTGGCTTTCAACTCCCTACGTAGATGAGGAAAATCTCGAACTGCTATCCCTCCTGCCTCCACCTCCCTAGTGCTGGGATTACAGGGCTGTGTCAGCACACCAGCTTTACCGGTCAATTTTTTTATTAGTTGTATTGTTTTGTTTTAAGCCATGGTAGAAAAAAAAAATCCTTCCCCTCACTTGTGACTCTTCTTGCTGTTTGGCAGTCCCATCAAGTTTCTAAAGAGCTATGTCTTCCTCCTGGGAGTTTGGGAGGAGGGCTGAGCACCCCCCCAGCCCCCCTCCACCCTCCCTCCCCGTATTCAGCCCAAGCAAGGCTGTGTGTGAGTGCTGCTGAGACTTCATGGGGAGGCTGCACATGCTTGGCCAGTACAGAATGTGGCAGTTTCCATTCATATCGTTAAATGAAATGCAGAATTGGCAGATTCACTCAGATGCCTGTGCTGAAAGCCTCCAGGTCCTCTTCAGTTCTCCCATCATCCTCTCCTCACAGCCAAAGTCAGTTCAGAGCTGTGCTCACTCTCTTCTTATCACACCACCCCTCCCCATGGGTCTTTAGTCAGGCCCTCGTAGCTGTATCATAAGGCACTTCAGCTCCCAATGGGTCTCCCTGCCTTTAAGTTATGCCTGTGAATTGACCCTATGACCGGGCTGGAGGGCCCAGGCGCCCTGGCCATGCTTGCTCCACCTCCTTCACGAATGCTACTTGACTGCTTCCACTCCTCCCTTCCTCTGTCCATCTTCCACACACCCAGCCTCAGGAGCTGGGCTCCTACACAGTTCCTCCCCCCTCCCTCCCCCCATCAGCTCTGGGGCAGGGTTACTGAAGCTGTGTTGTTCCACCCCAGAGTCACTGCACCAGAGGCATAGGAACCTGCAGAGCTGGTAAGGAGACCATGGCGCCCCTCAGAGAGAACTCTCTCTCTCCCAGGAAGCACTGCGAGCTTCTCCCTGGCCCCTCGGTTTTGCAGAGGAACACGTTCATTTCTACAGGATACATGGAAGCAGCCACTCACTTCTGTCCCCTGCCTTTCAGAGCCCATGCCGTGTCTTAATCGCTGTGGTTTCTTTCTCTGGGATGAGCCCAGGCTTCTCATAAACAAGGACGTGGCTTTGTTTTTCCCATAGGAGTCTCAGGCGGGGGGTGGGGGTGGGGTGGGAAGGGAGACACCTGTGTAGGTCACAGGCTGGAAACTGGGAAATCCTTTCTCCATCAGCCCTCAAATCCTGTTTTCTGTACCTCTTCTCCCCCAGCACCCAGAAGCTAATGTCTCCCAGTATCGTCCCAGACCTTGACCTGAAATGCTCAATGACTCGTGCTCAGAATCTAGAAATTAAACAAATATTTACTTCTTATATAGAGAAGTCACCACCGCCACACACCAAATTGGAAGTGAGTCCTAATCTTTCCCTGTGGCTGTCTCCCTCTCTTAGGTTGTGCAACTCTGAACCTCAAAAGCCTTTTCCTAAGGGAAGGAAAAAAGAGAGGTTGGGGGATGGGGACACACACACACACACACACACACACACACACACACACACACACGTGGGTGACAGGCTGACCCCAGAGACTTAGATCACTAGGATTCCTGCAGTGAGGGGTGTAACATTCCAAGTGTTCTGGATTTGGGATTTGGGAGCCTCTGGGTAAGTGTAATGTCAGATCCATGGGGTCAGTGTGGAGGGAGAAGGTGTTAATGAAATGGGCATGTAGCTCCAGAGTGAGAAGGGAGAGAAAGGTGCTGGAGTGGAATAGAGGCTCTAGGGGGCTTCCAGGGCATGGAAGACTCTAGCTGCGGTGGGGGGGGGTGTCAGAGTTTTAGGTATGGGTTGAGGAGCTCTTCTGGGTACATGTATGGCAATAGTTTTCCAGATATGGTATATTCTGGATATGACATATGTGGATACATGATGATGATGATGATGATGATGATTATGGTGTGTGTGTGTGTGTGTGTGTGTGTGTGTTGAGGATTACAGAGACAAGGGAGGATGGCCATCATTAAATCTTTTTTTTTCTTTTTTTCTTTTTTTGTTTTTTCAAGACAGGGGTTCTCTGTGTAGTATTGGCTGTCTTGGACTCTCTCTGTAGACCAGGCTGGCCTTGAACTCATGGAGATCCACGTGCTTCTGCCTCCCAAGTGCTGGGATTAAAGGCGTGCACCACCACCGCCCTGCTCAGCATGAAAACTTAAAGCTAGTGACAGCAAGGATGAGAAAGGCTTGAAAAGGGACAAAGGCAGATGTTCATGGCAAAAGTCTGCTAGCCCCAAGAGCACAAGATTACCCTGGGACAGCTTCCTGCTCACATGCCCCACTGTCCTACCATGGCTCTGCACACACAGGATCCCCTTTGGCCCCTATCAATTGGACATCAGCCTCACAGTTTTTACAGTGTGCCCTCACCATGGAGACTTTGGGGACACAAAACAAATCAGTCGCAGATGTGTTCCAAGAACATAGGGGCATAAGATGTTTCCAAGATCAGCAGAATCAACTGGAGGCAGGGAATAGCAGCGAGTATGCAGGAGACAGTGATGATGTGGATGGAGGGGAACAGAGAGCCTGGGGTGCAGATGAACCATTAAGTACCAGGGTCTTGGATGCACAGGTGCCTGTAGGTGGGTGGATTACAATAAAAGAATGAATAGAGTCTGTGGGCAGGAGAGAGGTCCACATACAAGCATAGTAAAACCCTCAAGTCTGATGGAACCAGGTGAGTGACTCAGATGAGGGAGGCAGGCTAAGTGGGTGGAGTGGATGAGGGAGGCAGGCCAAGTGGATGCGGACAGTTGGGGACCTTTGATAACCAAGGGAGACGGGTCCACAAAGCCAAGGACATTCAGGATAAGAAGCCAATCCTATTAGTGGGCAGACCAAATGAAGCTCAGATCCCAAGTCATAAGCCTGTCTTAAAGGCCCAGACCAGCAGAAGCAAGAAAAGGAAGTGTTAGTAACTCAGAGAGGGCTGCCAAGAACGTTAGGGTATTACCACCACTTCTTTTGTTGTTGTTGTTTTGTTTGTTTTTCAAGACAGGGTTTCTCTATGTTATCTTGGCTGTCTTGGACTCACTTTGTAGGTCAGGCTGGCCTCGAACTCACAGCAATCCGCCTGCCTCTGCTTCCTGAGTGCTGGGATTAAAGGCGTGCGCCACCGCCACCACCACCATGCTCGGCTAATACCACTTCTTTTATGATCTTGAACTTCTTGTCCTCCCAGCACCACCTCCTAACTGATGGGCTTGTAGCCATGTGCCAGCATTACTGGCGGCTGTTACTTTTTCGGGAAGCATTGCTCACCTTTTGGTCTTGGTTGACTTTAACATCAGCCTATATCGTGCATTCTATAGGACCCCATTTTCCCATTCATTTAAGGTGCTCGTTCTCAGCTCCACCACCACCACTACCCGTCAGCAACCCCCATCCCTGCTTCTTCCCAGGCTGGTATTTCTGTGCCCGCTGACCTGTCATCTCCCAGCCCACTTCTGCTCTCCAGCACACATTTCCCAGAGGCCCCCAGCCTGCCTGCTTCCTGCAGAGCATGTCCCTTGGGGTGTGTGACCTCCCCATCACCGCCTCCTAGGCTCCCCAATCCCTTTTCATCCGCTCTGGTGAGGTGGGCACAGGAGGGGCACATACACTGCAGTCCCATTGTCTGTGTTCTTTGAAACGTTTAAAGGGATTAGAGACTGGGGGTTGGGCGGGATGGCCTCTGGAGTGGGGGGATGCATGTTCAGTGAGCGAGAAGATGAGTCTTTCTCCATCTTGCTTGGCCAGGAGGCTGGTGAGGGTAAGTTAGAGGATATGGATAAGAGGTCATGCAATTAATTTTTATTCAAACCCAGTTTAGTCTTCTCCATCATTAGACCCACAGACACTGTTTCCATAGCAGATGATCTGTCCTGGGAGTTGTCGGTCCACACTTTTCCCCAGCCAGCAAGAAGACAGAACTGGAGAGGCAGTGTATTGAGTCTGGGAAGTGCTAGGCATAGGTGTACACAGGACACAAGCCCCATCCAGGAAAGCCTTGTCCCATGCCTCAGTTTCCCTGTCCATAACAGAGGAGAAGTGTGTCAGTGAGAATTATTTACTAAGATGTCAGTGGGGAGACAGTTCATACTTGTCACACCTCAGAGGGGAGAGAGAAGACATGCATGGGGAATTCTGAGGTGAGGCTGAGAGGCTCAGAGACCTGTGGTACAGGCCCAAGCAAGGCCTTGACTTTTCTGTTCTGTATTTTCTCACTCATCGTGACTAGTGGGAATAGCCATCTCAGACTCAGAGTGCAGTTCAGCTGGTAGATGGCTCGCCTAGGATGCATGAAGCTCTGGGTCCCACTCCCATCAGTGCATAAGCCTGACATGGTGGCACACATGTGTAATTCCAGCACTTAGGTGGCAGAGGCAGAAGGACTAAGGAGTTCAAGGTCATCCTAGGATACAAAGTAAGTTGTCAGAGAGAGGAGGAGACTCTAATAAAACTGATAGTGATGGTGATGGTAATAGGACTAAGGGACTTCTAGCAGGATGATGTCACTAAACCCTTACACAGAGGCCAGTGCCTTTGCACTACGCACTCTCTTCTCAACAGAGGCCCTTTGGGAATTCACTCACCCAAACCAGTTAGGAAGCAGGGCTGGGAGGTGGCCAGAGGACATTGGACACCATCCCGAAGGCTCCAAAGCTCTTCTGGGAAAACAAAGTCCCTACAGTAGGTGGGGACTTACAGGCTGAGCTTGAGTCCTCCACTCTGATGGCCTCCCAGACTGGTTGTCACTCACCTGCCGTGGCTGTAGGAGCCCTTTGCCCACTGCCAGATGAAGAAACAGAGATTCGAGGAGAACAGCACTGCTAAAGGCTGTATTCTTGTTTGTTTGTTTGGTTGGTTGGTTGGTTGTTTGTTTGTTTGGTTTGGTTTGGTTTTTCAAGACAAGGTTTCTCTGTGTAGCCTTGGTTGCCCTGGAACTCAATCCATAGACCAGGCTGGCCTTGAACTCACAGAGATTTGCCTGTCTCTACCTCCCGAGTGCTGGAATTAAAGGTACGTGCCACTGCCACCTAGCTGTTTGTTTTTCAGATAGGGACTTACTATGTAGACCAGGCTGGGCTCAAACTCATAGAGATCTGCCTGCCTCTTCCTCCAGAGTGCTGGGATTAACGGTTTTATTTATTCTTTATTCTTTAGGGGTAGAAACAGAAGTCCCAGGTCCAGAATCCATCTCCTATTTTGTGGACCATGCCCTGCCCCAGATCCCTAGCTCCAGCCTCAGAGTCTAGCTCTGGCTTCTGTCCTAATGTTGGGGCTCTGTCCATATAGGTCCATATGCTGCAGCACAGTACCTCTCTTGTCTCACAAGGCAACTGTCTCCTAGACACCCCCCTCAGCAACCACTGGTGGCTCCCCAGTCCCCCTAGGGCCCTCTGAGTAATTAGAAGATCTTTCGTTCACCCTTGACATTTCATGGTATCCAGAAAGGACAGAAACTATACATTCTTACCACCCACATAGGCATCAGCTTATGCCGGGTGCTACAGGTGAACCCAGGCAGGGCCCAAGATCCCTCACCCAGGCCCTGAGACATCTGCTCTTGACCATTAGGATGTCTGTCCCATAGGTACTGTCCTTTCTCTTCCAAGGCCAAGCTTCATGCCTAACATGCCAGGCAGGCCTCTCTCCATCAGGTATTGCCTCTCTCTTACTCAGAGCAATGGAGGTTCAGAGAGGCCAGAGCATTTCCCATTTGATCTCAGATACAAAGCTACCAAGTAATTTGGGAATCTGATTTTACAGCAAAATACAAAAGGAAAACCCAAACACCCAATTCAGGAGGCAAGGGAGCAGTGGCTCTGGAGTTTGCCATTGGCACGAAGCCAGCTCAGCATTGTGTCTCTGGTCTCCCCTAAGACTCAACCAGCTCTCTTCAGCTCTGTGTCACTGCAGGGACACCTGTAAGGGTCCTCACTAAGAGTTTGGGTTTGGGACACCCTGCAGGTCTCCTCCTAGTGATCCACCTTTCTGAGGCTCTAAAGTGTCAAGTGCCGGGGAGGGCTGCTTCTTAGAGCAAATGTTAGCCCTGCACTCTGCTCAGTGCAGAGTGCTAAGCCCTGAGTAAGTCCTACCCTAGGAAGAGGGATGCTGGTAAGGATGGAGACTTACCCTGCTAAAGGCAATATTGGGCTGGAGAAATGAGGCTCATGATGAAAAGAGGGTTTATAACCCGAAGGAACTGCATTAACAGCAGGGTGGTGTATTTATAAATATCAATACATACACTAGTATAAATATACCATATATGGGTGTATTCACACACACACACTGTATATATATACATATACATATACATACATACACACAAATATATATATATATATATATATATAGAGAGAGAGAGAGAGAGAGAGAGAAGAAAGAGAGAGAGAGAGAGAGAGAGAGAGAGAGAGAGAGAGAGAGAGAAACTTTAAGATATTTGTGTGAGCTTAACACCCAGCATGAGATCTTAAAGCTGACAAGTGAAATTTAGTTAGCAGGGTGCCCCTTATTCCCAATTTATTACTTTACCAGGGACTTGTGCGAGCTGCAGGGAAGAAGAACAAGGAACAGTGAGCGAGCCTGCGACCCAGGCACTGGCTGAATTATGAGCCACAATTCACAAGCCATTACAGGCTGTAGATTCTGATGAGATTTACTGCAATCTGACCTGAGGAATGCTGTAGAGCCAGGGCTTCACCTGAGGCTGTCCCAAACGGGCTCAAAGCAAAAGATGGATGGTTTTCCCCACCCCTGGACCCACCTGCAACCACATTCCCAGCACCCCCAAGGGTACCACCAAAAATGCTCAATCCATTTTGTTATAGGAGGCAGGGGTAAGGCTTCCTCCTGCTTCCAAGGGTAAGGCCCCCTCTCCCCAAAAAGGATGAAAACAATCTCTCATTTACTAATGTCCCATGGCATTTAGGGAAGGTTCTCTCTGGAAAAGAAGATGAGAAATACTCAGCCTTGTTGGCCCATTGACAAGAGAAGTAAGACCCAGTGAGCTACACTGCTTTATTCCTCTGTGTGTGTGTGTGTGTGTGTGTGTGTGTGTGTGTGTGTGTGTGTTGGGGGCAGGTGTGCACCACAGTGGCTGTGTGGGCTTTGAAGCTGGGTGCGATCCCAGTACTCATGAGGCTGAGGCCAGCCTGAGCTATACAGCCAGATCCTGTCTCAAAGATCCAAAAGCAAGAAACAACAATATAGGCTTTGAAGCCAGGCTGACTGAGGTTCCAAAGACTGTGATGTTGGGTAAATGACTAAAGCAGAAAAAAAAAATCATTCTGAGCCTCAATTTCCTTGGCTATAAAAATAGGAATTATGGAGGCTGGAGAGTTGGATCAGCAGTTAGCAGTACTGGCTGTTCTTCCACAGGGCTCTGTTCCAGAGTCTACATGGCAGCTCACAACCACCTGCAACTTTGGTTCCAGGAGATCTAGTGCACTCTTTGGCTTCTGCAGGCAGCAGTCATGCACACGGTACACACAGGCATTCATGCAGACACATACAATTAAAAATAAGTCTTTTAAGATAGGAAATAGGCAAGACAGGTGGGGGGGGCAGAGTTAGCAGACTTCATGCACTATAACACTGCGGCTACTATGGTTGATAAAGCACAGTGGCACAGGTTTCTCCCCTGCATACCTTCTCATGGCTTCTTAGGCAACTGCGCTCTCCATAAAAAGCATCCAATGGAAGGCTGTGGAGCACTTCCGGACCCTGCTGACAGATAGGACTGGGAGACTGGACTGATGGGCGGAGCTTGTTTGGAGGCACCAGGACACAACCTGTGCTTTTTAAATCACTGCCTTGTAACCCTGGGAGACTGACTTGACCTGTGCTGGCTCATAGGGCATTTGTGTGTATCTCGAGGGACATTTAAAGTCGAAAAGAGACAGTAAGAGCCATGTGACCAGCTGAAGATCATGTGCCCTAGGAAAAGCTAGATAAGACCTCAAGCACTATTCCTTCCATGGGCCTCTCTCAATCCAATGGTTAAAGGGTTTGTGGGTTCAGGCTTTATGCATCTGCGGTGTCTGCAGGGCAGGACTCTGCTCCAGCTACCATGGACCCAGCTACAGGCCAACCCCAGGGACATTGGCGAAGGAGCCAAAAGGAGGGCAGAGCTTAATGTAGCTGGGGTAAATTAATAATTAACACATGAGGAGACAGGATCTGTCTCAGAGGAACACTCAGAAGGGAGGGGTAGCCAGAGGGACTGGCCAAGGTACAGGGAGGGACATTCTGCTCAAGCTCAGCTGAGAACAGGGGTGCTGTGGCCACATGGGCTTGCTTGGGGTGGTCCTTTGTCTGGCTCTGTCTACTAAGCCCTAGAGATATGTTTTGGGGGGATAGAGACATGGCTGAACCATCAGACAGAAGTGCATGGACTTAATTCTGCTTTAGACATGGAGCCTGGGGATCCAACCAGTAGAATCTTCAGGTTGAGTGATTTTGCCACAGAATGTAGACACTGGCTAGCATATGCGTAGAGGATGCTTGGGGGATATGGTGAATAATATGGCCTAGGTGAGTCGTGATACCCCTGGGCCTGCTCCCTTCACCAGGGGAAAAGAACTTGGATCAGAACACCAGCCTGCCCTTGTAGGATGGAGCAGGACTCGCAGTATCTCTGGGCCTCTGAGACTCTGATAGATGAACATGAGGCTTAAGGACTTCAGGCTTGTTCAGAGCCCAGCTCATAGCCCCGGGGACAAGTGGATGGCAGCAAGGTGGCAGCAGAACCTGACCCTTCTCAGAAGGTGCTGGCCCATTCAATGGTCACACTAGCTTCTCCCTTGGGGGGGGGGGGGGTCGGTGTCTCTGGGAGGTCACAAACCCTTACATTTTTGACACCCTCCCCAACGTGTGAGCATTGTAGGAAGGAGGAAGGTATCAGTTCACAGTAACTATCCGTGAAGGACAACCACCCTCAAACCTGTCAGCACAACAGAAGAAGGGCCTGTGTGCTTACTCACAGGAACGCTGTCTGTCTGTCTGTCATGTCTTTTACAGTCTTGTTTTGTTGTTGTTGTTGTTTTCTGAAACAGGGTTTCTCTGTGTGTAAATCGGTCTGTCCTGGAAGTCACTCTGTAGACTAGGCTGGCCTCAGACTCAGAGATCCTCCTGCCTCTGCCTCTTGCGTGTTGAGATTAAAAGTGTGTGCCACCACTTCCCTGTTCTTTTACATTCTTATCCAACAGGCACAGTTCATTGAACAGAGAAGTCTTACCATCAGTTCCAACTTGCTTCGTTCTAAGGGTGCATCAGGGTCTTGGTGAATACTGACTCTCAATTCCTGGGCATTCAAAGGAAAGGAAACAGCACATACATTGGCCTGGGTGGGCGGGCGGGGGTGAGAGAAGACATGGTCCAGCCAGAGAAAAAAAGATGTGCCTGGAGTCAGAGGCAGAAGGAGGCAAAGAGGCTGTGGCACCTTCAAGGCTCAAAGGGGGATTTGAACTTCATTTTCAGTCAGCCACGTGTAGGTGAAGGCCCTCAAACGAGCAAGTGATACAACAGGGCTGGGACTTGGGAGAGATTTCTGTAGCTCCGTACACCATGTGGATTGAGAGGGAATGGGAGTCGGATGTGGGGGGGGGGAAGGCTGGAGTTGGGGAGAGGCTGGGGAGACAACAGCAGTCGTCATTCATATGAAGACAGTGAGGTCCTGAGCCAACAGTGTGCTTGTGTCTATTGGTGCAGCTTTCAAAGGGGAGAGGTGCGCTGTAGCTGCAGTTTTGGGTCTGTGGTGGTGCCATGCGCCGCTGCAGGAGTGTGTAGCTGAGAAAACTTCTGCCTATCAAGATAACCAGAAGAGAGAAAGATAGTGGGGTCCCAACATCCCCTTCAAGGGTACACCCCTAAGGACCTGACTTAGGGGAGATTATCACAAAGGACCCCAGAATTCTGCCCTGAGTGACCAGAGGGCTGGAACATGAAGTTGCAAACTCTGGAGGAAGAGAAGATGTGGTCACCTGGGGACAGGTGACTTCGGGGTTCCTGGGTGACCTTCAAGTAAATATGTCTACTTCCCCTCTGAACGAGGGAGCTGAGGCTGTGGGTCAGTTGCTCTGACTGGGTCTCATTCAGTCTTCTCATCTTTTTTGGGGGGCGGGTGGCATGGTAGGTGTGACTATACAGCCACCATGAAGTCAGGATCCCCACTGTGCCTTAGAACCTTAGAGCTGAGGTCCCCATGGGGGCAGGGGGAGTCTGAAACTTCAGGGCTAGGGAGCTTCTGTTCTTAAAGGGGCCCTGTTCTGCTCTGCCAGGGACAGGTAGGGGAAGAGACCCTCAGAGGCACTGACTGCAGTTGGAGCTGCAGGAGCATCAGCAATTAGCTGTCAAGGTGACAGTCCAGACAGAGGCCCTAAATAGGCCCATTAGAGCACATTAGTGAACAGACAAGACAAGCTGGACACCTGGCAGGGGCTGAATGGTTTGGTGGGACTGTGGCCACGGCCTGGGGAGGTTGACCCGAGACATGTCATGGAGGGCAGGCCCTAAGGTGAGAAATGTTTAGGAGGTGGTGTTGGGGGGTAGGGCGGTGGTGGGATGCTCTTCTTTTGTAACCACAGGCCTCAGTGGGGTGCCCATCTGTGGTCACTCCAAGTCCACTTGCAAAGTGACTTCTGCCCAGCCCACAGATAATGGCTTTAATGGGGCCTCTTGCACATGGAGCACTTAACAAGCGCCCATCCCAGCCATCAGCCCATTAGCTCAGCTTCTGTGGCCAGGCTTGGGAGGGGTATAGGGGGAGGACCCATGGAGTGACAAGTTAAAGGTTAACCACCGAGCTAATGTGAGCAGAGCAGATTCCCAGGCTGCCAACCTGCAGGGTCTTGGCCTCCGGACTCTAATGCCCCCAAAACCCTAGGGGCCTAGAGTCTGAGTCACCACTATCAGCCCAAGGCCTGGGGTCAAGGCTGGCACGGAGTGGTTGACTCCAAATAGTGTTTACCAAGGAAGAAAATGAGCCCCCACCCCCACCCCAGATAAGGCTCTCAGAGCCCTTGAAGCACAGGGTAGTGATCAGAGAACCCAGCAGACGTGGCTCAGAATCTGGGAGAATTGCTTATTGACTGTGGTCATAACGGAGCAATGCAACCTCCTGGGGCCTCAATTCTTCTGAGGCATGGAGCTAATAACAGGGCGGGTTTGCAGGACAGGAAGTGAGACACTGTGTGTGAGGAGCTTACTAAATGCATTGGGGTGGAGTGAGGTGGCCACCATTGCTGTCATTACCTATGTACATGGTATATTTCATGCAGGAAACATGTCTAAGGTGTGTTTCATGCAGGAAACATGTCTAAATGCTAGGTAGCATGGTCCTGGGCCATAGCTTCTTTCCCAAGACACGCTAGGGTACCCACCCTTAGCTCTAGAAGCCTCGTGGCTCTACGGAGGACAAACTGGCACAGCTGGGAAAGTCTGTCAGCCCAGAGCAGCAGATCTGTGCCAGCATAAGTTGATAAATGTCAGTGAGTCTGAGAACATGCCTTCTTTGACAGTGCCCAGCAGCAAGGACTCGGGCATAGGAGTGTAAACTCAGAGGGAAAGCCCTGGACTATGCCTGGCTGGACTGGCGGGGTGGGTGTTGGGGGATGGTCTGATATGTTTTGATGTTAATCCCTGCTTGTTGTCTGTGACCCACCTTTTGCTTAATAAAAAGCCATCTCACCTGGGCGGAGTAGAGGAGATAGGTGGGGCTAGGAGAGAGGAATTCTGGGAAGAAGAAAGACTGCCACAAGAAAAAAAAAGAAAAAGAAGGACCGCCACCAGGAGAAGCAGACCTGAAGTGAAGAGAGGGAGGCCGCCATGGCTTAGCTGGAGGAGAAGCACATGGCCCGTGGCGTGGATGGAGAATCCAGCCCAGATGGAGAACTTGAGCAAGTATTTGGGATTATGGATGGGAGGTGGCATGATAGAAGTTATTAGAGGTAGATGACATGGGATTGAGACAGGGATCCCATGCCTGCCCCCATTATGGGAGGCAGTTTAAAGGATTGATATCTGCCCTGCCCCAGGTTAACTAAGGCTATCTTAAAATATAACAAGTGTCTGTGTCTTGATTCATTGCTAGCCGGGCCTACGGATAATACTGGTAATTTTAAAAACAATAGGTAGGAAGGCATGGCTCAGGATGTGAGGGCTAAGGAGGTGAGAAAAGTATAAGATCTCCCTGTGCTGGGTCCTTAGCAAGAGCTCCGGGCGGCTCATGGAGGACCCAGCCCTGGTTCTGCTACCCAACATAACTCCAGGAGTGGAGACTCACAGTGAGACTGTAGTGTGGGCTGCTTCCCCTGGCTCCTTCTCGCCCCATCACTGAATCCTGCCTCCTCTGGAAAAAAAGAAGGACAGAGCATATGCTCATACACAAAATGGGAACCTAAGGCAGGGAAGGGCCTTGCACTCAATGGGGGAGTGGGGTTGGGCAGGGAGGGGTGCACCGACAATAGACACAACCCCCTTTTCTTTTCCACGACCTCCTTTAGTCCCGTGGTGCTAGAGGACAGCTGTTGCTGGTTGTTTCCCATTGTGTCTGGCTCTAAGTTCATTTTGACTGCACAGGGCTCCTTGACTTACGTCCCGATGATCGCGTCATCGACTGGAGGTGCCATGAGCATATACAGGGGGAGGTAATCCCCCTCAGGAACAGTCATAGGGGAGGGGAATAAGGGGAAAATGGGAGGGAGGGAAGAATGGGAGGATACAAGGGATGGGATAACCATTGAGATGTAACAAGAATAAATTAATAAAAAAAATTATTTAAAAGAAAGTGGGCTTGCTATTCACTGCAGCTCAGCTGTCCAGCGCACCTCTCGTGACTGGCTGGGAGCCGTACCTCACTCACTGCCACTTCTCAACATCCAAAGAGGGGACCGCACTGAGTGCTACCAGCTCAGGAAAAGATCCAAATCTAAGACCTGAAGTCTGGCTTCTGCTTAATGAGAGCCACTTTGAATCTCCCAAAGTGGAGAAAGCATAATAGGGCTGCCTGCATCTACCCAGTATCTGCGCTTGACATGTGACCATAGAGGTGGTTGAAAATCACCATGGTCAAAGCAGACCACTCCACACATCCACAACTTCACGAGAAAGCAGCCTTGCCCTCAGAGACAGCACACCCATCCCATTACTCAATCTGGACACCTGGGATGTATCGTTGGTCCCTGTCTTTCTCTCTCCCCTGTTACTACACCACTCCTATCCAGAACAGTCATCTCTTGGATGTCAGGATAAAATAGTCCCCTCCCCCTCACATAGTAGCCTGAGATGCCACCATAAAGCTACAGTTGGGCCATATGACCCCTCATACTTTGCTTTGGGTTTGCTTGTTTGTTTGTTTTAGCTCACATTGGCCTCAAACTCACTATGAGGCAGAGGATGACCTTGAACTTCTATCTCCTGAGTTCTGCATTTATAAGCATGTACTACCTCACCCAGTTTGGGTAGTGCTGGAGATTAAACCCAGAGCCCCATGCATGCCATGCAGGTACCCTATCAACTGAACTATACCCCAAATCTCATATGCACCCCATTCTTAAACCCCCCCCCCATGGCTTTCCATCATTTCTAGAATCAAATTCAGATACTTAACTAAAGCTGTTAGCCTCTGTAGAATCTGGCCCCAGAACCCTATGCAAAAACTGCCTTGCTTTGCCCCCAGGGCCCCAGACACAGGGGCTTTCCTTCCTGCCTGTCTCTGAGCTTCTCTTCCTGCTGTCTCCTTCCTGAGCACAGGTCTGTCCTCACCCCACCCCCACCCACCTGCGGAGCTCCCTCCAGTCACAGGCGCTGCACCACTGTCCTCCCCTCCTGACCCTCCCCGTCCCATTCCACCTCTTCTGCCTGAATGTACCTCCCACAGACAGAGGACATGTCCCTCCTGCTTCTGGTAGGACCATTTGCATCCAGGAGGCATTTGGGGTACCTATCTGTTAAGGGAACAGGGAGTCTCATTGCACAGATAAGAAAACTGAGCTAGTTATTAGGGAAGGCTAGGGGTTTTTGGCTCCCCACATGGCTTGTCTGCCTCTAACTCAAAGGGAACAGCAGCTCTGGAAGGACAGTCTGGAAGGTTGGGGATGAGAGGCCCCTGTGACGTGCCCAGACCCCCTCCTTCCTGCTATCTGTCTGCCTGTGACTGATGCTCAGCTTTGGGATTTTTCCCCCCCTTCTCATTCTTTCCACACTAGGTCTTTTTAGGCGGTAATTACAGCCGATGAGGACAATCTGTCTTTTTATTTTTAGGTTCTGACACTCAGACCCCAGGCCCTGGACAGCGAGCCCAGAAATAGACGTGACACCCAGGCGGGGCTCTGCTGGGCTGCTGGAGAGCAGGGCTGCTGGTGGTGTGCTCACACATCATCCTTGAATTGGGCAGGGCACAGGGAGACCTTTTCTCAGGGCGCTGGGACACCTGGGGCCTGGGCACTTCTGTTCTGTGACCTTGGGCAAGTCCCCGTCTCTTTCTGTGACCTTGGGCAAGTCCCCCCCCCCTCTCTCTCTCTCTCTCTCTCTGTTGTGCCTCCTCTTCCAGCATAGGCACAAGGAGGGGCAAGTGTGAGTGAGTTCTGGCAGCGGCCTGGGTTTCCAGGTAGAGGCCTCAGGCTAGGATGGAGGGGTTTTCCTGGCATTACTATGTTGAGAGATAACAGGAAAGATGAGCTGGTCCTGGAATGACAGCTCTGATGGACCCCATCCTGCTGACGAGTGACAGTCCCACACGTCTTTCCTATCCCCCTCCGTTTCTTCCTGAAACCTTCATTTTTTTCCATTGTCCCGAAGTCATATCTGACCCATCCTTCTTCCTCCAAATGACCTCATCTGGTTCTCTTATTGGCTTAGGACACAGTGGATCACTAGGCTAACAAACAGGAGGCACCAGCCCTTGGCCTCTGGCCCTAACAGGCCCAGCTGTTTCCCAGGGTGCTCCAGCTGTCGGCCAACTGGCCAGCCTTCACTGTAGGCTACATGGTGGCCATCTTTTCAGGGACCCATCCCATAGCTCCTCATTTAAAACCTCCCTAGGGCACCAGGCACCAGGCTACAGCTGGGATCTGACGGACAATGTCCCAGCTGGAGGGAGGAAACGCCACCATCAGACCCAAGCAGACAAGCCTCAGATACACAAGGGTGCTATGAAGACAATGGAAAGCTGGGGGTGGAGGGGGTGCTTGGAATATGTTCAGGGCATCTATTCCTAATCAGGGTGTCAGGGGACAGCTTATCAGGGGATTACATTTGACCTGAGCCCTACTCAGTGAGACATGGGGTAGTTTAGCACCGTCAGATCCCTGTGATGGGGGAAGAACACATGTGCCCTCCACCCAGGGAAATAGACTGGAAAAGCCCTTCACTGTTATGAGGCTAGCTCGGCTGCGATCCCTCAGAGTATCAGACTCTTGACCCACATCATTCTCTCTCTCTTTTTTAAAAATATATTTTATTAATTTATTCATATTACATTTCAATTGTTATCCCATCCTTTGTATCCTCCCATTCCTCCCTCCCTCTCATTTTCCCCTTACGCCCCTCCCCTATGACTGTGACTGAGGGGGACCTCCTCCCCCTGTGTATGCTCATAGGGTATCAAGTCTCTTCTTGGTAGCCTGCTATCCTTCCTCTGAGTGCTACCAGGCCTCCCTATCCAGGGGATGTGGTCAAATATGGGGCACCAGAGTTTGTGTCAGCATTCTCTCTTATCTAGAGCCAAGGAAGCCTCAGGAGCTGCAGGAGCAATCTGAGTTCAAATCCAAGAAGGCTCTTAAGTGAGACTGACCCCCAGCCGACTGGCTTCTCTGAGCCTGTCCATCCCGGCTAGCTGGTGATTTTAGCTTTCCCTCTTTCTTCCTTTGAGGTTCTGATGAGAGCCCTGCAGGGCTGAGCTGGAAGGCTCCTCATGGGGGAGGTGAGCCTCAGACACACAGGGGTGCTATGAGTAGGCATGAACCTGATCCAGCTCACACAGTCAGGAATGCAACAGAGGAGGGATCCAAGTCTATGTCCCGACTTGGGATACATCCCTCGGTGCCCTGCCTCCTACATACAGGGGCTTAGGAAAGTGAGAGAGAACATAGTTCATCATACTGTGGCCTGCTAGGCCACAGGGACACTGAGGACTCCGAAGCCAGAATGATGGGTCAGTGACCTGAGACAGCATGGGTGCAGACAGACCACCAGCCCAACCTGTTGTAGCCGGAGAGCTGCAGGGATTGGTTGGGTGCCATCTGTCTGTGGGCCTGGCCTTGGGCAAGGATGGACAGCCGAAGCATAGGTAGAAGGGAGGAAGCCTAGAGGCTGCAAGCATCACCAGCAGCAGAGGTAGGCATTGTTGGGCATGAGCACCGGCTCCAGGTCCCCAACTGGAAACAACAAGACAGAGCTCTGATCTAACAGCTGTAGTTGTCCAGTCCCTGGGATGCTGAGGGAGGGAGGCAAGGTCCCTCTGCTCTGTATACACACAGTTCTACGAGGACCATCATATGACTTTTGCCACTACACGGAATTTACAGCAGCAAGGTACCTGTCCCATGATCGTGCTGTAGTGTGTGTTCGGGGTGGTGGTGGTAGTATGTTGTGGGGTATGTAAAATGTATGTGTGTATGTAGTATGTGTGTGTGGTGTGGTGTGGGGGTGGTATGTTGTGTGTGTGTGTGGTGTGATGTGGTGTGCGTAGTGTGATGTGGTGTGTGTGTGCTTTTTTTGTGCATAGTATGTGATGTGTATGTGTGTGTGGTATATGTAGGATGTGTGTTGTGTGTGTGGTATTGTATATATGTGTGCATGGTATGGTGTGTGTATAGTGTGATGTGGTGTGTGTGTGCTTTTTTGTGTTGTATATGTGTGGTGTATGTGTGCATATGGTATATGTATAGTGTATGTGTTATTATATGTATGTTGTGTGTGTGTGTATGTACCCACAATCAGTGTTAAGTAATGAGATTTCTAAAACAAGAAGGGACTCTACATCACATCCTATCTCCACTTCCTGCTGCCTGACTTCAGAAACATCCTCCATACCAACTCTGGTTTCTGTCTCTAGGCTGCTCGTCTGGCTCCTACAACAAGAACACTGCTTCCTTCAAAGATAGCTTGTGGCCTGGCAAGGGGAGCTGACTCAGGGGAGGTGCTATGTGTGCAGCTTGTTGGAAGGAGCTAAAGGCTACTGAGGGCCCCGTGTCTTCAGACAGCTGTCCTGGACCCCAGTTCCTAACCACCTCTGCCTCCATCTGTATCTCCCACTAATAACAAGCCTTCCTGCCCATCACCAGGTCCCCTGTCACATGTGTCCCCACTTAGACAGACACCTCACTGGAATAGTGGCCTCTTTTTGACAGAGCAAGGGGATAAAAAGGAAGTACCTAGCAAGAGGTTTAGGTGTGCTGATGGAATGGCAGCAGCTGAAGTAAGCAGGCTCTTATCCCTTGCGTCACCTTTGGCCACAGTCTCAGCCTCAGTATGGGTGACAGCATCGCTGGACATCACCTTCTGCTGCTATGAGAGGTTTTCAGGAGGTGTCACTGGACCCTGGCATGTCTGTTTAGACATTGGCGCCTGAGAGAGCATCACAACCCAGGATGCTCCCATATTACAGGGGGGTAAGGTGAGGCATGGGGTGGGAAAATAACTCACCCTCAGATGTACAGATGGGTGTAGCAGAGTGAGAGTCGGGAGTGGATTCTACACTCCCACCTGCCTCTCTCCAGCCACCTCAGGTACTTAGAGAAATGGCTTTGACCTTTAAGGCCCATGTGCCTGAGTCCTGGAATCCAGAGGCAGCTTTTGAACTTGGTCACTCTGTCACTTGTCCCTTGCCACCATAAGGAAGGGGGGGGGTGGGACCCTGATTAGTAGGGGACTCACTGATATGGCTTCTAGAAGAAGAGACTAGGGCTTTCTGGGAAAGCAGAAGAGCTCAGTTCTGAAACCATGTCCCCACCACAGAGTGACAGCGCTCCTCAGAACACGCCGCCCGCCTGCACACGTGCGCACGATATTAAAGTCATATTTTTGGTTGCTGGGAAGGCACGGTTGTCACTTCCTCTGCCCTAGGCAACCTGCTGGTCCAGCTCCCTTTTCACTTCCCCACCCCACTGTGGAGCACCATCCGCCATCCGTTCGTATTTATACAGATAAATCGGCCAGGCTAATTAAAGTCCTCTTGCTGCGGTGAGGGAATTAATAAAAAGAACTTGGAACGCAGCCCACCTAAAGCTGGGGCGCTGGGAGTCAGAGATGAACCCTCAGCAGCAAAGGAGGCCAGAGGGACCAGCAGACACGTGAGCCACCCCCCACCTCCCCGTGAGGAGAGGCTAGGGGACCAGGGAACAAGGCTCTGGCAGGATGTGATCACGGGGATTGCTGTTGGAGGCCATGGCGCCTATGCTTACCATTAGCCTGAGCCCTGGAAGTGGAAGGGGTGTTGATTGACAGCTTGGAGAGGAGGGTCGTCTTGTGGCCGTGGGATGTATCAGGGATAGCAAAGGATGTAGACTCTATTTACAGAGTGTCCCTTACAGCTGTGCAGCTCTCTCTGAGTTATTTTACCTATAAGTGCCTCAGTTTACATGTGTGGCTGTCCAAGGCTGAGGCCTGAGTAAGACAAAGAAAGGTCATAGGAAGGCTGGGAAGGTGGAAGATGGAGGAGGGGTTTGTGACTGCTCTGGAAGAGGACCAGGCCCTGCATCCAATCTTGGCTCCACAACTGAGCATCCTTGGAGCCTGAGGCCTCTCTCCCCTCTCTGGCTCAAATGCTGTACAGATCTGATGCCCAGAGGGTCTTTGATTATCACAGAGGGACCACAAAGTGTCTCTGGATAGAGTCCAAGGCACAGCCTTGTCCAGAGTGTCCTCTCTTCTTACGATGTGTCTGAAATTCAGAAACAGGTTTTAGGTTCTCAGCCCTGTGCCTGGTGGGGCAAGGGAATAAGCCACAGGACACAGGCTAGGGGCACCCTAGAGGGGTAGACACAGAAAACCTAGCAGAGACAGAAGCGGCCAGCCTATTCTTAGCCATGGCCTATCATCACATGGAGAGGAGCTCACATGAGAGGGAGGGAGGGAGGGAGGGAGGGAGGGAAGAGCTGCAGGATTAACCCTGGGTTGGTCAGGGTACCTTTTGGAACTGGAGAAGACCCCACTGTGCCAGGGGGGATGGAGTGTGGCAGTCAAGCAGGGCACCTTTAAAGGGGGCTCATAGCAGGTACCCATTAGACAGATGCTATCATCGAGGCCTGAGAAGGACTTGTCAGGGAGATGGGAGGCCCTCCATGCGGGTCTGGGGGAGAGCTGAGCATTCCACCAGCCCGCACTCTAAGATATACAAGGGCCCTTGACAAGATTTAGGAGCCCCTGTCAATTCAGCACAAATACATACTACGTGGCTGGTCCAAGCATAGCCCTTCTCTGGCCCTTGACTTATAAGCCCATATGCTGTTGGTCTTGACATTTGGGGGATGGATATAGATATCACTGGGACCCAGGAAGGGTCAGAACTGAGGGCAGCCAGGCTAAACTGGCAAAGCCTGACCACTTCAGCATTCACGCATTGCCTCTGACAAGGGGTCTTATGTAGTACCATGCATCCCCTTTAATATTAATATAACCTATGAGCCTATCTAGCTGGGAGGAAGGGACAGGTGACATAGGTTGTGGGAGAGAAGGGTTTGGCTAGCTTGCTGGCGTTGGGTGGGGCAACACCAGATGAGAAAGCCACAGACTTTAGGAGCTGTACTGTCCTAGTGGGCACATGATAGACAGCAGGGCACACGTGAGAAGAGAATTTGTGCTTGCTATCTGCTTGGGGGGAGTCTGTACCCATCCCCTGATCCCTTGTGGGCCCTCCTGCCTGTTCCCCTTAACCCCCATCATCTGAGCCTCTGCTCTCATTACCCAGTCTCCCCCCTGTAATGGAAGCTTCTGCTCAGTGGGACATGTCCCTCCTCCTCCAACTCAGTCCACAACCCAGGCGAACATCCCTCCAGCGCTTAGCTGTGCGTGCTCAGGCTCAATTGTCCTGCTTCCCCCAGCCTCTGCCTTGCTGGCCACTCATTTCCTTGGTCATTAATCATGCTGGTCTCCAGCAGTGACTTATTTTTCCTCCCCAGCTCATTTGCCTACAGAAATGCTTTCCTTTGTTGAGCGAAAACAAACGCTTCCTGGAGCTAGCTCTTTGCTTTCCTCTCTCTCTCTCTCTCTCTCCTACCTGACCTCAGAGATGAGGCCAGGATCCTCTCTGAGACAAAGAAGAAGAGGTGCTGAGTGGCAAGGAGGCTAGCCTCAGTTTCCCCACATGCAACAGTCAAAACAAATAATTCCCAAGGGCTCCTGAAAAAAATCAAAAAGTTTTGGGAGCTCTGGCTGGGGGTGGTCAGAACAATGTCCAGGCCTTTAGGCAAGAAAGAGCTTCTGAGCCTTTGCCGCCCACCTCTGTCTGCCCTGCCAGCTAGGATGTTGTATACGCCAGCCCTGAATCCTCCAATAGAACAGAGCTTGTCAGTTGGCCTCTCCTGGGCAGATATCAAAGTCCCACAGCTCAGGAAGTGACTCATTGCTGAGCCACTAGGGAAGAAGCTGTGTGGGAGGGGCTCCCTCCCCACACAGGCTCTGGGGAGGAGGGGCTTTCAGTAATGGGGGGGGGGGGGGTGGTGGGGGGGGGGGGGGGGCAGCCTGCAGCTACCCATTCTCACAGTCAAGACCCACTGGACCTCCTTCCCACTGTAGCACAGGCAGCCCCAGGAGTCGACAACAGAAACAGTTCCTAGGGGCTGGCTAAACTTCACACAGCAGCCAAGAAGAGTGAAGTCTTCCAGATCTGGGCAGAAGCCAGCTCAGGAAAAGTGGTGGCTCTGAGACTTGGGGCTCCCATCTGAAGAGTGGGGCAACAGTGTTCCCAGCTTCCAGCGGGGTGCTGGAAATAGAGTACTCAGCAGTGACTGGCTCCTAGGATGCGCCCCATAAACACTTGCTATTATTTATTATTCCTATTATCAGGGGCTCCTGCGTTAACACCGGAGGCAAGCAATTGAGAGAGACAGCATGCTAGGGGTGGCCTTGAATCGACTGTTTTTCAGAAGTAAATTATGTGCTAAATCTGTCCTTCTGTCACTGCCAGTGAGTGTGACACAGAAACCCCTCATGGCCACAGGAGCCGGCATGGAGCCCAGAACCAGAGCTGAAAGCTGTGCGGTCTGTCCTAGGCCACTGGGGCCCCAGGCATTGGGTGTCACAGCTGCAAAGAGAAAGCTGTACCCCACAGTCATAGAGTCCACAGCCCGGCAGACCTCATGGTCTCTGCCATGTGCTGGACACCCAAGCTGGTCTGTGATGGGACAGGATACTCAACAGAAACCCCAGTTCCCAGCTCAGGTGTACTTGCAGGTCCAGTCTTGACCTGGCAGTCTGCCAGCACCCCTGACTGTTCTCACCCTGAGCTGCCCCTCATCTGGGAGCCAGGGCTTATATTCCAGGGACGCCTGTGCTTGGGCTGGACCAAGGTAAGGAACTAGGGTCGGAGACTGTCTGAGGTTGGAGTACTGCTGCAACTGTGCAGTGATTTGAGGTGCAGATCTGATGCCCAAAGGGTCTTTGATTGTCACAGACAAGCCACAAAGCATCTATGCAAAGAGTTCAAGGCACAGCTTCGGCCAGAGTGGCTTCCTTTCTTGGCCTCTGATATCAAAATTCCACAGTGACTTGAGCAAACAGGAATCTGTACCTGCTCAGAGCACTGAGGTACCACCATGCGGGGCCAGCAGTGCCACAAGGGGACCTTCTTTCATGGCCCTGACTCCAGAGGGGAGACTGAACCAAAGAGCTGCTATGTGATTGAAGGTCCTTTCCAAGAGAAGCAGAGGTAGGAGGAGGAGGCGTGGCCTTGGGAGGGAACACCTGCCGTGGGTATACATGACCTTATCCACTCAGTGTTGGTTTTCCTGCTTGGAAATAGAGCTGTCCCTCTCTTTCAGTACGGCCTAGTCATGAGGATGACCAGAGAGCCTTTACTGGCTGAAAGAGACCTCAAAACATTCTAAGCAGTCAGAGGCAACAGTGGGGCTATGGCACTCAATTGGGCAGTTTGTTTACTGATCAGAGGTGCTTGGTTGAGGGGCAATTAGCAAATGAGCCCAGCCTCACTGTACTGCCAACCCCGAATCTGCTCAGAATATAAAGACACTGTGTGGACCAGTGGGGCCTTGAGAGGGCCTTCCTGTAGGGCTGCTCCCAGCCTCAGTTTCTTGAGTTGAACCGTAATAACAATCCTCCTTGCTCAAATTTATCCCTCAAGGGACATAGGACCGGTGAGTGGCTGAGAAAAATCAATAGGCTACAAGCGCTTTGAGTGCCTTGAAGATAAGCTTTGGGACTAGGGGAGCCTTGTGCTTTCTCTGTAATACCAGTGGGGATGGAGAAGGCTCACGGAGGTGGGGTTGGAGGTTATGTGTGTGACAGATAGCCACTTGTAGACCTTGGCACTTGGGTCTGTCCCTCTTGCTGGCCTGACTTCTCGGGTCACCCAGTGTCTGTCTTGGTGATTGGTCCCCACTGTCTTCAATGCTTCCACCACACTTTCCTTTATCTCTGCTCCCTCCGTCCACAAACACTTCACTGCAGGAGGGTGAGTGTGCAGCCCAGGTCAAAGCCTGGCACTCTCTCCACACTTGCCAACCTCTGCCCATCATCTCATCCAGACTTCGCTTTCTAAGCATGGCCTTTCCAGGCTGCAGGTTGCCTCTGTACAGTGCACCCTGGAGTCATGCACATATGCCTGCACACAGCCCCCTATGCCCGCTCCCCACCCCCCACTTCATCTCTGAAGGAGCCCAGATAAAACAGAGCTAATCCACACTGGGAGAAGGGTTCTGTGCCTGCGGGGCCAACACAAATTGGGATGTCCTGCTGCATTACTTCCGCAGAGTTGGACCTCAACATCTCACCTCCATACCCAGGCAAGCGGGGGGACAACCAAGGGGGTGGGAGAGTGGTGGGGGAAGGGGGCCAAGCAGCCACCAGGCCTCCATCAAAGGCAGTGGAGAGAGAGCAGCCCAGCCAGAGAGGATTTTTAATGACCCCAAATCCTGGCACCTCATTATGACTCTGATAAGGTGATGGGGCTGTCACTCCCAGATGCAGCCAAGGGCTCCCCAGAGAAATTTCCCTGCCTTCCTGCTAATCTTCTTATAAACATTGTTATTTATTTTCCCTTATTTTATCCGACATGTGTCAAGCAGCCCCCGCTAAGCCTGTGACATCTCCAGGGAGACTGGAGGAGGTTGGCCTGTCACTCCCGAGCCCTGCCCCCTACCCAGGCCTGTTCTCTAGCCCACCACGTCTGGGCCCAGACGGATGATTTTTTTCCCCCAATGTTTGTAAGAGTTTGGGCTGGGCCAGGAAATCTGGACAAGTGGGACTTGGGTGTTGAGTTAGCAGGTCACAGGCCATGCCAACTGGGGCCAATTCCAGAGGAAATATGTGTGTGTGCCATGGGCAGTGTACTGTGTCAACCAGCTGTTCTTAAAGCCTCAGGCTTGCTTTGGGTGTTCTTGGCTAATGTCCAGAGTGGCCATTGATGTGTGTGGCTCTGTCTGAGGCTGCCCTGTCTCAGGCACCGTAGTAAGCATTTCAGTCTTTCTTTCTGCCTCAGCATGGAAAGTGAAGGCTCAGGGAAAGATCGCACATCCAGGCTGCAAAGGGGCTACCTCAGGCTTTGATGCAGGGCCAATGGCATGTTTTCTTTACACATCCCAGTGGCCACCTCCCTCCAACCCTTTAAGAAGCTGAGACAGGAGTAAACCCCAGGGCCTTCTCCACCTTACAGCAAAGAAACAGGCTAAGAGAAGGTGTGTGGCTATCTCACGCTGCCAGGGTAAGGATCCAGACCATCTGCTCCAGGTCTGAGATCTTTCTAGAAGGCTGGGGGACAGTTCCTAGAGAGTACCACCAGGAATCTGCCTGGTGTTGTGTGGTGTTGGGCTCCAGCAGGACTTTGGCCTGCTAGAAAGCTTCAGGACTTCCACAAGACATGGAAGATTCTAGAAAAGTAATTCTCAAACCTGTGGGTTGTAACCCTTTGACAAACCCCTGTCTCAAAAAAATTTACATTATGATTCATAACAGTAGTAAAATAACAGTTATAAAGTAACAATGAAGAAAATTTTTTGGCTGGGGGCTGTCACCACAACACGAGGAACCGTATTAAAGGGCTGCAGCATTAGGAAGGTTGAGAACTGCTGTTCTAGAAGGTTCACAACCCCCCCCCCCCCCCCCCGCTCCATCCCCCCTATGTGCTATATACATGCA
>OU015751.1:21584341-21596112 GCA_907169655.1 Acomys percivali | reverse complement strand
GCATTAGGAAGGTTGAGAACTGCTGTTCTAGAAGGTTCACAACCTCCACCCCCCCCCCCCGCTCCATCCCCCCTATGTGCTATATACATGCATCCCCTTTGGAATTAGCCCCAGTTGGGACAGTTTGTGAAGTAACTCAATATGACCCCAGCAGCATTCTGGCTGTCTAGTCTTACTGTTGGTGTGGCTGTTGTTAGTAATGGCAATAATTCCTTGTCTCAAATACCAGACACAAGCAACTCTAGGGAAGAAGCGTTATCTTGGCCCTCAGTTGCAGAGTATAGTCCATCAAGGCAGGAGTGTGTGACATGGTTGGTCACAATCAGGAAGCTGAGAGAAATGAGTGTTGCTGTCCAGGTCACTTTCCCCTTTTCATTCAGGCTGTGACCCCATCTATGGAGTGGCACTACTCAACGCCTAGTGTGACTCTTCCAACCTCAACTAACCCTGTCTGGAAACCCCTCAAACACATGCCCATAGGTTGTGTAATACCCAGAATTAACTTGTAAGCCCCACCTGCCCAGGGACCAGATAACCTCCTGGGATGCTGGGAGTTGTAGTTCTTGGACTATAACAAATGCTTCATGGGGAAAGTACAGCTGCCTATAAGTTTGTCTTTATACACTGTTGCATCATGCATCTTGAGGCCACTCAGTTGGGAAATTCCAGGGAGTGGTCCCGATCAAAGTCCATCTCTTGGTCAGTATTTAATATTTAATAAAGCTTGCTTCAAATTTGGCCCCAAATGATGGAATTGTTTCCCCCCCCCCCCCGCCCCGGTGAAGCTCAGGATTGACAGTTTACTTCCTAGGTGATTATGGCAAAATTAGCCATCTCCATGACTAACTTGCTAAGTATCAGGGAGCCTCCCCAGAAAGGAGCTGGCAATCCATTCTACAGATGAAATAATTGAGGCATGCATCTACCCACAGTCACAAGGGACCTGCAGCAGAGCAGTCTGGACCCTGTGTCCATAGTACCAACACAGACAGAACCATCGGAAACTGCCATGTCTCCAGTCCTTCACTTATTTCCATCCTTCTCAGTTCAGAAGCGGGGACCTTGCCAAAGGAAAAGGTGCTGCACTGCACTGTGCCTGCCGTGTGCCTCTGTGACAACACCCATGTTTCTGGGGCTCTCTCCCCAGCCTCAAGAGCCTCTGCGGCTGCTTAGAAGTCAAGGAAAATGTCAAGAATATTAAATTCATAATTGAGTAAGACCTGGGGAAAACCATTAAACTGGGTTCGTATTTCCCAAGTGCTTCATTGACATTTTGAAGACATGTCAGATTCTTTGGCCTGAACTTCCTCTGCGTACAGATGAAAAGGGAGATGTCTAGCTCAGCCTGATGGTGCATGTCCCCAATTCCAGCACTTGGGAAACTGAGGCAGGTTTCCCTAGAGGTCAAGGTCAGCCTGGGTTACCGAGTAAGGGTACGGGGAACATTGTGTCAAAGCTGGCTGGGAGCAGCACTGTAGTGCTGGCCATAGAGACTGCTACCCTGCAGTGTTGTGGTGCTAGAAGGCCATCCCAGGCTGCATCACACAGACCGGCAAACTTCCAGGGATGAGTGCAGTTTCAGGGAGCCAAGGGATCCGGTCATTTGACTGAGCCTGATGCCGATTCACTTGCAGATAAAGAGGTCTAGGTACATTTTTAGCATAAACTTGTCATCTGAGGCTGACCTTGAACTCAGGATCCTTTTGCTGCGGCTTCCTGGTGCTGGGGTCGCAGGTGTGTGCAGACCCCACCGTAAGAATGGCTTTGAGCAGAGTCCATGGAGAGCACCAAGTACTTGCACCGCCTCCAAGGGGCTCCCCGGGAGTTTATTATCACCATGGAGATTCAAACACAAGTCCACAACTTCCAGAGGTGAAGGATTTGCCTGCGCTGCATGTGGTCTGAACTTAGTGACTAGTTTCTAAGAAAGGACAGGTAGAGGGGAAAATCCATAACCCTGCAGTGGAGGACCCCGAGGATGTCATCTGACACAGGTCCTCAACCTGCAAGTCCTATTGATGTGATGGCAAGTCTGGAAATATTCTTTAACTGGCGTCATGGCATGCTGCTGCTCAGATGGCTCTCTATCTCTTAGCAAGATCCATTTAAGTTTCTTTAGTGTGTAAGGCCCAATTGTATAGTGTTGTTCTGTCTTTATGCACCAAGGTTTGTCAGGCCCCCTACGAAAGGTCATCTCGATTGCCTGAAAGTCTGGGCAGTTACAAATAAGACTGCAATGCACATCTCTCTGCATCCTCTTAAATGAACAGATAAATATCATAACTGATACATATCATAGAGTTAAATATGAAGAAGTGTGGTTGCTTGGGAGTGAGCCAAGAGAACGTGGTTTTTACAAAAAAACCCTGCTAATCTGTCTTCTATGGCAGAGGTTTTTTTGTTTGTTTTTTGTTTTGTTCTTTGGTGTGTGTGTGTTGCTTTGTTTTGTGTTTTTACTCCAGCCATCAGCCAATGAGCACTCCTGTTGCTCCTGCCCTCACCAGCACTCACTGCTCTTAGAGTTCCCAGTCTGATTATTGGCTTCAGTGGCAGTCCCCTCAGGGCCTGTGGTCTGAACATCTTTCTGTATATCCTGACAGTCAGTCTGTCTATCTTTGTCTTTTTCACATTGAGGTTTTTACCTGTTTCTAATTGGGCGAGTTGCTTCCATTGGAGTTCGCAGAATCTCCCCTGTATTTGGGGTGGCAGTGCTCTCCCAGAGCCTCCTTTACATGGACAGCCTCCTTGCCTGTGGCTTGTCTATTCTTGTCACAGCATCCTTTACAGCTGTAAGGAATAAACCGTCTGGTCCATCCTCACCATTAGGTGTGTTTAGAGCTCAGTAGAGAATCACAAAGAAGCAGGGAGCACTAGCTGCCTGTCTTCCCTGGCTGGTGGATGGAGCCTGCTTGTTTAAGTGCGCTCAACCCATCCTAGAGTGGAAGAGTTGCAGGCAGGCAGCTATGTGACTGAGCATCAGAAAAGGTAGGACTCTCAAGCCCCGGGATGTACATAAGCTAGGTCTTTGTGTTCTGTGGGGGTTATACTAGACATCAGGAAGATTGAGTCTCCCTGAGAACTCAGCCAATGAGGAAATCAGAGAGTAGAAAATAGGACTGAGGCTATAAAGAACAAAACACACAAACAAGCAAGCAAACAAAACATTGTTTTGTGCCAGATCAGTATGCCAGCCTTTACCTTCTTTTCTCTGGGCTGATTCCTGATTTTTCCGGGTTGTAAAACAAACTGCTTCACTTTGGCCACAGTGAGTCCCGAGTACTCTTATTATGAAGTGAGGGTCATTGTTTCACACAACAGAACAGAGAGAGGCTTTTTATTTGAAGTCCAGTTTATCACTTCTTTTTTTTTTTTTTTTTCCTGCCATGGATCCTGCCTTTGGGTGACAAGTCTAAAATGTCTTTCGTGCTCAAAAGTTCGTGTGAGTTTTCTTGTTTTGGACCCCAGGCTGCCTTCAAACTTGCTGCAAAGCCAGGAATGCCCTTGAACTTCTGACTCCCGGGCCCCTAACTCCTCCAGTGTGAGGATTACACGCACTTGCCACTATGCTTAGGTTTATGTGACTCTGGGCATTGAATTCAGGGCTTCGCACTTCCTAGGCAGGTACCCTTACCCACGGAGCTACAGCCCCAGTCCTGTTCTGTTTTTCTGAGGCAAGCCTTTATGTAGCCTAGGCTGGCTTTGAACTCACGGTGTAGCCAAGGAAGGCTACCTCCCAAGTGTTAGATAGCAGGCTTTATACTATGATGGGGATAAACGTGAGGGCCTCATAATCTAGGCAGGCATTATCAGCTGAGCCAAATCCCCAGCCCTTCGGTTACTCTCTGTGGGGAGTGAGTGTGCCTTCAGACTCATCTTTTGTGTGTGTGGTGCCGTTCGTTTCAACAACTTTGGTTGAGAAAGCGGTAGTTGCTCTAATCTCATAGATTTTCACTCTGGGCCTGTCAAGGACATACCCGCACAGAGCCCCCACATTCCCACATGCCAGCTCACCCGCAGCACCATTCTGGCAGAGAAGGAGCCAGGGGGCAGAAGTCTTGAGCCTGATAGCCAAACCCCTGAGTGGTGAAGACACATCAGCCAGGCAAATCCTCAAGATGAAGGGGGGAGCTGGGGGGGAAATCTGTGCTAGATTGGGCCTGGGGTGCAGGGTGGGGGTGCAAATGGTTCTCTGTGTAGGAATGCCAAGGGGGTAACCAGTCTCCAGACCAGTAGAATGAGGCCCAATGAAGGTCCCTTATGGCCACAGAAAGGCTTCTAGAGGTGAGTTCAAAGTACGGGTTGGCAGTCTGCCGTCAGACCTCAGCTATTCACTCACTCGCACCCACCTTCTCCGGGATGTGGGCTACGCTTATCAGACCACACCAGGCTCAGTTTAGACTCTCCAGTTGTTACTATCCCTTAAAAGGTTTAATTTGGGGGCATCCAGCTCCCCAATGGCCTGGGGGAAAGGAAGCCAGGGACTGGGCTATGGGCAAGCAATGCCCCTGTAGGGCTTCTTATGCCCGGCCAGCACCATGGACAGGGTTCAAGTCCCTGTGATGACTAGGACCCTTGGCCTCTGAGCAGCATGAAGTCAGCCTTCTAATCAGAGCCAGGCCAGCTCACAGCATCGGTACCATCAGCCGGATGCCATGCTGGCTCATCCTCAGCCCTGTGTCTCCTTCCTTCACGTAGAGGTCCTGGGAGGCTGCCCACTCACAGCAGACCACTGATATGTCTACATTTCAGTTTCCTCCCCTGCAAAATGAGCCTGGACATACCTTTCCCACTGGCCACTGTGAATGATGCAAGAACTCAGCAAACTGACAGTTGCAGGCCATGCAGTCCTGGGAAAATGGGGCTCTCAGTATCCTGACTGGTAGCCTACTCTTTGGTGTGACCAAAAAAGTCCTGTTCCCACTCATGAACCACTCAACCCTCTGCCTGGGTAAAAAAAAAAAAATGAGGGTGGCAGAAGGCTTACTTCTGTGGGTCCATCTCTACTAGCCATATTTCTCTGCATCATTCTCTTGCAAGCAAGGTTACCAAGCCCAGAGAGGGTTGACGACAAAGTAAAAGTCACACAGCAATTCACCAACTCCCAGCATGGATGCCCCCCAGAGGAGCGAGCCCTCTCTATGGCCAACATCCTTCCTCACCTCTCCTGTTCTATAACCACAGAGTATGACATGTTCTTGTGAGACTGGGCTGGACACAGTGTCCCCAGGGCATGTTATTCATTTTCTTTTTGTCTCATTAAGGACCGAGAGTTTAGCTAGAATACAGCAAACCCTAGTAATTGCAAGGACAAGCATGGCAGGTGCCTTTGTCCGCGGAGACCACCCTACACAATATCCTGTACAGTGAATGACCCACCGAGGCAACTCTCACTGGCACATGACAAACTTGTTACCACTGCTCTCACATGCACAAACACTAGCTTGGTATTTGGACCCATAGGTCTGCTCCAGCAATGATGACACATGTCATCCCAGCCTGGGACATCCCCAAAGCAGCCATTGCTCTCCATCCCTTCTCATCGTGGCAACACAGAAGACTTCTAAGTCAACTCTGTGATCCCCTTCCAGCTGCCTAACTCCTCGCGCTTTCTGTGTTCTCTCAAGTTAACATCCCGATTCTCCTATCTAGCAGTGATGGCCAACCCACCAGCTGGTCTACTGGAGGCCCCATTCACCCTCGGTGAATCCCACAGGGCCCATGCTGGACACAGAAGCCTCTGAGTGGGAAGAGGTTGCGGCATTTTTGTACCTAGAACCCACCAGAAGTCACAGAGAACCTGTGTAAGCCCCAGTATGGGACAGATGAATGAAAGTCTTCCAGAAGCTGGGAGAATGGCAAACTGGTAGAGTGCTTACCCAGCATGCACTGAGCCCTAGGTTTGATTCCCAGCACCATGTAAACCGACATGGTGAGGGAAATAGAAGCAGATAAATCAGCAGGTCAAGGTTATCTTTGGCTGCATAGGGAATCTGAGGCCAGCCTGGGCTACATGAGATCTTATTTTGTTTTTGTTTTAAAAGAGGAAGGGGGAAAGGCCCTTGTACTGACAAAGCATTTGCCATGTAGTCCCCTCCCAAGGCCTTCCTTTTCACTCCCCATCTCCTCCTGCACATCTGTGCAGACCTACCTAAGAACAACCTCCACCCCCCCCCCCACACACACACGCACACGCACAGAGCCAGTTCTAGGTAGGAGTGACCTTGGAGAGAGGCGGCCAGGATCTGATGGGCAGTGGGCATTTTTGTTCCTCCCTGTCTTCCTGTTGGGTTTACTAAGCGCCTGCTGTGTACAGAGCCTGGAGGTATTGCAGGGATCTGAACAGAGGTGTCCTCACGCTATGCACAGCTGGGAGAAGAGATATAGAGCAAGGTTCTGGGATAAAGGAGGATCGAGAGGTGGACAGCAGCACGGAGCAGGCCACAGGGGAGGCCTCCAAGTGGGAGGAGCATTTAGGTTGAGGCTTGGAGGAACTGGGGGAGATGACAAGGCAGTAGAAGCTCTGATGCAAACAGCAGGCACAAGGACCAGAGTTCAGGCTCCGGCCCCGCCCCCCCCCCCCCCCCCCAGCCCACGGAAATGAAGGGGGAGCATCTTGGCCTACCTGTCATTTTGATGTTCAGAAGGCAGAGATGGGGAAACCTCCAGAGAAATCTGCAGGCTAGTCTAAGCTATATCAGTGAGTGAACCCTGGGTTCAAGTGAGAGACCTCATCTTAACAGATAAGGTAGAGAGCAATAAAGGGGCCCCCAATATCAGCCTCAGACCTCCCACAGGCAAGTGCCAAAGGGCTGAGGGAGGTTTTCTGCTGCTTGGCCATCTTTACAGAGATACCAGCAGTCAACTTGGGAAGGAACCTACACCATGGGCCTCTGCAGCCTGGCTATCTCAGGAAGAAGGAAGTCTTTGAGAGGGACCAGGTGAGTCGTGATGAGCCGGCTCTGCACTCAGTGCTTCCTCATATCCATCCAGTATCCTGCATGCTGCCTTCTGAACCCATTCTCCACCATATTGGACTGTGAGTGAGCATGTTTCCCCAAAACGCCTTGGGTTCTTCTACCCATCTGTGGCACCCTCTGTGCCAGTGTGATTGTGGCAGCAGGTGTCCATACCCCCATCCCGTCACCAAGAGAGTCTCTCAATTCAATATTTTGACAGATAAAGCCCAAGGAGGCCAAGGTACAAGTCCAAGGGGCTCCAGGAAAGTAACTGCTCTGGTCCAAATGATGAGGAGAGCAGGCCAAGTGAGCACAGCGATTGACAGGCAGCCCAGTCCCCTGACTCTACCCTCCTCCTATTTACTGCCATGGTGCTTGAGTTTTTCTCTTTCCTCTGTCTGCTCTTTTGATGATTGAAAAAAAATATAAAGAAAGGGCCTATTGATTCTGTGTAATTGATAATCTCCCCACTCCTGGGCCTTTTCAATCAAGAGCCAGAGTAAAACTGAAATCTCTGGGGAAGAATAGGGAAAGAAAAGAGGGAGGAGGGATGAAGGAGGAGAGGGAGGGAAGATGAAGAGTGAAAGAGAGAAGGAAGGAGGGGGAAGGAAGATTGAAAGGGGGATGAGGGGAGTGAAGAGATGGGGAGGGAATGGAGAGAGGAGGGGAGGAGGGAGGAGGGGAAAGGGCAGGGGAGGGATGGCAGGAGAGAGGGTGTAGAGTAAAGAGAAGGAGGATGGGGAGGAGGGAAGAGGGAGGACCATAGGTAATCTGAGCCAGGGTGGGAGGCTCACCTACTACTCCCAATTTGCCTGACCAAAATCCCACTCTAAGAAAGAACAATCTGGAAGCCTTCCCCTCTGAAGGAAGCTTGCCCAATTCCTGAAGGTGTAATCACCCTGGACATTAATACCATGCCATTTACAAAGGAATTCACATAGGCAAATCCCTTCCCCATGAACTATCGCCTCAGAGCCAGGTGTTTACTGAAGAGAGCAACTGGCTCAGGTGCCTCCCTACACAGGGAAGGGTCTGGCACAAATCACTTATCTGTTTACAGACTGGGGTGCTGAGGTTCAGGGGAATCATAATTTGCCCAATGTTCCACAGCAAATAGGCAGCAACAGTTGGTCAGAATGAGGCCTCTGTATGTCACCTCATGTGTTCCATTGCCCAGAACCGAGGTGTGGGGGTCACTCCAGGATTGTCAAGATATGGAACTTGCTGTCAGGCTTGGTAGCTCCCAAATAAACCCAAGACATTTCAGGCTAGCCTGGGCTGCACATCAGGACCTTGACTCAAAATAATGGAGGAGATGAAAAGATGGACTTGCCTATTGGGCCCCTGCTCAGCATGTATCATAGATTCAGAGAAGAACTTCCTAAGCAAAGTGGCAATTGTTCGTGGTAGTGAGCTAACTTTCTGTAGTAAGGTTCATCCACTCCCAGGTGCAGGGGAACAGACCAGCTGCCCTGCTGTGATTCCCAGAGTGCCAGGAGGATGGATGCCTGTCAGCCTCAGTGAAGCTCCCCGAGTCCGCTTGTCTTCCCTCAGCTCCCACCATGATGTGAGCCAGGGAAGGTGTGGGGCGATTTATTGCTTTATCAATATTTAATATCTCCAGGGAGGTGACATCAGCAAAATTGCCTGGCTTAGCAGAACCATCTAGACAGACAGTGGGACAGGCCCTTCATCTTGCTGGATGCCCAGTCCTCCCCACATAGGGGACAGATGAGATTTATAGGTGCTTGTAAGAGGTGTAGTGTTGGGGAGGGTGGCCTTCTGAGCTAGTCTGGGGACTGGCTGTCCAGGACCTCCAGTCCTACCAGGGTCACTTGGTCTAATACTACGCAGGCCAAGTGGCTATCCCTGGGATATCTCTTGAATATCCGTGGGATATCCCTGGCTATCCTTGGGACTGAGGTCTAGGGTCCTTGATTGTTCTGAGACACCAGTAAAGGGGTGATGGTGTGTTGGAAGTGCTTCAGGTGAAGGACACCAGGGACAGTGGCTCTGACCTCTCTAGCCTCCACTCTGCCTGGACACTAGGTGCCTCCTCATCCTTCCTTGGCCTCAGTTTCCCTCTTTGGGGAATATGATAAGGCCTCTGCCTCACAAGTTTATATTGAGACATTAGTGATGCTTGTCGTTGACTCTGGAGAGCAGGTGCCAGGCCACCTGAGGCCACCAGCTCTCTGGCTCTGCCCAGGGTTATAGTGAGGAGGTGCAAAGGCATGATGACAACACAGGAGTCTTTGTAAGCTGCAGGTGGGATAGAGAGGAAATTCAGAGAGGGAGCCTTGTGTTGTTTGTGTCTTTGGGGTCTCTTAGTCCCCCACTGCTATCATCTGGGGACACCGAGGCTCAGAAAGGATGTTTCTAAACTGATGCGTTGTGAGTGCTGAACCAGAACCTGTGGGTATACGGCTCCATTTGTGTTCTTAACCTGACCCCCTCCCAGTCTGGGTGAAATGGGGAAACTGAGGCAACGGCAGAGGCAGCTTTGAGGCTGTATGGGCTGATTGATGTCCAAGAGCGTCCTTGCGCCAATCAGCCCAGAGAGATTTCCTCATGAGCTCCTGGTTCTGCCTGGGGTATGGCCTTCTGCCAAGCACGCCATGGCTGCACCATTAGGAGCAAGGTCACCCTTGCTGCCCTCAGGATTCCACCCCATGGCAGCTATGAGGTCAGAAGGTCAGGAGGTCCCGAGCTGCCCAGGATGTGTCTCCTCCTTATGGACACAAAGACCACTGCCCGATGCTGTTTCAACAACCAAACAAGCCCACTTGGTGTTGGCTGACTGAGCAAGCTTCTTCTGTTTCTGGCCTCAGTTTTGCATCTCTAAGAGGAAGTGTGGGGCTGGACCAAGCTGCTCCATGACAAGCTTTCCTGGTAGGCACAGGATAAACTTTGCCCCATAGAAGGTGTATGTAATGACAGATTCCCAAATATGCCAGCGGAGAGAACACAGCATGTGACAAAGGCCTCCCCAGGGTGCTAGGGTCATCCAGACAAGGAGAGGTTCCCAGTCCAGCCTGAAGGACCAGGTAAAGGCGATGGGCAGGGAAGTAACTGCTGGAGAGGAGGGTACAGGGACTTGAGGTATTTGCTTGATTCAGTTAGACCAGGTTAGACCAGAAGGGACAAGGGAGGAGAAGCTGGCCTAGGAGTGAACGGCAGAGGACAACAGGGCTACCTGAGTGGCAGGGGCTGGAGGTGTGTTGATTCCTAAGGATCAGGATCCCAAGGTGAGAGGGCCAACAGTGAGGTCAGGAGTGAGCAGAAGTAGAGTTTTAGGCAAAGGAAATAGACAAAGGATTTGAGGTCAAGTTCTAGGTGAGAGGGTTGGTGCGGTGGGCAGAAGCAGCTGGTGACATACCTAGGCAGAGAGGATCTTTTCCTGTTTCCTGAGTCATTATACAAGTTACTACACAGTGCTGGCTTCCTTTGGAGGCTCTAGAGGCCAAGCATCTGAAATCTAGGCGTTGGCTGGGCCCGTCTCTTCCCAGGACTCTAGCGGGAACCCCTCCTTGCTTCTTCCAGCCACTCATGGTTGCAGCTGAGCCCATGGGTCCCTGCCTCACAGACACATCATGGCGACCTCTGTTGCCAGCATCCTTGGCCTTCTCCCATTTATCCCCTGCAAACCAAGACATCTGATATAGGAGGTGCTCACTCGACCCAACGCAACCTTATCTTGACTAAGCAGAAAACAGCAGAGACCCTGTTTTCAAAGGAAGTGGGGCTGGGATGTGGATTTCAAGGGACACTCTTGGTCCCTTACAGGGCTGGCAGCAGGAAGGGAGGCAGACGGTCTTACCTGTGCCTGTTTAGAAAGCATGCTTGGCACCTGTTTCTGTTGTCCTGTGCGGCTCAGTAGGCTGGGCCGGGTGGAGCCACTCACTGGGTCTAAGACCCTGCTGGGCCTGCTTTTAGCAGAGAATTTCCCCTGCTTGAAGGCAGCACCTGGTCCAGGAGAAAGGGAGCAACGAACCAAGCAGCCTGGAGAAGTTGGTGCATCTGCCTGTGGAGTAGGGAGTACAGGCCAACCAGATCTAGGGGCCCTAATTAGAATCCTGGACATATTTTACCTGCTCACGGCACCCTGAGGAAGTAGCTTTCCCACTCTGAGCTTTGCCTTCCTCAAGGCACAAGTGTTGAGCCTGGCTAACCTCCACAGGCCCTTGTAAGTGTGGAAGGTTACTTTCTGGGACAGAGGACTCAACTCAAGGCAGGCTAGGGTCTCCTCTAAGCTGGACCCCGGAAATGACTGCTCCTGGCAAGAAGCTGGACACTTTCATCTGTCTGTTGAGCAAAGTCTCACCCTCACCTCCACTAACACACAGCCACACCCATCATTTCATTATTAGAAGAAGAAGAAGAAGAAGAAGAAGAAGAAGAAGAAGAAGAAGAAGAAGAAGAAGAAGAAGAAGAAGAAGAAGAAGAAGAAGAAGAGAGCGGGACTCTATGTGCAGTTTGGGTGACACCAGCATTGAGAAACATGAGAAACGCTGTCCCTGGTCGACTTGATGTTAAATGTATCAAGGCCAGGCTGATCCATACATTGATCCCTTTCTTGAGGCAGAGCAGGCAGCGACATTGCAGCATGCAACACTGTGTGACATCCACATCCCTATCCCCAAGGGAGACTTAAGTCTCAGGTGGCTGGAGTGCTTCTATCTCCCCCCTCCCCTCTGCCTGCTACTGGCCAGCTCTAGACTATGTAGCCAGGGCCAGCTGGCACATTTCTCAAAGAGAGAGGCTAGAAACACACACACACACACACACACACACACACACACACACACACACACA
>OU015751.1:21553382-21584331 GCA_907169655.1 Acomys percivali | reverse complement strand
ACACACACACACACACACACACACACACACACACACACACACACACACACACTTCACATATATATCTCCTCCATTTTTCTTCTTCCCACCAAACCCTCTCAGCTTCCAACCCTCTAGGCCCTCTCTGGTCCAGGGAACCAGGAGACATGCATTCCACACCCCCAGAACGGCTCCTGCTGGTGAGGAGAGAGGAAGAACCTAGCTCACAGTACTAGGGTTCTCTGTCCCCAAAGCTCCTCCCCACTATCCTGTGGCTCTCAGGTTCCAGGGCTGGCCCCAGCCCAGTCTATCAGCTGTAATCTCAGGCTTTGAAGCTGGAGACTTCCCAGACAGACAAAGGGATGCTGGGAGGTAGGGGAGCCCTGCGGGCGCCAGCCCAGGTGTGCAGCGATTATCTTGAGGGCCTAATCAAACTGCCTTGTCCTTAGCTCCAGTAGTGAATGACTGCCGAGGGTCCCTCCCACCGATTCCCCACACCATACTGGCTGCCAACGCGGTGACAAACACCTGCTAAGCTGTGGACCCCATCCATCCTCTGCCTGTTCTCTTTTTGTACTGTCACAAAAAGGGACAAAGAAAGGCCCACCTGGTAGGGAGTGGGAGGGCTCAGAACTCCCTATTTCTCAGCTGTGACCATGACCTCCCCTGGGTGAAAGTTGGGGGATGTTAAAAAAAAAAAACCTGCCCGCGAATGCCAGGATTTTGTAATGACTGTGGGGGTTTCAGAGGTATGAACAGACAGACGGATGGCGGTCCAGCGTGAGCAGCAGGGTGAGGAAAGACCCAGCCTGACAGATGCCAGCAGTAGTCAGGGCTGCAGGCATCCAAGACCAGGGCGGTATGGTGGCTGGGTACAATATCTTGTTTTCCAGTGACCTAAGATTTCCTTTGTCCCAGGCCAGTCTTGGTGTGTGTGTGTGTGTGTGTGTGTGTGTGTGTGTACATATGTGTACATGTGCGTAGAGGGGAAAGTCAATGTCAGGTACCTTTCTCATATTTTACCAGTTAGGCTGGGTTGGCTGGCCTGCGAGACCAAGGGGTTCTCAGCCTTCCTGGCACTTGGATTACAAATGCATGCCACCAGAACTGGCTTTTATGTGGATTCTGGGGACGGGGCATGGGTCTCCCTGCTTGTGCTACATACACTGTACTGACTGAGCGAGCCATCATTACCTCAGGCCCCAGGCTCACCTTTTGCAGAAGCGCTTAGAACACAGCGGAGCGAAGAAGGAGCCAGCTCTATCCCACCACAGCGATGCCAAAGCAGACTAGCACGGTGTCTAGCTAGACATCTCCCTCAGGCAGCTAGCTGTCTTGATGGCTCTGTAGGGTGGCCACACAGAGCGGCAGGGGATAGAGTTAAGCAGTAGCTGGGACAGACTGGCAAAACCTAGGCCAATCACAGCCAAGCTCTCATCTCTCCTTCTCCTTACTTTTCTTCTTTGCCTTTTGCCACATTCCCAAGATGAATGTGGTGGTCCATGCTTGTGATCCTACCATGTGAGAGGTGGAAGCAGGAGGATAAGAAGTTCAAGGTCATCTTTAGGTACATCCCTGGGCTACATGGGACCCTGTTCCCCAAAACAAATAAAGAACAAACTGATCCCAAGCCAGCCTCACAGCAGAGCTGGTAACAGCAAACACAATGAGAATTGTAGACATGTAGCTTGTGGCCTTAGTGGCCCTCAACTTATCCCTGGAGGCTGGAAGAGAAGGTGTGTGGGGAGAGGAGGTTCACTGGGCCTCAGATCTGTCTGGAGAAGTTAGAAACACAGCACACAAGGGGGCAGGCCCCCCCCGGGTGGGAAGCGATGAGTGCTGGGGACTGGCCTGCCAGGTTCCTTAGCAGCAGGCCATTAAGATGAGCCATGGCCACTCCAGGACCATCCTTCAGAGCCAGGGATGCTCGTGAGGGAGGGCACATTATTCATAGCTAAGGGAAGACACATTCTGTGCTCCAAGCCTTGGCTGGTATTGAACATACCATCACCCCTTCTTTTAATAAATGGCTTCTGGAGGGTTCAATTAACTTCGTAGCACCCTCAGGCTAGGAACTCAGCCCCCACTGCTGGGATAAGCCTGAGTCAGCCACACAGAGGGCCAGCGGCAGCCTTCATGAGAGGCTACTGCTGTCCCTATGGAGTAGAAGTATCTCTCTAGGGTCTTGGCCGCCTGACCACACCATGTACAGGAAGGCTAGGATCTGGCAACATGGGTGGCTTGTTCAAGGTTGCATGGCAAATGGAAAGCCAGATCAGCTATAGGCTTAGAATCCAAGCCCCGAGCAAGCAGGAGGACCATCCTGGAGACGTAGCCATCTATGCCCCTCCTGGGTCATGGCTGTACTCGATATGCAAAGTAGAGCAGTTTGCCAGTCAAGGGGTCACTTCTTAGGATTCAGTCATTTCTCCTCCTCTTCCTCCATGACCATTGTCACCACCAACATCACCACTGCTACTACCATCACCATCACCATCACCACAAGCACTTACCTAGCTCTTCTGGAGTCAGACCCTGGGTCATGTTATCTCATTTGGGCCTCACATGGCTCCACAAAGCTGGTATGACTAGATGCCCCCTCCCCCACCCCCCAACACACATCTATTTTCCCAAATTGAAAGCTGCAGATCAGAGAGATGAACTCCCTAAAGGCCATCATGCCCTAAGCTCTGGACCATTCTATCTCTCTAGAGAATTTGGGCCACTAAACCTAATCATTGATCAAAAAGGAGAAACTAAAGACTTGCCCACAGTCACTCAGGAGTAGACTCAAGCTTGGATCCTCTGATGCCTTGCTGAGCGGAGGCTCCCTAGGCCACACACACAGCCCATCACCGCTGCTTCATTCCATGGTGTGTGCCCAAACCTTCTCAGGCCAACCAACCCCACCTTCATGAGACAACCTGCGTAGTATTTTAAGCAGCCAAAACTCAGCATTTGGGACTGGACAGGCGCAGGCAAACTCTTGCCAACCATGTGCTCCTTGGACAAATCACCCACCTGCCTCCCAGAGCCTGCACTTCTTCATGCGGCAAATTAAGATGGTGGCCCCTGGGATGCTTGTGAGACACTTGTGCCCAAAGCACTTAGCTCTGTGACTAATAAATCATAAGACTTACTCAATGAAAGAGTCGTTCAGGCAAGGGGGTCCACTTGGCCAGGAAGTGTACCTCTTGCCTTACACCCAGCTATTGTAGGTGTTCCCTCACCCTGGAGGGCTTGTCCTACACCTCTGCATAGTTAAAATTGGGACAAAGAGGCCTGAAGGACACTAGATGCCAGAACAGAGCCCTTGGGCCCAAGGGGAACACAGGCTGTGGGCTAATTAATTGTGTGGGGCTGACAGCAGACAGGGCTCCTGCTCCTTGCTGGGGAGCCCAGAGAAGCAATGGAGTAATGGGCTCTAATGCACTGCTCTTCTCAGGGGACCTGTCTTTCATCCCCCAAGAAAACTAATTAATGACAGCAATAAATAAGCCAAACCAGCCGGCCCTGCCCAGAGCAGTGTGGATTCTCAGAGAAAAGCCTCTTGCTGCCTGGGCTAGGAAGGCTGTGGCCTAGGGGCTGAGGGAAGGATACCGGATGTTCTGTGAGATCCAGGTAAAAGGAATGGGGCCTTGTGGTGAGTAACAGCACCAGGTTCCTATACATTCCTCAGCTTAGAGATGAAGAGCTCAGACCACAATCCAGGCATGGCCCCATTTCTTCCATGCTGGGCTCTAAGTTTTCGGGGCCAGAATTGGTATGGATGTCCCTCTTAGGGCCAGACAGTCAACAGTCACTTTTACTCTGTACTTTGGCCAGTTCCTAGTCTCTGCATTCACTGAGGCCCACTGCAGAAAGGGGCTTCTCTGGCCAAGAATGACTGGCTCCGAGTGCCTCTACATAAAGCATCAGTGCCATCAAGATGCTGCCTGCTCTGTATAGACCATCAGGTCTCAAGGAGACTCCATCTTCTCTGCATCATGCAGGCTTGAGGATACAAGTGACAGAAGCCAACACCACTTGAACAGAAATAGGATCTACTGAGTACAAACTATGGACTCCAAGAATCACTGGAAAAGGCTGCAAACCTTAGTTCCCAGACCACAGGCCAAGCCATTGTGTGCAGGACATGGCCACTGAACACAGGAGGCCACCACTCTCCTGCCTTCATGTCTACCGGCCTACACTGCTATCCACTAAGGCTTTACCTGGGTGGTTACCAGTAGGATGCGTCAGCCACCAGAAAGGCCACCCAGAATCCAGGTGCCATGCAGCATGGCCCACATAGCCAGCAGACCTTGCACTGAGGTGCAAGGGATGCTGGGAAAGTGTGGCCCTCTCTGCCTCTGTAGTAGCAGGCAGGAGTGGAAATTCTCCAGATCCAGAAAGAGGGTTCAGATCTGGGGCAGGAAACTCACCAGCGGCCACTCTTGTTCAACACAGCCCACCTTTGGCAAGCGTCCACAGGCAGACAGGCCACAGGAGGGACGGGGATAAAAATAGCAGCTCAGCTGAGCGTCTGCCATGTGCCAGCCACTCTCAGAGAAGCACATCAAAAATCAGCTCATCCGAGCCTCGGCTCCCCATGAGGGAGGCGCTGTCACGCCCTCTACTTCACTGCAGGAAGACCAACCATGCAGCCAGCAAGGGGCATGCTGTTACCTGTTCCACCACCACAGTATGTGCCCAGTGTTACCAACTTCATAAGAGGAAAAAAAAGAAAGGGCACTTTGGGCTCACAGTTTAGACTCGTGGATAAACTACACGTGCTGGTGAGGAGCAAAATGGAGAAGGTCGTTTGTCATCTCAAGACCCAGAAATGGAGAAGGAAGAAGAGACGATCAAAACTAGAGGAAGGTCGCACGGTCTCCACTTGAGGACATTCCCACCCTGAAGAGCTCCCACCAGGGCAAGGTTTCTGCCATTGCCATCTGCAAGTGGTGCCAGGTGCTCTCTGTCTCTCTGTCTCTGTCTCTCTCTGTCTCTGTCTCTCTGTCTCTGTCACTCTCTGTCCCTGTCTCCCTGTCTCTGTCTCTGTCTCTCTCTCTGTCCCTGTCTCTCTGTCTCTGCCTCTGTCTCTCTCTGTCTATGTGTGTCTCAGTCTATCTCAGTGTGTGTTCAGGTGTGCTTGCTCATGTGGGCTCACGAAGAGGCTGGAGGCTGGCACTGAGTTCTTTCTCTGTTGCCTTCTACCTTATACAGTCTCTCACTAAGCCTGGAGCTCATTATACTGGCAGGCCAGCAAAGCCCTGGCTCTGTCTGTCTCCACCTCTCAGCACTAAGGTGGCAGATGTATGCCACCACGCCTGGCTTTTCACACAGGTGCTGGAATCTGAATGTGGATTTTCATACTTGCATAGAAAGCTCTGTACCCACTGAGCTATCTCCTCAACCTCAGATTTCCTTAGTCCTGGGTAAAGAAGACTCAGCCATTGTCCTCAGGAGGCAGAGGTGACACAAAGTCCTGGACTATAAAGCTGAACCAGAGCAGCTGGGTGTGGGGGTGGGGGGAGAGGGTTAGGTACTCTCCCTGCAATATGAGGGAGGGGCAGCTGGGAAGGGACCTTTCTTTGGGAGCCCATCCTGCCTCAGCTCTCTGACTGACCTCAGAGATTTGTTACAACTTGGACTATCGTGGCTTGGGTCTGAAATGTCGCCAGCAGGTTCATGCTTTGAATGCTTTGTTGTCATCTGGTGGCTCTGATTTGGAGAGCTGTGGGGACTTCAGGATGATGAAAGAGGTGGCTGGAGGTAGGCCCTTGATGGTGATAGCAGCTCCTGTGTTTAGTGAGCCCTCTGCATTCCTGGCCCAGCATGAGATGAACAGCTCACACACTCACTACCAGGGGCAGAGCCACTTCACCATGCTTTGCTGTCACAACAACGGATTAAAATTCTATGAGACCCTGAGCCAAAATAAGCCTTTCTTCCCCTACATTGTTTCATTTGGTCATAGTGACACAAGGTTAGCACAAAGATGCTGAACAGGAGCTAGCAATACTTCCACTCTACAGCCCTATCTAATGGAAGGCTGAGCCAGCCCTGCCTGGCCAATGCCAGCTGTTACCATTCCTGAGGAAGGTGCTTGTAAGATCTCGATCACATGATATCTGGGCAGGATGGATGCTGGATGTATGATTCCAGGCATTTCCAATTCTGGCTATGCGGTAGAATCATCAAGACCCTGAGTATTGATGTATCCATGCCTGAGGCAAGCTCACCTGCCTCGGAGTTTCATTCAGTGGTCCAGGGTCCACCCAGCGATCCCAGTAGGTATCAAGTGTGGAGAATTAATGGTCCTGAAGACCTAGACTTCCCCGAAGAGGTTTGGAGGAGCTCCTTGCTTTGCTCCATCCACTGCCATAGGTATCTCAAGAAGAGACAGTCCCCAGAGTGGGTAGTTAGATGTCACCATGTGAACTCAGAACAGGAGGCTCATCATAGAAGCAAACCTGAGATACTAGTGCTAGAAAGGCCAAGGGACTCTTGCAGAGCCAGGGGTGTGGAGAAAAGCCACATCCAGGTGAGAAGTTTGAATCCTGCCACCTCCCTCAAGGAGGCCCTGGGGCCCCCGTGTAGAAAAAGCTCATTCCTCTGGGTACCCTCAACCCTGACTGGAGGCATCTCTTTTTAGATGATCTCTTGCTCATAACCCAAAGCTCCTCATGACCTCACAGCAGAGTCCTGTATCTTAGCCAGGCATTCAAGGCTCCCTCAAATGCTGACCATCGCTACCAGTCATGTGCCACTTGCCTTTAGATATGAGGAAAGACCCAGGAACCTAATAGGATTACTGGCAAATTTAACAACACGGAAGGGATAAAGGGGCTAGTCCAGGACATGGTGACAGAAAGACCTTAGAAAGTGACAGCATCTTACCATCATGACTGTCATCATCACCACCTCCATCTTTATCATCCCCAGCAGCAGCATCTTTATCAACACCACAATCATCATTGACACCACCAGTGTCAGCATCACCGTTGTGGTCATCACCACCTTCATCATCTCCATCATATCAGCATCTCATCCCATTGTCACTACCACCGTTTAAGTCTTTCCATACTGGGGTTCTTCTTCCTGGGTTGCCTGTTACTCCTTCCTCTTGTATCAATAAATAAGAATGGATTCTCTTTATCCTCCATGCCCAGCTAACACACAGCTGCCAGGAGACATACACTCAAGAAATGCAGGAAGCCTACCAGGGTCCCTGGCTATTTTCTGTCTCCCCGTGTGTGTGTGTGTGTGTGTGTGTGTGTGTGTGTGTGTGTATGTGTGTGTGTGTGTGTGTGTTGGTGTCTTCCCATCCAAAGAAAGAGTAAGGGTGTAGAGAGAGCCCTCCATCCCTTTCTGCCTCAAGCATTATAGTCTTGACCACGCAAGAGAAGGACCTGGGCCTATTCATCCAACTCCCTTTCTGTAAATACCATATGGTAATCTGAAGTCTCTTTTGATTCTTAGGTCTGCCATCTTTCTAATCCTCAAGGTTTCGGCAATGTCTCCTCTATTTTGGGGGTCTGCTGTGAGGGTGGGTTGAGGCTGTTAGACCCCCATGTGGGTGCTCCTGTCAGCTAAGAGGCCAGAGCAATGGGTTTCCAGGCCCGCTGCCCTCCACTGAGAACTCAAACTCCTGCTGAGAGGGCCTACGGGGAGGGATATTTACAGTTTAATAATTGGCCTATTGATTCTCATTTATATGCCGCCAATGGGGCTTACCCGGGGAAGCGAAGGCGAGAGGGATGTTTGTAAATAAATACGTTTCTGGCCTGCCCATCACTCAGCCCGCCAGCCTCGCTTCTGAGCTGGAGGTGAGCTAGGTTAATGGACTGCATGCCCTCTGCTTAGCCAAGCTCCGACACACAGCCCGAGGACACCAGCCCCACAGGCCAACCGTGCACCCTCCTGAGCCTCAGCCCTTGCTAGTTCTTTCTACTGTTGGCATGTACTCTGCAACCACCATCACAACTGGCCAAGAGTGACAGAATACAGCAGCCTACTTAATGGGTAAGAATACAAAGCCAGACTCCAGGATTCTAGGCAAGCTCATCACTGCACACCCTTAGTCCAGAGGTCATTTGAAGTCCTGTGACCTGAACTGGTGGGTGGACAGTTTGGAGCAGCGCTCATAGCCATTGTTAGGTGACCAATCTTTGCACAAGCTACCACACAGCTATGGCAATGATTCCTCATGAGACCAGCAGGCCAATGGGACAAGGCTTGAGCCATTGCCCCCACTCTGGTGCCTGTGGTGAGCTGGAGGCCTTTCTAGCATTGGAACACAAGAGGATGACCTTGCAGGGGACAGCTGGGTTCCATTTCCCGTGTCTCTTGCATCACTCCATCAGGCTGGGCAGGGCTTGATTTTGTGGATGGTGTCAGGGTTCAAGAAAGGAAACAGAAGCTGGGCAGTGGTGGTGCACGCCTTTAATCCCAGCACTTGGGAGGCAGAGGCAGGTGGATCGTTGTGAGTTCGAGGCCAGCCTGCTCTACAAAGTGAGTCCATGACAGCCAAGGCTACACAGAGAAACCCTGTCTTGAAAAGCAAAAATAAATACATAAATAAATAAATAAAAAGAAAGGAAACAGAAACCCCTAAGCACCTGTATAAATCTCTGCTTACCTCCAGTTCACAATCAGGCCAGTGGCTAGAGCAAGAGATGTGTAAAGAGCCCTACTTAAAGCCACAGACTCAGGCAGACATGGGCCACTATGCAGCCTACCCAAGAGCATTGTTTTCTCTACTGTTCTTCAGCAGCCCGCCTCTCCCCCTGCGTGGAACTGAACACACAGAAATGCCATCGGTCTAAACCAAGTCTAGGCCACAGGCTAGCACACTGAAGAAGGGCAAGGCTTGATCCAGGTGGCGCCAGCATGTAAGACTGAGACCTAAAGATGTAGCTTTGTGGGGGACTTTTCAAGAGCTGAGACTGTCCCAGGACAGAAATAGCTCCTTCCAGAGATAGTGTGCTCCCCATAGCCAGGGATGCGTAAGCACAGACAGGAAGGCAACTCCAAGGATGTGGGCAGACTCCGCCTTTGAGGAGAATGGATCACGTAAGACCCCAGCTCCCTTCCTGCTCTGTAAGTGAGCCGGCTGCTACAGGACTGAGGCCAAGTGAGTACGCTTCATCTCCCTCATCAGTCCTGGGCTTAGTGAGTCCCAGGAAGCAGGTCAGCAGGGAGCTGCTTCCTAGCAGAGGCCACAAGGCAGGAGAGGCCTCAGAAGCGTCCCTCCTGGGGCTCTTGGAAAGGAAGAGGACTGTGAGGATTGGAGCAGAAAGCTCGCTGGCCTGAGCTGAGAGGCAGCAGGTGCTGTGAAGTGTGAGGATGCAGGGGGGCAGAGGTGCGGGCTTCCCTTTTCTTTTTGATAAAAACAAGGGCTGACCAGAGGGGTAGCTCCGACTCCTGAATCTGGGAGAGAAAGTGTGGGCTCCCCAAGGGACAGTCAAAAGCCTGACAGAAAAGAGCGTCTCCTAGGATCCATTCTCAACCTGCGAGTTGTCCAGAACAAGTCACCAGTAACTTCTAGATCCTTCCATTCTGACCTCTAGGAAACTCTAGTCCAACTGAGTCTGTAGCAGGAACCTCACTTAGGAGGAGACTGAGTGCTAGCATGCAAGACAGCCAGAGAAAGGGGAGGGAGAGCCTCTTCTACTCTTGGAGCTGTGGGGCTTATGGGTAACAACAGTAACAGAGCCATGAAGGAGAAATGCCCCCTTTGCCACCCCGAGTTCCCCTACAAGTGAGCCTGGCTCTTAATGATGTAGCTCAGCTCTGGGACCAAGATGATCCTGCGGTTGCTTGGCTGGCAGGCCGCCTGACAGTTGTTAGGCATCCTGCCTGCCAGGCTGACAGACCTCCTCAGGTAAGGACTGACAGGCACGTCTGGTGGGTTTACTAGGGTCTGGCTGGCTGTCTAGACATACAGTGAGGGTCTAAATGAAGCACTTGTGGAATGCCACAGACATGTGACATGACTCACTTGCCAGCCACAGACATGGGGACTGACTGGCCAACTGATTGTCTGGCAGATTGATGCAGCATCCTACAGTCAGACTCCGTGAGTTGTCTGACTCAAAGGATGGCCTAACCAAGTATAATTGTCTGGCGGACTCTCTCACTGATGGGCATTATGACTGACCAACTAAACAATCATTTGACTGGCTTGCCAGTGCACGGGCTGCAGGCTGATCTCTCACCCCGTCTTCTCAGTGAGTTTCAGTAGGTAGGGCTAGGATGGACTGCTTGACGGCTGTGACTAAACCTTAACCAACTGGGCCATGGACTACCATGTTAATGAGACAACCACTGCTGCCTGCTTGAAGGCAGACCAAGTCTGCCCAGTGACTGGAGGCTGACAAGCTGACCACTGCTTAGCTGCCTGCCTGACCCAGCTGCTGACAGACTGACCAACAGCGTCCACCGCCTGCTGTGCTGCCTGACAGGCCCAGCAGTGGGGGCCCCAGGTCCCGCTTGACAGGTGGAAGTATTTTTAGGAATCCTTTCGGGTTTCTCACACTTCCTTCTCCGACCCCGTCTCTCCCAGCTCAGCTTTTCTGCCTCACACTCTCTTTTGGTTTTATTTCTTGAATGTGGACTCCTCATGCATACAAAGAAACATAGGTAACATTGTAAAAAGCCTGGGAAGAGGAGAAAGTGAGTGAGGCTCTGTGCGCAGCCGTTCCACCTAGACCTGAGAGAGAGGCTCTGCCTGCTGCATAACCCAACTTTCTGGCCATCCTGCCCCTGCCTGGGACCCACGTGGGTGTCAGGGTGCCTTTGATGAGATCTATGGTAACTCTGATATACAGTAAGAGTCATGTGTCCCTAAGGACCTCGTCTTTGCGTTTTGTCTCAAACTACTACCTGCAGCACGGCCTGTCCCCATGTTTTCTATGCTGCCCAGTAGAAAGCACAGTCCCCATAGGAGATTCAGTGCATTAACCCGGCCTCTGGGGAATGGTATACATGACAATGCTTGATGAGACCAGCACCAGATGTCCCTAGCTGTCCTCCTCGCTCCTGAAGAGGTGGCCACTGGCCCATCTCATAATCTATTTGTCTTTTTTTTTTTCTTCTGAGACAGAGTCTCTCTGTGTGGCCTTGACTGTCCAGGATTCACTTCGTAGACCAGGCTGGCCTCAAACTCACAGAGATCTGCCTGTCTCCCAAGTACTGGGATTACAGGCATGTGCCACCTCGCCTGGCATCTATTTGCTTTTCTATATGACAACAGCACATGTGCATGCACCCCAAACTACCTATACCTTCATCAGCTCTCTATACCAATGGGATTGCTTTGCGTGCATCCTACGTGATACTTTCTGGCTCCGTGTTGATTGCTCTGGATATAGCCATGTTACGTACACCCGCATCTTCAGAGTTCACAGCTGAGTAGTATTCCAGTGTGCTCTGAAAATGGACACTGGGGTGTCTCTAATTGTTCTTTTAGGGGGTGTTGCTCAATGGCTTGCTGCTTGCGGATACACAGATTCCTATACATACATTTCTCTTGGGTGTCTCTATAGAAGTGTCCTCTGTGAGGCAGGGAGTCAAAAGAATACACATGTCTGTCTGGCAGGGACACAAATGGGTTGTGATAGCTAATCTTGGTTGTCAGCCTGATTACATCTGGGGCCAATGAAACTGAAGCAGCTGGGCACACCTGTGGGGTTTTCTTGACTGGATCATTTGAGGCCGGAAGACCCACCCTAAATCTGGGCCACAGCTTCTGACGGCAGCCCATAGGAAAGGGCAGAGAAGGATGCCCTTGCTCTTTGCCTGCCTGTCCCCGCTCTCACTGACAAGTTCATCCGTCCTGTTGCTGGAACATTTCTTTGCTAGTGTTAGAGCCTGCCTCATCAGGACAGCCTACACTGATGACCAGCTGAGACCTCCAGCCTTGTGTGGATTCTTGCATTTAAGATTGGGAGACAGCCATTGCTGGGGCAGCCAGACCTCAGCCTGTGAGCCACCCTAATAAGTCCCCTTTCGGTATCAGGGATTCTTTCTCTCAGTTCTTTTCATCTACAGAACCCTGACTAACATGCGTGTCCTGCTCACCAATGTCAGGGTGTCTCCCCCCACATGCACAGAGTGGGATGACAACCCAGTGCTGATGCTGTGACTGTTAGTATCCATTCTCGTGTCTCCCAGTGGAACAAGTGAGACCCCAGAGGAGGAAAGAGTTTGCCCAGTGGGGCTGCAGAGGTGTCACAGAGAAAGTAAGGCTGAGTGTGCCGGTTTCCTGGGGAAACTGTGACACAAGCAACAGGCATGGAGTCTCTCAAGACTCCAGAGGTCAGAGGTCAAAGTGGAGGTTGTATTATCCACCGTTCCTCACTGTAATGGAACTGAGGAGAGGAAGGACACGCTGCGCTCTCAGTGGAGGTTTTGGTCCCAGGCCACGTGGCTCTGTGGCTTCTCAGCCCTGGAGATCATGGCAGGGAGCACACGGTACAGTACAGTGGTTCACCTCATGGAGGGCAGAGCAAGAAATGGGGAAGACCCAGGAAGGACCCGGCACTATGTCATTAATGGGTTAAGCCACAGGTGGAGGCTCATTACAGCAGTTGGTCCCTGGGGACGTGCCATTGAAATCCACGGCTCCTTCCTCAGCCCCTAAAAAAGACAGCATTTGTCATGCCAGGATAAAGCATGAAAATGTGCCAGGCGTGGTGGCATATGTCTTTAATCCCAGCACTTGGGAGGCAGAGGCAGGTGGATCGCTGTGAGTTCGAGGCCAGCCTGGTCTACAAAGTGAGTCCAGGACAGCCAAGGATACACAGAGAAACCCTGTCTCGAAAACCAAAACAAAACAAAAGCATGAAAATGCTTCTTGGAGGCTACCATGGACTCTGCAGCCAAGTGGAGATGGTTTCAGAAGCATTTTGGTGGGTGGGAACTGTGTGTGACAGGCTCCAACAAGGTCAGATGGGCACAGAGGCAGATGATAAAGCCAGTTCCTCAGGCTGGGTCAGGCCACAGTAACCCCAGTGACTGGGTGGCCACTTTCTAAGCCATAAGGAGCTGAAATGGGCTTCTAATGTGGACAACAACCATCAGATCGCACAGCCATTAGATCATGTCTGGGTGGCTGGGTGGGCCAGGGATAGTGAGGCCGAGGCCACGGCTGAGAGACACATAGCAGAATGGGTATTTGGGGCACCCTTCCAGAGCAGAGCTGGCTGTGGACAGAAGACAGAAAGAGTACGGGTGGCTGCCAGTATTCTCACTTAAGGACAGGAAGGGTTGGGTACACAGGGAATAGGCCATGTGATAGCTACCACTGATTTTCAATTTACCAAGACCTAACATCCCCAAGGAGACAGACCACGGGGCATGTGCAGAAGGAAGTTTCAATAATAGATTAACTGAGTAGGAAAGCTTGCCCTGAATGTGAGTGGTTCCATCCCATGGACTTCAGTCCACTAGAGAGATACAATGTGACCAGCTGCATCATGCTCCTGCCATTGTAACAGCCCTTCCATGATGGGCTGGAGCCTTTCTGAAAGTGTGAGCTGAACTAGACTCTTCCTGTCCAGAGCCATTTCTTTTCTGGTTTTGCCTACAACAGTGAGAACAGTAACTAAGTCAGGTGAGAGAGAAACTGGGATGGTTGGGGGGATCTTGAATTTCCACCCCTGGGTCAGGAGGTTGGGTCTGCAGTTTAAGAGAGAGCACTGGAGCTGAGAATAAAGGCACCATTTGCATCTGTACCACCACAGGGTAGCCCTCTGGAAACAAGGATGGAAGTTATGAAGGCATACTCGGAAGCCTGGGTGAGGAACGCATAGTGCAAGCCTGCCCAGGGCTGTGGGATGTTCCCAGGGTTAAGGTCACAATCTGGCCCTTGCATGGATATATAGGATGACTATGGACTTTTCTGAACCTTTCTCTGGGATGATAAAACATAAAACCCTAATGGCTTGTATCATGTCACAAAGTATTTGTGTCCCAAGCCACCCACTGCCCAGCCAAGGAGACTGTGGCAGGGAACCTAGGCCAGAACCCAAGATAGACTCCTGTGTGATCACAGTCCTGTTGAGGGCTGTTATAAGAGGAAGGGGTCAAAGGAAGGGGGAAAAAGGTGGGGAGGAGAGAAGGAAATGGCTTGGGGAGATGGCTCAGTTGGTTGAAGTGCCTATCACACAAGCACAAGGACCTGATTTTTGGTCCTCAGAGCACAAGTTTGAAAAGCTGGGTTCCTGGCATCAGGTAGGAGGTTGTGGGATGCTTAGGGCTTGCTTGCATGGCAGCCTAGCCTCATTGGTGAGCTTCAGGCCAGTAAGAGACCCTATCTCAGGAAACAATGAAGATGCAGCTGAAGAATGACATCCAAGGTTGACTTTCGGCCTCCATATGTACATGACCAGACACTATACACATGTACACCCCCCCACACATGTACCTATATGAATACAAATCCACCCAAAAAGAAAAAGGGAAAGAGAATGGGACAGGGTGGGGTGGAGAGATAGATGGGGAAGGAGGGAGGGAGGGAGGGAGGGAGGGAGAGAGAGAGAGAGAGAGAGAGAGAGAGAGAGAGAGAGAGAGAGAGAGAGAGAAGGGGTGATGGGTTCATTTTGGAATAACTATAGAGCCACTGCCTTCAAAGACTGTCTGATTTGGGAGGTCCTGGGATGATTGGCACAAAGGCCTATGCCTTGTTGCTAAGCAACAGGTGAGCAAGTTAGCACAGTCCTGGCTTCCTGGAGGAGGTTGGCTGCAGGACCCCAAGGGGAGATCAAAATCCCCAACTGCTCAAGTCCTTCCCATAAAATGCAGTATTTGTACATGCCCCATCTCCAACACACTTTACATCACCTCTGGATTACTTATAATTAATACCTAATGCGTTGTAAATGCCACACAAGTAGGTGTTGTTGAGAAAATGACTAGAAGCAAAACAACTCCCGCTCGTGTTCAGCACAGATGCAATCTATGTTTCCAAATATTTCCTGTGACAGCTAATTGATGTGAGGCTGCAGAATGCACAGATAAAGAAGGCAACATGCACCCAGGAAGGCAGCCACTAAACTATGGTGCCTGCATCACCCAGGGGTGCTTTTAGTACTCATTTACCTATAAATTATCAGGCAGTAAAATTGGCATGCAGTTCTGTGAACTTATTCTGCGTTATTGAAGCAGAGTTATCCATTTAAAATACACATATTAAGTTGTGCAGCTTGGTAATTTGATATGCATATATGTTGTAAAATAGCATTTTGTGAATTTTAATATATATGTAGATAGATAGATTTTTGTTGGCACTAGCACAATCAGACTAAAGACAGTTCAGTAAGAATCCAACCCTCTTCATGCTGTCCCTTTCTGGTGGTATCACCATGGCAACCACTGATCTGTTCTCAAACATTATCATCCATCTTTTTGAGAATGTTTTATATGTGAGGCCATACCAAATGTAACTTTCTGAGATTGGCTTCTTTTACTCAGCATAATGACATTGACTCCTTTTCTCAGCTGACTAGCATTCCACTGTATGGACGTACCACAATCTGTTTCTCCATTCACTTAACTCGAGGTTGCTTTACTTCAGTGAAGTAGAATTTCTATTAACATTTATACTCAGGGTCTTCTGTGAAAGCAATTCTCATTTCTCTAGGGCAAATGCCAAGGAGTTAAATTCTGGACCAAATGGCACATGCATATCTAACTTTATAAGGAAAATACCAAACCTTGCCCCAGAGGGCCTGTGCCATTCTGCATTCCCGTCAGAAATGTCTGAGGATTCCAATTGCTGCATACTTTCCTCACAAATTAGTGTACTTGTTTTGCCTAATTGTTATTATTATGTCAGTCATTCTGACAGGTGTGCCATTTTAATTTGCATTTCTCAAGTTACTGAAGGATACCAAGTCTATTGAATCTATTTTTGTGCCTTTATTCGCCACATTTATTCCTCTTGAGTGATGTGTCTATTCATTCATTTATTCACTCATCCATTTTTTGTTTGTTCTTACTATTGGTTCTTGTCTCTCTTTCTTTCTTTCTTTCTTTCTTTCTTTCTTTCTTTCTTTCTTTCTTTCTTTCTGAGACAAGGCCTTCCCATATAGCCCTGGCTGACCTCAAACATGCGATGACTTCCTTCTTCAGTTAAGATTACAGATATATGTTGCTATGCCCAGCTTTACTATTGAGTCTTTGGATCTTTTCATATATTGATGACCCAGGTCCTTTGTCAAGCACTTCAGATCATAGTATGTTATTTTAAAGGCTATTTTACATCTTTACACACTTTGTGTCATTTTCTTCTATAGAACGTACTCTTGGCTTTGTATCTAAGAGTTCTTTGGATGGCTCTCAAAGGCATTATGTTGAGTGAATACTAGATTACAAGCATTTTATCCCATGATTCCGCCCTCCAAAGCTTTTGGAGGATTATGTTTTACAGTTAGGTCAACTACCCACAGACTTCATTTGTCTATAAGCTGTGAGGTTCGGGTTCTTTTCCATATAGATGTCACATCATCCCAGCCCCATTTCTTGACGTGCCATGCTTCTCCGCTAGACCACCTTTGTCAAAATACTACTGGTCATATTCATGTGGGTTTCCTTCCTTCCTTCTCTTTTTCTTTTTGGTGGTGCCAGGGATTGAACCGTGAGGCCCTGATGTGCCGGGCCAGTGCTCTGCCTCTGTACCATGCCCCATTCTTATGCAGATCTGTTTCTAACCTTCTCTTCCGCCTCATGGCTGTGCCTGAAGCCTTCTGTTCTGTCACCCTGTTTGGATTGCGGCGGTGGCATTAGAGCAAGGCCCCTCCTGGGTCCCCTTCATTCTGAAGCAGTTTCAAAACGGCTTCAGTGACTCTACTTTTGCTGTTGTCCTGTGCACATTTTAGAGCCAGCATCTTGGGTGGGTGAGATGGCTCAGCAGGTAACTCAGTACTTGCCACACAAACCCGGAGACCTGAGTTCAATATCCAAAGCCCATGTAAATAAAGGTGGAAGGAAAGGACCAGCTCCACAGAATCGTCCTCTGACCTACATACGCACATGCTGTGCCAACCATGCCCAAACACATAATCATAAATAGATAAAATAAATTCAAGATAAGCGTGTGCAATAATTAGTTTTATTTGTGAACTTGACACAACTTAGAATCACTTAGGAGGAGCGTCTCAGTAGGGGGTTGTCTTGATTGTGCTAGCTGAAGAAGAAAGGCCAAGCCCACTGTGGGTAGCACCATTCCCTGAGTCCGGGAGCACTTGACTGAGTACGGCATGCCCACATCCGTTCCTCTTGACTATAAAAGATGTTCTGGTTAAGTCAAGTTCCTGCCTTGACTTCCCCACAAGGATGGACCCGAATCTGAAGTTTTGAGCTGAATAAACCCTTTTTGCCTCAAAGATGCTTTGGTTGGGTATTTTTTATCACATCAATAGAAGCAAAGCTTGTCTCTTCATAAAGGTTGTGCTGATATCGTTGGACCCTGGAGTCCAATTCAGGGAGGGGGTCGCTGCGAGAGACCACTCAAGTCACACGGGCTGGAGGTATATGTAAAATTTATTACTGACACATCAGAAGTCCCAATTGTCGATGTGTCAGGGTCCCTCAGCACTCAGGAGGTGAAGGACCCCAAGTAGCTGTTACCGGCTAGTTTTAAAGGCTAACACCGCAAAGCAGGTGGGGTTGCTTATCAAGTTAGACCATATGGACATTAGGACATCTGGCATTGGGAAGCTCTTTGTGGGGGCTTGGGTGTGGGTCTCTAGAGTGGTTACTGAAAGCCATATGGGGACATCTGATATATGGAAACTTATATGTAACTATTCTGGGAACTAGGGTGGAACTTTTGAAGTTAGCATTAACGAGAACTGGGAGAGGCGAGCAAGGCTGGGCAAGCAAACAAGCATCTTGTATTTTACAATTTTACAGTTTCTCAATATTTTGATGAAAGCAGCACTAATGTATTGATTAATTTGGTAAAGATTGACATCGATTCTTTGGAAGTCCTAGATAATAAACACAATTAGGTTTCACATTTAATATCTAACCCTTCATTAGCTTTTTTTGATTAAGTTCATCTTACGTTGTAGTGTCAAGTATATAGCCTACATGTTTTGTTACATTTCATCTAATAACTTGATTTTTTTTAAGCTAATATAAATGGTACTTTATTTATAAAAAGGGATACTGTACCATTTAGTATAGCTGGGTTCTCTAGAAAAATAACCGAGAAAATGTATATATGCTATAAAGGAGGTTTCTTAGATTGGTTTACACTATAGCTGCTGGGTAGTTCCACAATAGCCATAGCGTGAGTAGCCTGAGACCCACTAGGTACTCTGTCATCTGTGAGGCTGGACCCCTAAGCAGTCCTAACCCTCACAAATGCCTGGAGGCTCCCTGGAGAGCTGCGGGTATTGAGTCTGTGCTGGAAGTGGGAAGAAGCTGATGATGCCGGCAGCAATGGATCAGAATGAACAAGACAGAGCAGACAGCAGCAGGGTGCTTTTCCTGGGGTCTCTCCGTATCTGGGATGCTCACTTTGAGTGTGAGTCCCCTCTCCCCAACCCAGTAAATCCCTGATGGAAATGCTCCCACAGAGGTGTATCTCCTAAAGCACCAAATCACATCCAAACTCAGTTATTCATTCTATAGGTTTCTTTGGCCTCTCCCAGAGCTTTCACCTGGACGATGCTAAGATCTGAGACAAGAAACTTATGTTTCCCCATGTCACATCCTTCTTCACCCTTTTCTTTCTCTGAGATAGGCTCTCCCTCTACATCCCAAGTTGGACTGGAATCTGTGGTGCTCCTCCGACCTCTGTCTCCCAAGTGCTGGGATTCCAGGAGTGAGTCAACGTACCCAGCTCTTTCTTTTTCTTGCCTATTGTACTGAGCAGAACCCCCAGGCACTGCTCAGCAAACCTGCCTTGTTCTCAGCTGGAGGCCACGGCCTTCACTCATAACCTTGATCACCAGAAACAGTGCTAGGCATAGTGTTTGTTTGGTTTGGAGTTTGGAGTTTTGTAGCTGGACCTTTGGCTACTTTATGGGGTTATTTTTCCTGCCTCCCTACACCATCCCTATCCCTTCCAACCCCCCAACATTAGTAGGAGAGAAAGAAGGACAGAGGGAAATAGGAGTGGGGGCATCATTATTGTTAGACTACTTCCTGCTGATTAGGTACATTGTGTTCCTTGGGGCGAGTTTGATCTTCATAGTCGGGATCTCTCCAACTAGCAATTCAGCAAACAGCAGCAGGGGCAGCAGCAGAAGAGGGAGCAGCTGCGGAAGAAGCAGCACTTGTGGCTACTTCTCAGGGCTCTGGCACGTTTGTACCTTCTGAAGAGTCCCCAGAATTCCATAATGTAAACTATCCTTAGCTGGTAAAATCACTCCCCTGCTAAAGCACAAGGCAAATCATAATCAGCTACAGTGGACAATCTGATGCAGTCCCATATCCCACGCCTGGGATTAAATCAAAAACATATCCTCTATGTTTTTAAAGACACCAAAACTCTTACTTACAGGGGTTTGTTTTCCGAGACAGTCTCTCCCTACATAGAGAGATTTTCATGGATCCTCCTTTTCCTAGCTCTATGAAAATTTAAAAATGTATCTTTAAAATATTTGTTTTTGGGGCCGGGCGCGGTGGCACATGCCTATAATCCCAGCACTCGGGAGGCAGAGGCAGGCGGATTGCTGTGAGTTTGAGGTCCAGCCTGGTCTACAAAGCAAGTCCAGGGCAGCCAAGGCTACACAGAGAAACCGTGTCTCGAAAAAATAAACAAAACAACAACAACAATAAAAATATTTATTTTTGTTTGTTTGTATGTCATGTGTTGTGGGGCTGCCACAGAGCATGTGTGGAAGTCAGAGAATATCTTTTGGGAGTCTCAGCTTCTGCTTTGCTGAGGCAGGATCCCTCTCAGGTAATTCTCCTTTCTCTGCCTCCCCACCTTTGGGGGATGATGGCTGTGAACCCCTGCATCCATCTTTTCTTTTCTTTTTTTTTTTTTTAATTTATTTATTTAATGTCTATGAGTGCTCTATTTGCATGTATATGGCAGAAAAGGGCATCAGATCCCATTATAGATGGTTGTGAGCCACCATGTGATTGTTGGGAATTGAACTCAGGACCTCTGGAAGAACAGCCAGTGCTCTTAACCTCTGAGCCATCTCTCCAGCCCCTGGCTTTTCTTAATGTAGGTTCTGGGGATTGAACTTATATCCTGGACTTGTACTCACTGAGCCATCTCCCTGGATGGAGAACTTAAAAAAAAATTTTTTTTTAATCACAAACAGGTGTTGAACCATGATAAATGCTTTTTCTGCATCAGCTAACACCATTTTTAGTTTCATCTTTGTTTATTTGTTTCTTTGTTTGTTTGTTTGTTTGTTGAGACAGGGTTTCTCTTGTAGTCCTGGCTGTCCTGGACTCAGCAGACCAGGCTGGCCTCGAACTCACAGAGATCTGCCTGCCTCTGCCTCCTCAGTGCTGAGATTAAAGGTGTGCATACCATGCCTTACATGCCTCTAGATTTTTGTTGAAGACTTTGGTGTTTATATTCATGGGAGGGCTGAATCATTCTTTTCTCAAATTGGGTCTCTGGTTTGTGTTTCAAAGTAACACTGGCCTTCCAAAGAAATGGGGTGCAGTGGGGGGAGGGTGGTTTACCTATAATCCGAGCATGTGGAGGTGGAAATTGGAGGATCTTGAGTTCAAAGCCAGGATAGGCTACTTAGCAAAACTTTGTCTCAGAACAATAAAGAAGTGAGAAGTATTTCCCCTCTTCTTTTATTTTCTGAGGGAATATATATATATATATATATGTTCAGCGCTGTTTCTTCTTATGCCTTAAAACTTCCTTGTGAAATCGTGAAATCCCTGGGCCTAGAGATTTCTGTTTCAGGACATCTGAGGGCTCCCATTCCAGATCGATTAGTAGTTGGCAGGTCAGTCAGATGACCCAGTGCATCTAGGCTGGCGTCAGAAGTTTTCTGGCTAATCTGTAGACTGTGTATGTGCAGGGCTCCATCCGCCCCCTTTGTCTCTGACTTCTAGTTCACAGGTCTTTTCTTTCACTCCTCATTTGGCCATTTGTTTCTCCTTTGTATTTTTCCAACTGGCTAGAGGTCATGACCTTTCTGCTTTTCTCAGAGAAGCAGCCTTTCCGGTTACTAACTCCCCCCTGTTTTCATGTTATCGATTTTCTGCTGTTGCCTTTATCCTTCCTTTCTTGTTTACCTTCACCTCATGCTTTCTTCGGTTTCTTTTCTCATTTGACAAAGGACTTGGTCATTTTTGTGTTGTCTGTCCGTTTGGCAGTGCACCACATTCATGCAGTGCCCGTGTAGGCCAGAAGAGGGAGTCAGTCCCATTGGGGCTGGAGGTAAGAGGCAGTTGGGAGCCACCTTGTAGGTGTAGGTGTTGGAATTGAACTCTGGTCCTCTGCAACAGTAGCCAGTGCTCTTAACCACTGAGCCACCTCACCAGCTCTCCTCTAGTTTCTTAACCTAGAAACTTGGGTTATTGATTCAAACACCTCTTAAGTCTAACAGAGCATTTAATGGTGTGCATTCTCCTGTTGAACGCTGCTTTAGCTGCACATGTCAGCTCTGACTTGGCTTGAGTTTTTCATGTAGCTAGTCTGTGTCTGCTCACACTTCCCTTTGGAGCTGTTCTTTTCTAGGTTCACTCTGGATTTTGGTTATGTTTGCTAATGTCTTCACCTGGCTCTGATTTTTTTTTTTAAGGCATCCTTTTCTTAAACCTTCTTTCAACACAGCAGCCTTTGTTCCCACCTTCTGAGAGTCTAACAAACCAAATACAAAAACTCTAGTTGTTCCACTGTCCTTGGAAAACGTATTCATTCTTTTCAGTCTGTTTTTCCTCTACTGTTCAATTTGGATAATTTCTATCACTCACTCTATCTTCAAAATTCCTGATGCTTCCCACTCTCCTCCCCCCCACAGCCCCCTCTCTGGTTTTTTGAGATAGGGTTTCTCTGTGTAACAGCCCAGGCTGTCCTGGACTCCAATTTGTAGACCAGGCTGGCCTTGAACTCATAGAGATCCACCTGCCTCTGCCTCCAGGAGTGCTGAGATTAAAGGTGTATACCACCATGCCTGGCTTGTCACCAATCTTTTTTTTTTTTTTTTTGTACAGTCAAGGAGTTTTTATTTTAGCTACTATGTTTTTCATTTATGGTTTTTCTTTGTATATTCTACTCAACTTGGAGCAATTTTTTTCCCTGGGAAATTTTGGGCATTGTTTGGAGTACTTGGGATCTCCCAGCTGGTTGGGTGGGCTGTTACAGACACTTAGTAAAGACTGAGGATGCTGGAAACATAATCCACATGAATCTCAGCCCCCCCCAAACATCAGCAGCACTACTACATCAGGATGCCTCCCCACCCCAAGAGCCAGCCCCTTAAGGAACCTGCTCCTTCACTGAGGCTCTCTTTTCCTTGTGTGTCAAAAATGTCTGAGCATGGGCCAGAAAGATGGCTCAGCTAGTAAAGGTGCTTGCTAGAGACCTGGAGACCTGAATTTGATTCCTAGAGCCCACATATAGATAAAAGAAAAGAATCTATTCCACAAAGTGCTCTGAACTCTACAGGTGTGTTGTGGCATGCACACCCACACAATAATAAATACAAATTTAAAATATATATATATATATTTTAAAGATTCTCTGGCTATTTGTATAGAAATTTTTATTTTAGTTTAGTTTATTTAATCACTTTTCAGCCTGATCCCAGCCCCCTCCCTCCTCTCCTCCTACTCCCCACTCTCACACCTCCTCCCCGCATTGCCCTCTCTCCTTCTCAGAGAAAGGGAGGCCCTTAAGGGGACCAATCCACTGTGGTACATCAAGTCTCATCAGGACTAAGCACATCTTTGCCCACTGAGACCTAACAAGGCAGCCAAGCTAGAAGAAAGGGGTACAAAGGCAGGCAACAGAGTCAGAGACAGCCTCTACTCCCAATGTTAGTGAACCTACATGATGACCAAGCTGCACATCTGCTACATATATGTAGGGGGCCTAGGTCCAGTCCATGCATGCTCTTTGGTTGGTAGTTCAGTCTCTGTGAGCCCTCATGGGCCCATGTTAGTTTACTCTACGAGTCTTCTTGTGGTGTCCTTGACCCCTCTGTCTCCCTTTAGCCTTCCTCCCACTCTTCCACAGCACTCCCTCAGTTCGGCCTATTGTCTGGCTGTAGGTCTCTGCATCTGTTTCCATCAGCTGCTGGATGACACCTCTCGAAAGGCGGTTATACTAGGCTCCTGTCTGCAAGCACAGTGGAGTATCATTGATTGTGTCAGAGGTTGGCTCTCTCCTATGTGTGGGTCTCAAGTCAGGCCGGCCATTGCTTTGCCATTCCCTCTATCTCTGCCCCATCTTTATCCCTACACTTCTCATAGGCAAGACGAATTTTGGGCCAAAGGTTTTATGGGTGGGTTGGTGTCCCCTTGCCTCCACTGGAAGTCCCACCTGGTTACAGGAGGTGGTGACTCCAGGCTCCATGTCCCCCACTGTTAGGGATCTCAGCTAGGGTCACCCCCATAGACTTCCAGGAACCTCTCTCGTCCCTGAGATGCTACCTCTAGAAACCACTTTTAAAAATTGTCACTGGATGGCTCCAACACCTATGCTTCTTTGTGATTGATACCCACTAATTGTCTTCTCCCACAAGTTTCCAGCTCCCCCACTCTTCACATGTGAACTAATGATCTTCTCATCAGCATTGTGACTGATAGGTTGAGATGCTGGGTCTTAAGCCTTCTGTGTTTATGAGCCCCATCTGAGGCTCATCAGCCTAAGGTTCCCCCTTGTTCTCCTGAAACTCATGTTCTTCCCAAAAGTCCACACATGCATCTCCTCTAGAGACCCAACCCTGCTTGGTTAGGAGAACTTTGAGGTCAGATGTCAATCAAATGATGAAAGCAACCATTAAATGAGCATTTACTGTGCAACTACAAGTATCTGTTTGAGTCTCCATGACAGCCCCATAACGCATTAAGCCACAGTCCACATATACACAAGAATGTATGCATGCGTGCGTCTACACAAAAGGCAGCATATGCTGTTCTGTACCCTGATGCTTTTCTTCCCACAATACACCTTGTAAATTATTCCATTTCATTACATCTAGAGCATTCCAGTGTATTGTCTCATAATTTATAAAAACAGACCTCCCTTGATGGACATTTAGATTCTGCAAATCCCTGACTCCAACATTCATTGCGCTTGGTTCATTATTAGGAAAAATTCCTAGAAATTGAACACTGGGAAGCATTGGAGGCCAAGGTGGGTTCAGGTGTGTAGGGGAATTCAGATGGGGGGAGCTAAGAGGGAGGGGTGAGAGAGAGTGAGGAAGCAAATAGAGGAACCCCATTTCTGTAGGCAGTGAGGTGGAACTGGGGTGGGCAGAGCTGTAGCTGCATGCCTGGGGACTCGTTGGGGTATTCAGATGGCCGTGCAGTGCTGGGGTGGGGGGTAGGGTGGCAAGAACAGCTCAAAGACTGGTTCAAATCGTCATGTTCTGCCTCCCCCCCATCCCTCCCCAACATGGGAAAATCAAGCTAGAATTAATCAAAGAAGCAGATTGCTTAGAGATGGAGGGTGAGGGGTGGAGAGAGTTTGGGGCCCTGATATTTCCCTCACGCACAATAATCTGGTGGCAAGATCTGGAATTAAAACCTCGTTCCTGGAGCCTTTATTAATATTAGTTTCTAATGCATAATTACCTGGCAAGCCCATGGGGGTGAGGCTAGGGTTGCCTGGGATAGGCTACCTTCTCTGTGGCTGCAGGAGGGCAGAGCACAGCCGGGGAGGCACGGGCTGGCTTAGCTGAACAGGCAGAGTGTGACTGGTGGCCCAGGCTCTTTGTGACCTTGGACGTTCTGCTGTCCTTTATAACCAAAAGACCCAGGGCTGGGGAGACCTGGGGGTCTAGACCCAGGCTGGGGAACTGACCAAAAACGGTCTCAGATATTTGTGTCTGCCCATCCCTGTGGTCCTCTTGGCTGTTCAGTTACTAAGATGGTGACAAGGTTATGGCAAGCACATATTGGGCGGGCTGTGAGTTCCAGCAGGGTTCAGGGCAACAGCCGGACAGTCACATAGTTCTAGCGAGAAGGGACTAGGGATAGCTCTCATTATGTCCTTTCCTCTTATAGCAGAAGGTTTGTCCCTACAGATCAAGACCGCAGCTCTGCACGGCTCCCTGCCATGGGTACCGAATGGCCTTGGAGATACCTTTGTCTTTTCCAACCTCGGTCTCCCAGCAAGACAAAAAGGTGGTACCTGGATTTCCCCTCTGCCACTTGGACTGATTCTTCAAGAGTCCAACTTCTCTGTGTCTCTGTGTTATTACCAAGAGCTGTGCCAGCTGCAGTCCTGACTCTAGCCAGATTCGGGTTCACTTGCACACTGAGAAGCACCTTACTGTCCACCCGACAAGCTCCATCCTGCATGGGCCTTTCATCCTCTCAGGACCACCCCACTCTGGGCCAATGGAAGCCAAGATGCAGTTTCAAGCCAGTCCCTCCAGCTCCAATCCCAGGCTGGCATCTCAGATCTTTAGTCAAGCAACAAGTGTGCCACCTACCATCAACAGGCTGAAGGGCAGCATTCTCTGGCCCTACTTGGGTTGACCCTGAGTCACAAAAGCCTTAACTCAAGCTTACCCCCATCTCTGTTTCCTACCCTTTCTCCTGGGAACAGCCACCAAGCTCAGGCTGGCTCAGGCCCCAACTTCGCCGAAGATGAAAGGAAAGCAAGATTGAGAACATGGCTTGGAAAAGAAGCCACCCTTCCAGGACTTTCTGTGCCTGTCAAACCATCTTTTAATCCCATTCGTTTTCACCAGGAGGCAGGCATACTGTTGTTCCCCATTTTGCTAGGGAAGAGTCTAAAGTTCAGACACGAAGAGATTTGCCCACACTCACACAGCAAGCAAGGCTGGTCAGGCTAACACCAGAGGGGGCACTGGCTTCAATCTCACTGGGAGGCCTGCCTGCCCCCTACAATATCCAGGGACCCCAAATCCTGGTGCCAGCACTTCCTGTGTCACCTGCTGTATCTTGCCATTGTCCTGCCCTCTGCTAGCTTCACAGGGGTGGTACCCTGGAGGTCTAGCTTAGTCGTAGCTATCTGATGTTGGATCCTAACTCCACCCTATGAAACTAATTTGGGCCAGTGACAGCTTTGGCTATCCCATCTATAAAATGGGACAATAAACAGCCCTGTCTTTGAGTGATTATGGAGTGCTGGTATCCACCTATGGGCACAGTGAATACTGGCTGCCACCAGCTATGTGTTCTTCATAGGAAAAGCTGGCTTTAAAGTTTTAAAGCAAGGGGACTGCTAGTTACCCAAGGACTCCTACCTTTCCCTTTCCCTTTCCCTATACCCTTTCTTAGTTGGATCACAGTGGCTGCTGGGCTCAGCCCAGCCAGACTCATGCTGACCCAGCCAGACCCATTGGTGGCCTGGTGCTAAGTGACAGTGGCTCCCCTCGGGTAGTGGGGTGCCATTGGGAAGGATGTCCCTGTTACAGATGTGGTGGGGGACTCTAGAATATGACTGCTACTCACTGAGTAGGCATGGATGGGCCTACTATAGCCAATGATGTGTGGGGTGGTTCTGGAAAGCCACACCATGTCTTTTTCCAGTGAAGACTACTCAATAGACCCTCAGCTTGGGCTTCAATGAGCATCTACTGGTATCAGCAGGGGGCTGTTGTGTATCTGCCTGTTTGCCTTCTATGGTGGAGACTGTCTTCTCCTTCCTGGAAGCTCAGACAGGATGGACCTTTGGCCAAGGCTAGGATCTGCCTCCTGATAATGCCATCCTGTGCCCCTACACAGCCCCTGGGGCCGCCGGCCATTGCTACTCAGCCCTCCATGCCTCTTCCTCCTATTGAGTTAAAGAACTTGGGCTCTAGCTGGGTGTGATGGAACACACCTTTCATCCCAGCACTTGGGAGGCAGAGGCTGGTGGATGACTGTGAGTTCAAGGCCAGCCTGGTCTACAAAGCGAGTCCAGGACAGCTAAAGCTACACAGAGAAACCCTGTCTCGAAAAAACAAAAAAGAAAACCAAACCAAAAAAACAAAACAAAACAAAAAAAAAACTTGGGTTCTGAACTCAAATACCTGATGCACCTCCTGTCTTACATATGTCCTAGCAGTGTGGCCTTGGGTGACTTATCCATCATCTCTGGGCCTCAGTTTCACTTCTTGTAATAAATAAATAAATAAATAAATAAATATTCTCTGTAGAGTCACCCGAGCCCACATGCTGTACATGACTTTTCCTCCCTGGCTGAGAAAGGACTTCAACCTACCAGGATCCCAGGATTCTTTTATAAGGGGCAGGTCAAGATTCCTGTGAGCATGCGCTCAGTGGGTAATCCCTCTGAAAGCCTGAGGGGATGCCAAGCTCCTTGTTGGAACGGCTCCTGGAGTGGTACCTGGAGTGGCCTTGAGAATGCCATAGGCTCCAAAGGAGGCATCTGCGGTGGACAGTGTTTATATTTGGTTCCTGGTGAATGGCAGGGTCATCTTCTATTCCATTGCAACACCAGTCTATCCACCAGGCATCCAGACAGGGTCCATGAGCCCCCTCCTTATCCGATCCAGGATTGACAGAAAGCCAGCAGAGGGTGGGTAGCCAGGAGCATCATCCTAGCCTCTCAGAGAGAGGTGGGGCTCCTAGAGGGACTCGATGCCAGCTGGTCTGTAGCCCCTTTTGTTCATAGAGGGCCACCAGGAAAGAGAAGGACCAAGGGACATATCTTAGTGTTTCTTAGCACTAAACTGGGGTGAGGGACATGGATCTCTAGCACAGCTTTGAGTCTATGACATCCTGACATTCAGTGGGCCATTTAACTCCTGTGAGCTTCAGTATCTATGCCATCTCCACCTGCTTGTCCATGTATATAGATATATATATATTCTACCTCTATCATCTATCCACCTGATCTTTATAAAAAGATTTTGTTTTTAAATTATGTATATGGGGGGCGAGGAACATATGTGCAGCTGAGTGCAGGTTCCTCCAAGGCCAGAAGGGGGCATCAGATCTCTTGATGCTGGGGCTAAGGTGGTTGTAAATTGCCTGATGTAGATGCAAGAAACTGAATTCGGCTTCTTAGTCACTGATTCAACTCTCCAGACCCTGAATCTGATATGCACCTAGCTTCCATCTATGCTTCGATCCGTCCATCCGCTTCTAAACCCCTGTTCGATTTGAAAGGCCATTACAACCATCAGATAAGAGAATAGATTACTGTAAAAGCCTGTTCCTCTGATGGAGTTGTTCTCATTGTGAATACTGTTGTAGATGGCGTGGGCCTTGAGAAAGACCCTCCCTCTCCAAGCCTCAGTTTCCCTATCTGCACAGATGCCCTCTAGGGCCATCAGGCTCTGAAGACCAGGCAGCTGATGGGCCCACCCTGTCGGCAACATGGTCTCCTCTCTCCTGAGGGACACAGTGCACTGAGCGGCCGGTGATTAATACACTCTGAGTGGGGCCCCGACCCCTGTCAGGGATGTCAAGGTAAGTGTCTATGAGCAGGCTGAAGCTCCTCCGATGAATAAATAATAACAGCAGAGGCGTAATAGGATCCGGGGAAAGCTGCTCAGGATAATGGAGTGACAGACATGGCCTCGGAGCCCCAGGGACCTGAAAGCCCAGAAGAGCTGCTGGAGCGGGCAGGGAGTGGTGTGTGTGCCCTTCCCAGCTCACCACATGTGTGTGCTGGCCATGACAACTGTCAACACCTGTTCTGGCTCCAGGGGAGCCAGTGTGGCTCATGGAGATGTGACTGGCTCCAACTGCAGAGTCCCTGGGAATCCCTGTTGCTTGGCCTGGCTGGGCCAGAGTCTCACGCTGTGCACACTAACAACTCAAAGCACAGAGAGGGAGCGAGGCCAGCTAGCTTACTACATCCCCTCCCCCACCCCCCCCACCCCCGGCTGGCTCCAGTGCTGATGGTCCCTAGGGAGGATTTCTCCTCTCTGGTCATGGATCCATCCGCTGAGAACCGTTCTGTGGATTGCACAGAGCATGGATGGCACTCACCATCCACATGATCAACAAGCATGAGGACCTGAGTTTGATTCCCAGAACCCATGTTAAAAAGCCACACATGGTATCCCACATATATGTAATACCACAGTTGGGGAAGTAGAATCAGGCAGATGCTTGGGCCCTGATGACAAGTCAGCCTAGCTTGGCTGGAAGCCTCAGGGCCAATGAGAGACTGTCTCAAAAAGTGAAGCAGACGGCACCTGAGAAACATCACACACACACACACACACACAGAAGGGCAGGCACATGGCACATATGTCCCCAAACAGAGCCTCAAATTAAACCACAATGAGATTGCACCATAATGGCCCCCCATGAGAAGAACTGACAGTACCACATGCTGACCAGGGTGTGGGTCACCTGGGTGGCTCACAGGTGCACAGGGTCACAGCCTGGCCCACTTCTGCCAGAGCTGTCTGCTTCCTGATCCATCAGGATGGGATCAGCTGCCTCCTTGTGCTCCATCTGCTATAGGAGGAGCCACCCAAGCTGCCATCTTCCCTCCCTGATGGACTCTGTCCTCTGAAACCATGAGCTGAAAAAAAAAAAAGCCTCTCTTCCCCCTTAAATCACTTCCGTCAGATATTTTGTTATAATTCTGAGAAAAGTATACATCCATGATGCTTCTCCATGAACGTGGTCAAGGGCCAGGCACTACCCACAGCTCTCCAGGATGTACCTGCAGCTGAAAGTCAGTGATTCAAGGCCACCAAAAGCCTCACTGTTTCTTCCTGGCACTGGAAAATGTGCCCTCTGGGCTGGGATTCTTATGTAAAGAAAAAGGCCCCCTTCCTCCAAACAGACACAGGCCCTTGTCACACAGGATTAGATTACAGCTCTTGTGTGTCCCTTAGTTTTGTATCCAACTGCACCCAGAGTCCACCATGTCTTTTTTTTTTTTTTTTTTTAAGTAAACGTGTGCATTTGGGGCAGGGGGAGTAGGTATGCACATGAGTGCAGGTGCTGCAGAGGCCAGAAGAGGGCATCAGATTTCCTGTAGCAGGAATTACAGGCATCTGTGAGCTTCCTGATGTGGGTTCTGAGAACCGAACTCAGATCCTCTGTAAGAATAGTATGTGTCCTTAACCAGTGAACCCATCTCCAGCCCCCAACCTTTTTGTCTTTGAGCCAGTTTCTTGCTTCTCTCTGTGCCTCAGCTTCTCTCTTATCAAATATGAGTCAACAGTTGTGAGGACCTAGTGATATAACAGAAAGGAATTTACTTTGAGAACTGTGACAAGCTTGGGGTACATGCCACTCCCTCCCTCGCCTGGCAGATGGACAGAAGGTAGGTGAATGACTGGGTCCCATAAAGACTGATCTTCCTCATCTCCATCACTAGATTTGGAACCACCTGGAAGACTAGGAAGGCACAGACTGTGGGTGAGTTTCCAGAAAGCGTTAACTGCGGGAGGAGGCCATGGCTTGTACCATCCAGAGCCTGGGATGCTGATCTGAATAAAAACTGGGTGTGGTCATCTTTTGCCACTGTTTTCCTGCCACCATGAAGCAAACTGTTTGGCTCTACCATATAGCTTCCCCCTACCTTGGACTGAAGTCTCCAAAACTGTTGGCCAAGGCACATTCTTCTCCCTTGTTCCTATCAGGGAGAACTAACAAGTGCAGGAAGTAAATGTCTGGTAGTAGATGGAAGTGTGAATAGACAGTGGATAGATGGAAAATGGATAGTTGGATGTACGGTCTGATGGGTAGGAATTTGGATGGATGGATGGATGGATGGATGGATGGATGACAAGATGATCTCCCAATTCCACTCTGAGTTCTTTGTTCTCCCTGGAGAATGAGAGGCAAGAGATTTGGAAGCCATCCATCAGTGCCTTCTAACCTCTCTTTTGTCCCTCACATATCCCCAAACTCAGTCAGTCTCAAG
>OU015751.1:21542827-21553372 GCA_907169655.1 Acomys percivali | reverse complement strand
AGGCACACACGCACACCTTACTTAACCTACTAGTCCTTGGGCCAGAGTAAACAATAGAGATGCAGGATCTTAACACAGAGAGTTGGTTGGCACCTGACTTCAATCTCATCCGGCATCTGGCTCTTAACACAGCAGTTCAGAAAAAGAGCAGAGGCTAGCCCAAAGCCCTGCATCTATGGAGTGCATGAGTTTCAGCTCTCTGGCCCACCTCTGCCTTTACAACAACCATCTTTGGAGCTCTTTGGCCCCACTGCAAAGAGCCACTGAACGCAAAACCAGACAGCGCAGCCCCTGCCCCACCCTTCATGGACACTGGCAGCCTACTGTCTATGCATTTAGGAATCCTGTCATTTCACATTTAGTTCTCTCAGTGACCCAAGAGCCAGGGTGACCCTAAGGGCCATTTTGGAATCCCCAGAGACCCACACAGCATCCCTGGATCGTGAGTGGGATACAAGCATTCAGACAGCACAATATGTCTGTACAAACCCATTCCTGCCTCTCGGCTCTTGAAGCTGGCGGTGGGGATCAGAAGTGTCAACAGACAACCTGTGGGGGTTTGCTCTTGAATAGCCAAGACAAGCCCTAGTCAAAGCCACGGCCTGCCTCCCCCACTGGGCTGCTGGGATTCACCGACAGGCAACCAGACCTGGCAAAGGAACCTGCGTGAGGGAAGAAGGCTCCAGCTGTGAGTTAGCCAGGCAGTGTGAACAACCAGCTGCGGTAAGGGCCTCTTCCATGAGCGACAGCCTGAGGCTTCAGCTCTGTCCGTCTGTCCTGCAGTCTGGCTTTAGAACTATCTAGCAGACTCTTGTCTCACTACTCACCCCAGCTCTGGCCTGGACCTAACCTGCTGGGTCCTTTCCAGAAGCCTCTGTCACTCAGAAATCATAGAGGAGCTGCGTCCTTCCTTCCAACATCCCATCTCATCTCCCATGAGTCTCTTCTCATCTCCCACAAGCCCATTCTTGTTGCCAATAAAGCTTTTCATTTCTCACAAGCCCCTTCTCCCATCTCTTGAGCCTTTCAGGCCTCCTCCTTCACCTGATTCCTCGCTCACCAGCCTAAGGCTTTGAGACTCAGCCAGGCTTCCAGTACCAAGAGAGTCCAGAGGCCCCATTCTCTGACCTCCTACCTGACTCCTGTCAATATACAGGGGTTGTGTCACAGCAGACCCTAGGCCCCACCATCAGCCACACCTGAGGCTGCCCTCCCCACCACCTGGCAGAACAAATAGGCCCAGAAGGCCGAGTCAGAGGTTATGTACAGTGGATCTGGAGACAGCTGCCTTATAAAACCCTGGGTCAGGACACCTTCCTGACATAGTCACTTCTTAGGACTTCAGTTTCTCCATCTGTATAAGAAGGTTCCCTAAGAAAGCACTGGCTGTTTCCTGGTGGCAGAAGTGGGGTACACATCTAGAAACAGCAAGAAGAAGTGACTTGCAGTGCAGCCAGGCAGGACAAAGTTACCTGGAGCTGTGATTTCTTCCTTCACCCCTTTCCACTTCCCTGGCCACCCTCGCCCAAACGTCAGGGCCACCTCCTCCAGGAAGTGTCTTGGAGGAAGCATCATGGCATTCTTCCTAGCACTAAGCCCAGGGATGAACAAGTACACTCTCATGGGACCACGTCTTCCTTTTCATAAAGCGAAGATCTTAGTGAGGATAGGGGTAGATCCTTACCTATTGCAGCCTACCCAGAGCCTAGACACAGGGGACTCTGCACAGAGACTTGAAAAATATCTGGTGTTTGCATGGAAAAAAAAAAAAAAAGAATGAATGAATGAATGACTGATACGTGGTCACAGTCTTTGGAGGGCTTGGACTTTGGGAGGATGTGGAATCTGGGCTAACTAGAGTAAACAAATGCTGCATATAAAAGAGTTCCCCTCGAGCAAGGGCCAGAGCATCCTTAGAAGGCACAGGGGTAGGGACCAAATGGCTGCTACACAGTACACAGTGGAGGTACAGAGCATACAACTTTGGAGATTTAGACTTTGAAGGCTGCTACTGTGGCTTGGATGTGCACACCAAAACTCATATCAACATGGGATTCCCCAGTGTTGGGTGTTCAGAGGGGACATGATTCAATAGGTAGAGTGCTTAGATAGTACAAACATTGTTAGGTTCAATCCCTAGCACCTGGTAAACTGGGTGTGGTAGCCACACTTTCAACTCCAGCACTTTAGAATTGAGGCAGGAGGATCAGAAATCCAAGGTCAACATCAGCTACATCGCATGTTTGACGGCAGTTTAGAGTACATGAGAGCCAGTCTCAATTAAAAAAAAAAAAAAAAAAGACATGGTTTGGGGAAAGACTAGAAGCAAAATAATGACCACAAATTCAAATGTTAAATCATCCGTTTTGAGGACCACCTGTGTGTCTGCATTGGACACCTCAAATCACTCAACTACCTTTCTCCCTCCAAGAAAAGACCGAGGGGATGGCCTGACCTCAGCCTGGTGGATAGACAGTGACGGTGAAGTCCCCATAAAAAAGCGACTGTGTCTGTCGTTTGTCTATCTGTCTGACCAGAGCAAATGTAGCACAGAGGCCCAAATGATGCCGTACATATCAGCCACGAAGCCGGAAGATGCTCCAAAAGATCTCTTGCCTGCCTCCCTGGGCAGTATTTAACCTGGCACTGATGGAAGGCAGCCTCCTGTGGGTGATGCTTAGGCTGGTTTCACTGTTCCTGCTGGAGCACCCCATCTTCTGTCTACTCACGAGCATTCCCTTTCTGGCCTGGGCCCCACTGGAAGTTCCTGAGCTTGAGAAGGACAACAGTATGTACCCCAGGGCATCTTGAGTGGTCCCAGAAGGCCTTCAACATGTGCTTCATCAGAGGAAGAGATTCTTTCCATACCAGGCATCCCTGGTAATGGAGTCAGAGCCCTGAGTTTTGTCCTGGGAGTTTCAGGTGGGGCCTGGCCCCTCTCACCATCCTTCTCTCCTGGCCATCCCAGGAAATGAGAGGCACTGGGGGGAGGGGCAGAGCATGCTCCCTGCTAACAGCCAGCCTTCACTAGGCATGGAGAAGCAGCCATCTGCACAGGCACTGAGGCTTCATGGAGGATGGACGGACTTGGGTATCAAGCCTGGATCAGAGTAGCCCTGAGTAGGTTATTGAACCCCACAAAGCTCTGTGTGAGGAACAGGAAGCCAGGGGTGTCACAAGCCTGAGAGTTCAAGGTATGAACAGTGCACACAGTAAATACATTAGTCAAAGTTCTCTAGAGGAACAGAACTGATAGAGTGAATGTAGATATTTCATATATATGTATATGTATATATGAAAAGAAGATTTACCAAATGGCTTACAGGTTGTCTGGCTAGTTCACCAATACCTGTCACCTATCTTAAAGAATCTAGTAGCTGTTCAGTTCACAAAGCTGGATGTCTCAGTCTTCAGTATATGTCGGAGTCCCAAAAGAGTAGGTTCTAACACCAGTGAAGGAATATGTCAGCAGCAGACTAGATGAACTTGCCAGCAAGAGTGAGAGGAAGCAGGCAAAACCCAAAAACTTTCTTCTTCTGTTTTGAGGTAAGCCCACCAGAGACCACCATGTGAACATTCATTTCTCTCCCTCCAACCATCACCAGACAGGGTTTCTCTGTGTAGCTCTGGCTGTCCTAGACTCACTTTGTAGACCAGGCTGGCCTCAAACTCCCAGAGATCTGCCTGCCTCTGCCTCCCACGTGCTGGGGTTAAAGGCATATGCCACCACATCTGGCCGCTCATGCAAACTCTTAAAGCAGAAAGGAAGTACTGTTGGTGGTCGGCAGCTCCACAGGAAACTTGCTCAAATCATGCAGCCTTGGGCTCTTTGTCTTTCATTAACAACAAACAAACAAACAAACAAAAACAAAAAAACAAAACAATAACCCACATCCCAGTAGTTAGCAAGAAACAGAAATACAGAAGTCAAAAGGCAAGGTCAGTACATTTAGGGACTTTTCTGGATCCTGGAACTATGGGCCAGATCTTTGATGGATTAGGTCTTTGGTCTCATTTTGGCAGATGTTGGGGACTATGTGCTGGGTTTTAAGGTCAGAATGTTGCCTTTAACATGGTTGTCAGTCATGCTAAGGTCTAGGGGGCCTGTTAGACTTCCATGTCCTTTTACGTAGTCTGCCATCAGAAAGTGTGGCCCAGATTTAGGATGGGCCCTTCCATCTCAAATGATACAATCAAGAAAAGCATGGCCATCCGTTTGGGTTTTGGTTGACTCCAGGTGTAGTCAAGCTGACAACCAAAATTAGCCATCACGGTTGGCATCAATAAACTATTCCAAGATGGAGACGGCAGACAGGGTGTGCCGTTGCTGGAGTGGTGCCACCACCAAGAAGAGAGGCAGCAGGGACCCCCTTCCTAAATCCAGAGTGTCACCCACGGTAGGCCTGGCTCACCCTTGCCCGCTCCTCCCCTACCCCGCCCATATCAAGAGTCTAAAATCAACATAGAAAGCAGGGCTTCATTCCCTGAAGGCCAAAGGTGGAGAGTGCAGGGTTAAATGGAGCCTGATGGTTTTAGATGAAAAAACTAGAGAACAGAAGGAGAACAGAAGACGGTTTAGGCAAGAAGTCAGGAGGGTGTGGCTGAGCCAGGTGCCTCCCCACTTGCAAGCATGCTGCGCCCTAGGGTCTTCTGCTTAGATCAAGATGGCCACGTGTGTCCAAACATCCCAAGGGAGAAAGGATGACAAGGACCCTGAAAAGAATGGCTTCCTGTGGTATTAAAGGCCGCCTGGAACCTGAAGCGGCAGAAGAGGGTCAGATGCACAGACCACATCCACTGTGGCATTTGGAGGTGCCATGGGCAGAGTGTACTGGGCTGAGATGGTCCCCAGGAACATGTCAGAGGACCCTGGGACATGGCAGCTCCTTTCTCCAGGCCACAGCTTGACTCCTGACTTTCTCCCTCTAAGGTCCTAGGGTCAGGACAGCCAGTGGATAGACACCTTCCAAATTTTGTCTCCTCCCAACCTCTGCCTTGTACCCCCTCCAGAATAGAATTGTCTCCTCATATCTGTTCTACCATCTGTCATCACCTGCCTTGGTCATGCGGTTTGCATTTGTTCAGCCTCACGTAAAACAATGGTGCCTGGGAAGTGGTCTTGATCTTCATTGCCCTCTGTTCTAACTCAGTCTTTACTATCCTCATCCCTGGCCTCAGTTTCCCTTATAGCTCATAATGAAATTCAACCACACAGCCAATACAACTCTTCCTAGCACCACATGACCCAGTTCCCTCCCACCACAGTGGCAATCACAATCCCATCTCTTCTACAAAGTCATCTGTACCCCCACGGCAGGGGCATGTGCCTGTTCACAGCAGGGTCATGAGGACCGGGTACCTGACACCATCCTCACTCAGGAAACAAGCATCTAGTGAGCATGTGAGTTGACAAGTCACTGTGTAGTGAGCACATGTCACCAGCCAAGTGCTGCCTTCAAAGTTTTATGTGTGATCACAGGGTAAGCCACTGGGGTGGGGGTTATTGGGGGGGGTGAGCCACAGTGGGAGAGAAAAGTGGTCATGCCTAGAGCTTAGAGAGGCTGTGAATGGCCAGGGGCACCCTTTACAAGCTCCACAGCATTATTATTGATGTCTTTTTTTTTTCCCTCCATAAGCTCTTTTTTTGGAGGGGGGTTGTTTTTTTACTTTTTACTTTTTATTGATTCTTTTTGAGTTTCACATCACGTACCTCAGTCCCACTCATCTCCCTCCCCTCTTTTAACCTAATGCTGTCACGCCAATGCTCCACTGTGCTGCCCAGTCTAGGTGCGTAGGGCCCACTCTCTCAAGTGCTGCTGCAGGTGAGAGGTAGGGCCATCTCTCCAGAGCACTGTAGCCAGTGAGGGGTGAGGCCAGTTCTGCACAGCCCCTGGACATCCATGCGGTGGCTGCCCAGCCAAGGATGTCTGCATGGTCTCCAGTGGTAATACGAGCCACGAACAACCACACCAACCCCTGCCACTTCATAACCACAGACCCGGACACAGTCCTCAGTGGCAGCACAGGCTGAGACTTCACCATGGCCTCAGGCAGTGGGGCTGGCTACTCACAACAGGCTACTCCTCTTTTTCCTCACGTCCCCAGTTCTGCCTCCTTTCACAATGCTCAAACTGCTTTGCTCCCCTCCCTCTCACATCTGTCCACCACACATTTGCACACTGTAGTGGCTCCCACTGCAGGCAGGACATGCAGCTGGTGGGCCTCCAGTGACCTCCTCTGTCTATGCCAGGTGGCCTGGCAGAAAAAAGGTCTCCAGGTGCCTACAGCCTGCCCTACAGGTGGCATGGCAGCAGGTGGAGTGAGCCATGCAGCAGCAGTCAAATCTCTGGGCATCTCTCCCCACACCCTAGAGCATGGTGGTAGGTAGTTCTCTGGATGTCTTCCTCCACCCATGCTACATGTGGCAGGGTGGCATTCAGGCCTCTATGGAAGAGGACATGTCTGTGGGTTTCTTTCTCTACCCAAACCATGTGTGTGGTGGTCAGTGGGTCTCTGGGCGTCTCCTGACTTTACTTTAAAAAAATTTTTTTTTTATTTATTTACTATGTAGTGTTCTGCCTGCATGTACACCTGATTACCAGAAGAGGGCACCAGATTTCCTTATAGATGGTTGTGAGCCACCGTGGGTTTGCTAGGAATCTTACTGCTTCCCAGGAACACTGCAGCAAGTCCAATGGCAGATGACAAACTAGGCAAGGCAGTTTAGCACATGAGAGAGACAAAACCCATGTCAAACACTGGGAATGGACAGGCTAGGAGCTGAGACAGTTACGAACTGGAAGAAAATTTTTATTTAATTAATTTATGTTAATGTTGTAGGTGGGATGAGCGTATGCCATGTGCAGTCGGAGAACAACTGTGTAGAGTCTGTTCTCTCTCTTTCCACCTTTGTGTGGTTCTGGGGGTCGAGTGTGGGTCACCAGATTGGCACAGCAAACACCTCTACCCACTGAACTATCTCTCCAGTCTGGGAACTTTTAAAAAACCATCAAAATCATAAATAATCCAAGACTTGCACATTCAAATGAGAGTAACTATAATGTATTGACTTGCATTGTGTTCTGATGACACACTGAGGGTCCAGGACAATGGGACAATGAGATCTACTTCTTGTTGTATGGCAATCCTCCTGTCTCAGCCTCATAAGTGCTTGGATTACAGACACATGCCACCACACATCTGGCTTGAGGTATAAAACCCTTTATAATGTGCATATCAGCAACCCAGAGATTCCACCTCATGCTGGAAGAAAGGCCTGGAGTATGTCACTAAATATTATAAATGAACACCTGGCTGCACAGGGTGGGTCAAATGCCTAGTACTTCCCCACTCTGGGATGGAGATTGCATCTTCCCCATCTTCAGAAAGATTATGAAAAGGAATAATGTGAGTCCTTCAGAGGAACATGAGAGACGGAGGCAAAGGTCGGGGCAGGCAAGGTTAAGAGGCAAAGTCATTAATTGAAAATTAAAAAACAAAAAACAAAATGACATAGATGTGTACTTTTGTTGGAGAAATAGTTAAAATAGAGTCGGGATGCGCCCATCAAATGGGGGTAGATTTCTTGTTTGGTTGGAGAGTTGCTTTGGGTATTTGTTTAGGACTGGGGTTGAACCTAGGCAAACACTTGCCCACTAAACTATACATCCTAGCCCATTCTTTACTTTTTATTTTGAGACACGTCAAAGGTGCCCACACTGGTCTTGAACTTTCAATCCTCCTGCCTCAAGCTCCTGAGTAACAGAGATTTCAAGCCTGGCCCAGCAAGCATGGCTCAGCTAATGTTTCTTTATATGGCTTGCTTCACTCCGCTTGGGGTCGGGCAGTGGGGTCACTGTTTGGGTTTTTCTGGCTGTGTAGTTCTATTTGGTATTGCAGTAAGACCAGAAACACCACCCCAGCTCAAAACGATTCTCCCTGGGTAGCAGAATATTAAAAGATATTTTCATTTTCAGGTCCGTGTCAGTCTACATTTTCAAGTCTATCCATTATTTAGTAATTTTGAAATGTGTTTCTAAGAATAAGGAGGAAATCGGTCCCCTTTGGGACAGATCTACTCAAGATGGGGTTTTGGCTGGTGTTTTCTGAGAGATGGACACCTGGCCCCACAACTTCCTTTTTAATCAGGTCATTGAATTCTCCAAAGAAGTCTTTTGTGGACATCAAATTGCCTCTGTGCTTGGAGGGGATTATAAAAATGCCAGTCCTCATCCATGGGGATTGGTTTTTCTAGAAGAAACTCACCCTCTAAAGACCAGAGGGGCTGAGAGAGAGGGCCTGGGAGTCAACACGCATTAATACCTGACATTTGTAGAACACCCTGTGATTTACAGAGAGCGTCCGTGACTGTTCGATCTTTGATCTTCCCAGAATCCCGGGAATCCTTCCTCCTGGGAACAGGAGTGGACTTAGTAGTCCCAACTGACTTCTAGGGGAAACTGAGGCAGAGAATGAAAGTCACAGCCCAAGTGGCAGAGCCAGACCTTAACTGTGAATTGTCCAAGTCTACACCTCACACTGTGACGTGATATTTGAGGAGGCAAGGCACTCAACTTTCTACAGGCTCAGTTTCTCCAGCTGAGAAATGGGTACCAACCAAGGTTAGGAAATCAATTGAGTTCACATCTGTGCATCCTAAGACTATGTCTTGAGTATAGTAGGTGTCCTCACACATCCTGCTGGTAAAGGCTCCCAGGTAGGTATGCCTCCCAGGCATGTGCGATAGATCATGGGCTTGCTCATCCAAACAGTCTGTTCTCTGTATGTCTGCTAAGAGACCCATCTGCATGGGCATCTGTGGGAAGAATCCGAGGCCAAAGAACCCATCTAAAAGGTTTTGCCCCTAAGTGGGCAGGGTGCCTCTAACCAAACAAATGGAACAAAATCTTGGGGAACTGCGGAGCAGGACACTTGATTCTCCCACTGGAAGAAGAGCACTGGTGAGGCTTCCTGGAGGGAGGTGCGGAGGGGCACGATCCCCCACAGTGAGGTCTGGGTTGGCAGCCCGGTTCTGCATAGAGTGTAGTGTATAATAGATCAATCCCCTCCCTCCCCAGCCTCAAACAGGAGGTAAATAATGGCCTGGGAAAGGCTGCTTCCTGGAGCTGCTCTGCCTCCTGCAAATCAGGTGGGGGGGCAGGGTGGGGGCGGAGCTGAGAAGGCAGAAGTAGGCCTCTCTCCAACCCAGCCTCCCTCCACCTCAGTATACCCCAGGAACATTCCAAAGGCTGGCCATTGCATCTGATCCCCATGTCTGCAGGGTAAGGCCCCAGCTCAGAGAGAATACTTGGCAGGGAGCAGGTGGGGGGTCAGCCACACCGCTTGTGTTTATTACTCTCATTCTCACCATGGCCCCTAGAGCCTCCATCCTGTAGAACTAGCTCTCAAGAAAGGTCCCACAATGCTAGAGGGCACTCAGGGCAAAGGACCTTAGGACTGACATAGGAGAGGTTTCTAAATCCAAGGACCGCATACAACCTAGTGGTACCCACCCTGGGGATGCTACTCCCAGCAAAGTCAAGGACTGTTTGTCCTGCTTGCAGGCCAGTGAAAGGATCCAGGGACAAACACCCTGTCAGCCTGAGACGTCTTCCAATTCAGATGGAAAGGAACATGGTCTCCCACGTCATCCATGATGGAAGACAAGGTCAGAACTGGGGATCCAGGATGATGACACACGGAAAAGTTCTTCCTGCTTTGCCTACTGGAAAGCTGTCCCCCCCTCCCCCAAAAGGACGAGTTCCTAGGGTATTTGCCGAGAATAGCCTCATTTTATATACTGGCAGGGAAGACAGGGCGGTGGGCACAGGCAACTAGACGTCAGCGGCATCTGTGGCCCGTGTGCAGAGGTCAAGTGAACAACATGAAACTACCATGTGGTTTCTACGAGGTGGGTATGGAAGGGCGTGTGTGTGTGTGTGTGTGTGTGTGTGTGTGTGTGTATGTGTGTGTGTGTGTGTTTGTGTCCATCTTGTGCCAGCTCCTCTCAGGCTTGGGTTTTAGAGGAGAGGTACCTCTTGCCCAACCCCCACACCTAAGTTTTGCATGCCAGGCAGGAAACCCAGCACCCTTGTTTGTTTGAGATCCAGTCTATAAAAGCACATTGTACAGTGCCGGCACGGTGTCATTCAGAGAGCTGGTGGCAGGGCACCCAGCCAGACAAGGGACACCTCAGATGCTGGACTAGTATCCAGACTCCTGAGGCCTGGAAAGTTCCTAGACTACAAGTAACCATAGCTTATATTTGCCTGAAGGCCTTCCCTCCTGATTCCAAACCAGGCAGTATACATACCAGCCCTGGCCTTGGAAAGGGAATTCTGTGGGCTACAGAGACAGCTCAGCCATTAGGAGCACCAACACTCTCGCAGAAAACCCACACAACCTCATGTAACTTCCATTCCAGGGGATGTGATGCACTCTGTGGGCACCTGCATACACATGGTGTACATATATATACACTTGGGCGCATGTGCAAACATACACTAAAAGAAATAATTCTTTGAAAAGAAGAGGGCCCCGCCCCCC
>OU015751.1:21522879-21542427 GCA_907169655.1 Acomys percivali | reverse complement strand
AATGTTACTATGTATGTTTTTTATATATATACATATATATACATATATATGTATATATATATAATGTTACTATGTATGTGTTATATATAGATATATAGATATATGTTTTCAGCCTTGGCCATTTGGTATTGGATAAAGAGTTGGTGTGCTCCTCCCCAGGGAAGACCATTTCTGCCCCTCTCAGCATTCCTTAGGGCCTGTAGTTCTTTGTGTCGTGCTGAGGCTTCACGGTCTTTTTCCTTCCACTTTGGCATATCTATTGGTGGTGTCCTTGTTCAGCTCACATTTGGGCAGTTGTGTTGTAGCTTTTGTGTGTAGTTCCTGACATTTCTAGGAAATAGTCTTATAGCAAACTGCCTGACCTGCTGCCCCCTTTCAATCCTTCCGACCCCTCTTCAACAATGTTCCCTGAGCGGTAGGTATGGGAGTGCTGTGTAGATGTCTCCATTGGGACTAGACTCCGCTTCTTTGCATTTTGATTGGTTGCGGTTCTCTATAATTGCATCCATATGTTACAAAGAGAAGCGTCCTTGGCGAGGTGTGAGGACTACACTCATCTGTGAGTGTGAGGAAAGATATTCAGAAATGTCATTAGGAATTGTGCTGGCTCAGTACCGTGGTGGCTGTAGGTTCTCCTCCAAGATCCATGACTTCACTAGCCCTGGGGAGGTGACTTGGTTTCCAGTATTACATTTTATTTAGTGTGTGGGTGCACTCTCATGGAGGTCAGAGGACAACCTGCAGCAGTTAGTTCTTTCCTTCCACCATGTGGGTCCCAGGGATAGCAATCAAGTCACCAGGATTTGGTGGCGAACCCACGGAGCCATCTCGCTGGCTCTCAAAAGTCTCGCTGTAAGATACCAAGTAGAGCCATCAGTAGCTTCTAAATGTTCATTGTTCACTTAAGCAATGAACAGAGACACTTGACTCCGTCCTCCCCTAGTTTAGCCTCTTTCCATTCTCATGTCTTGTCACTGCAATGAAGGCTTGGGGCACCTACACTGAGCAGGGAGGCACTGGGCACCCTGGCCTCATTCTTAGTCTCTTCATCATATAATATAAAACCCCCATCAGTGCTCTTATTCCCACTTCTTCAGGGCTTTTATAATGAACAGATGAAGAACTTTGCTGAAAGACTTTTCAGTGTGTATTGAGATCACATGATTTCTGCCAGCAGAGGTCATTTTTGCCTGCTTTTCACATGTGCCAAGCTAGGTCACACAGATACATTCTTCTCAGCCTGGCTTCTCTGGTTCCGGACTGGATTGAGGTCCATCTGTGTCAAGAAATGTTGCTACAGCTTCCTCCTCTTGGTGGCTGCAGAATGGCCCATTGGCTAAGCTGCCCACAGTGGCTCACTCATTCTCTCTGGAGCAGATGTCTGGGTGGTAGCACTCTCAGCTCTGGCCACTCTCTTGTTAAACATCTCTAAACACTTATTTCAGGGTGTTGAACATCTGTACACACTTATTCCAGGTGTTGAACATCTGTACACATGTATTCCAGGTGACACCCTGGGGCAAGACGCAGGTTGCAGTATGTCAGTGTTTGTATCTCTGTGTCTGTTTATGTGTATGTACCTATGCATGTACATGTATGTCTGTGCATGTGTCTATATCTGTGTGTCTGTGTATGATGTGTGTATTCTTGGATATGTCTGTATATGTATGATGTATTCATATCTGTGTCTGTTTATGTGTGTATGTCTATGCATGTGTATATGTATGATATATGTTTGTGTGTCTGTATCTCTGTGTGTCTGTGTGTGTGCGTCTGTGTGCGTGTCTGTGTATGAAGTGTGTATGTTTATGTGTGTTTGTGTATATATGATGTGCATATGTATCTGTATATGATATGTGTGCCTCTGTGTGTGTGTGTACATGTGAGTGCACGTGTCTCTGTGTATGTTTAGAGTGTGTATACGTATGTAGACCAATGGTTGATGCCAGTTGTCACTACTTAGAAGTTGTTGGTGTTTGTGGTAGCGTGAGAACCAGCCTAGAGCTCATCAACTAGTCTAGACAGTATGGCCAGTGAGCCCAGGGACCCTCCAGTGACTGCTTCCCCAGCATTAGGGTTAATTATAGGCAATGGCCACATTGTTTTTTTACTTGGGATCTGAAGGGGGACAAACCCAGGTCTTCATTGCTTATAATGCAAGCATTTTACTGGCTGAGCCATCTCCCCAGCCCCTCTACAGCAATTTTACATTGATTCATTTAGAACTAATATTTTGAATGTACAAGATTAAATAAAATACATTACTTGAAGGAATTTTGCCTTTTCCTTTGTACCTTTTGAGCGGGGCCACTAGGGAATCAGAGAGCCCTGTCTGTCCTTGGCTCCAGTCTAAGGCCCACCTCCCTTCACTCAACAACATCATGTGAGCGACTAGCCTTATCTTTCTTTCCCCAGTGCCAAGGTCAAAGCTCGGTTGCCACAGAGAAGGGGCTTCTTGTAGAGGTGAACCTTGACCCTCACCCTTGACTGGCAGGACAGTCCACCTGAGGATCATACCCAGCCTGGGGGATCAGCAGAGGGCGAGAGACCACACACACCCTGATTTATCCATGCCCCCCTCCTCCCTGGCCCCCAGCTTCCAGATCTACTAATGGCTTCTCTGGCTCACCATCTGGCCCCACCCACCCTATCTCCTGACCGTCCTCAGAGTGATGATATATGGGGCTATCAAAGGTAATTAATGCCATACTTACAAAGCCATCCCAATGTAATTATTGTATAATTGGATCATAACTAGATAACCCCCACCACCACTACCCCAGAAAAAAGAGCCCATTGCCTGTTGGAGAAATCCAGAGATTTAATTTTTTTTTTTTTTTAAATAAGTGATAGATGGCAGGTGCTAGGGCTACATAGAGAAACTGTGACAGACTGGAGGTGCTCTAGAAGGGGTCACAGCTTACAGCCCTGGATGAAACAAAGAGATTAGGAAAGCAGGTGTGCCCTGCATTCTGCTGGAAAGTCAGCCCTCTGCTGCAGTCAGACTCACCTGGGCTGACCAGGAACCCCTCTGTCCCTGGACCCCATACCTTACGGAACTTCTGCCTCCAGCCCACAGCTGGTTTCTAGCTCTTGTCTCACTCAGTATCCTGTGGCCTCTCCATGTTTTCAGCAAGTCTGCCCAAGACACCTCACCCCAGCAAGTCCTGCTCAGTTCTGTTGTCCTATTAAAGGGGCGTTCTCTCCCTGGGCCCCGCCTCTGGACGCTGTTGCTGGCCACCATAACAGAAAAGCTAGTGGCATCGTGAATAGGCAGGAACAAGTTCATGGCTGGCAGTCTAGGCATAGCTTGAGAGTCCCAGAAGGCCCAGGTCTATCCCTGGCCTGGCCCTGTCACCTGATTGATGACAGAACACATTTGCGCTCTGTTGATGTCCAGGGTCCACCCCACAAGTCACTGCCCACCTGCACGACCCGAACTGAGAGAAGGTCAAAACCTCCTGGAGCCTCAGTTCCCTCACTTTTTAAGGGGACGATCATAACACCGGGCCCTTCGGAGTTCGTGGCTATAAGTAACGGACACCAGTGCATTCTGGAAGGAATCGCTTGGGTTTGAAGCTGAGCAGGGAGATCACTTGCCTGGCATGTGTAAGACTCGAGGCTCAACCTCCAACACCACTTAACTAAGTGAACAGAATCTTCCAGAAAGGCTGTAGGAGAAAAGTTAGACTTGAGGATCAGTTTCTGGAGAAATAGCAAAAACAGAAACTGGCATGCTGGGAATGACCCGGCGTTGGAGAATGTCCCTTCCCCACAGGAAGACAGAGGGCAGGCGAGTGACCAAAGCCATCAGGGCATGTATTCCTTGCCTGGGCTGTTGTAGCACAGGTGTCTCTCCCACACGTCCCCCTCCACAGGTGTGCAGCCCCTCTCCGCACCCTTTGTCCCTCATGCCGGAGCGGAGACAGCCCCCTGGGGGGGGTGACCACATCACATCACACTCAGTGTCCTTCCTCTCACTCTTGCACTGATAAACTGTCCTTGATAAATGAGTATGCCCCATTTCCTGCAGGAACTCCGGGTCCACATGATAGACCTGTGACCACGAGGCTCTCTGTGAGCTCTAGGGAGGCTTCTGGGAGTGGCACCCATGGAGCTGGCTAGGTGGACAGCCTTCCTGGGCCTCTGCCTGCTTCTACCTGGGGCACACCATGCTGAGGCTTGGGAGGAGCTCTCTTCACGTGCCACACACGCTCCACTCCATCAGACCTAGCACCTCGCCAGGAGCGAAGACTACGCCTGTTCAAGAGCGCGCCTCTAGACCCTGATTTCAATCCTGTCTGTAGTATGCTTCCTGGCGCGTTCAATCTATTTTCTCTCTCTCTCTCTCTCTAAAAATAATACGCTTGAAAGCTGTTCTATTTAAGCACAGAGACCGCACGTGAACTGTTACTGAGCTCTCTCTTTAGAAGAGGCACACCAGGGTTCCTGCCTGTCTCATGTCCTGGTCTGTGGAAGTAGAGCCTGAGGCAGGGATCTAGGGCATGCGATGTACTGAGGGAACATGTCTGCAGGAACAGCTCATGGGAGGAAGGAGGGCAAGCGAGGAAGGGGGCCCAGAGGAGATGTGGCAGGCAAAGACGTCTTGCCTGAGGCATAGCACAGACCAGGCCTGTATTGCTGAGTCACAGGTAAAGCTTCTGTCACCTTCCAGGGGTCCAGTTGTCTATGAGGTCTCTGACTCTATCTAAGGCAGTCTCCAGACACATCCTTCGCAAAGGGCCCAGGGTGACGTCAGCAGCTTCACCTTGAGGCCCTTCCCCCACCCCCTACCCCAATATTCCCTTCCTTTGATTTATCTGTCCATCTGCCTACAGGAGAAAGGGGAGGGGAGGAAGAGGAGGGAGGAGAGGAAGAAGAAAGGAAAAAAGGGAAGAAAGAGAAGAAAGGAGGAAGGACCGGCAGAGAAAATACAGCCTCTAAATATGGTCTGAATGGAATAAAGCCAACAAACTGGGTACACAGAGAGAGTGTGAATACCAGGGACTCCCAGTGTCTACCCCAAGCTACCCCGCAGCCCACCCTCCTGACTCACTGGTGGGCAAGTCTGGAGGCTGCTTGGAAGAAGTGGTTGTGGGAAGAGACAGGCTGGGGTCTGCCCACTGCATGGTTTCCAGTAGGTCATCTGCCTCAGGGAGGCCCACTTCCCTCCTTTGGGGAGAGGGTGATGTCACTGGTCCTGCCTGGAGGCCCCAGTAAGGCAAAGGGATCATAATCTGATCAGAATGCAACCAGGCTGGGGGTGAGGGGGTGAGGAGGTTCTTAGAGGGGAGCTCCAATCTCTCTCAATCCCCCACCTCTTTCCCTCTCATGTGTGTCTGTCTCTGTGTGTGTCTGTGTGTGTGTACATTATTTAAAGCCATTAAAACCAAGCCAACAGGACCACTGCACCCATCTTACAGATGAGGAAAAGTGAGGCCCAGATCCCCAAGGCCACCCAGCTCATAAGTAGCACAGACTGCACTTCAAATGGCCTACACACATTAAATTCTCATGCTTTCTACTAAGGCAAATGGGAACAGCAATTAATGAGGCTGACATCTCAGAGGCAGTGAACCAACATCATAAATAGTCTCAGAGGCCTTGGGCTTCCCCTTTTAAATCATTGTTGTAGCAAAAGTTGTGGGCTTACAAACCATGCTGTTCCAGCCCTTTTTGTGTGTGTAATATCTTGTGAACATTTCCCTGTGTCATTAAAATATTTTTTTTTACTGGACCATCATTTTTAATGGCTGCATGGTATTCCATCACAGAGAGGTCCCATAATTTATTTAACCAATCTCTACGTTGGACCTTTGAGCTGTTTCCAGGCTTTGAGCCTCATAAACAAGGCTGTGATGAGCATCTTCAGACATAAATCTCTGCATCCCTCTCAGATTGCATCCCTGCGGCAGGGCGGGTGCATTCTTTTACCACATTCTCTGAGGTTGTTCATTTTCTTTCCCTTGTTCTCAAAGATGATTAAAAAATTTTAACCCAAAAATTGTTTCCATAGCCTGTGGGTTATCAATCACGTGATGTTGGAAAGCCTCCTCTCTTCTCTGGTCTTTTGCATGTCCATGTGCCAAGCGAGGGTCAGGTGAGTGGGGCCTTAGGAAATCAAGTCCTGCAGGTTTCCTGGAGGTAGCCTGGATCACCCTTAAGTGACACACAAGGGGCTAGCACTGGAGCTCAGTTGGCAGATCATTGGCAAACATACATGAAGCCTCGTTAGATGCCCAGCAGCATACACTCTGTGCATGGTGGTACATGCCTGTAATCCCAGCACTTGAGGAATGGAGACAGGAGGATTGTGAGTAAAAGGTCATCCTCAGCTACATAGTGAATTTACAGTCAGCCTGGGCTACCTAAGATCCTGTCTCAAAAATAGAAATTAAAACTTTTAAAAGTAAATGGATAAAATTAAAAGATACCAATGGAATAGGAAAAGGCACAGACAGACAAGGGAGCCAAGCTCCAGTATCCTTGGTTAGACTGAGCTCAGAGAAGGACATGAGAAAGATATGAGGTTGGAATAGGATGATCTAGCCTGGGGTACCAGGAAAGGCTTCCCAGAAACAGTGGCATTTGTATGAGTGGGGGGAAGATAGACAGGCATTCCAGTCAGGAGGAACAGTATGTGGGAGGCTCTGTAAGAAATAGAGAAAAGAGGGAACTGTCCATGACCCCCAAGGCCAGTCAATGCGGGAGTAGAGACGTTGAGAGCTGGTAGGCTGCTGCAGGCCAGGTATATCCTGGGAAGGAAGCCACTGAGGGGGCTGAGGCAGGGGTGTGCCCAGCTTGCAGAGAAGGGCAGGTGGGAAGGAGAGGAGAGTGGACTCAGGAGCTGAGCACCACAATGCCCACTTGCTGAGGTGGGCCCAGAAAGGACATATGACTGCTCTGTCCCCCATAACTAGCTTGGCTTGCCAGGGCCAGGAGGCTGCAGAACAGAGGGTCAGCTTGTGGCAGAGTTGGGAGGTTAGGGGAGACAGGACAAACCCTGTACCTGTTGTCTCTCATGTTGATTGAGACCTCTGCCACCCTGGCCACCCAGCCAGATAGTCGGGGCACGCGCTTGCCTACACTCTTCCTGCTCACCTGTGTGAATGGTGGCTTTTGAAATGCTGGTGCTGGAGTCCACAGGTGACCTTCCAATGTGGCCCAGGTGGGAAAAGTCAATCCCCCACCCCCACTTGCTGGTTTCTGATCTGAGGAGACCCTGGAGTACAGCCCAGGAGTCAGGGTGATGTACCGAGCTGGCCCTTCCACTGAAGGCTTTAACCTTGTCATCATACCAGGGTGGCAAGGCACCTGAATGAAGATAGAAGAAATGAGGCAGGAACTTCTCACCCAGAGCCCATCACCTACCCAGTTTAGGGTCCCTTGGGTTCATCCAAATGGGATGGGAACCCACAGACAGAGACTAAGCCTGGGGAGATGGCTCAGTCAGTGGATGCTTGCTACATAACCATAGGACTTGGCTCCAAGCACAGAGCCCAGGTCAAACACTGGGGATGTTGACACACTTGCATTCCTCATGCTGGGGAGGCGGAAAGAGAAAGATCCCAGGGCTCGCTGACCAGACAACCAAGCCTAGTCATTGAGTTCCAGGCCAATGAGAGACCTTGTCTCAAAAAAAAGCAAGGGGAGGCAGGTTGATCTCTGGCTTCTACACATTTTAAAAAGGAGGGAGTGGGAAAGGGAAAGAAAGGGGGAAGAAGGAGGGAGATGGGGGAAGGGAGAGGGAGAAAGAGAGGGAGAGAGACAGAGACAGACAAAGAGACAGAGAAAGATGGGGGTGGGGCAGACAGGCAGGCAGACACAGACAGACAGACAGAGATTAGAATTACAACCAGCACTTGTCTAGGATTAACAGTCCCAGTCTGGCACTAGCAGATCTCAGACATCCAGCCTACCACCTGTTCACTGACTTCAGCCAATCAAACACAGCAGCTCCCTGCCTCAATTTACCCATCTGTTCAACATGGTATAAGACGTTGAGCTCCCAAAGAGACATGAGAATCACAGAGGATGTTTTGAATGAAAACAGATGTGCAGTGCCTGGTGGGTGGTGCCAGTATCCTTACTAATGCCGTTAATATCACGGCTGGGTTTGCATCTCCAGTCGGCCAGGTCACGTGATAAATAGCGGATGATTGTTAATTTTCCCTGCACACTTGTCTGGCACTTGAAGCTCCTTAAGACCTTTCCCATCTAATATTCTTTAACTAGGCAACAATCAACCCCGCTAGGGAAGCCTGGGTAACGACCGAGGGAGACAGGGCATGGGGAAGGCCACCCTGGAGTCAATAGGAAGAGACCTGAGGCCCTGGGAGAACCAGCCCTAGGTCACTGAGCAAGAGTGAGAACCCAGGGCTTAGACCCAGCTCCTCTCAATGCAACCCCCACCCAACTACCCCTCTTCCAAAGAATCCGCCTCTTCACTGGGCTCAGGGAGCCAAGAACTGTGCTCAGAGGCCAGGGTGAAGCAACAGGTGGGGGAAGGGGGATGTTGCCTCTGCTCTTGTCCCTCTTTCTTTCTTTCCATGTGCCTTTTGAGAGGGCCTGAAGTCTGGAGGTCAAGAGAACCCACTTCCCCCCACTGCCCCACCCCGATGCCCGTGCAGTTCTTCTCTGACCACATGATCCTGCCTCTGCTGTCCCACCTCAGAGGCAGCCTGGAGACCCCACTCACTCAGGGCACGATATAAGCATGGGGCCCGCATCACGCCTGAAAAAGATATCACAGAGGAGCTGGATCCTTCCCACAGCAGCTGCAGCCTTGGGTGGGAGTGGGGAGAGCAGTCCCATCCTGTTGCTATGCCCAGCCTCCAGCCTCCTACAGTCTACTGAATAGCACGAGGGACTCCAGGACGGAGGTTTGTAATCAGAGCCCCCCCCCCCCCACTAATCAGCTCTCCTCCTTTCCCTATTACCACCCATTCCCCAGTTTCACACACACACACACACACACACACACACACACACACACACACACACACACGACCTTCCCTGTGTGCTTTCCCTCCTGGCAGCCTTCATGGCCCATGAACCAAAGCCAGAGCTCCTGGCCTAAGGTCAAGGTCTCTGTAGCAAGTAGGCACGCCTCTGCCCTGTAGCCCTTGCACACAGCCCTTGCTCCACCTCTATGGCTCAAGTCTTCCTCACAACCCAGACCTGCCCATTTCCCACATGGCCAGGCTGAACCCACCCCACAGATGCTGAGCTCTGTCACCATCTCCCTACTAACCCTTGGTTTTCTTGATGCTCTCGCTTCTCCCCCCACCCTTCCCCCCATACGCCCTTGAGGGGACCCAGGCAGTTACCAGGCAGCCACTTGGACCAGGCCCTGCCATAGTCTCTTAATGTCACAGCCCAGGCTTGTGACATGGGCACCACTAACAACTGGAAAGAAGGTTCCTTCTCTCTATTCCACCAGGGGGGTCCCTGGGGGGAGAGAAACGGTGGCATGGACACAGGACCTAGGTTAGGGATGAAGACCCGGAGTGGAGAGTGCCATTTTAAAGATGGAGAAACTAAGTCATAGAGCAGGCATGAGCCTCAAGTTCCCCTTTGCAGGGAAATGCCTCTCCTTTGCCAATAGCCTGTGTGGAACCTCACCCGCTCCATTGCTTCTGCATTGCTGTTGTGGTCATCTGGATTTGACACATAAGGCTACTCCTATTGATACACCGGAGACAATGTGAACACAAGGAGTCAAACTCGGTGTCTCCTCTAGGCCAGGTGAGGCCGCTGTACAGGGCTGGACCACAGGCAGCCTTGGGGCTCGGGGAGGACAGTGGCCACCAGATCTGCAGGTCCTGCTGTGTCTCTGAGTTGTGCCCATCCTGTGGACTTCAGTTTTCTCGGCTCTGAGCACAGTAGAGAGCATCTAAGGGGACACATTTGAATGTGCCACCTGATACTGGCTTAGCCCAGGCGATTCCCTTTCCCTGTTTTATTTATCTAGGAAGCGGTGGTGAGATATGAGTCTAAGTAGCCCAGACTGACCTTGAACTCATAATCCTACTTTTGCTGGGATTACAAGTGTGGTGCTGTGCCAGGGAGGGAGTGGACACGCCAGACTGTGCAAGGCATTATTAACATAGTTAAAACTGTGTCTCTATTTTCTGGATGGATGTGTCCCATTTTCTCCCCCTACTAGCACTGCTCCAGTCCCACCCCAACACCTGTTGTGTTTGTCATTTTAATGTTCATTTGCTGTTCCAATAAGTGTCTGTTCATACCTTATTGTAGCTTAATTTACCTGCCACTGGTAACATCTTTGTTGTTTTCATTTTGTCTTGAGACAGAGTTCCCCTGTGTAGCCCCAGATGACCTAGAGTTTGCTCAATGGCTCAGGCTGCCCTTGGTCTTGCAGCCATCCTCCTGCCTCTGCCTCCCAAGGGCTAGGGTTTCTTTGCTTGTTCTTTAGCGAATGCCCAGATATCTTGCCCATTAAAAAAAAAATTGATGGTGCACACCTTTAATCTCAGTACTCAGGAGGCAGAAGCAGGCAGATCTCTGTGAGCTTGAAGCCAGGTTGGTCATAAAGTGAGTCTAGGACAGCCAGGAGTACAAAAGAAACCCTGTCTAAAATATATCCCCCCCCCAAAAAAAATTGGATTGTGCAGGCAGGCAGTGGGGGCACACGCCTTTAATCCCAGCACTCCAGAGACAGAGGCAGGAGGACTTCTGAGAGTTCAAGGCCAGCTTGTTCTACAGAGTGAGTTCCAGGACAGCCAGAGCTACACATAGAAACCCTGTGATAGATAGATAGATAGATAGATAGATAGATAGATAGATAGATAGATAGATAATGGATAGATAGATAGGCAGACAGACAGACAGACAGAATTGTTTGTCTACAGTTCTGTCATGACCTCCCTTATGCTGCCAGTATCTGTGTGCTTTCCAACGCTCTTTCCAAATCGATGGTCTTTTCACATTCTTACTTTTTCCAAGCTCAGAACTTCAATTCTTTCACACATTTCAATGTATCCATTTCTTCCTATTCTCAGATTGCTACTTTTTAAAAAAAACACATTTTTTTCCTGTGTCTGTTGAGATGACCACAAGATTTTATTTTTCAGTTAAATTCCCGCATGGCAAATCATTGACTGATTTTAAAGTGGTTTGCCAATCTTGCGTTTCTGGGATAGGCCTCATTCGCTCATGATGCATTAGTGTTTAAAGTATTGCATAGATGTTTGCTAAACTTTCATTAAAGATTTTTACATCTATGTTTGTGATATTTACCTGATTTTGTGTTAGACTTCGAAGCATTAATCTTCCTGTAGCAGGATTATTCCGTGGTTGAAAAATGAGAAGACTAGTCCCATATCTGTGCCAAGCTATTTTTTAAAACATTTTTAATGTGTTTGTGTATATGGAGCGATGTGTAAGCGTGCTTGGGTGCATGTGTTCCTGTATGAGTGTAGACACAGGCCTGTGAAGGTCAGAAGACAACTTTGGATGTAGGTCCTCCATACCTTCCACTTTGTTTTAGTCAGGGCTTGTTCACAGCTGGGCATTCCCAGCCACCTGTCCCTTAAGCTCCTGGGGGGTGATGCTTTCTCTCCCTCCCTGCCCCCTCATCCCACTCCCCAGACTCACTGAAGGAATGCTTAGGGTTACATATGAGCACAGTCATGCCTGGCTTTATGTGGGTCCTGGAATCCAGACTTCAGTCCTCACACGTGTGGAAGCAAGTGTGCACCATGCCATCTCCCTGAAGCCATTCTCGCTGACTTTTGTTGGTCTCTGAACTCATACCTCAAGGAGACTGTAAGTCCCAGATACTGCTAGCCACCTACACTTCTCCCAAGAGAAGGGACCATCAGAATTTACCATTAAAACTCAAATATATACATCCTTTATGGAAATTCCAAAGACCCCACCCAGGAAGCCACTACCCTCAAAACAATCATTTAAAAATGGCCATTGCCTGGTGCAAATATAATCCAGCACTAGGGGAGGCAGAAGAAGGTGAATCTCTGGGAGTTCAAAGCCAGCCTGGTCTACAAAGTGAGTCCAGGACAGCTAAGGCTACACAGAGAAACCCTGTCTTGAAAAACAAACAAACAAACAAAAGACCACTACCTAGGTATGGCTTAGCCTTCATGCATCTGTTTGCCTTGGTCCTGTAGAAAGAGTCTTCTTGAGGAGGAGGAGGGGCACAAAACCAAGGACCAGCCAAGGGACTTTCTACTGCCTCCTGTCACTGGTCCCATTTTCAGCTCCCTGCTCCTCAGTCAGATCCCATGCTGTTTCTTCAAAGCCAAGGTCAGGTATAGGAGCCAGGAGTTCTGAGCTTTGAAACCAGCATGCCGAATTCACATCAGCCTCCCTACATGGTTCCTGCTTGGGAAGTAAATACGATGTCCCTCACTGGATAATAGGCTTTCCCTTTTATTTGTTTATTTTATGTATGGGCGTGCATGTACCATAGTGCACATGTACAGGACAAAGGACAATGTAAGAGAATTGGTTCTCTCCCTGCACCGTGTGGGTTCCGGGGATATGGCTCAGGTCATCAAGCAAGTACCCTGTGCCCTGAGCCATCTCCATGGCCCTGGGTCCTGTTTTAACTTTGTCACTGTGGAAAAACAACACCTGTAGGCACCACATGCCGTCTTGACTCTGAGAGAGATGAGTCACACAGTCAACTGCTACTTCTCACGGCATGTGGAATAGAGGTCTTAATGACACTTGGACAATTAGGAAACCGAGGCACAGAGGAGCAGGCTAGGACAGAGCTCTAGAAACAGGAGACTGCAAGGCTGCCCGGTTTCCGGCTCAAGGAGAACTTGCGTGCGTCAAGTAAACCAGCAACCTCATCCTATCCAGCTGCTCACAGGAACTTGGAAGGGACACAGTCAGGTCAGTGTGCCTTCTGACAGATGGGGAAACTGAAGTACCATGTCCAAAGTCCATCAGGAAGCCCAGAGCAGAACCACTGAAGCTTGCTGGATCCCTGGCGTGGCCCTTCTGGCAAAGCCCCCAGTGAATGGCAGAAGCTATGTTGTTCCCATGGAAACCTAACTGTAATGAAAAAGAAACCGGCACAGACAGCATCGGATGTGGCTTCTGGAGTCACTCAAGTGGGAGCCACCTCTCACAGGGTGCGTGACACTCTAGAGCAGTGGTTCTCAACCTTCCTAAGGCTGCGGCCCTTTTATACAGTTCCTCATGCTGTGGTGAGCCTCTCCCAACCATAAAGTTATATCCGTTGCTGCTTCGTAACTATAATTTTGCTACCGTTATAAATTATAATATAAATATCTGATATGTAAGCCCCCCCCCAAAAGGGGTCATGGCCCACAGGTTGAGAACCACTGCTCTAGTGTCTACACACTCTGAGTTTGCTCCAGCAACAAGCCGGGCAGGCATTATTGTACCTGGTTTACAGATGGGGAACCCAAGGTTCCAAATAGTGACATGTGCCTCACTGCTTATCAAACACTTCATGGATGCCCCAGGCAGGTCCAAAAGGTAGTTCTGAGGTGGAAGAGGGAGGAACACGGGCTGAGCTGGGCTGTCAGAGCTAGAGCTTGGGTAGAGGGAGCCCCAGGGAGCAATGACCTGAAGACCTCTCTCTTGGGCACTAATTGGGACTGTCCTGGGTCATAGGGGCACTGGTGTCTTTCCCACCAACAGTGGCATCTGGAGCCAGGCAGAGGCCAGCATCCCTTTTCTGCCCATTGCCCCTTTAAAACTGAGCTCAGAGAAAGGCCTGAGTGAGACTGCCCTGGGAAACCTGGAATCTGAGCTCACAAGACAATTGCCAAGACCAGCTTGGGCCAGCAGCCACCACCGAACACAGACGACAGACAGAGGACTTCCTCTGAGTCCAGTGCTCTGAAGCCTCTTGGCGGGTGTTCACAAGCATCAAGCACGTATCCACCAATTGTAGTGACAGATCGACGGATCGGGATGACAGGTGGAAACGCAACCAGGACCAGCTGACAGGTGTGGCTATCCCACATCCCACCTGCACAGTCCACACCAGCATCTGCAGCTATTAGACTACATTTGAGACCCTGTGACTGGCCCACAGCTAGCCAGAGGCAGGCCACCAGCCCAGAGCTGAATGGACTCGTTTGTGTTCCTGTATCCCCTGTTTGGTATCTCTAGATGATGAAGCGCTTGCCCCGGGCCAGACACTCTGCTGAGTACTTTTCATTCATACCCCTTAGATTCCCATAACCAGCCTTGAAAACCCAGACTATAGTAGAAAGGCTAGAGATGAGGAAATGGAAACAGAAAGGCTAAATAAGGCTTGCTGAGATTCACATGGAATGCTTGACTGTCCAGGAGGTAGAGGCCTGAGGTATGGGAAGCCAGAGTCAGGCCAGCTGGGAAATGCACTGGCCATGAGACATGAGTGGTTGAAGCACAGTAGAGAGCTAATCCTGGAGGGCTTTCTGGAGGAGGCAGCCAATACATAACATAAGGGCCACAGCACATTCTCTGCACTTGGCTCCCTCTCCCTCACTACTCTCAGGCCTCCGGAGGCTTAAAGAGAATGCACGTTTCTGGTTGAACATCCAAACCTGGCAGGTCAAGGTCCTGTGTTTCCACGGCAACCGTATCCTAACAGCATCCAATAAAGGACATTATTTGGCTGCTAAAGCGCACGGGATCTTTTGATTTTTGCCAAAGGTATTGAGAGTCACCCTCCCTCCGCCTCTGCAAGAGCATCTCTCTTCTCCTTGGAAAAACAGACACTGCCCCACCAAAAAGTAGGGGAGATAGAAGGGAGGGAAATCTTTATACAAAAGAGGAAGAAATGGGGGGCGGGGGTGGCCAGTATCCGCACTAGCATGAATAGAGGTGCCTGGTCAGTGCTTAGATAACAGGAATATCTTCATTTCCCAGAGGGAAAAAAAAAATTTAATTGACCACTAATGGTGTAATTCAGAAATTAATTTATGCAACCATCTCCAATATGTCATCATTAATCAACTGGCTGTGGGTGGTGAGAGGTGTTCGCTAGGGTCCGTGCTTGACTTGCGTTTGATGGATAGTCCCAGGCTTTGGAGGGAGCGCTGGCCTGGGAGTTTGGTGACTCTAGGTCACAGCTTGTCTGTGTGCTGACCAGGGCTTGACCTGAGCAGCGCTCTCCCAGCATGCTCTCACCACACTGCCCATTCCATCAGTGCACAACACTTGCATATGCAAGATCCTGGCTGCAGCAGGCATGGTAGCCCCAAGTCCCTCAGTTCTGCCCCCAGTCCCCAGGCATGGGTTCTGGGGCTCTGCAGAGCACTTGGTTCTGACAGGCTTTCAGTAAGAGCTCCATGGATGCTCCTAGCCCTGCTGACCACCAACCCACACAGTGTTCAACTCCTACATGGACTCTCGGGGCTGGACAGGAAGGCAGAAGACACACAAGGGAAGGTTCAGCTTCCCAATCCTCTGTACTTCTGGTGTCCAGGACACAGTCTGGTAGTCAGTGGGTGCTTAATACTTGTTTATTATGTGAGTAATAGTTTAGTGTCAGACAACAAGAATGCGCAGAGTCATCCATGTAAGTTTCCCATGGTAAGAGCCCAAGAGCCTGAGTGGGTCTAATCTGTAGGAAATGTGGGGCAGAAGGGAAAGGGGACAAAGGTCAAATGGGGATTTGTGTGGGACAAGACCGTGGGAGGCCACCAGGTGCTGGAGCTAGAAAGCACAAGGGGTCATATTTCAATGGAGTCAGATCTTCTCTATAGACCTCACATACTGACTGTCCTGGCTACTTTTGGGTCAACTTGATGCAAGCTCCATTCATCAGAGAGGAAGAGGAAATGCCTCCATGAGCGGCAGCTCTAAGGCATTTTCTCAATTAGTGACCAATGGGAGAGGACCCAGGCCATTGTGGGTGGTGCCTTCCCTGGGCTGGTGACCCTGGGTTCTATAAGAAAGCAGGCTGAGCAAGCTAGTAAGCAGCACCCCACCATGGCATCTGCATTGGTTCCTGGCTCTGCCAGGCCTTTGGATGGCAGTGCATTGGCCTAACCCTGGCAGGAGAGGAGGCTCAAGGAATCCGCAGGGTGTGTCCAGTTTGTGGTATTACCAGAGAATTACAGGACAAATGAGATCTGAGGGTGTCAGAGCAACCTGCCTTCTTTACAGATGGGAACCCAAGTCGCTGGGGATAGGACAGGGTGACAAACACCGCTCAGTCAAAGAAGCCACATTTCCTAGGGGGAAGTCCTTGGGAGAGGGCATGTCCAGCAAGGTTTCCTGTCTCTTGGGCCAGTACCCCTGAGCACACTCCAGTAGGGAAAGTCTCATGGAGCCTGGTGGGACAGGATGCCCCCTCAGGCTCCATGGAGGTCTGAGGAGACCACAGCTCCAGAAGCAGAAACCAAATGAGCCAGGAAATGGCAGGAGCTGAGAAGTGGCTTGTCGGGCCCTAAGGAGAAGCCAGGACAAAGGAAAATGGCAGATGACAGGGCTTCTCACCCAGATCCCTCCTGCTGGTGGAGAGGAGCTACGGAGGCAGGGAGGAGGGACGGAGCATTCGGTATGGTTTCCCTGACGACGCCAATTGCCCACAGCCATTCTCGCCCATGACAAATAATAATTATAATCCTTGTTGCCAATGGAGAGTCACAGCAGTTCTCTATACCTGAGGCAGGGGGAGACAGGGGGGAGGCAGGAGGAGGCTGGGGGGAGGCAGAGTTATACAGGCCTCAAATCCTACAGAGCCATGTCTAGGTTCTAGATCTAGCCTACTCTTGTCCCCTCATCAACGAAACAGAGTTAAATGGGTCAGACTTCATGGAAAGACTCCAATTGGAGGAAGCAGGTGACCTTGTCTGTGACCATCACTTCATGTAGGGCAGTCTCTTGGTTTGCAGCCCCCACCCTGCTGGAAGTCCAGATGGCTCCTGCCACAGTGACCTCCAGTGAGCACTGAACCATATAACCAAGGTATGGCCCAGGCTACTACACGCCAGATCCATCAGCTGCCCAGAGCCACAGATGTAACCACCTCAGGCTACAGTTGCTCAGGCTGTACCTACCACCATGCTCAACGCAGCCTCATGGACACACCTACTTAACCCAATGACATAGATGCACATACCTGTTCACAGAACTGTGGCTACTCCGGGACACACATGAGAGACCACTGGTTAGTGCTTCTAATGATGCTGAGCCCTGGGGAAGAGAGAAAATCTGTGCCAATGAGTGGGAACCTCATGTGGGCTGACCCCAGCATCACCTGCCTAGGCACCCTTTCTCATTCCGCAGCTCCTCAATCCTTTCCAACTCCCCAGTGGTGTTCCTTCAACAATCAGATTTAGCAGTAAGGGGCCAGAGGGAAGGTTTTCCCAGAGCACAGGGCGCTAGGCATCACAGGAACCCACAGCAGGCTAAGGTTGGGGCAGGCTAGTGTTGAATGTAGGGGGAGGTTGATAAGTGTGTTGGGGTGGAGCTTGCACACTGTAGTCTGTGGGGTGTCTGGGCTCCGCTCCCTGAAAACTTGGTCTCTATTCCAGTGTGCTGGTCCTACTGAGGGGAGCATGCGGTCCTCCTTGTGAGGAAGCTGCCGCTTGAGAACACGAAGCTCTCACCTCAGAGTCAGAGGTCTCTGCAGTAGGGGAGCGACTGAGAAGTTCGGGAGCACAAAGCGAAAGAAACTACTCACTTCCTCTGGGTCAAGGCCATCTCCAAGTTGGGAGGAGGGGCAGGATGTGTCACCAGCTCGCGTGCAATTGTGAGCAGTTGCCCAGGAGACACTGTCCTCATCTGTGCCATGGAGGAGGAAGGAAGGACAGTAGGTGATCTTTGTGAGGCCTGCTTCAGAGCCCAACCACACACTCGGTGACCACAGGACAAGGGCAGGAGTGTGACAAGCATTATCCCGTTCTGAGGTCCAGAGCTATAATTTCACAGCAAGGTTGCCCATTGTCCTCCAACCATTCACATCCATCAGTGCCCAGCCTCATTCGGGGAAACAAGCGGGAACCGCTGGGGACCCAGAGCAATCTCAGGCACGGTCCCCGCTCTGTCTCCGGAAGAAAACAAAAACACAAGTATCAGGAAGAATAATGGTGGTTGTTGGGTTTGGTTCGACCTATTATTCAATTTTCATAAAGCATCTCGCTGCTCCCTGGGAGTAGCTGGAAGTTCCTGAGCCTAGGGCTAGATGGAACTGATGGGGGGAAAAGCCCTTTCTCTGTCCCCTGAAGCCTTTAATCCCAGCACTCGGGAGGCAGAGTGAGTTCGAGGCCAGCCTGGTCTACAAAGTGAGTCCAGGACAGCCAAGGCTACACAGAGAAACCCTGTCTTGAAAAACCAGAGAGAGAGAGAGAGAGAGAGAGAGAGAGAGAGAGAGAGAGAGAGAGAGAGAGAGAGAGAGAAACACATGAGGAACTGCAGCACTCAGGTGAGATGGGAGGGGACGCTTTCTCCTAGGCATGCAGGACAAAAGAAGCACGCAGGAGCCCTTGGACCTTCTGAATACTCAGAACCCATTCTCCCAACCAGTCCAGATAGGGTCTGCCTGTGGAAAGTCCTCCTTCATTCATCCCACTCTTCAAGCTCCGCAGGTTAAGAGAGAGGACTTCTATTGGACAAGCTGGTAAAAGTCAGTGAGCCTTCCTTTCCCCCTCCCAAGGCCTTGGCTTCCTACTGCTTGAATAAACCAATTAGAAAGTTCTAGAAAGCCCTGTAACTCAAGTCTATGACTTTGATTAACCAGAAGAGCCTCTTTGAGTAAAGTCCTTCCTCTCTTATTTCTCACCTGCTCAGCAAAGCAAGGTAAGCTGAACAGAGGGAGGGAAAGGGAGGTTGAGCTGTGACCAAGTGCTCCAGGGGGGATAGTCTGCCCCCAACCTCTCAACCCAAGCTTGTCACTAATGAAGCCTGTCTGCGGAGTAATTAGCCCCAATCATAGTTCACATTAGGCAGACACAGCTACAGTACAGTGGTGGCAGGTCCAGGGACGTGGAGCCCAGGGCTTTGAACACTGCATTATGGCAGGGGATATGTCCTAATGTCACTTAATTATGCCAGACAGCCTCAGATGTAATTGAGCCTAAATGCACAGGCGGGAGAGGAGGTTGATATGTGGGTAATGATGGCACTTTGCAAGACAAAGCTGGCCCCAGTGGGCAGTGGCAGGGGTGGGAAGCAGAAAGCTGAAGCCCCATCCAGGTCAGAGCCCCTTTGTTCTCTAAACCTAGAAGGTCTTGACCCTGGGTTGACCAGATATCTTTATGTATCTACCAGAATCAGCAGGAAATTGAGAGGCAAGCCTTTGCCTTGGCCCTCTCCGCCAGAGATCAAAGTTTCCCTCTCTGTGCTTTCATTCTGTTCCCCAAGAATGGCACATAAGATGGAATGGTGATCAGTGGTGAACGCCATGCATGGTGGTCCTTTCCTATAATTCTAGAACTTGGGATGTGGAGACAGGAGAACCAGGAGTTCAAGACCAGCATCAGACACATACACAATTCAAGACCAGTTTGGTCCACAGAAGACTACATATATATATATGTGTGTGTGTGTGTGTGTGTGTGTGTGTGTGTGTGTGTGTGTGTGTGT
>OU015751.1:21493305-21522869 GCA_907169655.1 Acomys percivali | reverse complement strand
TGTGTGTGTGTGTGTGTGTGTGTGTGTGTGTGTGTGTGTGTGTGTGTATACACACACTACTTTAATGGAGAACAATCTTCAGACATTCAAAGGGTATAGATGTGAGCAATCATTTTGGAGATGCTGTTTGAGAAGGGAGGAAGTAGTCTCTGCTATGAATCTGAGCCCTGAGCCTCAAGGATAAATGCTACAGGTGGCTGCTACCACACAGCAACCTCTGGAAGCCAGAGAGCCAAAGATGCAGCAACCTGGGGCCCATGGAAGGCTCTCCAGAGATGGAGCACATTGGCCTCACTTGAGTGATCCCAGCTCCTAGCCTAGAGCCTCATGGGATATTCTGTAGCATGAGTAATATGACTGCATGCCATTTACTCCCCTGTCACCTCAGCATGTCCCCTTCTGGACTTCGGTGTCCTCCTAGGGACTTAGAGCCTTTGAGGTGCAGCACATCTTCTAGGGTGGGAATGACAGTGGTAGGTAAGCCAAGAGCCAAAAGAGCAATTGTGATGGCCAGGAGCCCCAAATGAGAGGGGAGCAGCTCTATGTGGGGACCACCCAGACTGACCACCTGGACCACGAGAAGCAAAGCTTCTCCTTCAATCCCTGTCCACTTCTTAGACCTGCCACAGGCCCTGTATGGGCTCTGGCATCTCAAGCTATAGTACCTCTGATGTCAGGGAAGATGGAAGGGCAAGTTGTTGGAGGTCCCTGAATCATCATGGGAGTGGGGGTACTATCCCATGTGGTGATGGAGCAGGGCTCAAGTGGGGACCTAGCCCACTATGAGCTCCGAAGGCCAAGAAGTATGCACTACTGCAAAAGACCTTCAGGCACTTACAACCTACAGGTTAGCAGATAAGAGGGAGGGGCTTGGAGGACAAGCCACCCTCTTGGGGGCATGCACTTACTAGATAGGAGAGTTGGACAGACGGCTCAATAGATAGAGCAGACAGGGGGGCACCTCTAACGGTTGTCCAGAAGTAGAAATTCAACCTTCCCTTTTTCTCTCCTAGCCACAACATTGTAGTGAACAGCCTGCCACATGAATAGTCTTCCTCTTTTTCTGGGCCTCATAGGATGTTTCCAGGAATCTCTGGCCACGGCTTGTTGTGTGTCTTTGGTTTAACTCACCAACTCCCTCTTGGCTTCTGTATTCTCAACTGAACAACAAGCCAACCAAACCACGAGGTGCTATACTCTTTTAGCTCGGACATCTGGCCTTCTTGTCACACAAATGGGCTAGTGGGAGGTGCTTGCTCTCTTGAGGGTCCTTGTCCCTCCACCCCAGTGCTCACAGGCTCCCTCCCTAAGGGATCAGCAGTGACTGGGACCTACAGTGACATTGAGGAACATGCAATTCTCTATCCTGCCCAATGGGCCATGTGCCGACACCTGCCTTCCTCCCCAGAACCATCCGTCACTGTCTCGGCATGTTGGTAGGTAGATGGCTTCATTAGCTCCCCTCAGCCATGCATCCTTGGGAGCAGAGACAAATGATATCCTGTCCCCTCATCAGCACAGAGAGCTCAGAATTCTCAGAGCTCAGGGGCATCTCTGCTCGCGGCACGTTTCCTCCACCCGAGGTCACAGGCACTAGGGAATCCCTCACCTCTGTCACCAAGCCCAAAACACCCATTATTAGAGGGGTCACCGAGTTACTTCAGCCTTCGTGTATCTATTAAAATGCACACAGCTCTGGCAGGAAGAATTGTATAGGTTTGGGGCCAGAAGACAAGATGACCCTGTGTCTTCTGAGGAAGCTGGTGAGTATCTTACCCTTCAAAGGGGAGCCGCAGCTTCCACAGTTTTTGGTGAAAGAGTTTACACAGAATCATAAAAAAAAAAAAAAAAATACTCTGGTAAAATCTGATCATAACTTGAAGCACTTTTTTTTTTCTTTTTGAGACAAGGTCTCCCTGTGTAGCCCTGACTGGCCTGGATTCACTATGTAGATAAGGCTGGCTTTGAACTTCCAGAGATTTGCCTTCCTCTACATCCCCAGTTTTGGGATTAAAGGTGTACATCATCATGCCTGGCCTCCTGGGGAGCTACAGAAAACACAGGCCAGGTCTCAGGGTAAAAGAAGCTAGGAACACACTTAAGGTTAAGTGTCTGTTGTCTGTTGAAGAGCCCAGGTGATCTGTTCAACAGGAGATCAGAAGAGGAGAATTATGGGAGGAAGTAGGCACTGGGGTGATGAAGGACCAAGGAGCGTGTCTAAGATCAGGATGAAGGTTCTCTTGGCTGGAACGAGGGCAGCATGAGGAGCCGGAAGTGGCCAGAGAGAGCAGTCAGAGCCTGGTTACAGAATCTATACCTCAGTCTTCTAAGCAGAGAAAAAGTGCTAAAAGCTTTGTGGAGCAGAACAGACTTGAGCCAACCCCCCCCCCCCCCCCCCCCCCCCCCCCCCCCCCCGAGAGAACACCTAATCCAGTCCTTCACATCACAGGTGGAGACCCGAGACCCAGCAGGAGGATGGCACACGCTTAAAGCCAGCCAGACACAGCCAGCTTAAGCCACTGCCTCCTCCGTGTCAGAAGTAATTATGTTCGGCGGGGAGGATATGTGCCCAGCCACTCCAGCCTGGGGACAGTAGATCCTTTCGACAGTTCACAGGCTGTGAACAGCTTCTCTTAGAGTTGTAGGCACGATGGGGAGGTGCCGGAGCTGGGAAGGTGGGGGGATGGGGGGTGGGGTGGGGGTGGGCGTGAGCACCAAAGCTCTTGGACAGTTCCAGGCTGGCGGCATCTCTCCGGGTGAAATTTTTAGATCTTTGCAGATGCACGCAAAGGACACCTAGTTTCCTAGTTTGAGCCCTCGAAAGGGGCCTAGGGAGCCACCAGGAGAGGGGTGGTGTGTTGAAGTCTGTTATCAGTGGGCCCAGATGTAAAATGAATGCCTGTGATATTTATCCGTCACTAATAATAAGTGGCCTGATTTGTCAAGCAGGGACAAAATCAAAGATGTCAATTTAGAAGAAAAGAAGAAGAAGAAAAAGCCCAGCTGTATTTCTGATGTGCAGATGCTTGCTGGAAAAACAGGCTACAGAACTTGAGACCTCCGTGCCCTCCCCCCTCCCATCCCCACTCACACCTTCTTCCCACCCTCCCCGCCCCTTACCATCCGGCCTCTCTTTTCTCTCCATCTCTCTGCCCCCCTCACTCTCTCACTATTTCTCCCTTCATGGCCGGTCCCCATATCTCACCATGCTTTGTCTTATTCTCTCCAGGGCCTCTTCTCTTTCTTTTCCTCACCTACTCCAACGAATCTGCCTCATTCTGGCTTATCAACCCCCGTCTCCCTGCAGCCCCCAGTCCTCAGACTGACCTCTTCCCACCATCCCAGATCATAAAACGCATCCAGGTTTCAGAGTGCTAAACAGCCATGAGCCGTGGAAGGAAATCAAGGAAAAGTCACGGACTTTCACTGAAGTCACAAGCCAAGCCAACATCTAGGGGATTACACTTTGAAAACAATAAAATATGATGCTAGAAAACTCTCCTGAACCAAACCCCTACACTACATCACATTTTGTCACTGGCACCTAAATCAGGGCAAGAACTTCTCCGCTCAGTCCTTTCTGTCTCTGGATCCACAAGAGTCATGTCTGGGTCTGGGGCTCCTACTGTAGGTATTTCCCTCACGGCTGAGGGTTCTAAACAGCTTGAAGGATTCTCACCCTGGCTCTGGGTTCCCTCCCTTTGAGAAATCACAAAAAGAAAGGCCCCTCAGATGAAAACTAACCCAAGAAATCATTGCACTATAAGTGCTGTCCCAAAGGACAAGGCAGCACTCGCTGCCTGGTGCCCTCCATCCACTGGCATCATGGGAAATTGTCAGCATGGCCTAGAGAACACCCCCAGATATTCTAAGATGGCTGTGTACTCTTTCCTGCCATAACTCTCTCTCTCTCTCTCTCTCTCTCTCTCTCTCTCTCTCTCTCTCTCTCTCTCTCTCTCTGACAAAAAGTAAAAATGGCTCATGGGTTATTGGAATCAGGTCCTAGCACTTCCTGTATATGTATGAGGCCCAGGTCTATCACCTCACCAGCACTCCCATGTTCTCGCACTATAGAACATTGGCTGGCCCTAGCTGAGCACATCCTGAGATGCCCCCACATCTGTCAGAAAATGAAGAAATGGTTCCCACTGGCTTTTAGGATAAGCACATCCACTTCCTGGCTTCTCCCTTCCTCTCTCTTTCTCTCCATCCTTGGGCCGCCCCTTGTTCATGTCTCTGAGCAGGAACTTTAGGCTTCTCCTTCAAAGATCCTGCTTCCCCATGTACCCTTCCTTCTGATGGCCAGCCTGAGCTGTCATTGGCAAGGCACAGCGCCACATGGACCCTTTTGAAGAGCCAGAGTATAGGAGTCACCACCCGACTCTATTCTCAGGTCCATCATGTGTAAGGACTTCGGGTGTGAGCTACAGTGTTTGAAGCAATCCTCCATCCACAAAATGGTAAGCTCCCTGGGGAGGTTAAGAGTCAGTCTGTTTCACCTTTAGGTGTCAGGGGGTGGGCGCCATGTGCAGGTCAGGGGTTATACACGTGTGTGTCTGGAGGCCTCAACCTTAAGGAATTGCTTGGGAGCCATCCACCTTGGTTTTTTGGTTTTTTGAGACAAGGTCTCTCACTGGGGCCTGAGATTTGCCAGTTAGGCTAAGCTGTGTGGCCACTGAGCTCTACTGACCCACGTGCCTTTGCTTCCCCAGTGCTGGGTTTACAAGTTGCCACACTTTGCTTTTTTTTTTTTTTTAATAATTTTGTATTATTTTACCAACTGAGCCATCTTCCCAGCTCCGGCTTTGTCTTTGACTCTCTAAAAGTTGTACCTTGTCTAGGCTGAGAAGAGGGCAGTGCAGGCTAAAGGCAGCTGCTAGGGACCTCGCACGGGCAAGGTGGGCTGTTCTGATCTCAGTATCTTTCCCCCATGCCCCTGCTGCTGAGCTCATCAAATTCAGTAGCTGTGCCATCCTTTTGTTTCCCTCCACCCAAACCAGAGGTCCCCATGAACCCACTTAGTCCCATGTGACTTAGTGAGACAAGATACCAGCTTGGGTTTAAACACAACTGGCTGTGGGCCCTTGAGGAAATATAGGGTGCTTGGGTACATGGTCAGGGCCAAGAGTTTGTCAGGCAAGACTTCCTCCAGGGCCCGCACTGCATGCTGAGACCCACAGGCCTGGCAGTGAACCCAGATCATCCCTGCTCCATCCTGCCCCTCCCTCCAGCATCTCTCGCCCCTCCCCATCCCACCCCCAGAAGGGGTTCTATTAATAACTTGTGATACCATTAGCTTTTGCTGTCACCAGCACTGACAACTCAGAGCTGTCTGCAAAGACACAATGAATGAGAACTCTTAATTAACACCTCCCTTAACGAAATAAATTAACTTTATGCAGTCATGATGTCAGCGATGTGACTTGCAGGGATGGCTACGGCAACTTGGACCCACCTGACAGGGCCAACAGGGTACACCAGGCTGGCTGGCTGGCTCTGCAAGGAACCCGTGGGCACAAGGCATGAGTGTGCCTGCTCAGACCAGCCTGGGGACTTAACAGAGGCTCAGCAAAGGACCAGAGCAGAGGCTGGGAGCCAAGGGGCCTTCTCTCAGCTCTGCCTCTGGCCCCTGAACCACCACGGACAGCAGCTCTTTTCCGTGCCTCCGTTTCTCCTCTACAAAACGGCCTTCATCTCTTGTCATACTAATTTCTCAAGACTGTGAAGAAGATTTGTAAAAAAGTTGGGAGAAGAAGGAGTTTAATACACTGTAGGGTGCTGTGCACAGGTCAGGTACGGGGGCAATTACTTTCTCTTGCTGCTCTAGTCAGAGGGAGAAGAGCTCTGTGCTCTCCTCGCCACACACTAACAAGATGAGATGGTCCCTGGATGCTCTGAATTTCTCCAAGAACACCCCAAAGACAAGGGGGGGGACATATCTGTGACCTTGACCCTCAGAAAGCCACTCTCCTGGCAGGCACTTACTACAGATGAGGTCCTCACACAGCTACCTTCCACCCCTGCCTTCAACAGGCAAATCTAACCTATCTTAGAGGCCGTGTCTGCCCTGAGCTGAAAGAACCTCAGTCCAGCCCAGTCTTACCCAAGTTCAAGATCAACCCCATCAACCTTACCCTTTAATCCCTGGCCAGCCTGTACCCCTCAGTTCCCAGGTCAGTCCATGGACAGGACTTGCTCTAGGAGAGGTAGCAGTCCTGCCTCCCAGGAGGGTTTATGCTGTACTCCAAAAGGGGGTGCCCTGCTTCCCAGTGTCTTCTCAATACTTGGCCATTACCAACCATTCACCCCACTTAGCACCGCTCCAAAGCATCTGTGCATAGAGACATTTAGCAACCCCTCATGGGTCACAGAGCATATGGATGGCCAAGAAATGCTTGAGATAGCCAAGCAGGGACCCTCTAGTCCTCCTTGGGGCTGGATGGAGTGGTGTCCTTGCATCCCTTCCTCACTTTCCTGGGCAAGGGGTGCAGCAATGACTAATTCATTCTCTCAGCAAGTCACTACAACATTTCCTGCATACACACGGCCTGCCAAGCCCATGGGGTCAGGGACTGACAAAACAGGCATGGTACCTGCTCTCCTGTGCACACAGGCAGTGCAGAGGGAAAAACTGTCCCCTGGTGACTGCAATAAACATTTCACAGTAGCTGCCTCCATTCTTCATACACACACACACACACACACACAAGCTTCAGGCTGGCAAAGTGAGGGCATGCCCTGGAAGGAGCTGTAATAGGCCCAGTCGGGGGAGGGATGGCCTCACTCTGTATCTGTACAGCTACCAGAAAAGAAGCATCATTGCTGGCTGTGGAACAGTGAGTGCTACATTAATAACCTCGTCTGCGCGGGCAGAGGAAAGCAATGCTGCCATCCCATCTCCAAGCCCACAGCTGATCCACAGTGACCTCACCTAGAAGCCCACATCTCGCAGCCACAGTAAGATGGCTGGAGACAAAAGCCAAACCAGAGCAACAGGCCCTCGCCTTTCCCACGTGAACCAGAGCCCAGAGCCCAGAGTCCCTGGCTTGTGACATCAGCAGACCACAGAACCTTGGCTCCTCGGAATAATGGAACATTTGACCTCATCTTCCCTTTGCAAAGCGCCTGCCCCATCCAGCTCACTGATTTCCCAGAAGCCTCCTCACCACCTCAAACTGAAATCACCCCCAAGAGTTTCAGAGGTGGGAGGCAACAGACCCTTGCTGCTCTCCGTTTCACATGAGCAGCTGTATGGCCTTGGCCAAACTCCTGACCGCAGAGCCCCCAGCACCTCCTCTAAGAACTAGAACAGCCTGCAGCACCATGTCACAGGACTGTGGCACCTTTAGCCATTCATGGGACAGGGACAGCCTGACTCCTGCAATGGAGATCCAAGGTACACAGTCACATGTAAACTTTCTTTGCCCAAACCCCACACACAGCTCTTCTTCTGGCTGACTGTAGGCCTCTGCTTCCCCTCCTTGGAGGGTGGAACACTTCTCTACTCAAGGCAGGCTGTGCAGGACAGTTCTGTGCCATCCTGGAGCAGATTCATGTCCCAAGGAACATGGCGCCCTACCTGGTCCTGTTGAGTCCCACACCTGTGGCCATTACCCAAGGCCTATGCTTAGCATCACATTCCCTGGGCTTTTAGTTGGGGTGCCTTGGTAAATCTGAGGACCAGGTCAACCCAAGGCGTCCCTTCCCACTTCCCCCACATTCTGCTATCTTCCTATCACTTCATATATGAGCTCCCCTGCTGTCCAGGGCCCAACCCCCAACCCCCAACCCCCACCCCACCCCCACCCCCGTGTTCAGCTCACAAGGATCTAAAACACATGTCAGACCCAAGGAGCATTCTGTTTCCTGGGGCCTCTGTAGTTTGAAAGCTGCAATGATTGACTTGAATTTCTTGGAAGAATAACTTCCTACTGATAGAACTGTAGACATCAAGGTGTTTTAGAGACACCTTCCAGGCACACACACCCCAGGCGGCCACACTCCCATTGGAGCGAGATTTTTTTTTTTCCTAGTCAGAGGAAAGATGGATGTTTTGGGGTCTCTACTCGGTATTACGTGGGACTCTGTGACTTTAAGTAGCTCTGGGTTGAAGAGTAAGTGGAGAGCATTGATTTTGGGGGCCGGCCCTTCTGGAGATTGGGATTTGGATCAATGTGGCAATTACCTGGCAAAGTGGGACACGGCCACTGTGCTGTAAGCTCCCCTGCACCCTAAGCCGCTCTTGCCTTTCCTGACTCGGGGTACCCATCCTGTACCCTGTGCCTCTTGTGACAGGCTCTTGAGAAGTCCAGGGCTTTGTCACCAAGGCAGGACCACAGACTAGGCTTGGTTTAGTGGCAGGGGGCCAATAATCTGGGCCCCTGGGGCCACTGGGTTTTCAGGAACCCAGAGAGAACCCCTTGAGAGTCTCAGTGGCTTGAAGAACAGCAAAGTGAGGACAGAGAGCTGTCCTCCACCGTCTGCATCTGCCTGCTGGCCATGCTGCTGGGTCAGCAGCCAGAACAGTCAGTTCAGCACCTAGCAGAGGAGCCCTAAGTCCATGCCCCCCCCCCCCCACACACACACTTAATCAGTGGCCCTTGAGCAGCAGTTCTGAATGTATGGGTCATAACCCCTTTTGGGGGTGGATCGCACCTCCCTTTCCTAGGGGTTACCTATCAAATATTTATATTACTGTTCCTAACAGTAGAAAAGTTAGTTATGAAATAGCAACAAAAATAATTTGTGGTCGGGGGTCACCACACCATGAGGAATTGTGTTAAAGGGTCGTAGCGTTAGGAAGGTTGAGGAGAACTGATCTAGAGGACCATGGAAATATTGGGGCCTCTCTACAGAGCTCTGGAACCGCTATGAAGAGGTTCCAGAGACGGGGCTCTGGCTTGTCTTTCCTGCCCTTGTCCTGTGCTGTGTGACATCGGATGAGTTCTTGTGCCACTCTGAGCCTACAAGTCTTGTCTATAGGATGTCCCTATAGGACAAGGATCAAGTAAGGTCTGGTAGGGTGACTCTCAGGTCCTAGGCTATGGGTACCATTTAGGCTTTTCCAAATGCAACATCCTGTATTGCAGGAGACACAGGCCTGATGGCTGAGCCAGGGTGATCTGCAGCTAGGTCCTTGGTAGGTTAAGAGCCCTTTGAAGACTCGACCCCAAGCCCATTGGCTCTAGCACTTTCCCCACACTCCTGGGCCTGGCTACTGGACAGGATATTGGAAAGAGCTCAGCTCTGGCCTGGGGCCTCTGAGCCCAGATGATGATGGCTGAGCTTTGAGACTCCTCTACTTCCTAAGACTTTCACAGGCTGCTTCTGAAACATATCAGAAGGACTCAATCCTGCCCGAGAGCATAGAATTAGGGGTTAGCATTGTTAACTGTTGTTTAAAATGATAATTTAACAAGGCAGATGTGCTACTGCACATCAGCAACACCAGCATTTGGGAGGTAAAAGAGGGGTATTGGGAATTTGGGGCTGTTCTTGGATACACAGAGATTTTTGAGACCCGTCTGGGCTACAAGAGATGCTGTTGCAAGGGGATAGTGACACACATCTTTATTCCCAGTACTTGGGAGGTAGAAGCAGATGGCTCTCTGTGAGTTCGAGTCCAGCCTGGTTCTACAGAGTGCGTTCCAGGACAGCCAGGACTACACAGAGAAACCCTCTCAAGAGAGGAGGGGGGAGGCGTATCATTTGAAACAAACAACAAAAACAATGTTAATTTGCTAAGTTTTTATTCTATGCACTTTTTTTTTCATTTTTGAGATAATATCATTGGAGTTTTTGTTTGTTTTGTTTTGTTGTTTGAGACAGGGTCTCATTGTATAGCCTTGGCTCACCCAGAACTCATTAAATAGGCCAGGGTGGCCTGTGACTCCCAAGTGCTGAGATTAGGGGTGTGCACCATTGTACTCAGCAGAGATAATATTTTCTGTGTCTCAGACCGTGAACTCATGTTAGAGCTGAGGACAGCCTTGGTCCTGGCTGTCCTACCTCCAATCTCTCAAACATTGGTATTCACCACCACCTCCTCCTGCTTTGTACAGCACTTCCAATCATACCAGGGGTTTTTCTGGGCCAGCACTCTGCTAATAAAGTTACATTTCTGGGCTCCATTTTTTTTTAAAGCTACCTTTCTATTTTCTGAGATGGGTCTCATGTAGCCCAGGCTGGCCTCAAACTTCCCACGTAGCCTAGGATGACACTGAACTCCTAGATCCTCCAGCCGCTACCTCCCGTTAGGATAATAGATGTATGCTACTGGGCCTTTTGTTGTTGCTGTTGCTGCTGCTGCTGCTACTGGGGATCCAACTCAGGTTTTGTGCATCTGAGGCAAGCACTCTACCGACTGAGCTACAGTCCCAAGGCCCTTTAGGATCTTAAACAGGCAAAAGCTACCAGGAGCAGGGCAGCTGGCTCACTAGAACTGCCGCCTCTCCCTTTTTTGGCCAGACACCTTGATCAAGAAGCTGTCAGCCAGCCACCTTCTTCTCTGTCAGTCAGCCTGTCACCGCCGCAATTCAGCTCCAGCTGTCACTCAGAGGAAGCTCTGGTCCCCAATTGTGGCAGCCTCTAGGACAGTCAATCAGAGGAAGCTCTGGTCCCCAACCACGGCAGCCTCTGAGATCCCAGCTTCTGCTTCACAAAGCCCTGTTCCAGTCATGACTGCTGCAAACAGCCTGTGCAGCTGCAAGCCCTCATGGAGTCCAGGTGACCCTGCCACCCTACAGCTGTTCTCACTGCAGGGGAGGGGGGCTTTTTAGTGAGTCAGCCAGAACTCTGTGGTTGGTAGTCATGTGAGACTTGGACTGGTGGCACCTGAAGCCATGTGTGCACGCATGAACAGGGCTGTGATTGGTGGGATTATGACACCTACCATATATATATTATATATATATGCACACACACTGTTATGGAGTTAGCCTGGGAGGTTGCTTTCTGTCCTATATACTACTGCACTTGCAGTGTTGTGGACTCTAGGCCCAGGAAAGTGTTCTTTCAGCTGGTGTTTTTGCTAACTTGTGATTTTTTTTTTTAAGGATTTATTTATCTATTATGTATACAATGTTCTGCCTGCATATACACTTGCACACCAGAAGAGGGCACCAGATAGCTTTAAACCACCATGTTGGTGCTGGGAATTGAACTCAAGACCTTCAGAAGAGCAGCCAGTGAGTGGTCTTAACCTCCGAGCCATCTCTCCAGCCCCACTGACTTGTGAGCCTAGCGTGTTCTACCTCAGCAGCAAGAGCAGAAAGAACACAGCGGTGGAGTGTAAGGGTGGTCGGGGAAGAGAGACTACAGATGACGAAGACTGAGAAAGGTGAGAAACTGCATCGTATGTACTAAGACAATGAGATCCGCCCAGAAAGAGCTGCTAAGGACTAAGCCCAAAGCCACCCAATAGCCTAAGAGCTCAGGGGCTGCAGCACTAATCCCACATTCGAGCAGTAAGCCTCTGCACCGAGAACGCTGAGTCTCTAGGTAGAAACAAGAGCTGTAAGCCCAGGTGTGCTGACTCAGTGACAGACCTTGGGGAATGCATGCACAGTCCAGAAGCTGCTGGCAGTCAAGTGCTCAGGCTGCTGAGAGGTCTCTGTTCACGGTCTCTACATAAATAAAGCAAGAGGGCCCTGAGCCATCACTCTGTGACTCTGTGGAGCAAGCATTGGTGGACAAGCACTTTTCAGCCATAGTCACCTGAGCAGGGCACTAACATTCAAGGACAGGCCTATCCCCACCTCCTTTAATCCAAGATGAACTCTTTTGAATTGCCCCCCAAACACAAGATCTGAGGGACTGCTGGCTGAGATCCAAGTGGCTTCTTCCTGAGTGGCAGGAAGAGCCAGGCACTGGTGGCCCCATCTGAGCAAGAACTGTATATGTCTCATGTCACCTCCCATATTTTCTTCCTCTCCCGACCTAGTGAAGGACAGAATCACACCAAGACAGGACTGAATGTCTCAGCCCCAGCTGCAATACAGGTGACATACATGCAAATAGACCACATGCATGCACGTATCCACCCACCCTGCATGCCCTCTAGCTACAGCAATAGTTCTCAACCTGTGGGGTCACAACCCTTTTGGGGTCAAACAACCCTTTCACGGGGGTGGCCTAAGAGTATGGGAAACCACAGGCATTTATTTACATTACAATTTGCAACAGTAGCAAAACTAGAGTTATAAAGTAGCAACAAACATAATTTTAAGGTTGAGAGTCAGCACAGCACGAGGGACTGTATTAAAGGGTCATAGCATTAGCTATAGTATCAGACCAGAGGCTGGGGCAGGCCAGGAAAGAATGCCACAGAACATGTGTCCCAAGAGAGCCCCAAACCAATAGCATGAACAAGGCCACCTGCTCTAAGACAGCAAAGGGTAGACAGGGCCCCAAGGGACCTACTCGCCCCAAAGAGACAAGAGTGAGTGAGTTCTACTAGTTATCTAGGGAGAGGCACAGGCTGCCCCTCTCTCTACCATCCGAACATAAAGTGGCCGGGCAGAAGGACTCTCAATGTCATCTCGGATGAACTCCTCTATACTGGCATCTGAGCTCCTAAGAACATGTGCCCGTGGCTAGGTGCCCAGCGGGTGGCATGACCACTAAATGCTCAGGACAGGAGCAACAGGGTGAACGCTGAGCCCGCCAGTGAAGGCTTCTAGAGGGAAGGGGACTCGGCTAAGTCTTCAGTGTGGAACCAGAAAGGTGGGAGCCCAAGGGCACGGGTGAGAATAAGACAAGGTAGAGCATGGCGCCCCCCCCCACCCCACCCCCAGGCGCAATGGCTAAGCCCGTGGTTCTCAACTTGTGGGTCTAGATTCCCTCAGGAGTCACATATCAGACACCCTGCATCTCAGATATCTACATTACAATTTGTAACAGTAGCAAAAATCACAATTACGAAGTAGCTACAAAATTAATTTTACAGTTGGGGGCGGGGTCACCACAACACGAGGAAGTATATTAAAGGGCCGCAGCGTTAGGAAGGTTGGGAGCCACTGAGCTAAGCAAAAAGGCTGGAGCACAGGAAGGGCTGCCAGGTGTGGGCAGTTCACCCTAGTTGCTGCCCCCAGCATCGTGTCAGTCAAGGTCTGTCTGCTTTGCCTGACAAGCAAGGGTCACCCTAGACCCACTGCTCTGCATCTCTCCCTTGTTCTGCAAGGGGCTACCTTCCCGGCCTCCATTACTTCCCCCATGTCCAAATTTCTTCCCCTCATTTTTTTTTTCTTGCCAAGAGACGGTTTTTAAAAAATGAGTCCCTGAGCTCAGCCCTTTGCAGCCTCGTTAATTTCGTGCCCCACCTTATTTGTTCCCGAGGACCTACTTTTTCCTCCCAGCTGCCGCCTTCCTCCCACCGGCTATATTCGGGTTTCTGCTCCGTCCTCGGTAACCTTGTGCGCCACTTAGAGTGCTGCATCTGTTTTTCTCTGCCAAGGAACTCTGGATACAAAAGGAACCGCAGAGGTCAGGCGTCTGCTCACATCCAAACCCTTCCTCACACCTGAAACCAAGATCCCTTTTCCTGTGGGCCAAGCCCAAGGTGATCGGGTCCCAACTGTGCCCCTCCAAGGGCAGGGATGCTTGCTGGCCACACAGCCCGCCTCAGCATATGGTGGCTTTCACTAAGCCCAACTTCTTCCAGAAAGACAGAGGCCACTGGAGCCTGACCGTGCTCCTTTGACGCGATTCCCACAGAGTGCTCTGTCTGAGCCTAGTCCCCAAGAGGAGGGTCCCTCACACTTCCTTGGGCATGTTTGGGACCCATGTTCTTGGGATGAGCAGGGTTGGGGAGACCAAGCACCATCCTTGGCTTGCATTACAATGGGTACCAAGACACTCCACCCCTGCCCCTTCTGTAGCCACTACACTGGGGAATCATAGCAATCTAGAAACATCTTCCCTATTTGAGCTGGAGATTGCCTCTCCCTGCCTTGAAGTCAGCATTGCCTTCAGGAAGTAGTGAGGGGAAGTAATGAGACAGACCTGCAAGACGCTTGACAGCAGCCCAGTCCTCCCTAGCCTAATGGCACTCACTGCCCTGTCCCCAGCCTGGTTCTGAACCCACTCCCTCTCCAGAAGGCAGTTTGTCCCCTACCCAAGGGGGAGGTTGGAGGGGTGTGATTTGAGCACAACAGGACAGCTGCCACACACTGAAGATGCACAAGCATGTTGGTGGCCATGATCTGGCTGGAAAGTCACCGGTAGTCCAGCCCCAGAGTACATTTTGTATAAGTGCCCCTCAGGCTAGTGTTTGAGTGATGGGTCAACATTTGCTGAATGTCGAATCTCCTGTCTTCATCTGCTCAAGTATCTCTGCCATGGAAAGTCTTTAGGAACCGACTTGGGGGAGGGGGGGGGGCACTTCTCTTGGGAGGGCTGTTCCTTATAGGCTAGTGATGCTAAAAGTCCTTCCTTGTGCAGAGACATAAACAGTGTTTACCCCTCCCTCCTCAGGTCCCAATGACAAACCAAGGTACGATTTCACCAAAGTTTACTCTGGGGAACCAATGAGTATATGTGGCCTATTTACAGAGTAACTAGTGAGGGATTTATAGGCCGGAGCCTGGGTGGCCTTAAAGAAGCCATACCAGACAGTCTTCATTCATGATAGATGATGTCCCTGCCTCCACCCATGGCTTGGTAGATGGGGGTTTGCTCCCCTGATCCTTCTGTGCCTATGTAATCTAGTCAGCATTTCCCTGAGGCAACATGCAATCAGGATAGACATAGGACTAGGTCTCTGGCCCACCCACCCCTTCTTCTATAAAGGAATATAATAGTCAACAAGCCCAGCCATGATGATCCATCTTTTGCAAGAGACCCAGCTGACCTGAAGATGGTGGCAGTCTGGCTCCAAGGATAGTCCAGTACAACATTCCAACCCTTTTGCCTCCAGCTCGTATTTTCCTTTTACCCCCTCCCTTCTGCAAGGGTCTGTGGTCCTCGGAAGGAGTGGTAGAGATGTCACCAACTCAAACTATGGAACCCAAGCCAGGCGTGGTGGCACATGCCTTTAATTCCAGCACTTGGGAGGCAGAGGCAGGCAGATCACTGTGAGTTCGAGGCCAGCCTGGTCTGCAAAGCAAGTCTAGGACAATCAAGGCTACTCAAGACAGAGAAAGCCTGTCTCAAAAAAAAAAAAAAAAAAATCAAAGTATGGAACCTTCACACCTTCTCAACATTGGTGAGTCTCAGGGTATTCCTCCCACTACAAAACACAAGTGAGGAAAGGGGGCCAAATAGAAAACTATCCAAACAGACTGACTGCAGTAATGACTTAAGATTGATTGCAAACATTAAGTATGGGGGAGCACCTTAGCCGATACATCAGTTAACAAAGCAATCACAGTTGCTTCTCCATTGGAGCCTATGACTTCCCTGGTTGTGGGGTTTTGTCTAAGGTCCCAGCACCTGATGTGAATCTCCCCTGGGTAGAGAGAGACCTAAGTCCAGTCAAAAAGTTGGGTCTATCCATAAACGTAAACAAAGAGAAAGAGAGAAAGGGAAGGAGGGAGAAGAAGGGAGGAAAGGAGGGAAGGAGGGAGGGAGGAGGGAGGGAGGGAGGAGAAAGAGAGAGAGGACCATTACACAAGCATCTTGCCTGGCACTTCCATTGTAAACCATGCTAGATCCAGCAACCTTAGCAGCAACTTCTGGTAGGCACCACAGAAGCTAGCTTGAAGGGAGGAGACACTTTTAACCCAGCCTGAGCCTGATGTCTCCTACTCCTGCCAACAGCACATGTGATGCCTTCAGCAATAGGGCCTCAGCATCTGGTTCTGGAATGCCACCAGCAGCAGTGCCGACAGCCTTCACTGACCCTCTACTTGCCCTGGAATTCTCAGCAAATACAGGGCTTCTGGGAGCACCTATTCCCATCCACACGAGATACCCTTGTTTATTCTTTAGCATTTATGGGTCCAGGCTGGTGCAGAATTCTTCCAGATGGCACCTGACTCTTGCCCAACCATGACATTTCCACGAATGCTACCGCCACATCTGACCTTTGTACCCTTTGTAAACTAACGTCCCCTGCTTGCTCTTTCACGTGCACTCCTGTGACTTTTGAACACGCTCCCAAATCTTCCAAACACACTGAGGTTGGCATTGTGCCATTCATCACAAACCCTTCTTCCAGAGGATGGACAGGGCACCTTGGCATCCTGAGCTGCTGTTCCCATAGCGAATAGTGGGGGTTTCCAAGATAACCGTGGGGAAGCACTCTGAAAGCTTGTCATCATCTGTTCCAAGCACAAGTCGGGTTAATTATTAAACTCTGAAACGAAGATATTACCTAAGGTCAAAGCTAAGGCCTAACACAGATTCATCCATTTGTACCAACTGCTTGCCTGGGGACAGTGGCGTGGATGGGAGGCACCAGGTCAGCTCTCCATGCTCCTCAGGCATTCTCTCTGAGCCTCCTACTTCACCTCAGTGTTCCAGAGCTCTTCCATGGAGCCCCCTACTTCCCCACCAGATGAACCCAGTGGGACTCGCTCAGCAGCTCTACCCTACAGTGACCAGGTGAGAATGAGGTTCCCACTCCTCTCTGCTGCACTTGCTCGTTACCTGGGTCCTGAGAGGTCCTGGGTCGGCGCTGTGGCTGTGGCTGTGGCTGCAGCTGTTGCCTTTCCATCTACCACACCTGGCTGCTGTCAGGGAGTAAGGGGGGGTCCTGGCATCCCCACCCCTGGCACAACCTGCTTACCCTGGTGTGGAGGTGATAATTGCCCATCCCAGGGATGGGCTTAATCATCTTCAGCTGTGTTATTTTATCATGGCTGCCTTCTGTGGACTGTTCCTCACGGCTTTAAAGCCTTCCCAAAGCTCCTTAAAACAATTTGGCTTTTTAATTTTTTTTTCCTTAGGAACTTGGGCTCCACACAAATCTTGCCATTTGTCTTAAAATAGCCAAGATAGATGTCTTTCTCCACTTTGCTTTTATCTCTAGACTGCTCTCATGTTACAACACTCTTTCCATGGAGGTTTAAGTTACTTCGCCAAAGCCTTTCCTACTTGATAAAAATCTTCAAACCCCTACCCAGATCCAGCCAATGGACAGGACATTCTCCACAGTTAAGTGGAGAGTGGGGTATGACTTTCACATGAACTCTGTTGCCTTATATTTGACCATGTCCCCTGGAGGGGGAGACCTGGTGGCACTCAGAGGAAAGATAGCAGGATATCAAGAAGAGACTTGATACCCTATAAACATACACAGAGGGAGGAAATCCCCCTCAGTCACAGTCATGGGGGAGGGGAATAAGGGGAAAATGGGAGGGAGGGAAGAATGGGAGGATACAAGGGATGGGATAACCATTGAGGTGTAACAAGAATAAATTAATAAAAAAATTTTTAAAAAATCTTGTCCCACAAAAGAACTCAGCAAAGCTGTCAAAGTTCCATGCCAGCCTGGCCATCCTTACTGAGTCCAGTTCCTCACGTTTCTGATGAACACAGGCCTTTCCTGTCAGCTAGACTCAATATGCCACTTCCCTTATACCCAGATCCCTCAGTAGTGCCTGTCTCTCCTTTACTGTCCCGCAGCCACTGCCACCTTTGGGGACATCCACTGGTGATCGACAAGTGTCTCTGATAACGCCAGTGAGCCAGTCCATCAGGGGCTGATTCCTCTTGTCCTGTCTTAGGCTATGTAGATCATGTGGCAAGGACAGGTGTGCGGTTGTGTCATTCAGTTTCACAGGGCTCAGACTGTCCCATCTGCCCCCATGTCTCACGGCCTCACAAGGCAGCTATGAGAGATCATTTCTTGCTTGTTTAAAGCTTTTCCTTAATTCCCGCAATTTTAGCAATTTCAGACTATTCTCTGATTACCAGACTACCTCACACCATACTGACACTAAGACCCTTGTGCAGGATCTCACACATCATAACAACACTAAGGCCTCTGTGCAGGATCTCACATACCATAATGACACTAAGAACCCTGTGCAGGATCTTGCACACCATACTGACACTAAGACCCCTATGCAGAATCTTGCACACCATACCAATACTAAGACCCCTGTATAGGATCTTGCACACCATACTGACACTAAGACCCCTGCGCAGGATCTGGTACACCAGACTGTTGCTAAGACGCCTATGATCATACTGGATCATGTTTCCTTTCTCTCTATTAAACCTCGGACTCTAGGGTTGTCTTCTATCACCTGTATTTTATTTCTTTCCTCTTTACTGCCTGATTCCTAGACTCAAGGTTTTGGGGTTCTAGGAAGAGCTCGTTAATACTGAGATGATTTGGGGGTCTTTCCTCTTCAGCCTCCCAGCTGTGAGAAGCACCGAGTCAGCGCCTCCATCGCCTCCCTCTTTTATCCAACTATCCCCTAGATCGGAAGCCATCCCAGAGGGTGTGTCGGTCACATGCCTTTCTCATTTCAGCCCCTCCTGACACTGGCAGTCACCCTCCAGTCTGCCACCTTGGTCTCAGATCTGTCATTCCCCATAGCCATAGCTGGGTCACCTCTGTAGCTGCTTGCTGGCACTTCCACCACTGCTCTGCGGCTCCCAGGGCTGGTGATGTCTGCTCTGGACCTTCATCTGTTCTCAGAGCATCTCTATACTCCCAGCACAGACCTGACCCATCAAGCAGGCATGCCATCCATACCACCTAGACTTCCTTCCAGGGATGCCCTCACCTTAGTTCCATACCTCACAACCTTCTGCTGTCACCATGCCAATGCCACTACCCATCCCCCAAAAAGGCACACTTGCCACATGCCACACAAGAATAAGAAGCCATATCAAATTTCCCTCAGTGGGCACTGCACCCTTGGGCAGCATAACGTCAGCTCTTCCCAAATCCATCTTTATCTCAGTTTGGTTGTATCCTGCCTTTGCTGCCAGCTGCAGCTAAAATTCCTTTTGGGGAGGAAATATAGAGTGTCTACCCCTTTTCCTACCTTCCTAATGACAAACCAAGGTTCAGTTCTGCTGAAGGTCACCCTGGAAACCGATGAGTTTACTAGGCTTACACACAGAGCAATGGGAGAGGGATTAAGGGCAGGAACATGGGTGGCTTAAAAGCAACTACACTGGAAGTTCCGAACCCAACAGGGATGATGGAGACCTCTCCCTGAGTCCTAAATCTCCTAGCCCTTCCTGAGACCACGTACAATTAGGAAGGAATTGCATTCTCCAGGAGAGGAGGACTGGCTAGACACTCAGATGTGAGACCTTTTATGAAGGAACACCAACAGTCAATAAATGCCGTGGTGATGATCTTTTGCAAGCAGGCACAAGTAATCTGATAAAGACGTTGGTGGTTTGGGTCAGGGGAATGTCCTGTGCAAAAGCTAGTGAGAGTCCCAGCCATGTTAAAGCACCTGCAGCTAAGCCTGAGTTTGATCCTGAGACCTGCATGGTGAAAGGAGAGAACAGACTTCCACAAGTTGTCCTCCAACCTCCAGCTGTGTACTATGGCACGTGTGAGTGCATACAAGCACGCACACACACATGTGCGCTCACAGGCATACCTGCCCACACACACGCGCACACGCTAAATAAATGTAATAAAGAATAATAAAGAGGGCTGGGCATGATAGCACACGCCTTTAATCCCAGTACTTGGGAGGCAGAGGCAGGTGGATCGCTGTGAGTTCAAGGCCAGCCTGGTCTACAAAGCAAGTCTAGGACAGCCAAGGCTACCCAGAGAAACCCTGTCTCGAAAAACCGAAAAAAAAAAAAAAAATAATAATAATAATAATAATAATAATTATTATTATTATTATTATTATTATTATTATTATTATTATTATTAAGGGCCCCACTAGAATCCTGAAGACAAATCAAAGCATCACCCCCACCCTCACCCTGCACCCAGAGAGGAGATTTGCTCAGAAGCTGCATTCCAGAGGAGACAGCACAAACAGGACCATGAACCCAGCACTACAGAGAAGTAAGCCATAGCCTCCAGGCCTGACCCAATAATGTCCCACCTTTAAGACCCCAAGCAGGTCCCAGAAGCTCAGAGGAAAGAGCTTGTGCCATGCATAACTTAAGAATAGAACCATGGAGGACCACAGATGGAGCGAGGGTGGGGGTGGGGGAGTGGGGGGATGGGGCAGTAGGGGGGGGTGTTCATTGTTCCAGGCCCAAGGAATCCAGGACCCAGGAATGAGCATCAAATGTTGGGTAGAAGTTGCCTCATACTCTTCCTGGGTGAGGACTCAAGTGTGCATCGCCACACCCAAAGTGTCTGAGATGGGTATCCCATGCCATGCCAGATAACAAATGCAAGGAGACCTGTAAAATGGCAAAGCCCGGGAGTCCAAGACAGGGGCCACTTCTTAGCAGTCTTCACACATGAGCTGTAGGGGGCTTCCTCCACACTGCCCTAGGGGCCTCCTTCTGTGCTGCCACATGCCCCTTTGTGGGACACACCCCAGAAAGCTGGCAGCCTGACACCACCAGACAGGAAAGAACAAGTGAGGGTCAGGCAGCAGTGGGACATTCCCAGGGTTACATCTAGGGTCCATCAGAGTCACCTGCTATGGATGAGCATTTCTTCATGCCCTGGGACACACAGGAGCCCTGGCTAGTTGCTGCCCTATGTATGCAAGGGGGTTGGGGGGTGGTTAGAAGGTGGAGGTGAGAGTTGAAGATGAAGATCTCTCAGGAGTGTGCGAAGACAGGAAAACAGTCGTGAAGTGTTGTCTGGCTGGACCCCATCACTGACAAAGAAGGAAACTGAGGCCCAGGGAGTGTGGCCAAGACTGAGGGTGGGTGTGGAGAAGGTCAGGTAGGGTCAGCACACCGCTACTTCTAATGGAAGCTAGTGTGGCGTGCGGCCTCTCTGGGGAGATTGGTTTCCTTCCTTGGTTGCCAGGTGACCTTGGGCCAGTCACCTTCCTGCTGGCCACCTTGATCCTTCTAGCATTTTAAAGAGGCCTGCAGCTAAGCCTGGGATGGAGGCTAGTGAGAGGAGAGCTGCAGAGAGCCTGACGGCAGGAGAGGAGCAGAGCAGCAGATGGCTCTGTCGGACGGAGATCCCCGAGTGTTCTGCTGGGCTGCTCAATACAAAACTGGGGCCTCCAGCTCAGAACTCCTCACTTTGAGGGTAAGGGTACCACATGTCACCCCCACCACCCTAGACCTGTAACTTCCACTGCTTCTGACTAAGCCCCTCCAGCAGTTTTTCATGTTGAGGCATCACCTTTGCTTGTCATTCATGTGTGTGTGCGTGGACATCCAAGCCCAAAGGCATATGTGTGAGGGTGTGGCAGTGGTCAAGGGTATCCAGTGCTGTGAATGTGGGGATAAAGAAAGGTGGGGGGTGGGTGGGCTGAAGAGATGGCTCAGAGGTTAAGAGCACTGACTGCTCTTCCAGAGGTCATGAGTTCAATTCCAAGCAACCACATGGTGGCTCACAACCATCTATAGTGTGATGTGTATGCCCTCTTGTGGCCTGCAGGTATACATGCAGGCAGAGCACTGTATACATAATAAATAAATAAATAAGTCTTAAAAAAAGAAAAGAAAGAAAAGCAGGGGTGTCTGGTAGTAGGATTAGTTATTTAAAGGTGTACATGTATGTGTGTGTAAATACTTATATGCATATATGCACATTCTGTGTGAATGCGCATATGTCTGATGTGGGGGGAGGATTCTCCTGCTAGGAAATAACCCCTGTATCTACTAGAGGTGTCAGAACTTCAGGTCCTGTCATCAAAGCCACCCAGCAATTGGCAAGGAAGGAAAATGTGTTGGCCTTTGAGGACTAGACTGTCTCCCACCAATGGCATGGGGCCAGCGTAGAGCCCATATCTCCCAGCTCCTAGGTGAGGCTGCCCTTCCCTGTGTCCTCTGCTCTTGCCTGACCTCATTACAAATGACTGACCCTCACTTGCCAGTCACCCCAGGAGCAGAGAAAGGCCATCTCAGCCTACCCCTCCTGCCAGAACTGGGATGTGACAGAACCCCAAGGCCTAGCTAAGGATGGCCTGAAAAGCCTGGGCCCAGCTACCCATAAGACATGAAGCCCTCTGCCCATGGACAGAGACGTAGGGAGACAGCACAGTGGCCTTCCACAGGCCAGCCACCTAAGCCCTCTCCCCTAGGACCCATCTATAGAAAAAGCCTGAGAAGATTTTTTTTTTTTTTAAGAACCAGGGAGGAAACAGGAGAGATCTATGCCCCAGGCACACATCCAAACTTTTATTTTCCTGTTTTGTTTTGTTTGTTGTTACGTTTCTATTTTGTGTGTGTGGTGTTTAGCCTGAATGTATGTCTGTGCACCGTGTGCATGCCTGGTGTTAAAGGAGGCCAGACCAGTGTGTTGAATCCCCTGGAACTGGAATTAGAGATTATCATGAGCCATCCCATGGGTGCTGGGAACTGAACCCAGGTCCTCTCTCTGGAAGGGCAGCCAGGGCTCTTAACACTGAGCCATTTCTCCTGCCCTCGCTGTTACTGTTGTTTTAAGACAGGGTCTCAGTGAGCTCAAATGGCCTCAAACTTTCGATGTGCTGAGAGTGACCTTGAGCTGGTTGTCCTGCCTTGGCTTTCCAAGCGCTGGGTTCTGGGCATGTATCATCACCCTGTCTTATGGCTGGGTGCTGATCAAAACCAGGGCTTTGCACACATTCAGCAAGCACTGCAGCAGCTGGGCCACATCTCCAGACTCTATTTTTTGAGATTGATTTTCTTTTTTGGACACAGACTCATGGAGCCCAAGCTGACTTCAAACTTACTATGGAGCCAGGGATGACCTTTGACCCCTCATACTTCCATCTTTATCTCCACAGTGCTGAGCTTACAAGCATGAGCCACCATGCTCAGCTACACTCCCCCATTTTACAGGGAGGAAAAGAAAGTCCCAGGGAAGAAGCGACGGCCGTGTGGGCCTGGTCTATCATCACCAAGAATTATGAGTCTGGAGGCTCCATTCATTCTTCCTGGTCACGAGAGAAAGGCCAAGTAGTGGGGCTGGGCCTTAAAGACCACGTTGCAAACCTGGGATGTGGTTCAGTTGGTAAAGTGCTTGCGCAATGTGCATAAGGTCCTGGGTCCCAACCCCAGTGCTGCAGAAACCACGTGTGATGGTATATACCTGTAATCCCAGCACTCAGGAGGAAAAGGTAGGGGGGTCGGGAGTTCACGGTCCTACTCAGCTACAGGGTGAGTTTGAGGCCAGCCTGGCTTGGGCTGCAGGAGAGACCGTGTCTCAGAGAGAAAAGCACCAACTCCCTGCTTCCGCTTGACCGCCCTACTGCTGACACGTCTTACCACCTCCCACGGTTCCAATCTAGAGCATCTGTGAGCACTGGGAGGGTCCCGGCAGCTGGCTGATGGCACTTTCCTGTGGTCACTGACCCCTCCCCCTACCTCCACCTGCAGGTCCACTGCCTGCTCTTCTCCATCAGTCCAACCCCTTGAGGACCCTATTCATACCCTGGGCCATTTGGGCCAGTTCTTTCCAGCAAGTGACATATGCTGGTGAGAAGCAGAGAGTGAATAGCAGGGTACACCTGGCCTCCACTGACCCTCAACTGCTGTGGCCTTCGCCCCTACTTGGTTACCTAGGAAACCCCTCTCCCAAAGCTCTAGGGCTTCAACTTACCCACTATGGAGAAGAGGCAGAATAGGGAGTCTGGGCAAACAAGGTATATGGGGAGAGGCACGATGTCTGGGAGCAAGCGGAGGCAGGTGCACACAGCTGATGTTACTTGATTCTGGATTACCACAAGGGTAAAGAGACTGGACATGTATCCTTGCATTTTACTATGCCCCGGTGACTCTGCTCCCAGCATATAGGACTCAGGCAGAGGGATGGGACAGTAACGACCTCCTGAGCCCACCAACCAGCTGGCGATTAGGGATGTCCTCTCTCCCCACAGAGAGGCCATGCTTCTCTGCCCGTGCTGCCCACCTGAATCAGAGTGGGATCCACAGAGGGACCAGATCTCTGCCCACAGGGCCTGGGCAGTGCAGTTCAAGGCTCTCTGATTTATGAACTCTGATGCTCAGAAGGGATTAAAAACTGGGCCAAAAAATGGAGAAACTGAGTCCCAGATAAAGGAAACAGAACCCTGGGTCATACTATCAAGAGGAACAGCCAGAATACAGAACCTCCTCCGTTCCTGGCCCTGACCTAGAGATGCCCTCTGAGGCCCTGGAAGTAGGGGGATGGAGGGCCCTGTGGGAGGGGAGGGGTCCTGAGAGAGGTCCCTGGGTGAGGGGTGGAGCCTTGTGGGGGGTGGGGCCCTCCTCCTCTGCACTTCTATGCAGCTGTCTTCCTGAGGCAGCCCTCCCCCTCCCTGTGTCCCCAGGCTCCTCCATGCAGTAAACCTGTCTTATAAAAACCATGAAAGGCCTGGCTGTCAGCCACAAAAGCCTTCTTGGTCCTGTAGTCCGGCCGCATGTGGCTCTTAGCAAAAGCAGGAGTCAGTGAGATGCGGGCGCTCAGAGGCTCTGTAAATCTATCCAAGATATTGTTTACCGCTTCCCGACATGCCTCTGTAAAAGCCGCTCCGCTGAGTTTACAAATTATGGAATTCATTTGATGCTGGGGACCTGGCTTCTAGCCTGGGTGAATCCAGCAGGGTAAGATGGGGGCCTGAGGTCAGCTATTGTCTGACTGGGCTACCAAGTCACAATAAATATTTCTGCCTCTGCCTCTCTATCTGTAAAGTGGGGTGCAGGCATCTGAACTGATGAGGTCCTGGATGTACAGACCCTGCTCAAGGCCTGGCACAGATGAGGTACTCAATCAAGGCCTGGAGCTCCTGGCTTCCTTTAGCACAATTCTGTGGCCACTCTCCCTCTAGAGAAAAGAGTCTGGAATTAAGGCCAATCCCATAGAGATAGCAGCAGCAGCTTCCTCCTCTTTCCACACAGCAAGCAGTAGGCAACCTCTCCACGGGGCATGGCTACACCTCGCCTTTTCCAAACTATTTTAGTGCTTAGAAATCCAAGCCATCCACAGACTGATTGGTTAAGGTTCTCTGGCTCTTCTTATGTGGATGTTGAGGCTGTTCACAGTTGATTGGTGATGTCTGGCATTACCAGTTGATTAGCGATGTCTGGTGTTAGTGTGGGGCTGCCTCAAGTATGGTCTCAAACTCTGCTATCTTTAAGTCCTAGTCTCCTTTATGCATAGATTAGGGAGCTGACACTGGTGAAGGGTGGCCTGCTATTCTTTTTGCATCCCTTATGGACCACACTGGCCAGTGGCCATGCCACACCAGTTGCTGGGTCCTCCATTGGTTGCAGTTGTTTGGAGGAGGTTCTGAGGCCCAGGGGCCATTGTATTGGATCTGGCAACTCAAATAGCAAAGAACAGGCAAGGGCAAGACCTGAGGCAGTGATAACAGAGGCCTGGGAAGCAGCTAGAGTGCTCTGCTGGAGACTGTGCAGCCTCACCCTATCCATTCATACCGGAAGTCAAGAATACTTAGCTGTGGAGATGGATTTACACTCCAAATTGTAGATGCACCAAGATAGGAAAGATGTTTTCCTCTAGGCTGCCAAACACAAATAGCCAAAACACTAAGAACGTAACATTTATGTGATTCCTGATTGTTTCATGGTTCTTCTTGCTATAGGTAGTTCACTGTATATATGTGTAATAATATAAATGTACATGTAAAAAAAATAAAAAGTAAATAATTTTTAAAAAGAATACTTAGCTGGACAGTGGTGGTGGAGGCAGAGAGGCAGGTGGATCTCTGAGGCCAGAGATCTGGTCTACAGAGCAAGCTCCAGGACAGCCAGGGCTAAACAGAGAAACCCTGTCTTGAAGCCACACACACACCCCAAAAAAGAATGCTTGCATCCAGAACTTTCTGACCACCACCAAAAAGGTAAGCTCTGTTAAGTGGGGGAGGTTCCACCTGAACCTCCCAGGGCACTCAGAGACCTGTAGCCTCCAGTAGCTATGGGGGGGCGGGGCAGAACACTAGGAAAACAAAAAACAAAAACACCTGTCTATCAGCCTGCCCCAATCCATAAAGGAAGAAATGAAACGAGAAGGGGGGCTGGAAGCAATTCACACCCCTTCCCCAACCCCTGGAATAGTCACGCGGTAACCCAAGCCTCTCTTCCCAGGATGGACACAGCAGAACCATGTAGTGCCCTTTTAAGCTTGCATCTACAAAGGAAAGCGGCTATCTTTTCTCCTGCGTGCCCCCCTCCTCCTCCCAGGCATCCTCTATCCCATGTACTGTGTGCCCAAACTTGAGTGGGGAGGGAGGAGAGGACAGTGCCATCATCCTACTAACGCCCACCACGGTCTCACAAAGGTGGCAGCCCCTCTGCACAGACTGAACGGAGGCTCAGAGCACTTGTGGGTTCAATGCTAAGACTGTAAATTTAAAACCTGCTTTCGCAGCCTCCCGCCTCCAGAGCTTCAGGCTCCCCAGCCTTCTCCACCCAACCTAGGACTCAAGTATGGTGACTATACCTTGATGTGGTGAGACTCTCCATTTCCTTCACTGCAGGGGGGGAGGGGCAATGGAAGCTCCTCCCTCCAGGGAGGCAGAGGGAAGTGGAAGCACTCTGATCATCCTGTTCTAGCTCTGTCAACATGACACAAGATGCTGGACAGAGTCTTGAGAGCTTCAACGTGCAGGGGTGAGGGAAGGTGACCTGCCGTAATGAGGGTTTGAGGGTTGAGGGCCCAAGGGGAGCAGAGAGAAGGAGGACAGCTAAGGCTTTTATTCCCAAGCAGGATTTTGTGTGAGTGGAACCTGTGAGCTGTTTGGCTCAGACGCTAAGGCTAGACCAAAAATGTTCTGCATCTGTACCCAGGTCCAGCTTAGCCACTCAGGACTCAGGAGTCCCACTCTTGAATGGCTATCTCTTTGAATCTGTTTGCTTTGGTTTACTTTAAGATAGGGCCCTGCTTTGTAGCTCTGGCTGGCCTTGATCTCACAATCCCCCTGCCTCAGTCTCCTCTAATGCTGTCATCACAGGTGCATGCTGTCATACATGGCTTCCTTGGGTTTGGTTTTTGTTTGTTTTTTTGGTTGGTTGGTTGGTTGGTTGGTTGGTTTTCCTCTGTGTAACCCTGGCTGTCCTGGAATTCATTATATAGACCAGGTTGGCCTTGAACTCAAATCCACTTGCCTCTGCCCCTCCCCCAACTGTCACCTCATGTGCTGGTATAAAAGGCATGCAGCACGCCACCACTGTCCAGCCCCGGGATTCTTAACTGTGTTAGTCTCGGGCCTTCTGGCAAGTATAAGGTGCTATATCTAAGCAGCTGGGAGAGGTGAGCCTGCAATAGGGCAGAACTTCAGCCAAGCTCCCAGCCTCTCCCTGCACAGGAGCTTGACAGTGAAGATACTGAGAGGGGCAGGGTCAGATAAGTGGGTGCACAAATGCCCTGGCATCTCCATTCCCTCATCTGTGGACTAGGATGGTGGCCACTAGGAGACAGGATTGCTGTGTACAACACAGCCAGCACCAAGCACGCTGTGCAGTGAGCACTGGAGATGTAGTTGTCATTATATAGGCAAAGGCCTTTGCCCTTTGGGGATCATGAGCTAATTGCTTCTCCCTGGTTGGCTGTCATCCCCAACTCCTGCAGGAACCACGGATCAACCTATAGCCCCTGAAACTCAATCACTGTCTAATTACATCCCGGGGCTGTACAGGCACTTGCCGATGCGCAGAACACATGCATGTAAGTATGGGGAGCGGATGGTACTGAAAGTCGGGCTGGCCTGGAGTAGAAAGCTTCTGCAGATATTTCTGAGTTTTGTTTTGGAAAACAAAGTAATCGTGGGGGTTCCGGATCAGTCTGAGTGTCCGCCCATCTGGATGGCAGGGGGAGGAGACCATAGCCTGGATTCACTCAACAGCAACCCCACCTTGCCCCAGTAAGATGTGAGCCCTCTTCTCCCCCCATCCCCCCCTCTGCATGCTCATGACCTACCCACACATGTGCCCTCATGCAAAGGGGCTGGGGTGACAGATCTAATTCCTTCCCAACAATCTGCCTGTTTTTGTTGTTTTGTTTTGTTTTGTTTTGTTTTGTTTTGTTTTTCGAGACAGGGTTTCTCTGTGTAGCCTTGGCTATCCTGGACTCACTTTGTAGACCAGGCTGGCCTCAAACTCACAGTGATCCGCCTGCCTCTGGCCTCCCGAGTGCTGGGATTAAAGGCGTTGAGCCACCACACCCAGCTCTTCCCAGCAATCTGACCTGTGGCCACCAGTCCTGGGAGTCACAGACCCTCAGTGCCCAGGCCAAAGCAAGCCATGGGGTGAGTCTTGTTTCTAGGCTGATAAATGCAAAGCCCACCAGGGACTTGAACCTCCATGTCTCTAAAGTTCCTCTCAGGGCCCATGCCCCTCCCTGAGCCTGATTCCTTCAGTATACGCTCACTGAAAGTCTGTTCTATGTAGGGTGGGAAGAGGCCCAGTTGTCATCACCCTGCCTCAGAGGAGCCTGGCCCCAGCCAGCCACCATGAAGTGAGCTCTGAATGGGGGACCGGGGATGAGGGTGCCCAGCTAGAAGCTTATGACAGAGGGACCAACCCATCTCTGCTGAGCCAGGGTCGGGTATGTCTACACGGATGGGTGACTCTGTGTGATGTGGCGTCCAGGAAGCTGTAGGAGGACAGTGTATAATGACCTGGAGGTCGGAGAGAGGAAGGAATGGGAGGGCCAGGTGCAGAGGGTCAGACATGTCTTCTGTGCTCTGAGCAAGGGGCTCACGCTCTTCTCCAGATCCCGGGTCCCTCAGCTCTGTATACCCAAATAAGGGGTCCGAGGGCTGCCTGTGCCTCCGGTCAAAAAGGCACAAAGGGATCTGAGTCCCTGTTCAGACTCACCTGGGACCTTTCTATGACCTCTCGAAGCTCCACCCATGTCCTACCTCCACCTACATAGCAGCCGCTGTCAAAGGGACATCACAGCCATTGCCATCACCTGCCACCAACCAAGGTAGACAGGGGACACTCGCCATGGGACTAGCAGCCTATGAACTTAGCAGGAACCACAGGCCTCCTTCGGGGCGAAAGGATCTGTTCAGGATAGAGCCCCTCCCCCACCCTCATGTTTCCCCCAAAGAGACAAAGCAGAACTTGAGACCGGGTGCTTAGGATCCAGCTCACCACCTTTTGGAACCAGAAACAAGCTTCCTGAGCCCTGACCAACCCAGACCCCTATTGTCACCTCTTCTGGGAAGTCTGCCTCCACACCTGTGGTTTCCCTTGTCCCCAGTAGAGAGCAAACCCAAGGCTGTGTTCATTACCAAGGGCCTGGGGCCCTGGAGGAGACCTCTGTGCCTCAAAAGGAGCTGGCTCAGGGGACAGTCCCAATTGAAGGTGGGCTCAGAGCCACTACCACGAGAAAAGAGCCTTGCCCCTCCAACTTCAGACAAAGAAACAAGAAAAGGAGGGAGATCATGCCCCCCCCCCCCAGTCATCTGTCTTTGCTCCCAAAGGCATCTCATTTATCTTGTTCTGCTCAGCCCAGAAGAGAGAAAGACCCAGAGACATATCAGGAGACTATCAGTGTGAAAGAAAGAAAGAAAGAAAGAAAGAAAGAAAGAAAGAAAGAAAGAAAGAAAGAAAGAAAG
>OU015751.1:21475711-21486937 GCA_907169655.1 Acomys percivali | reverse complement strand
TGTGTGTGTGTGTGTGTGTGTGTGTGTGTGTGTGTGTGTGTGTGTGTTCCTAAATACATAAACACAACCCGCTCAGTCTGTATCTGTGACTCACAGGTATGTCTGGCCTGGTTATGTTGTTGTCCTTATTCAGCCTGTGTCTGGGTAGTCATGTTGGTGAGAATGTAGGGGTGTCAGTTCTGACATTATCAAGAGACACACTCACAGCGGACTCCCTGATCCACTGGCTCTCACTATCCTTCCACCCTGTCTCCTGCAACGACCCCTGAACCTCGGACACAGGCTATTTTGGTTTTCTGTTGTGTTGGTTGGTTGATTAATTGTTTAGGGTTTTTGCAGGGAGGGGGGTGTTGACACAAGGCTTCTCTGTGTAGCCTTGGCTGTCCTGGACTTGCTTTTGTAAACCAGGTTAGCCTTGAACTCACAGAGATCCACCTGCCTCTGTCTCCCAGAATGCTGGGATTACAAGCATACACCTCCATACCCAGCTAACAGGCTGTCTTGTTTTTGAGACAGGGTTTCACTATGTAGCCCAGGCTGGCCTCAGTTCATAGAGATCTGCCTTCTGAGTGCTGGGATAGGCATATGCCTTGCCTTCGTTTCCTTTTATGACTACTCAGTGAGAAAGATTGGATGGGAGCTTCATTCTCCTATTCCACAGAAGGGAAACTGAGGCACAGGAGTTAGCTGTGCCTGAGAGCACATATCCCACTGCAAACTTCTCAGAACTGAACTCATGCTGTCTCCTTTGGACAGCACCTCTGCTCAAGAGCTGCCCACCTCGCCCTGGGCCTCCTGAAAAGGTCCACCTGACTGAAGACATTCCACATTCAGAGTCTGGGAGCCTTTAGGCAAGGCGAGAAGCCTGAGTGAAGGAGATGGCAGATTCAAGAGCACATCCGTAGTCTAGCACTTAGGATGTTGAGGCAAGAGCATTGCCAAGGGGTTGGTGTGCAATCTCATCCTAAACAGCAAGTTCCAGGCCCCACCAGGGCTACATAGCAAGATCCTGCCTAAAACACATAGGGTGTAGATAGAAATACAAGAAATGACGACAGCACGTGTTAAGGCAGGAAAGCCAAGAAATCTAATAGATGCCTCAAAGCCAGAATATACAGGAAGCAGGGCTAAGGATGCACTCAGCTTGTAGAGTGCTTGTCTGGCATGCACAAAGCCCTGGGTTCCAGCCCCGGGAACTGGGCTTAGTGGCACATCCCTGTCATTCCAGCACTTTAGGGAATCAGAAGTTGAAAGTCACCCTCGATACATGGAGTGGGGGTGGGGGGTTCTAGAAACAAAGACACACAGAGAACACACACACAGAGAGAGAGAGAGAGGGTGAGCTCTCTACACAAGGCGAAAGAGCTACCTAATAAGTAAAGTGCTCCCAAAACTGTGGATAGTCAAGGAAACACAAATTAAAGCAACTGTGAGATACCATTGCAGTCCCACAAAAAAAAAGGGGGGGGGGAATGCTGACTCCAAGCGCTGGCAAGGGTGTAGAGCAACGGGAACGCCCCTGCATTGCTGCTCCAAAGCACTGTTCTTTCCTACCATCTGGGGGAGGGCTAGGCGATAGTGACTGAAGCTTAGTGCATGGCTACGTATGATCCAGCATTCCCACTCACAGGCGCTTACCCAAAGGGGATGAAAGGAAGTGGCTGATGAAGGACACGATCGAGAACAGTCATCGAAGCTTGACTCATGGTAGCCATTAAAATGAAAACACCTCCAAAGGCCAGCTCCTGGAGAACAGACAGAGAGGCCACTGTGCAATCTTCTGACGAATACCACACAGCAATGAAAAAGAACAGAGGACTGTGCCGCCCTGGAGAGGGGTCTCAGAAGACACCGGAGGGAGAAAGCGGGCAGCAATGAGGATGTTGTCAGTGGCCTTGTATGGAAAGCTCGCAGACAGATGTAATTAATTCTGTGGCTCCAGTCTATGTAGTGGGGAAGGGATTGTTGGCTGGGCATGACGAAAGTTCCTAGGCTATCACGTTTGAGCCAACATCTTGATCTAGCTAGCATCCACCCAGGGTTCGATGCCTGTGAAAATCAGCCGAGGTCTCTAATTCAGATCTGAGGGCTTTATATCAAGAAAAAGCTCTGGTGAGGCCAGTTTCTAAAACATCTCTTCAGGAGCTGGAGAGATGGCTCAGCAGTTAAGCACACTTGCTGCTCATACAGAGAAGCCACTCGGGTTTGCTTCCCAGCATCCCACACACAGCAGGTCACACTGTCTGTAGTTCCAGTTCGTTCTAGGGATCTGGATCTGATGCCCCCTTTTGGCCTCTGCAGGAACTACACCTACATGGCACACATACATACATATAGGCAGACACACGTATACAAAAATGGAAGAGGTAAATTTTTAATCCGTTTGTGTGCAGATGGAAACTGGGGTAGGCAGGGTCAGAGGGAGCAGAGAACCACCCAGTGGCTCTGTATCTTCCTAAGTGAGGGACAGAAACACGGGTGATTGGCATTGGCATGGGCAGCCAGAGGAAGGCAGGGCTATATGGTGTGTAGGGAGGTTTCCCTCACTGCAGAAAGGGCTCAGCTAAAGCAGGTCGGGTCCCACGTCATTGTGACATGTCAAGGAATTATCTAGAATGGATCCTCATCTCATCCCAAGTCTAAGTGGTCTGTTCAACAAGAGCAAAGTGCCCCATTATCCTGCAGGTTTTGCATTGAGGGCTTCCACAGGGGCATTGGTCTCCCATTTTACAGAGGAGCACACTGAGGCCAGATCCAATCTGTGACTGGCTGTATGAATATTCCCAGCATACCGGGAGTGAAAACCACACAGAAAGAAAAATGTATCAGGCAGAACAAGGGAACCACTTGGACAGGAGCAAAACAGGATCCTGGCAGTCATAAGTAGCCCTCAGTCACTGTCACTACCAAGTACTGCTTCTGTTCCCATAGCAACGACTATCAGCTAGGTTCAGAGAGGTTGTCCAGAGATACTGAGGCCAGCTCACTCACCCAGGATATAGATTCCACCTCCCTGTGGGTCCTGGGGACTGGAAGGCCATCACTGCCAGATGGGTGAACCCAGGTGACCAGGTCTGAGTCCCAGAGAAGGACAGAGGGAGGAGAGAAGAAGAATCAGGGACCCAACAGGCTGCATGGAGGACAGGGAGGGAGACGGAAGAGAAAGGACCAGGCCATTGCCTCCAGAAGAAGTAGGGCTGCCAGGGGCTCACACAGATGCTGAGCTGTGGCTGTGAATTAGGGACAAATGCAGACAACACAGCCTTCTGGGGCCCCTCTCTATCCTAATAGAGACCTACCCAGCTGATTTTGTCCATCTTGGTGGCAGTGAAGGAGGGTCATCAGGGCCCAATGTAGGAGGGTTTTCCCCAAGGAGACTCCTCCCAAACGTGACACCTGGAGCCTCCTTGCTCTCATCTGGACAACGGACTTCTAGATCTTGACAGCAATGATCAGGCTCTGAGTTAACCCAGGCAAGTCTCCAGCCCACAGAAAGGTCACTCTGCAGCCTCCCACCTCCCTGTGGAAAAGTAATCGATCCAGCAGCATCCATCTTTCTTTCTTTCTTTCTTTCTTTCTTTCTTTCTTTCTTTTTTAGCTTTTTGAGACATGATCTCTCTGGTTTTTTGCCTTGGCTGTCCTGGACTCACTTTGTAGACCAGGCTGGCCTTGAACTCACACTGATCCACCTGCCTCTGCCTCCCAAGTGCTGGGATTAAAGGCGTGCGCCACCATGCCCAGCTTGCATCCATCTTTCTCTTCAAAAGATTCTGCTCACTGCACTTCCATCCCTGAGGTCCTCCTGTCCCCCTGGCAACTTTTCTTTTGAGTTCTGAGAGGAGGGGCTGATGCAGAGGTGGGGCAGAAGGGTGCCAGGGGAGATCTGTCATGACCAGCCCTCCTGGGACTGCCTGGGCTGTAGCCAAGCTGTGCGCAGAACGGTGACCAGAGGCCTCTCTGAGTTCATCTCTACATGAGGGGTGGGGGTGACACTCCATGTGTTGCAGAAAGAGCTACAGACGGGATGCCCTGTGATGAGAGAAGGTTGCCCAGCCCGCTAGTGGCCTAAGAGTCTCCATGGACCGTGGAAAGACAGACAACCTGGAGCCAAAAGACATAACATCTTAAGAGGGACCCCGACCCACTGAACTCACACCCAGAAAGAACATCTTAGTATGTGTTCTACTGCTGTGAAGAGACACCATGACCACAGCAACTCCTCTAAAAAAGAAAGTGTTTCACTGGGGCTGGCTTACAGTTTCAGAGGCTTAGCCCATTGTCATCATGACAGCATGCAGGCAGACATGGTGCTGGAGAAGGAACTGAGAGTCCTACAGCTATATCCATAGGCATCAGGAAGAGAGGGGGGAGGGGGGAGAAACAGGGGGGTAGAGAGGGAAGGGGAGGGAGAGAGAGAGAAAGAGGAGAGAAGAAAGAGACTGGGCCTGGCACGCACTTTTGAAACCTCAAAGCCTACCCCCAGTGACGCACTTCCCCCAACAAGGCCACACCTCCTAATCCTTTCAAATAGTGCCATTTCCTAAACTTTCAAATACTTGAGCCTACGAGGGCCACTCTTATTCAAACCACCTCTTGCCCTTTGGGCAGTTGAGGCTGGAAAAGAGCCCCTGAAGCTAGGTCAGGCCAGCAGCCAAGGTCTATCTCCCACAGGCCAGCATTCTTGGGTCAGAGGTGGGGTTCAGAGGTTCAGTGGTCACCTAAAGTCACTCCTGCCTCCACCAAGGCACAGGTAGGGCCAGCACAAGCCTCCAACAGAGCCCTGCTGAGGGGAATGGAGGAATGGCCCTGGCAGAGCTAGAGGGGGTACCTGTGGGAGGAAGGCAGCTAGCCCAGGCTGGAGCAGGAAGGTGGCAGCCTCTGTCCACATCTTCAAGGCCCTGTCTTCCTGACAGGGGCCCCGTCACTGTCATCTGTGACAGCACCTCTGTGGAATCCGAGACGGATGGAGACGGAGGTCACCAGAGGCACAGGCCCCTGAACAGGCTACTGCTGAAACCAGCAGAGCCTCCTTTGGTCGTTAGCACCAACCAGCTGCCCCGTGGATACGCAACCCAGCTCCTCTCACAGGTGGGGGGCCCTGCTTACAGCGCGGCTTAATGAAATCAATAAAACACGGCAAACCTGGCTGGAGGCCAGCGTTTTTACAGTACACCATGCTGGGCAGATGACCAAATTAAGAGCTGCTGCAGGAGCAGCTGAGAGGAGACAGGAGGTTAGTGGAGGATGGTGCAGAGGCAGGGTGGGGTGTCAAGGACCCCCACACTATCTTTTCCCCTCTATCAGCACCCTCCCTAGCCCACAATGACTCTGCTATCAGTCACTTATACCATAGTGAGAACTTCAAACTAGACAAGACAAACCTTCAGGTGCCTGGATCCCTCTCAATTTAGAAATGAAGAAGCTGAGGCTCTGAGAGGGGAAGAGGGGCAATGGCCACAGGGCGAGCTCATCAGTGGCCATACTGAGCATTTCCTTACCACAGGCCATGAGGCTTGCTTCTGGTACTTCTCACAGGATGGGTGAGATACCAAAATGTCCCCTCTGGTGGAGAAGAAAGGCTTGTCTTCCTCCCAGGCTGGCTGGCACAGCAACTAACAGAGGATCCTGCCAGCTCTCTCTTCAGTGTGTGGGGCCAAGGCAAGGTGGGGCCCCAAGAAGAGCCTGAGCAGGCAGTCATGGAGAGAGGAGGTCACAGCTCCTCCTCCATGCTGAGATCCGGGGGCAGGAGGGGGCAGCTACCAAGAAGCCTGACCATCAGGGGAGTCTCTGGGTCACAAAGGACCCCAAATGCAGAACCCTGTGTGGCTTTCTAGCTTGGTAACTTTTGGGAACCAGAAGAGGACCCTCCTTGACAGGCCTTAAAACTGTAAGAGCCACTACAGCCACAACCACCCTACAACTTGCAGGGTACCTACACCTCAGGGACCAGTCAGGGTTAGGGTCAGACCAAGCGCTCTCTCCACTTCTCGAATGGAAAAACGGGACTAGCAACAGTGAAGGGCCTTCCTGGCTGTGAACTATGTGTGCTAAAGATTCTTTCAACAACAAGGCTCAGAGAGCTGAAGGAACGATGGACAGCCTGGAAGCCACTTAGCACTTTGGCTACAAGACACCTGAGATCAAGGATGCCACAAGGCCACCTGCAGAGCCTTCCCAGCATCCCCTCCCCTGGTATGTGAGAAAAAGACATTTTTTCCTCTGACACACAGTCACCCAGTTTCCTGGGCTTAGTGAAGTGACATTTCCCCTCTGGCCCAGGGAAGATTGAGTCAGAGCACCTATATGGGAGGAACATCCGGTGGCCCTCTTCCTGTACCAACAAGGAGCTGGAGAAAGGAGGGAGAGGCCTGGCATAGTTGGCACCGTTGGTTAAGTTTTGCTCTGCAAACATGAGGACATGAGTTCAGTACCCCAGAGCCCACATAAAAAGTGTTAGGCATAGTGCTACATGGAATCCCAGCACTAGGAGACGGAGACAGGAGGATCCCTGGGGTCTCTAGCCTACTTGGCAAGCTCTAAGCCAATTAGAGACCCTTTTTAAGAAATGACACCTGAGGTTGTCCTGTGGCTTCCACAAGCACCCGTACATGTGCACACCAAAAATAAAAGAGAGCAAGCCCTTAGTCCATCTTCTACCCTGACCCTGGCAGACATCACTAATCAACCACAGAACTCCCCAGTTGAATCTGGTGCCGCCTTGCCAGATCTTCCTTTCCCCAGGTGCTCTATGTACTCCAGCGGGCCCTCTGAATGGCTTCTTCCTGCACCCTGAGGGCAAAGGCAAGCCCAGGAGGCTTCTGGGAGGAAGAAACCTTCAAATAGGCCTAAGAGGAGGAGGAACCTGGAGAGCTGGGAAGAAAAGGGGTGAATAACTACAAGAATATATGGGGAGGGACTGCACTATATTCTCAAGGACTGGGATGTTTTGCCATGAGGAGATATCCCGGGCAACTGAGGAAAGCACCTGTGGCTAAAACTCCAAGGCGGCTACCCCCAGCCTAGTGGGTTGGGCCTGGGCCCTGTGCCTTCCTGCACTGGCCCTGGCCATGTAGCTCCCAGGTGTCCAGGAAACATGCAGCCTTTGTTGAGATTTCACGTTGCTGCGGTCTCTCTGAGCACCTGGGCAGGTGCCCAGAAAGCATAAACCATCTCTGACAGCTCAGCCCTTCAGAAAGTATTGCTATCTCCAACCCATTTGAGCTGGGGTGGGGGGAGGGGGCATGGCCTCCAGGGAGCTATGTCTCCATCATTGTGCAGGAGGGACCAAGTTCAGAATGACCAGCCTTTCCCTGGGTCCCCAATCCGAGACAGGCAGATAGAACACTTCTCCCTCTCGACCCCTACCTAGAAGCCGTATCCAGGAAGCCAACCACAAGCCCCTTGCCTCTGCACCCATGCCTCCCTTCAGAGCCTGTCTGTGTTAGTTACTTTTCCCAGTAGTATAACAAAACACCTGACCGTAACCCCCCCCCCCAAAAAAAACACTTTAAGGCAGGAAAGGTTTGCTGGGACTCACAGTCTGAAGGTCCTGACCTTCAGGGAAGACAGGGCAGCAAGAGCAGAAGACAGCTGGACACAATGTATCTGGAGCTGGGAAGCAGAGAGAAACACCTGCTGGACTCAGCTTTCTCCTTTTTTTTTTTTTTAACCCCTAGCCCATTTGAGGGGTGGGTCTTCCTGCCTCAAATAACCTAATCAAGATAACCCATCACAGGCATTCCTGAAGGTTTGTCTCTCACGCCATTCTAGATTTTTTTAAAATTTGTTTATTATGTGTGTACAGTGTATACACATGTGCGCCTGCATGCCAGAAGAGGGCACCAGATCTCATAGATGGTTGTGAGCCACCGTGTGGGTTGAACTCCGGACCTTTGAAGAGCAGCCAAACCTCTGAGCCATCTCTCCAGCCCCAGGTTCTAGATCTTAGGTCCCACCTCTATCAGGAAACCTGCTAGAATTTATCACCAGTACCCAATGGCTGCCTTAGGACATTAAGAGGCTGGTTGGTGACTCTGAACTATGGTTAACCTGCTACGGGCCTAGGGAAGCCACTCCTTTAATCTGGTCCTCAGCTTATGAGTGTCGGAAACCTCTAGTTCCACAGGATGCCCTGTGCAGGGTCAGCTGCTCCTGGAGAATAAGAGGCTGTGGGAAGACCAGCAGAGTAAGCAGAGGAGCCAGCCAGGCAATCACCCAATCGATGGGACAGTCCAGGAGAAGCAACGCCCCCGAATAGGCCACGCCCCTGGCCAGCCTACCTCAGACCCTCAATGCTGTTGCAGGAAAGACGCTCAATCTCAATGGTTCTCTGTGAATTTAGGAAGTGGAGCCAGAGCATCATCAAAGAGTGTCGGGGCTCCGACACTCCTCAGAGCCCTCAGAGGCCAGGGAGGCCGTGGGAAAGAGCTCAGGGCTGCAGGGACGGCCGGAGTCTGCCGGTGAGGCAGAGACAGGTCCCAGAGCAGAGCACAGTAACTTGTGTCCTCTAACTATTGCTCCCAGAATTCCACAAAGGCTGGAGTTTGTGGTACTGCTGCGGGAGCTGTTGTGTTTCTAGGCCACGTATTCCTGCCCGCCCGGTGGGTACTGCAAGAGCCTCTTGTGTCACAAAAGAGAGAGTCACTGGAGATATTCCCACAGAGGGTGCAGGGGAGAAGGAGCAGGAGGAGCAGGAACCCACAGACTATGGTGCTCTGACACCACAATAGCACGAAGTGAGCCAAGCTTCAGCAAGCCTAGCCATGAGCACATCTCAGCTAAACAGTAAACAGTCCACTGGGGGACTCAACACCCCAAATGTGGCCCAGATCTAGGATTCCCCAGTTGTGTCCCTGACTAGACATAATGAAAAGAGGCAGGGGTGGCTGTGAGGGGTGGGTTTGCAGAGCAGGTTGCCAGCCACAGCCCTGGGTAGCTTCTCTTCAAGAGTCAAGTCTATGGCTGTCCCCTTGGCTACTGCCGTGGGTCCCCTCAATGAACTGCACTGGAACACACACAGAGCCATCCATCCTGTGATTACCTCAGCCCCCACCTGATGTACCCCAGCATCTTGGCTTCCCTCAGGCTCAAAGGCAGTGCAGTTGCCTGCAACTCATTCAGCTGGGCACAGATCTATCTCCTCAGCCACCTCCTGCAAAGCTAGGCGGAGCCCCACCTCACCCCCAGGCCAATAGACTCAGCCCAGTAGCCCACTGCAAGGTGGACTGTGGGCTTGGCTGCCCCCTGTTGACCTAGACTCAGCTTCTTGTGATGCCTCTACCAGTGATTCCCTCTCAGAGGCAGCCACCAGGAAAGGACACAGCATAGTGTCCACTCTTCCCAGCTCTGGTACTTTTCACACACAGCCATCACCAAGGGCCCTGGGAGGAGTATCAGAGACGTCAGGAAAGGGACTCTGGATTATTTAACTGTACCTGACTTGGCCCTCACCCTGCCTGGCAAGATGAACAGCTGCAGCCAACAAAGGAAAGACCCAACTTAGTGAGCAAATGCCCAGGCCTAGAGTCTCTCGGGGTACCTGGGAACACTCCTGAAAGCACAGGCTAACTCCGTCCAAGTGTCCTCAGGACTTTAAGAGATTCCAAGCTGGCCCTCGGGCCTCTCTTCTCTCAACAGTTAGCAAGCTCAAAAGGTCTGAGCCTGGCTAAGGATGCACTTGGGTCATGGTGGTAAAGACAAGATGCTATAGCCTCAGCCTTGCCCTGTAGACCTGCTTTCAATCTCTCTGTGTGCTCAAGGTGGTCACTTCTCATCACTGGCTCTGTATTCTTCCTTGTTGACCTGGTCTTCAACCTGGTGCTCTGTGCAATGCCCCCAAAATACCAGGCAAAGGGAAGAGTTCACTGCCATCCAGTGCGGACAGACCCATTTCTGTGCAACAGAAGCCGAGGCTGGGCTCAACCCAAGCAGGCATAGATACACACACATCTCTGAAAGCACCGTCAATCAATCAGACCCTCTGAAAAACAGGGCTGTAGAGCTGGCAAGTCTCAGGAGTAGCAAGCAAGTAGGGACCCTGCTGCTCCCAAACCACCAGCTGACTCCAGGAGCTAATGAAAAGGATGGAAGAGGCCTGAAGGACTCAAGGTCATCTACACCAGGGAAAGGTCAGGCTCCAGAAAGAGGGAGTGGCTTCCAGTGCCTGCTGCAGCCACAGAACAGGTACGAAAATAGTCACTAGTGGTCAAGGAGCAGGAAGTGGGGAAGGGAGGGAGGACGGTCTCGGGATAGGAATGGGGCACCATGAACAACTGCTGCCACCTGGAGGATGGGAAGGGCATTGCACAGAGATATCCCTGGAGGGGCCCTTTGGAGAGCAGCAGATACAGGGAGGGGTACACAGGGGAAGGTGGGACTTTGGAGGAGGTGAAGACACTAGCAAGACAGAACAACTGAAGAGGGAAGAGGACATACAGGGAGAGAGGGAACGCTCCCCGCCATCAACCTCTCATTACTCTCCCTCCCCTCCCACAAGGCTGAAAATTAAAAATAGGTCTTGTGGTAAAAGGAAGACAGAATGAGAACAGTTGTCTACAGAAGAAGCAAGGGGCAAGTGGGGGGACGTGGGGGGCGGGGGAGGCCGGGGATGGGGAGAGTCCCCATGGGCCTCAGCAAGGGTGGAAAGTGACAGCCACTGGCCCCTTCCACAAGACAGGGCAGCCATCTCTGGGCTACACCAACCTGCCTATGCAGCTGAGTGCTGTCTTACAACCCAAAAGGCCCTGCAGGAGGACAGGTCTAAGCAGCTCCCGGCAGCTGGGGCCAGCCTGGGGTCAGTTGCCACGCCAAAGCACAAGTGAGAAGCAGGGCCTGAGTTACGTGCGTGTTTGTGACAGTGACAGTCACAAGCCCCACTAGAAACTGGCCATAGACAAGATGCACAGACCTAAGGGTACAAGCAGTGTCCTTCCTGTGACAGAGAGGACAAGGTAGCAATCTTAGTCACGCCTCCCACTATCCCATGCTACCTCGGTCAAGGGAAACTGAGGCCCAGAAAGAAAAATCCAGCTGCCCTAGTGTGGACAGAGGCAGATGTGGACCTTGGGAACTGGGGGAGCATTCTGTTCCCAGCCCCACCCACCCCCTCCTGAAGCTTTGCTCCTGCCTGCTCTCCTGCCCACCTCCTGGGCATACTGCGGAGGAGCTAATTAGAGGCCAGGCTGTGCTGCGATGCCAGTAAACAGCACTGGAGCCCAGAGGAAGCCC